>CM061753.1:217580216-218180216 GCA_030979885.1 Lolium multiflorum | reverse complement strand
TACTAATTCTGTACCAAGCATCTTTAAAACTTTCTCCACCTTGTTGCTTAAAAGAACGAACTTCAACTTCAGGATTACTCATTTTAGTAGCAATAAAGTAAACTAGGCAAATAAAGTAAAGACAAGTAACTAATTTTTTTGTGTTTTTGATATAGAGAGCAAGACAGTAAATAAAGTAAAACTAGCAACTAATTTTTTGTGTGTTTTGTTTAGGTGCAGCAAACAAAGTAGTAAATAAAATAAAGCAAGACAAAAACAAAGTAAAGAGATTGAGAAGTGGAGACTCCCCTTGCAGCGTGTCTTGATCTCCCCGGCAACGGCGCCAGAAATTTAGCTTGATACGCGTAGATGCACACGTCCGTTGGGAACCCCAAGTGGAAGGTATGATGCGTATAGAAGCAAGTTTCCCTCAGTATGAAACCAAGGTTTAATCGAACCAGTAGGAGCCAAGAAGCACGTTGAAGGTTGATGGTGGCGAAATGTGATGCGGCGCAACAACAGGGATTCCGGCGCCAACGTGGAACCTGCACAACACAACCCAAGTACTTTGCCCCAACGAAACAGTGAGGTTGTCAATCTCACCGGCTTGCTGTAACAAAGGATTAACCGTATTGTGTGGAAGATGATTGTTTGCAAGAAAACAGTAAAACAAGTATTGCAGTAGATTGTATGTGATGTAAAGAATAGGACCGGGGTCCACAGTTCACTAGAGGTGTCTCTCCCATAAGATAAAAGCATGTTGGGTGAACAAATTACAGTCGGGCAATTGACAAATAGAGAAGGGCATAACAATGCATATACATGATATGATAAATATAGTGAGATTTAATCCGGGCATTACGACAAAGTACATAGACCGCCATCCAACTGCATCTATGCCTAAAAAGTCCACCTTCAGGTTATCATCCGAACCCCATTCAGTATTAAGTTGCAAAGCAACAGACAATTGCATTAAGTATGGTGAGTAATGTAATCGACAACTACATCCTTAGACATAGAATCAATGTTTTATCCCTAGTGGCAACAGCACATCACAACCTTAGAACTTTCTGTCACTGTCCCAGGTGTCAATGAAGGCATGAACCCACTATCGAGCATACATACTCCCTCTTGGAGTTAAGAGTAAAAACTTGGCCAGAGCCTCTACTAATAACGGAGAGCATGCAAGATCATAAACAACACATAAACAATAGATTGATAATCACCATAACATAGTATTCTCTATCCATCGGATCCCGACAAACACAACATATAGTATTACAGATAGATGATCTTGATCATGTTAGGCAGCTCACAAGATCCAACAATGAAGCACAATTAGGAGAAGACGACCATCTAGCTACTGCTATGGACCCATAGTCCAGGGGTGAACTACTCACTCATCACTCCGGAGGCGATCATGGCGATGAAGAGTCCTCCGGGAGATGAATCCCTCTCCGGCAGGGTGCCGGAGGCGATCTCCTGAATCCCCGAGATGGGATTCGCGGCGGCGGCGTCTGGAAGGTTTTCCGTATCGTGGCTCTCGGTACTGGGGGTTTCGCGACGGAGGCTATAAGTAGGCGAAAGGGCAGGTCAAGAGGCGGCACGAGGGGCCCAGGGGACAGGCCGCGCGGCCAGGGCCTGGGCCGCGCCGCCCTGTCACCTGGCCACCTCGTGGCCCCACTTCGACTCCCCTTCGGTCTTCTGGAAGCTCCGTGCAAAAATAGGACCCTGGGCGGTGATTTCGTCCAATTCCGAGAATATTTCCTTACTAGGATTTCTGAAACCAAAAACAGCAACTGGCTCTTCGGCATCTTGTTAATAGGTTAGTTCCAGAAAATGCGTAAATACGACATATAATGTGCATAAAACATGTAGATATCATCAATAAAGTAGCATGGAACATAAGAAATTATCGATACGTTGGAGACGTATCAGCAGGCCAGGGGTGCCTCGCGGTCCTCTAATTAAATTAAATGTGACATGCATTAACCCTAAACCATATATATGTAACTAACCCTAGCTAATCAACCCTACTTAATTAAAACACATAACCCTAAACTATACTAGATATAACCCGATCTAATAAAAGCATGCTCTATATATATAACAGCTAGCTAGCAAACCGTAGATTAACACCAATTAAAATATACATGGCCTATATCGATCATGTTGTATAACATATCCCTCAGATTCATTAATTAATTATATAATTATCTTGATAAATTAATTAACTTTAATTTTGACAAGTTCTCTCGAATGAAAACACATTTGATTAAGTTGCCTCATAATATATATATAATTTTAGTGTGCATGCATGGCCTACCATGCATTCGTGCATATATTTTAATGTATATTTGAACATATTCTTGGGGATTTCAATCTCTCTCTCTCTCGATCATCTATATATCGTTGGTGGCCCAAAAAACACACATATATACGCATGCACTTTATGCGTAAAGGCGCGGGTGCCTCTAATAATGTGTGTGCGCACTCGATCGATGATCCCTAAACCTTAAACAACCCTAAAACCCTAAATTAATTATCGATCTCCCTGTGATTCATTAATTAATTATATATATAATTATCGATGATAAATTAATTAACTTGAATTTTGACAAGTTCTCTCGTATGAAAACACATTTGATCAAGTTGCCTAGCTCATAATATATATATAATTAGTGTGCATGCATGGCCTACCATGCATTCGTGCATATATTTTGATATATATTTGAACATATTCTTGGGGATTTCAATCTCTCTCTCTCGATCATCTATATATCGTTGTTGGTGGCAAAAAACACACATATATATACGCATGCACTTTATGCGCAAAGGCGCGGGGTGCCTCTAATAATGTGTGTGCGCACTCGATCGATGATCCCTAAACCTTAAACAACCCTAAAACCCTAATCCCTAATCCCCTAAACCCTAAACACCCTAAACACACTAAACCCTAGACCCTAAACACCCTAAACACTAAACCCTAAACCCTAGACCCTAAACACCGTAAACATTAAACCCTAAACCCTAAACACCCTAAACACTAATTAAACCCTAAACCCTAGACCCTAAACACTAGACCCTAAACCCTAGACCCTAAACACCCTAAACACTAAACCCTAAACCCTAGACCCTAAACACCGTAAACACTAAACCCTAAACCCTAAACACCCTAAACACTAATTAAACCCTAAACCCTAGACCCTAAACACTAGACCCTAAACCCTAGACCCTAAACACCCTAAACACTAAACCCTAGACCCTAAACACCGTAAACACTAAACCCAAACCCTAGACCCTAGCTAAACACCCTAAACACTAAACCCTAAACCCTAGCTAACCCTAAACCCTAATTAAACCCTATATATAGGCCAACGACACTTAATTGTGCATCAAGCAGGCCAGGGGTGCCTCGCGGTCCTCTAGTTAAATTAAATGTGCCATGCATTAACCCTAAACCATATATATATAACTAACCCCTAGCTAATCAAACCCTAGTTAATTAAAACACATAACCCTAAACTATACTAGCTATAACCCGATCTAATAAAAACATGCTCTATATATAGCAGCTAGCTAGCAAATTAAACGGTAGATTAACACCAATTAATATATACATGGCCTATATCGATCATATGTTGTATAACATCTCCCTGAGATTCATTAATTAATTATATAATTATCGATGATAAATTAATTAACTTGAATTTTGACAAGTTCTCTCGAATGAAAACACATTTGATTAAGTTTCCTCATAATATATATATAATTAGTGTGCATGCATGGCCTACCATGCATGCATTCGTGCATATATTTTAATATATATTTGAACATATTCTTGGGGGATTTCAATCTCTCTCTCTCGATCATCTATATGTCGTTGGTGGCCAAAAAACACACACATATACGCATGCACTTTATGCGCAAAGGCGCGTGTGCCTCTAATAATGTGTGTGTGCGCACTCGATCGATGATCCCTAAACCTTAAACCCTAAATAAACCCTAATCCCTAATCCCTAAACCCTAAACACCATAAACATTAAACCCTAAACCCTAGACCCTAAACCCTAACCTCCTAACCCTAAACCCTAAACCCTAATTAAACCCTATATATAGGCCAATGACACTTAATTGTGCATCAAGCAGGCCAGGGGTGCCTCGCGGTCCTCTAATTAAATTAAATGTGCCATGCATATATATGTGTTTAATTTGGGGATTTCAATCGCTCTCTCGTATGTAGCTCTCTCTACCTCTCTCTCTCTCTCTGTCTCTCTCTCTCTCGTTGGTGGCCAACAACACACACATGCACTTTGTGCGCAAAGGCATGCGCCTCTAATAATGTGTGCGCAGTCGATCGATCTAGTTTTGATTAATCATAGCACACAAATAAAGAAGTTGTATTTGAATCCACACAACCTAATCTAAAACACATAACCCCTAACATGGCCTAATTAATTAACCCTTCTCGATCTCTACCTAATTAGTGGAAATTGCACAAAATCAAAAGGGGTCCCTCACTAATTATGCATATCTGCTAGATTGTGATAAACTTTTGCCACATATATATTTGGTGGATGGGTGCATCTTGGCATGTAAACAATTAGTGTTTGCAAATGGCGTTGTCAAAATTTATGTACAAATGATTTCTTTCCATCCAAAGTGCATAAAATGGGAGTTTTAATGAAGAAAGTACAAATAAAACAGCTCAACATGCTTCCACACCCCGATTTTCACACGAAGTAGAGCATATTTAAAGGATAATTCCAGAGTTTTACTATTTTTCAAGCAACTTTGCTAATTTTCCCCCACTCACATGACTTTATGTCGATTTAACGAAAATATGGCGAATTTAAACTACATGGGCGGGATAGTTTGAATTGTGCGCGCGGCAAAGGGAACCGCCTATTCCTCAACCTTGTGCACGGCAAATTACACACGCAACTCCATTAAACGCCATATATAATGTTAATTATCATATTCTTGGGGGGATTTCAATCTCTCTCTCTCTCGATCATCTATATATCGTTGGTGGCAAAAAAACACACATATATACGCATGCACTTTATGCGTAAAGGCGCGGGTGCCTCTAATAATGTGTGTGCGCACTCGATCGATGATCCCTAAACCTTAAACAACCCTAAAACCCTAAATTAATTATCGATCTCCCTGTGATTCATTAATTAATTATATATATAATTATCGATGATAAATTAATTAACTTGAATTTTGACAAGTTCTCTCGTATGAAAACACATTTGATCAAGTTGCCTAGCTCATAATATATATATATAATTAGTGTGCATGCATGGCCTACCATGCATTCGTGCATATATTTTGATATATATTTGAACATATTCTTGGGGATTTCAATCTCTCTCTCTCGATCATCTATATATCGTTGTTGGTGGCAAAAAAACACACATATATATACGCATGCACTTTATGCGCAAAGGCGCGGGTGCCTCTAATAATGTGTGTGCGCACTCGATCGATGATCCCTAAACCTTAAACAACCCTAAAACCCTAATCCCTAATCCCCTAAACCCTAAACACCCTAAACACACTAAACCCTAGACCCTAAACACCCTAAACACTAAACCCTAAACCCTAGACCCTAAACACCGTAAACATTAAACCCTAAACCCTAAACACCCTAAACACTAATTAAACCCTAAACCCTAGACCCTAAACACTAGACCCTAAACCATAGACCCTAAACACCCTAAACACTAAACCCTAAACCCTAGACCCTAAACACCGTAAACACTAAACCCTAAACCCTAAACACCCTAAACACTAATTAAACCCTAAACCCTAGACCCTAAACACTAGACCCTAAACCCTAGACCCTAAACACCCTAAACACTAAACCCTAAACCCTAGACCCTAAACACCGTAAACACTAAACCCTAAACCCTAGACCCTAGCAAACACCCTAAACACTAAACCCTAAACCCTAGCTAACCCTAAACCCTAATTAAACCCTATATATAGGCCAACGACACTTAATTGTGCATCAAGCAGGCCAGGGGTGCCTCGCGGTCCTCTAGTTAAATTAAATGTGCCATGCATTAACCCTAAACCATATATATATAACTAACCCCTAGCTAATCAAACCCTAGTTAATTAAAACACATAACCCTAAACTATACTAGCTATAACCCGATCTAATAAAAACATGCTCTATATATAGCAGCTAGCTAGCAAATTAAACGGTAGATTAACACCAATTAATATATACATGGCCTATATCGATCATATGTTGTATAACATCTCCCTGAGATTCATTAATTAATTATATAATTATCGATGATAAATTAATTAACTTGAATTTTGACAAGTTCTCTCGAATGAAAACACATTTGATTAAGTTTCCTCATAATATATATATAATTAGTGTGCATGCATGGCCTACCATGCATGCATTCGTGCATATATTTTAATATATATTTGAACATATTCTTGGGGATTTCAATCTCTCTCTCTCTCGATCATCTATATGTCGTTGGTGGCCAAAAAACACACACATATACGCATGCACTTTATGCGCAAAGGCGCGTGTGCCTCTAATAATGTGTGTGTGCGCACTCGATCGATGATCCCTAAACCTTAAACCCTAAATAAACCCTAATCCCTAATCCCTAAACCCTAAACACCATAAACATTAAACCCTAAACCCTAGACCCTAAACCCTAACCTCCTAACCCTAAACCCTAAACCCTAATTAAACCCTATATATAGGCCAATGACACTTAATTGTGCATCAAGCAGGCCAGGGGTGCCTCGCGGTCCTCTAATTAAATTAAATGTGCCATGCATATATATGTGTTTAATTTGGGGATTTCAATCGCTCTCTCGTATGTAGCTCTCTCTACCTCTCTCTCTCTCTCTCTCTCTCTCTCTCTCTCTCTCTCTCTCTCTCGTTGGTGGCCAACAACACACACATGCACTTTGTGCGCAAAGGCATGCGCCTCTAATAATGTGTGCGCAGTCGATCGATCTAGTTTTGATTAATCATAGCACACAAATAAAGAAGTTGTATTTGAATCCACACAACCTAATCTAAAACACATAACCCCTAACATGGCCTAATTAATTAACCCTTCTCGATCTCTACCTAATTAGTGGAAATTGCACAAAATCAAAAGGGGTCCCTCACTAATTATGCATATCTGCTAGATTGTGATAAACTTTTGCCACATATATATTTGGTGGATGGGTGCATCTTGGCATGTAAACAATTAGTGTTTGCAAATGGCGTTGTCAAAATTTATGTACAAATGATTTCTTTCCATCCAAAGTGCATAAAATGGGAGTTTTAATGAAGAAAGTACAAATAAAACAGCTCAACATGCTTCCACACCCCGATTTTCACACGAAGTAGAGCATATTTAAAGGATAATTCCAGAGTTTTACTATTTTTCAAGCAACTTTGCTAATTTTCCCCCACTCACATGACTTTATGTCGATTTAACGAAAATATGGCGAATTTAAACTACATGGGCGGGATAGTTTGAATTGTGCGCGCGGCAAAGGGAACCGCCTATTCCTCAACCTTGTGCACGGCAAATTACACACGCAACTCCATTAAACGCCACCTACCGACCTTAATTATCACCCCGGCGGCCCGGCCGCATGACCCCCCACCCACCCGTACACAACTTATCCCCGTCCGTGCGAAGAGCTTCCCCTCCCCGTCCCGTCCGTGCGAAGAAGAAGCTTCCCCTCCCCGTCGTTCTTCTCGAGACGCACCGGCGGTCAAGTTGATCCACGGTAGGGCTGCTATCTCTAGCTCAATCATGTATCGGGCAAGACAGCCTAACGATTTATATTTTCTTGATGCTGCTAAAAAAATTCGTCAGTATGCTCGAACTAATTGGCACTTTATAGTTTTCCGCTCGATTTGTCATCGATCAATTTGTTCATTTGCGTGGGCATATAGAGTCAGTTCTGCACTCGATCCGTTAATTTGCTGAAATGCCATGGCAGAGTTTTGTACACGATCTGTTTGCTAAAATGTCGATGGGCATTTTTTGTTTTGTACTCGACATGATTGCTGAAATGCATAATCATGTAGTATAGTTTTGTACTCGATGGATATACATTTCCTACTTCGCCTTAAATTAATCACCAACCACTGTATCTCATAATTAAACAGATGGACAGAACTTGGATACTGCATGGACACTTATGTTCCCCTTCATATATAAATGGTGTTCAACCCTTTATGGGGTTTATTAGAGCTCATGATGGTCACAACCTGGACGTGTATTGCCCGCGCTGCACATGTATGAATGGTGAGAAGAGGCCTCACCCTGTAGTGGCAGATCATTTACACATTTTTGGGATGGACCGCACATATGTTAGGCGGGTTTAGCATGGTGAACCATATAATGATCCTTTAGCAGGAGAAGCAGATCTTGCTCACACTGTATGTGTGCTGGCATATGTAGTTAATTATTTATATTGATGCTGCCGCTGTTTCAATCAATAGTTTGCATTGCTGTGCAAGGTTCTGTACTCAAATTTAACTTGTTGCAGATGGATGGACGGGAAGGAGAGAAAAAGCGCTTGCTTCAGGAAACGGGTTTCAGCTCTGGGACATGTGCTGTGCCAGATGAGAAGGTAAATATGTAAAACGGCATTTGTTCAGGTTGCATCCCTTAGATGTTTGTCTAATCGGTTGATGTACTAATTGCAGAAGCATAGAGTTGAAGAGGTCTCTCAGTTTGATGGGAGATTTGAAGATGAATCTCA
Source organism: Lolium multiflorum (assembly GCA_030979885.1). Classification (NCBI taxonomy): domain Eukaryota; kingdom Viridiplantae; phylum Streptophyta; class Magnoliopsida; order Poales; family Poaceae; genus Lolium; species Lolium multiflorum. The sequence continues at coordinate 218,171,477 of CM061753.1, read as the reverse complement.
GTTTGATGCACCTGTGGATGGTACTGATGACGAGCCTTTCATAGACGAAGGTCCTGCACCTGAGATTATCCAGCCTACAGAAGGAGGCCGTGGACCGAGTACACAGCTTTGCGTTGAAGTGGATGCACGCCCGGAGATCATCACGGGCGTCCGGGTAGTCTCAAGACCACCCAGCCCTGATGCACCTGTGGATGGTACTGATGACGAGCCTCTCATAGACGAAGGTCCTGCACCTGAGATTATCCAGCCTACAGAAGGAGGCCGTGGACCGAGTACACAGCTTTGCGTTGAAGAGGATGCACACCCGGAGATCATCAGGGGCGTCCCGGTAGTCTCAGGACCACCCAGCCCTGATGCAAAATGTTGAGCTACTTTATGATTCGTACTCTTATGTTCTGGTGCTGTAGTATGTTATGATTTGTACGCCTTTGGCGCTAGATTAAGCATTCAGTGGATGATCGCGTTGCAAAATTCGACACCCACACAATCAGTTCATCGTATGAGTAGTAGCACAATTACTTCTACAGCGATTCCTGCCAGCGCATTAGTTGGTAGCATGAAACACTTTCAGGTACTCCCCTCTGATTCATATTAATTGACTCAATTCTGTCTAGATATGGATGTATCTAGATGCATTTGTTAACTAGACTAACAAACTTGAGTCAGTTAATATGAATCCGTGTAAACCGCCCAAGTCCTCGAGCAGCTAGTTTATTGACTCTGGACTCCAAGCCTCTCGCGGCAAGCCATCGACGAAGCTTTGACCAGATCTTGGCCCGCAATTTTTTGTGTGTGGCGAATAGCAAAGCTTTGACCAGTTCCTCTCGGGATACAGCACGCCGGTGAGCTTGCACGGTTGCCATGAGCACTTTCCGGCGGAACTTCCTCTTCAGCGCCCTCAAGCCGCTGCTGCGAGACAGCACGCAGTGCCTCGAGGTGGACGGAATTCTGGATCTCAGGGCGGGTGGTCCGCATCGTCCGGGAACGATCTCCAGCGGGTTAACGAGGACATGCATGGCGGCCAGGGGATTTGTTTGTTTTTTTGGTTTGAGCTTGGGATTTGGGGTTTTTTCGGATAGGGGAGGAGGAACCGAGGAAGAGGAAGGAACAGCCGCGTGCTTGGCGCGTGGCGGTGTGCTTGAATTTCGAATTTTTGTGAAATGTTTCATTTCCCCGCTACAATTCGGGGGTTTCTTGACGCGCCAATGCGTCCCGCCGGGCAGCTTCAAGTAAATTTGGGGTGCCACACTATGGGCCCTAGTTTCAGTGAGACATGTAATGACTAGTCACATCAGTAAGTTCACTGTGTAATAAAATATGTTACCCCTCCCCTTTATGTAGCACCCCTTCTCTCCCGATCGAGTGCCGATTGCCGACGGATGCAAGCCGCTAGCTCGATCCCCTCCTTTCGCCTCCACCGTCCAGGCATCCAGCTTGGAGGGGCAAGCTGCATCTAGCCCAAGCGGATTAGGTAGGACTAGTAATGTTCTCTCCTTTCTCGAGATCGGTTCTTTTTTCCTCTCCTCGATATCTTGCGCATCTCTTTCCTATTCTGGGCGAAGGGGTGTCTTTCTGGTCACCCTCGAGCTGGGAGTGATTGATGGGGGTGGGGGCGGGGGCTACCTTTGCTTGGATTGGGGTGTTCTTCCTTTATTTGTCGACATTTGCAACCTTTGTAGTTTCTGCTGATCCTCACTGTATCTTTTGTCAGCTTGTACAGGAAAGGTAAGACCTCGGCGGTGGGGGCAATGGAGCGTAAGGCCACCACGCATGTGGGCAGTTGGCTGAGCCTGAGCTGCGTCCCCAGCCCCGCGAAGCAGGTACTCCGTTTGCTTATCCACTCTTTACCTTTTAAGTGTCTCTCTGCATCCTCAATCTGTTCCTGTTCTGGAATATGCTTAAAGTAGCACATGTCTTCAGCTGTTTGTGCGTAAAGCCTCTGTGACACCATGCTCTATATTCTCTGTATCAGGTTGGTACCTCCAGGTTCCGTGCTGAGGCTATGGGGAACGAGAATAGCGCCCCACCTGCTGCAGGAGCATGGCCCGATCTGCAGCACAAGAAGCGAAATGCCACTGCCGAGCTGGGCAGGGACCGCCCAGGGGTAATTTTTTTAACCAACTTACCATGATGTAGTCTGAATCTGATACTCCCTCAGATCCAAATTAATTGACTCAACTATCTGTAGATACGGATGTATCTAGATGTGTTTTAGCTCTAGATACTACTGCCTCCATCCCAAAGCTTTGGGCTTATATTATTTTTAGAAAGTCAAACTATACCATGTTTGACTAAGCTTTTACCAAAAATCAGTAACATGCAAAATACAAAATTAATATCATCTATTATATATTAAAAGTAAATTACGGGCTAACCAGAAATTAGATAATTCGCTAGAAAATCCCACAAAAAACAGAAACATCTGGCCATCAATTAACCATATGTGAAAATCACAGCCGTTAATATTAAAAGTCACTTATTAGAGGTGCAAGTAATTACCCACCAATGCCATTACATTATTCTCCATGTACCCTTTCAATCTGAATAGACAAGAGTATCGCTGAAAGTAAAAAAAAAAGAATCTAGGTTCCCAACTTCACGCCGCCGCCATAGCCGCCCGGCGCTGAAGATGAAGTTGGAAGACGTTGATTAATCTGGATCGATCCGGTCGGCCCTGGCACTTCTTTGCCCATGCTTCAGTACGTATTCCTCTTGGACTCCCTGGCCGCCATGTTCCAGTGGTCAGATCTCTCATGACCCCCAATCATCATAGGGGCCATCATTATATGACTAAACCGTGCCTAATTACACAACACATCCAAGAAGATGCAAGTATGTTTGTGGGGAAAATCACACCCACGCATAAAGCTGATCGAATTTGCAAGAGGTAATCACTTTCCTCATGGTGTGTACGGGCGTTCTTAGCTAGCCAGATGCAGCTAGGTAGCTTTACATGTGATTGATTTGAGGCTATACTCCAATGCAACTGATGCCTGACCACCAACGTCGTATACTGCCTGTACATACGGTCGTGGATCATCGGTCTCTCTTGGATCTATCTTCGTTCCCTATGGCTTTCTTGCCTTGCAGGTTGAGGGTATGTGGGTATCGAAGTGGTGGAGGAGCTGCAGCTAATGGGTCGTCACATCCATGTCCAGGTGGTGTCGCCGGCCGACGGGCCGGCCGCAGTGTGAGTTGCTCTAGACAACCACGTCCATATTTGCACTATATTTCAGTACTATATGCTAAGATCAAGGCTGAACGGACTGAAAAAAATATGCACACAGAATTGATTTGATGATTATGTGTCATATGTGGGTAGTGTGTTTACACATATGCTCTGCTTTTGATGCAAATTATTTTTGCTGCTTCCACGGATGTGCAGTAGCTTCCATAACCTGATCTTTAATAGATCTCTAATCACGTATGTTGCACAATCTGATGTAATGTATAATATCATGTGATGGAATCCGAGGGTTCAAATAATTTGGATGCTGGATTATAAGAACTATACTAGGTGATCAAATGCTCGCAATGGAGGAGACCCGGGAGCCATCTGCGGGTTAATACCATCTCCAACTATAGTGTGCGGAACTTTTGTACAGTTCAATTCTGTCACTAGCCAATTATGGTGGAGCAAAACAAGTTCTCTGTCTCCCCATTACAAAATAAAGTTCTGTCTCAGGTACTGTCATGATCCATGGTAATGCTACTGCTCCTAATTTTGAATGTATACATGGTTGCATGGGAAAAAATATATAAGAACATATATGTGCATTGCTTTATGTAGTGATGCATGCATTGATCCAATCAATAAGGATCATGTGTACAGATGCTCAACCTTATTCGGTAGTATTCTGCTCCATGTTGGATACGATTCACAGTCTGATATCTTGGTGTTGTATACTAATAAGATATGCATTTAGTTTCTCTGTGTTTGATTATTAGATAAGTATGAATCTTAGTTACGGTAAGAGTTTGCATTATCTGATAGCTCTGCACATACGTATACAAACTGTTATTCTGCAGTTCGGCAATACATATACTTTGCCTTTAATGGTTACGACTAATATTATTTTGATCACTCTGCAGATATTGCACTAATTTCAGTTGTTCTGTAGTATATAGTGTATGCATGTGCTGAGAAAAATTTCCATTTATTATTTATATCATTTAACATTTGCATGATGACATGATATATATGTGAATAAAAAAAACTCCTCTGCAAGTTCTATGTTTTTGGGTTTTGGGCATGATTTCTCTCGATCTATTCTCATATACTCATATAATTAGATTTTATTTGAAAGATAATTTCGACAATTAGGTTTTATTGCTGATCAGTTATCTCATGCTGTAGGCTGGGTTTGGTCGCTGGCATGATCCTGAACAAGCACACAACACAGATATATGTCCTAGAGCAAAACAAAATATTTTATATTTGTTTTCTTACATATAGAAGTTTATTTTCCCAATCTTATGTTTCCACATCAGTTATGACCTCTTTACATGGCATAACTTAGATTAAAAACTTAACTGTACAAGTAGGGCATCACTTAGATCACTGACTTTGTTGTTACCTAGATACTACATGCTATCAGAAAAAGAAAAAAACAAATTTATTAACACTAGCTTTTTTTCACGGTAAGGTAAAAATGATAGAAAAAACATTGTGTATTACGAGATATAATTAGTTTTGTTTAAATAATCATGAAATAAAGTGACATCATGTTTTTAGTTTTATTTGTCGTTCATTACCTAATCATCTTTATGGTATTATTCAATTATGTCTAATTTACTATAGTTTTATCTATTCCCACTTGGTAGACATTTCCCATGCATTAATGACATTTACCATGGTGTAGAGTAGCTCACTTGGCTCAAGGATTTGTTCGGGGAGCTAGAACATTATTCTTCAGTAGTTATATTTCCTTAGAGGTATACTCTAATTTAGTTTTATAATTTAAACAGATCGACAAGGAATTTCTCTCTCCCAAGTGCTATGGAACCAACTATATGCTAATGGATCCTACTATAACTTCCCTTGATTCTTCAGCTCAGGGGAAACGACGATCCAAGTTTATGATGAAAATTCAATTATGTCTAATTTACTATAGTTTTATCTATTCCCACTTGGTAGACATTTCCCATGCATTAATGACATTTACCATGGTGTAGAGTAGCTCACTTGGCTCAAGGATTTGTTCGGGGAGCTAGAACATTATTCTTCAGTAGTTATATTTCCTTAGAGGTATACTCTAATTTTGTTTTATAATTTAAACAGATCGACAAGGAATTTCTCTCTCCCAAGTGCTATGGAACCAACTATATGCTCATGGATCCTACTATAACTTCCTTTGATTCTTCAGCTCAGGGGAAACGAAGATCCAAGTTTATGATGAAAACTAGCGAGCTAATGGTTGCAGGCGTGTTAAATTATAATTGCTTTCTATCATTTGTAGAGTTTAATATTGTCCTTTTGTACAATTTTACAATGTCTAGACGAATAAGATATGATGTACTCTTTTGACTCATGTGGTCGACACATGAGTTGACTCAAATCCCGTTATTGCTCATTGTTATATGAGATGTTCTGGATATGCAGCCTGTCTGTTTTAGAAATTTGATTTGAGTTGAGCTACGCTAAGTATAATTCGAAATGCGGTCATTTCAAAAGATAGACTATCATGCATGATCATAGACATGCTAATATTGCTAATATGGGTCTAGGGGCATCTGAACCACAACCATATCGTCCCCATTGGTACCAAAAACAAATAAAGGCTTCGATGCATGCTTTGATAAGTCTTAGAAAAAATATATAGATTTTATAAATCTTGGAGATATTAAGAAACTAGATATAAAGTTGAAAGTCACCCACCAAATTTTTTGTCAACTGATATTTTCATTTGCTAAGTTTTTGTAAGTGGAAAAAAATTAGAATGCTATAGTTTAAGTATCAAAACATAGATCTGCCTGCTTCGTAAATTGGCGGAGTCGCTGAAACCTTAGACCGGAGCAATAACATCCGCGGCCTACAAAAGAAAAAGATAAACCATGAGTTACCACATCAAGGAGTACAAAGAAAAGGCATAGCAAGCGAAGACATACATGTTGACACCTCTATTTGTAGAAAGCATGTTATTATCTGTTACAAAAATTAGTCCACATATTTCGTATTTAAACAAATTAAGAGTATAACTTTTGATCTACATACCGCATGTACTATATGAAAAATTGTTGTTGAAGTTAAATCACGAAAACTGAGGTAACTAATGACGTTGCTATCAAACTATATAGTCATGAAGACATTGATCTTAACTAACATAAATAATATGTTGTGAAAGGGTAATTGAAGATGTTGCCTGCGCAAATGCGCGGGCCACCTGGCTAGTTAAATAGATAATAAAATATATTTTCCTACGGTATCTACACAGTATTATATTTGTTGATAGAATGTTCTAAAATTTTGGTCAAACTTTTCTTGTTTTGATTTCTCAAAAATAAATAAGGCTTAAGCTTTTGGATGGTGGTAGTACATTCATATCTAGACAAAGCTGAGTTAACTAGTTTTTTTGTCTGTCCATAGCTAGTGTTCACGCTGCAAAAGGCTAAGAGCATCCACTATATGCATCAGTCTATCTCATACAATAATTCAATATCACTGCTGAGGTCTGCCTTTTGTTTTGCTATTCATATGCAGACTGAAACTTTAGGGCCTTTACTCAAAAGGAAGATCAAAACTGCGGCTGATCAGGCTGCCAGTATGTTGATGCCGCCCCCATCTTCTAAATGCCTCTACAAGCACAAGGCCACGCACCAGCTGGGTGGTGATCTTTTAATGAATATGGTATATTTTCTTAATCCACAAAACATGCCTTGATTTTTCTCTGTTTATTGTCGGTTTTTTCTATGCTTGCCAAAAGTTTACAACAACAACAACAACCAAGCCTTTCAGTCCCAAACAAGTTGGGGTAGGCTAGAGTTGAAACCCATAAGATCTCGAAGCCAAAAGTTTAGAAACACCAAATTCGTTTGCTTACAATCATCATACAGTAATGTTCATCTACTCCAGTTCCCCTAACCCAACATAAAATGATGTTAATTACGATTTTTAGATTAAAAGAGCACCATTAGGCGCTGTTAATTACGACTTTGAGATTAAAATGTCATTTGCAATTGTTAATTACAATTTTGAGACAATTGGTTAGTTTAACCTCGATCTCTTCTGCTCTCCATTTTTCCCAACCGAACAAAATGTAACCATTCCATTCCTCTGAAATGGAACCATTCCATTCCATTCCACGCTGTTTCAGAACCGAACACACCCTTGCATTGTTGTGAACTGTTGTCCATACACGGCCATACCCTTCCACTTACATCTAGCACTATATGCATCAGTCTGTCTCAGAGTCATTCAATATCACTGCTGAGATCTGTTCCCATTCTTATGCAGGCTGAAACTGCTGCGCCTTTACTCAAGTGGATGCAAAATGAGGCTAATGAGGCTGCTGTGAGGACGATGGTGCCGGCACCATCTTCCGAAAACCTCTACAAGCACGAGGCCATGGGCCAGCTGGGTGGTGACCTTTTAATGAATCTGGTATATTTTCTTAATCCACATACATGATTTCATTATTATCTGTTTAATTACTGTTGGCTTTGTCTAATGCTTACCAAAAGTTCAGAAACACTGCGTTTGCTTACAATCATCATACACTAATTTTTCACTTTTCAGTCTGTCTCATCCAGTATATAAACTGTTGATTTCCATTGGCTTCTTTTGTAATCATTTGCATTGTTGTCAACTGTTCTCTATGCACAACCCTATTCTTCCACTTACACCCGCACTATTTGCATCAGTCTATCTCATAGATTTATTAAATATCAATGATGAGTTCTGTTGCTATTCATATGCAGGATGAAACTTCTGTGCCTCTACTCAAATGGATAAAAAATGATCCTGATGAGGCTGCTGTGAAGACGATGGTGCTGCCACCATCTTCTGAAAACCTCCTCAAGCACAAGGCCACGGGCCAGCTGGGTGGTACCCTTTTCAGTAAGCAGGTATATTTTCTTAATCCTCATACATGATTTGATTTTTGTCTGTTTATTGCCGGCTTTGTCTAATGCTTACCAATAGTTCAGAAACACACACACCTATTCTTCCACTTACATCCAGCACTATATGCATCAGTGTCTCATAGATTCATTTTATATATCACTGCTGATGTCTGTTGCTCTTCAATTTTTATATGCAGACTGAAACTGCTAAGCCTTCATTGGTCAAAAGGATTGCAACTGCTGCTGATGAGGCATCTGCAGAGGCTGCCACCAAGTTACTGTCAGCCCCACCTTCTGGATGCTTATATAAGCTCAAGTCCAAGGACCAGCCGGGCCGTAACCATCCAAGGGTTCGGGTATATTTTCTTAAGCCACATATACATGCCATGATTTATGTCTGATATTATCACCGGCTCTGTCTAATGCTTTTTGGAATTCGGAAACACCAAATTAGCATGCTTATATTCATCATACACTAATTTTTCACTGTTCAGTTTGTAACATAGTGTTATGCACTTGCTTGTCAACATTTGCATTGCTCTGAACTATGCACTTTACACAACCTAATTCTTCCACTTACGTTCAGCGCTACGCACCAGTAGTACCTCCCATGTTTCCTTCACCATCCCGATGCCGAGCTTGCGGGAATATGGCGGGCCCATGTACATACCCCGCATATAACACCTCCTATGGCTCTATCTACCTTTCTAGTAGCTCCTTCACAGAGTTACAGGTATGTATTCTCAGTGGTTTAGCATGAATTGGCATATAGTAAAGTCTTGTTTTTAGTCTTCCTGCTTCTTACATTTGTATCAATTTTCACATGCAGACTGTACCTTGTGAACTTCGTCCAATGATTAACCAGATGTGTCCGCATGAAGGATCTTTCACTATGCATGGCAATGGCAAATTGATGAACACCTACACGGTCTATGAGGTGTATGTCTACAAGACGCAGGCCATCACATATTTGTATGGACATGATTGGAGAAAGTTTGCTTTTGACTACGGTCTGAAGAAGGGCGACGAGCTGAGGATCAGAAACTCAAACGGGCAGATATACGTAACTGCTTACAGAGTTGGAGACACTTCCAAATATATAATATGTAACTTTTTTCTACTCATATCTTTTGATAACTGCATTCTGAGCAGTTGTTCTAAACCATTCCCTCTGTTCTAGCTTGCTGGGTTTAACATGATCAAAGCTGCAGATCCCCTGATGGAACAGGAGCGGATGTCACAAAGGGCAACCACACCATCACCGGCACCGGCTTCCCACTCTCCTGCATCAGCACCGGTTCCTGTACCAGCTCCGTTTACTGCATCTACCCAGCAGTCCCCTACATCAGCATTGGTTCCTGTAGAGGCCCCATATACTACACATGCCCAGCAGGCTCCTGCATCAGCACTGGTTCCTCTAGCTGCATCGTTTACTGCACCTGCCCAACAGTCTCCTGCATCAGCACCGGTTCCTCTAGAGGCACCGTTTACTGCACCTGCCCAGCAGTCTCCTGCATCAGCACCAGCTCGTGTACCAGCCCAGGCTCATGCACCTGCCCCAGCCAGATCACCGAGGTCTCAGCTCATTGCTGTGGCCACCCGTGTGGTGACCAGGACGCATCTGAAGGCTATGTTCGTGAGTATATGACAGCATAACTGCTCTTATCTTGATGTCTTCTCTGCTCAAAGTCTCACATGGTTCAGTGCATTGGTGCCATTGACTAATTTTTGGTGGTATCTCTTGCTTTGAATCAGAAATTGCCTAAAAGTATCTCCAAGGATCTCAATGCTGGCCGAAGGGGCAAGATATCCCTCGTCATGGAGAGTGAAGGTCTCACCGTGGAGGGACGGTACTCTGTCAGTCCCACAGATGGCCGCTTGGCTGTTACTTCCAGGTGGAAAAAGTTCATTGACGGTGCCAAACTTCGCATTGGATCAAAGTTGAAGGTCAAGATCTTTCGATGCCGCTGTGACATGCTGGTCATAAAGTTCGCGGTTGTCTAGTTCTGTTGTCCCATGAGCCCTTAGCAAATGCATTTGTAGTTATACTTATATAAGGTTATCTTATCTGAACTGCTAATTAATTGTATGGGTGGTAAAACTCTGGCAAGCTTTTGCTCTTAGCAAGTATGTATGTATGATCAGCTATTATGATAACTAATGTTTGTGTTCATCTTAATTTGCATTTCCATTTTAGAAAAAAACTTAATTTCTATTTTGGCTGACCTGTTAGAGAACTATCAGATTGAACCCACAACATGATTCATATAGATTCATTACACCGAGCCACATGTCTTGACCTTGCGATACACTACTTCCATTAATTAGTGCAAGAAGGCTTACCTGAGCTGCCTGAACCATGGCAGATTCGAATCCACCTTATCTATCTAGAAATACAACCTTTGCAGAAAGAGGATTTGCAGTATGGGGAGGCTGACATTGGGGACCCATGAGCCAGCAGCGTCGTCAACGTTTTAAAGGTGGCAGGAGATCGAAAGAAAAAATAAGCCAAAAATCAGTTGGTAAACAAATTCAAGAAAAGAAACATTTACCTTTCTGAGAGGATGACATGCGGGACCCATGAGGCAGCAGCATCCTCAACTATTTCAAGGCGGCAGGGGATCAAAATAAAAAGGAAATAGCCAGAAATTAATTAGGGTAAAAAATAAATCCATCAAAGGAAACTTTTATTGTTCATAGAGGATGACATGTGGGACCGACTTGCCAGCTGCGTCGTCATCGTTTCAAAGGGGGCAGGGGATCAAAAGAAAAAGACAAATAGCCAGAAATTAGGGGAAAAAAATAAATCCAACAAAGAAAACTTTTATTGTTCATAGAGGATGACATGCGGGACCCATGAGCCAGCAGCTTCCTCAACGTTTCAAAGTCGGCATGAGATTGAAAGAAAAAGTCAAGTGACATAATATCAGGAGCCAAAAATAATCCAAGAAAAGAAACTTTATTGTACATAGAGGATGACATGCGGGTCCCATGCAGCAGCGGTCTCAACGCTTCCAAGGCGGCACAGGACCGAAAGAAAAATGAAGTAGCCAGAAATCAGGGTGTGAAAAAAATCCAAGAAAAGAAAGATTTCAATTGGGCTGTATCTGGACATCTGGGCCTTCGAACTATCCTGCTGGGCCTTTTGACTCGTACAATTTCAGCCCACTCCAAAACAGGAAAGGTCGGATTTTTCTCAAAAAAAACAGGAAAGTCCTATGCTTCGCAAAAACAAAAAACAAGGAGATTCAACATATAAGTTTGTTTATGTAGATATAAAGATTTAATTTATCCGTTTGCAATAGCTCAGAGCGAAATACAACGTTTATTGTCTGCAAAATAAAATATCACATGTTTCTTGTACGGGGAGGCTGACATCGGGGACCCATGAGCCAGCAGCGGAGTCAACATTTCAAAGGCGGCAGGGGATCGAAAATAAAAAAAGCCAAAAATCAGTTGGTAAAAAAATACAAGAAAAGAAAACATTTATCGTTCTGAGAGGATGACATGCGGGACCCATGAGGCAGCAGCATCCTCAACATTTCAAAGTCGGCATGAGATCGAAAGAAAAAGGCAAGTGACATAATATCAGGAGCCAAAAATAATCCAAGAAAAGAAACTTTATTGTACATAGAGGATGACATGCGGGTCCCATTTTGTAGCAGCGGTCTCAACGTTTCCAAGGCGGCACAGGACCAAAAGAAAAATGAGGCAGCAACATTCTCAACAATTCCAAGGCGGCAGGGGATCAAAAGAAAAATAAAGGAAATAGCCAGAAATTAATTAGGGGTCAAAAATAAATCCACCAAATGAAACTTTTCTTGTTCATAGAGGATGACATGTGGGACCGACCTGCCAACAGCGTCCTCATCGTTTCAACGGGGGCAGGGGATCAAAAGAAAAAGGCAAATAGCCAGAAATTAGGGGTAAAAAATAACTCCAAGAAAGAAAACTTTTATTGTTCGTAGAGGATGACATGCGGGACCCATGAGCCAGCAGCTTACTCAACGTTTCAAAGGCGGCATGAGATCGAAAGAAAAAGGCAAGTGACCAAATATCAGGAGCCAAAAATAATCCAAGATTTATTGTACATAGAGGATGACATGTGGGTCCCATTTTGCAGCAGCGGTCTCAATGTTTGTAATGCGGCTTGAGATCAAAAGAAAAATAAAGTAGCTAGTAATTAGGGGGTGAAAAAAATCCAAGAAAAGAAAGTTGATGGACATAGAGGATGACATGCGGGTCCCTTGAACCAACAGCTTACTCAACGTTTCAAAGGGGCAGGGGATCAAAAGAAAAAGGCAAGCCAAAAATCGAGGGTGAAAAAAAATCCAACAAAGGAAACTTTTATAGCACACAGAGGATGACATGCGGGTCCCATGAGCCAGCAGGTACCTCAACGTTTCAAACGTGGCATGAGATCGAAAGAAAAAGGCAAGTGACCAAATATGAGAAAAAAAACTCCAAGAAAAGAAAGTTGATTGCTCATAGAGGATGACATGCGGGTCCCATTTAGCAGCAGCGGTCTCACCGTTTGAGAGGCGGCAGGGGATCGAAAGAAAAAGTCAAGTGACCAAATATGAGGTGCCAAAAATAATCCAAAAAAAGAAAGTTTTATAGTACATAGAGGATGACATGCGGGTCCCATTTAGCAGTGGTATCACTGTTTGAGAGGCGACGAGGATTGAAAGAAAAAGTCAAGTTACCAAATATGAGGTGCCAAAAAATCCAAGAAAAGAAAGTTTTATAGTACATAGAGGATGACATGCGGGTCCCATTTAGCAGCAGCGGTATCAGTTTGAGAGGGGGATCGAAAGAAAAAGTCAAGTGACCAAATATGAGGTGCCAAAAAATCCAAGAAAAGAAAGTTTTATAGTACATAGAGGATGACATGCGGGTCCAATTTAGCGGCAGCGGTATCACCGTTTGAGAGGCGGCGGGGGATCGAAAGAAAAAGGTAAGTGACCAAATATGAGGTGCCAAAAATAATTCAAGAAAAGAAAGTTTTATAGTACATAGAGGATGACATGCGGGTCCCAGGTAGCAGCAGCGGTATCACCGTTTGAGAGGCGGCAGGGGATCGAAAGAAAAAGGCAAGTGACCAAATTTGAGGTGCCAAAAAAAACTCCAAGAAAAGAAAGTTGATTGCACATAGAGGATGACATGCGGGTCTCATTTAGCAGCAGCGGTCTCAACGTTTCCAAGGCGGCAAGGGATCAAAAGAAAAAGAAGTAGCCAGAAATCAGGGGGTCAAAAAAATCCAAGAATAGAAAGAATTTTGGTTCATAGAGGATGACATGCGGGACCCATGATCCTGCATCGTAAACGGCTCGATCGGAGAACGTTGAACGAGATGGCGCGATCTAGAAAAAAAACAATGCCAGAGAGGCTGCCATCTAGGCCCTACATCCCTCGGTGGTGCGGATTTGCGTTGACTCGGCCGGCGAACCCGAGATTTCGAGATGCACCACGTCCCGGGCCACCATACGCGACGTTTTGGCCGCTTTCGTCGGGCTAGGTGGCCTCAAAAACGAGAAAAAAAAAGTTTTGACATGCACCACGGAGGGACCAAAAATCGTCGGCCATGGTACACCAGCAACCACGGCGCGACTTCAACTTCGTCGGCCATGGCAACTTTTCTTGTAGTGTATGAGAGTCCGTCAAAAGTAAATGACAAGGTTGAAAGCTAAACACCACATACTTCCTCATGAGCTATGAAACATTAACACAAATTGAGAAGCATTTTGAAAGTTTTTAAAGGTAGCGCATGAGAATTTACTTGGAATGGTTTGAAATGCCATGCATAGGTATTTATGGTGGACACTTTGGAACAACTTGGTTTTCAGGTGTTTGGAAGCACGAGCGGCGTTCCCGCTCAGTACAAGTGAAGGCTAGCAAAAGACTAGGGAGCGACAAATCAAGAGAGCAGTAACTGTCATAATCATGCTTGCGGCAAAATAAATTAACGGAGGCATAAAAGTGATACAAGAACTCTGAAGCAATATAAATCATCGAGGCTTAATTGACTTTTTGTTCAGTCATATGCATGCGTGAGCATGTGCCAAGTCGATATAAATGAATTATTCAGAGGAGGATACCACAATGCCATACTTACTTATGAATAAAACAATGCAAGCGAACATCCATGACATGCTACTCATATTAATAAATTGGAGCTAAACATGAGAGATCATGAACTACTAGACTTTCTCACATAACATATACCTCACATGAACCAAATAAGCATGCTCACATGGATGAGTATATGTACAAAAATGAAAACAAATAGAGTTCATACCAGCCTCTCACCACAATCCAATTGTTGTAGATCGTCATTATTGCCTTTCACTTGTGTAGCTTGGATAATATGAAATGAAAACCACGCTCCAGCCACCGAAGACCATTGAACTCATGATGAACTTTACAAACCAAAGAAGAACAGCAAATATTTTTGGTGTTTTCGAATTGGAAACAAGAACAAAAGAAACAAGAAAACAAAGCAGAATCTTTTTGGGTTTTCTCATAGCAAACCAACGATAGCAAATAAAGTAAACTAAGAGCAAGGAACCAAATAAACAAATGGTGAAGAGAAACAACAGAAATATTTTTGGTCTTTTTGTGTTTTAGGAAAGAAACAAAGCGAAAACAAAAGAATGCAAACTAACAGAAACACAGAAAAGCAGGATGACAGAAATCTGCCAAATCCTGACAGCAGTACAGAAATCGAAATTAACAAAAATCTTCCATTGCTCAGACCAAAAAGTGTTCAACTAATGAAAGTTAGATAACAACCTGGGGCACATGCTCAAAAATTGGCAACTCAAAATAACGTTCTGGCTGTGCGTACGAATTTTTTTGGTAACAGCCCAGAATCTGTTTTTGGACAGCACTTCCCCAAATATCATCTCCTTCTCATTAGAAAACCACTCTAAGAAACTAAACAAGTATGTACAAGTATCCAGCAACCATAATATGCAAAGAATGAGTGATGCCGGTATACCTCCCCCCAAGCTTAGGCTTTTGGCCTAAGTGGAGTTCATTCCCATCGAGGGTCGGGGTTCCACGCCGGTGGATCATACATGGAGTAGTCATAATAAGGTACCGATGCAGAAGAAAAGCGTGGAGGCTCCTCATGCCCAATGTGTTGATGCGAAGAGCTTGCTGCATCCGATGGCGAGTCGAGGTGTTCCTCGACCTCATCCGTGTTGTCTCGTGCACGATGGCTTCCTCCCTCTATGTATGCATTAACTGCACTTTCCGTGACTGACCAATCCTCCCTGGAATCAAGGTTAAACAGAGAAGGTGCAGGCAATCCTACTAATTTTTCAACTTTCTTAGTCCTTGTCCAAGATTTCTTGTAAAATGTTATTCTATAAGACAGGTTTCTCAAATTAGATGAATCAGAAACAAATTCATGCTTAATCATGGAGACTATGTCAAGTTTCTCTATGGGGAGCTGAATATCAAGATGGTGAGGTTCTACATTATGCATAGCTAATAAGCGAGAGGCGATGAGACCTCCACAAATTCCTCCCCTCTCACGGTTAGTGGCAAGTCTGTTAGCTATCAAAGCTCCCAAGTTATAAGTCCTATTACCTTGTAATGCAGCAGCTAGAAAGGCTAGATCCGGGATAGTTAGTTTACCTCCATTCCTTCTCGCTAGAACGCACTTGGTAATGAAATAAGCAAAGTAACGAATAGCTGGGAAATGAATGCTACTGATTTTACCATCATCCTCTGAGAAACTTCTCCCATGACAAATCATCTTGAAAAGGTCCAAGAACTCTTGCGGCGATCCCTTTATCTTCTCACATGATCCCCATTGCGGCACTCTGATTGCTGCACAAAAATCACTGAATGGCAAGTTGACAGTTTTATTATAAATTTTGTACTGAACCATGGGATTAGATTGTGACCGATTGAATTTAAAATCCTGCACTACTGACATAGTCAGTTTTACATATTGGCATGGTTCCCCATCAACAAAATCATCCAATCCTGCACGAGAGATTAAATTTTGAACGTCCTGCAAGATCCCTGCACTTCTCATGAAATCCGCACGGATAATAAGTGGGATATACTCCTTCTTCTCGGTGAACTCTCATGACTTGCTGTACCTCCAACTCTTGTTGGTTAAGTTGGTGCATACTCCCCTCCATTTTCTGAAATTTTCAACAACCATTATAAAATTTGATTTCAAGGTATATAATTGAGGGGAACTACTATAGGAACTTGCTAGAGTACTAAACATGCATCAAAACTAGTTTCTACCACTTAGAACAAGCATGCAAGCTCACTAAACATGTTATCTACAGCAGCAAAATATTCAAGATATACTCAACCAAACAAAATTCTAATTGGACAATCAAAGGAGTCACATACCAAGGAGTAAATGTGCCAAATTTCAGACAGAAATCTGGGCTGAGCAAGGAGATCGAGAAATCGCGAGTTCTTGAGCAGAAACGCGAGTGAGAGGAACTTGGTGCGAGTTTTTTCGGGAGAGAGAAGATGCTGGGAGGAAGAGATGAAGTAGTGGGGCAAGGAGGGGCCCACACCACAGGGTGGCGCGCCCACCTCCTTGGCCGCGCCGGCCTGTGGTGTGGCACCCTGTGGTGCCCCACAGGTCATCCTCTGGTACTCCCAGGTGCCTCGTCGAAAAATAGGACCAACGGTGTAATTTTCGCGAATTTTTGAAAACTTTGAAAAATGCACATTTCTGGGTATTAAATTAATTATTACTGCGCAGGAAAATGATTTCCAAAATCCTAACAACTAAGGCATATTGCAAAACAAAAAGGTGCTACAGCAAGTAAAACAAATGGAGGGAGAAAGAAAGAAAGAAATGTTGTTTAGCTCTCTTATGCATTAAAATATACTTGTTAACAAGGTTGATCAAGTCTTGCTACCAAATAAATTTTATATGACATAAGAAGAAATAAACCTCAAATCAATCATGTTACCTTATATTGAATTGATATGGATCCAATCACAAGAGTTTGATATTCTTCTTTAGGCTCATATATAGGACAATCAATGGATCCCACTTTGATAGTTTTCACATTAAAAATTGTATTAACTCCACATACTTTATCAATCCTCTTGGGAAAATAGACAGTATGTTCCTTATCATCAACATTGAAAGTAACCATGCCTTTATTGCAATCAATAACAGCCCCTGCAGTATTAAGAAAGGGTCTTCCAAGAATAATGGACATATTATCATCTTCAGGCATTTCCAACACAACAAAATCAGTTAATATCAAGCAATGTTGAGTAACTTGCACAGGAACATTTTCACATACACCAACAGGAATAGCAGTAGATTTATCAGCCATTTGCAAAGATATATCAGTTGGTATCAACTTATCTAAATCAAGTCTCTTATAAAGGGAAAAAGGCATTACACTAACTCCCGCTCCCAAATCACATAGAGCAGTTCTAACATAATTATTCTTAATAGAACAAGGAATAGTAGGTATACCTGGGTCGCCCAACTTCTTTGGAACCTTGCCATTGAAAGAGTAATTAGCAAGCATAGTGGAAATTTCCTCATTGGGGATTTTCCTTTTGTTAGTAACAATATCTTTCATATACTTTGAATAAGGAGGCAATTTAATAGCATCAGTCAAAGGGATTTGCAAAAATAAAGGTTTCATCCAATCACAAAATTTATTATAATGTTCCTCCTCCTTTGATTTTAGTTTCTTAGCAGGAAAAGGCATTTGCTTTTGAACCCAAGGTTCTCTTTCATTACCATGTTTCTCAGCAATAAAATCTTCTTTAGTGTACTTTTTATTTTTAGCAGGCTTTTCAGGTTCTTTTTCAATTTCTTCTTTATCAGGAGTATCATCCTTATCATTATCTTTATCATGTTCATTACCACTTTCAGTTTCAGCATCAGAAATAGAAATACTATTAGGATCATTAACAGGTTCAGAGGATTCTACAACATTCTTATGTTTCTTTTTCTTTTTCTTAGATGGAGCACTAGTTTTAGTTAGTTGAGAATCTTGTTCAACTCTTTTGGGATGCCCTTCAGGATATAGAGGATCCTGGGTAGAAACACCACCTCTAGTTGTTACTTCATAAGCATGTTTTTCTTTAGAATTATTTCCCAACAAGTCATTTTGCACTTTAGTAAGTTGATCAATTTGAGTTTGAACCATATGAAAATGTTTAACAAGTATCTTAACATCATTGGAGGTTCTCTCCACAATATCATGCAATTCACTAATAGCTCGAGAATTTTCCATTAAATGATTCTCTACTCTCATATTAAAGTTTTCTTGCTTAACAATATAATTATCAAACTCATCTAAGCATTGAGCAGGAGGTTTTGAATACGGAATATCTTCCCTAGTAAAGCGTTGAAGAGAGTGTACCTCAATCATGGATGAAGGGGGAGTTATCTCACATAAATCTTCTATAGGAGGTAAATTCTTCACATCTTCAGGTTTAATACCCTTCTCTTTAAGAGACTTCTTGGCTTCCCTCATATCTTCATCATTTAATTTAATCATACCCCTCTTCTTCAATATCGGTGTCGGGGTTGGTTCAGGTGTAGACCAATCATCATGATTCCGGCCTATTTTAGCCAATAATTCTTCAGCGTCGTCTGGAGTTCTTTTCCTGAAAACACAACCAGCACAACTATCCAGGTATGCCCTAGACTCAATGGTTAGTCCACTATAAAATATATCAAGTAAATCATGCTTTTCCAAATCATGGTCAGGCTGAGCTCTAATAAGAGAGCAAAATCTCGCCCAAGCCTCAGGCAATTTCTCTCCATCTTCCTGGTCAAAATTATAAATTCTCTGCAAAGCAGCATGTTGAGCACTAGCAGGAAAGTATTTCCGGAAGAAAACATCAAGCAATTCTTTTGGACTTTTAATAGAACCAGGAGGCAAATTATTATACCAAGTTTTAGCATCATCCTTTAATGAGAAAGGAAAAATTTTAGCGACAAAATAAGTACGCATCTTAATATCATCAGAAAACAAGCCACTAAGAGTAGATAACTCAGTCATGTGTTCAACAACACTTTCTTTTTCAGTACCACAAAAGGGTGTTTTCTCAACAATAGCTATATGAGATAAATCAAGAGAAAAATCATAATCTTTATCCCTAATGTTTATAGGAGATGTGGCAAATTTAGGATCAGGAGATAGTTTATATCTAACAGCATGTTCTGCAAGCAACTTTTTAATTTTTCTTGCATCAGTAGTAGCATTGCATTTTTCAATAAAATCATCATCAAGCTCTACATAATCTTCATCAAGATCATCACTAGAATATTCAACAGACTCAGGTGAATTAACAGGTGTAGCAGCATTTTCATTAGGAGTTTCAGTATTTTCAATTTGCCTAGACCTAGCAATTGTAGCATCTAGAAAAGATCCTAACGAACCATCATTATCAAGCACAGCAGAAGCATCATCACAATTATAAGAGGAATTTTCAGATTCAGCAGAAGTACCAGCATTTGAAGCTTGTGGTGGTGAAACAAGTTTACTTATCACAGATGGTGAATCAAGAGCAGCAGAGGTACTAAGAGTTGTACCTTTTCTTGTAGTGGATGGTAATATGGCGATCTTAGTATCGCGAGGTTTACCCATAATGGAGAATTGCAGCGAACAATATCAATCCAAGTGAACTTCCAAATAAAGCTATGCTCCCCGGCAACGGCGCCAGAAAATAGTCTTGATGACCCACAAGTATAGGGGATCGCAACAGTCTTCGAGGGAAGTATTACCCAATTTATTGATTCGACACAAGGGGAGACAAAGAATACTTGTAAGCCTTAGCAGCGGAGTTGTCAATTCAGCTGCACCTGGAACAGACTTGCTCGCAAGAGTTTATCGGTAGCAACGGTTTTATAACAATACGGTAGCAAATAACAGAGTAACAAGGACAGTAGTGATTATAGTAAACAGCAGGATTAAAATACTGTAGGCACAGGGACGGATTAACGGGCGTTGCATGGATGAGAGAAACTCATATAACAATCAAAGCAGGGCATTTGCAGATAATAATAAAACGGTATCCAAGTACTAATCAATCAATAGGCATGTGTTCAATATTTAGTCGTACGTGCTCGCAATGAGAAACTTGCACAACATCTTTTGTCCTACCAGCCGGTGGCAGCCGGGCCTCTAGGGAAACTACTGGAAATTAAGGTACTCCTTTTAATAGAGTACTGGAGCAAAGCATTAACACTCCGTGAACACATGTGATCCTCACATCGCTACCATCCCCTCCGGTTGTCCCGATTTCTGTCACTTCGGGGCCATTGGTTCCGGACAGCGACATGTGTATACAACTTGCAGGTAAGATCATAAACAACGAATATCTTCATGAATCAATAACATGTTCAGATCTAAGATCATGGCACTCGGGCCCTAGTGACAAGCATTAAGCATAACAAGTTGCAACAATATCATAAAAGTGACATCTACGGATACTAGGCACTATGCCCTAACAATCTTATGACTATTACATGACCAATCTCATCCAATCCCTACCATCCCCTTCAGCCTACAGCGGGGGAATTACTCACACATGGATGGGGGAAACATGGCTGGTCGATGGAGAGGCGTTGGCGGTGATGGCGGTGAAGATCTCCTCCAATTCCCCGTCCCGGCGGAGTGCCAGAACGGAGACTTCTGGCTCCCGAGACGGAGTTTCGCGATGTGGCGGCTCTCTGGAGGGTTTCTGGCGACTTCGACTTCTCCCCATGCGTTTTTAGGTCGAGGCCAATAAGTAGTCCGAAGGAGAGCGTCGGAGGCCGAGGGGGCCACACCATAGGGCCGCGCGGCCCCCCCGCCGCCGCCTTATGGTGTGGGGCCCTCGGGCCTCCACTTGATTTGTCCTTCTGGCTCCGTCAGTATTCTGGGAAAATAGGGCCTTCTGTCAAAATCCCGAGGTTTTTCCTGAAAGTTGGATTTCTGCACAAAAACGAGACACCAGAACAGTTCTGCTGAAAACAGCGTTAGTCCGTGTTAGTTGCATCCAAAATACACAATTTAGAGGCAAAACAATAGCAAATGTGTTCGGGAAAGTAGATACGTTGGAGAGGTGCGGTGGCTTAGTGCTCCCGAACGCCACAAGAGGCTCACCTTGAGGTGTGGTTGCTCGATGCACACCAACGCCACAAAGGCCTCACCCCAAGATGCGGTACTCACACCACACACCGAACGCCACGAAGGCGCCTCACCTAAATCTCCGGTGACCCTCGCCACAAAGGCCTAGGTCACGGTTCCACTAAGGGATTTCCTTCGAGGCGGAAACCGGGCCTTACACAAAGGTTGGGGCACACATCCACAACTTAATTGGAGGCTCCCAACAAATCACCACAAAGGTCTAGAATCCGTCTAGGGTTCCAAGAACCCAAGAGTAACAACCTTCTTGCTTTCACCACCACGAATCACCGTGGAGAACTCAAACCGATGCACCAAATGCAATGGCAAGAACACCACAAAGATGCTCAAGTCCTTCTCTCTCAAATTCCAACAAAGCTACAAAAGCTATTGGGAGAATAAGAGAGGAAGAACAAAAAGGAGGACACAAAGAACTCCAAGTTTCTCCAAGATCTAGATCTAGGTGGTTCCTCTCACAAAGAGATGGATTTGATTGGTGAAGATGTAGATCTAGATCTCCTCTCTCTTTTCCCTCAAGAATATGCAAGAATCATGGGAGGAATCAAGAACTAGGGCAAGCTTTGAAGGACAACAATGGAGGGGAGAGAGAGAGAGTGAACCAACCAGCCCAAGGAGGAAGAAGGGGGTCTTATATACCCCCTCCCAACGAAATATGACCGTTTGGGACCTCCCAGGCCGGAAAATCCGCCCCCGGGCCGGATTATCCGCCCCCCGAAAATCGCCCCTGGCTCGGGCCGGATATTTGGCCGGATATTGTCCATGTTTTGTCCTTCGGGCCGGATTATCCGCCCCCCAGAAAACTGCAGAATCACCAAAACTAAAACGGGCATAACTTTAGCATCCGGACTCCGATTTTGATGATCTTGGGCTTGTTTTGAAGCTAGGAACAAGCTCTACAAGATCATGCAGGAAACCATCATAGTACAACAAGGGAGGATAGAAACAAATGATGAAAGGTTTGACCTATCTAAAAAAGACATACCGGTAAAACTTCCAAACTCGAAAATGCAACAAGTTGCCCATGCAAAAACCATTCTCAATGAACTAGAGCTTGTCATGAGAATAAGCACAAGCTCTAAAACATCACATGGATAAGATCCAAATAAAACCAAGAAAGATGATGAACCAAACTCGAAAACGCAACAAGTGATCTATGCGAAATCCGTTTTCGATGAACTAGAGCTTGTCATGAGAATAAGCACAAGCTCTAAAACATCACATGGATAAGGTCCAAATAACAACCAAGAAAGATGATGCAAGGATGCAAAGGTTTGAGCTCTCTCCGAACGATACGATCGAGTTACTCACTCGAGAGCCCTCTTGATAGTACGGCAACTAAACTATAAACCGGTCTCCAACTACACTATGAGACCGGTGAGAAAGAAACCCTATCAAGAGCAAACCTTATACTTGCGCATTCCACTTGAGCTCGATGACGACGATCTTGACCTCAACAAGATGGAACACCTTTCTTGATTGTGCTTGCTTGACGAAGTCTTGTGGATTGCTCCCCCATAATCCACCATGGGAGAGCTTCTTCTTCGGCGCATCTTCACATATCCATGATCACCATAAGGATGGCAAGACTCAAGCAAAGGATCTCTTCGAGATGGCTCATCTTGAACTTGCACTTCATTTCGTTGATGTCTTGAAGTTAACCTTGAGAGCTCACTTCATCTTCATCTTCAAGACATACTTGAGACTTGATCTTCTTCATTTGGATGGCAAGACTCAAGCAAAGGATCTCTTCGAGATGGCTCATCTTGAACTTGCTCATTTCTTCATTCTTCATCATGTTGATGTCTTGAAGTAACTTGAGGGCTCACTTCATCTTCATCTTCAAGACATACTTGACACTTGATATCCTTCATCAATTTCTTCTTATTGCAACCTTGAAGCCAACAAATGGTTCAAGCATTGCCTATGGACAACACCTACAAATTATAACTCAATGCAAACATTAGTCCATAGGGATTGTCATTAATTACCAAAACCACACATGGGGGCTCC
This sequence comes from Lolium multiflorum, assembly GCA_030979885.1. Classification (NCBI taxonomy): domain Eukaryota; kingdom Viridiplantae; phylum Streptophyta; class Magnoliopsida; order Poales; family Poaceae; genus Lolium; species Lolium multiflorum. The sequence continues at coordinate 218,148,249 of CM061753.1, read as the reverse complement.
ATGCACTTTCAATCTCCCCCATTTTGGTAATTGATGACAATCTCTTTGAGAGGGTTTATATAAGGAATTTAAGTAACAAATAAGTTGAATATATAGAGCAAACTCCCCCATAATATATGCATGTGTGAATGATCTTGACTTTCATTGCATATATTGGCATTCAAAGCCTAGTGGAGTTTCCTCTAACTATTCAACTATGCAAAGCAACAAGATGCAATGCAATAAAGGCACATGCTTAAGCACAAAGCAAAGACATAACCAAATTCCCTTAAACCCTCCAAACTTCTCCCCCATTGGCACCAATTGCCGAAATGGGTGAAAAATTTAGAAGGCCAATATAGTGAGAGTTCCTCCATAGCGTGTGCATTTCTCATAATTTGAGTGGAATCAAATGCACGTATCCAATGACGAATATTCGGAAGGAATCACACTATAGATAGGATCAAAGATTGCAAAAAGATAACAAAGTCTAGAAGCTTCAACAAATGAAGCAAGCAACCAAATGAACCACAAAGAAGATACCAAAAGAAAGATAGATATTATGATAAGATCAAGAAGATTGCTCTAAATAATATGAGGAAGCTCCCCAAGGTTTGTGCACAAAACTAGACAATTTGCATTGGAGTATAAAGTGCACAAACATGGAATCATCACTCCCATAATATCATTCAAAAACAAAAGATACCAAGTGAATCAAACTCTAATGATCACCAAAAGATAGTGCTCTAAATCAAATGAGGAAGCTCCCCAAGGTACATGCATAAATTAAAATGTTGCATTTGAATACAATATGCATAACATGGAATCCTCACTCCCTCATTACCATTTAAAACACAAACATTTGCAATAGATCATAGATAGAAAAATAAGCTTAACACTTGCAACAAACAAATGATTGAGCAACAAGTAACATGCACCATAATAATAGGCTCAACCAAGAGAATATGTGAAAGGCATGACAAAGCATATTATAAGACTATTATATGGATGAGCAAAAAGCATCATCATAGTCTTCAATGAATTATATTGCTTAGCATGACCAATCAACATGCAACAAATAAATAAGATATCAAATGGAGATGTATCATCTCTTATGTGTATAAGTTTCTCTAAGTGGACAAAATCACTAAGATATTTATCCACAAAGAAACATGCACACACAAAATAGACACACAAGACATATAGCATGATATCCAAGACGAAGTCATGCAATATACCAATAAGAATTTTTGCTTAATAGCATGGCCAAAGGCTCAATTTTATCTTATTGTACATTCATGAACTTCAACCACAAACATCTAAAATACATCACAAATATCAACAAGGGATAGAAGATAGTTGGGATGCATTTGAGAAAGGCAACAAGTATCACAAACGAGGATACCAAAAGAAATAACTAAATTTGCACTTTCATCTATATTGCACACGTGAGAGCCTTGAGGAATTGATATGCAATAAAATTGCTAGATAGGCATAGTTGGGATGGATGAATCATGAGCATGATTTAAAATACTTCCCAACAAATGCACTCATCTCAAATTACTCACATTCACAATAAAGAGGTTTCATTAAGACTTTTGCAAGAAGCACAATATTTGCAAATCAAGAGATTCATGCCAAGATGCAACCATAAGGTTGGATACAAGAAAAGTATGCATGAGAAGATACTTGTTACCAAGATAGCATTGGTGTGGATGTAGTAGATATGTGTTCGTTGACCATCCTAGCTTGCCTCAAGTTACCATTGAGTCACCACTTCTTCCCAAGAGTGAGACAAGCATCCAATGCATATCCATTGTACCTAACACAAAGGTAAGTACAAAATGGTCCCCAAACTAATTGGGTCCGAAGTAGTTAGACACACTACAACATATAGGACAAACTCCACAATTCTATGTGCATATAGATATGAAAATGAATTTCATGCACATCTTAGCCAAATTAGGATTTGATGGAGTTTACCCTATATATTGGATCAAAGAAAGTAACACATGCCATAAGATATACATATATTAAATATGCATGCACAATACTTTCAAGAACCAAAGGAAGATACAATTTGGACAAAACACTAAATAAATCAAGAGACAATGGTTGCCCAAATTATATCAAAGAATCAAATCAACACAAGATTGACTCCAAAGAATTATCTCATTATAAGAAGCTAATTAAACCTAAACACAAAGGAATGAGATAACCAACTCCCAAGAGAGCAAGGTTCCAACAAATAAACCAAACCCTCGAAACTTTTTATGATGGCACAAAGTACCAAAAAGAAAATTTATGTCTCCCAAAACCAAATTTTTGATAATGATCAAGAGATGTTAAGCATTCTAACAAATATAGGAGAGCTCCCCCAAGATTAGTGCATTATCTAGGATTTTGCATATGAATACAAAATGCACAAAACTAGGATCATCACGCTACCTATATCTACTAAAAATGCTAAGAAAGTTTGAATAGACAAATTAGATCCATAAGATGCAAGGAAGACACATGGGAGCCAAAGCACAACAAGTTCATGGCATTGAATAAGGCAATTAAACACAAGAGCCAATGTAAATATGATCAATAAATATCTACCTCATAATAGAATGCCAATTGTCCTAGGACAAGAGGTATTTAGGAAATATTTCCCGGTGGTAGTTTGTAAGTATACATAAGATCATATTTACAACAAATAAAGCATATGGTAAAAGATAAGATTTAACCATCATGCAAAAAGAGTTTCTTGATATCTTCAATTAGTCATACCAACATGCAAAGAAATTAATAGTATTCATACCAACATGCAAAGCAATTAATAGTATGACTTGAAGCACATGGTTTTTCAAAAATGTATTGAGGGACATGTTGTGAAAAACCATGCCAAGAAAAACTTTCACAAATAAGATACACAAATATATTAGCAATGAAGCCATTTAAGAAAATTGGAACTTGTTTGAGCAAACATGCCACATAGGAGAGAGATAATTTACAATATCAATTCTATGTGACACAACCTCAAATGTTCACATTTTCTAGGCTTGTAATATGCACAAAGCTTATTACTCCCCCATAATGTGATAAGGAATTTAATTTCACAAGAGGCAAATAAGATCCAACTAGAGATATTAATGGACATTAGAATTTGAATTTCTCATGAAGATGACATACCACATAGAGACTAGATAATCTTGCAATATCAATTCTAAGTGATATTCCTCATGTACACACATTGTTAGGATTGTGAAATTCCCAAAGGAATATCACTCCCCCAAAATGGGATAGTCCATTAATCGCTCATAAGAGCCATATAAGATACAACAAGATGCAAAGAGGCTCCAACACAAACACAAATACATGGTGTGCAACCCAACATGCATAGACTTGATTTCTCAAGAAAAGCAAGTAGGAAGCACAACATATACAAACACATGTTAGGAACAAAACTAACACATGCAAAGGGGCGAGTAACTTTCAATATAAATGAGTTGAGCACATGTTACCGCAAGGAGGAACATTGAATATATGATAGAAGCAAGATAACCAAAAGACTTGGCTTGAGATAATATAAATGATGAAGATCCCTTAATTCTTCATGATGTAGCCAAGTCTCCAATGTCCTCCAACAATCACCTATTGATCAAGTTTTGGATTGTTGGTCCCCAACTAAGTTGGGTCCTAAGAGGTTAGTCACAATAGGCTTGGCAACCCAAATGGTTCTTTTCTTGACACCACTTTGAGCACCAACATATTTGGCAAACACATTGCCACCCTCATCCTTACGAAGAGAATAAACATCATCAATGGTGATAGAGTTGGATGAGGTACCAATAGTGCAAAAGGAGGAGATGTGGCCCTTCTCACGGCATATGTAGCAAGTTCTTTTCTTCTCCTTCTTCTCACTAGATTTCTCCACAATGGGAGCATTGGCTTGTTTCTTCTTGGGAAGTGGCATTTCTTCAACTTGAGGTTGAATATGAGTTTGAGCTTGAGGCCGCTTCCCTTTTTGCTTCTTCTTCAAAGGGCAAGATCTAACATGGTGCCCTTCAATTTTGCACTTGAAGCAAACAATCTTGGCCGGGTCTTTGACTTGTACTTGGCCCTTCTTCTTCTTGTTGTTGTTGTTGTTGGACTTGTTCTTGTTGTTGGATTTGAATCCAAGTCCACTCTTGTCATTGGGGGATTGTTGCACACTTAACATCGTGTCAAGTTTGCATTTCCCTTCATGACTCTTTACCAAGTCATTCTTCAAAGAAGTGACTTGAGCCTTGAGCTCTTTGATTTCCTCTACATGGTTAGTAACAACACAAGTACTAGAGGAAGTAGAACCTTCATTGTTAGAGCAAGAAGGCAAGGAAGATAATTCATCACAAGATTTAGCAATACTATGAGTGGATGAATTACTAGGACTAGCACATGGCAATATAGCATTTTGAGTAGTAGTGCTAGTATCCACATGAGGCTCACAAGGTGTTGCCTTAGATATGATAGCCTCATGAGCTAACTTTAGCCTATCATGAGAGGCTAGAAGATCCTCATGGGAGCTAGAAAGCTTTCCATGATTTTCTTCCAATTTCCCATAATTGCAAGTTAGCAAATCAAGTTGAGCCCTTAGCTCAACATTCTCCTTCAAGATAGATGCTTCACAAGAAGTAGAGTTAGTAGCACAAGCATCATCACAAGACATATCAAGAAGAGAGGGTAACATAGCATGCTCTTTTAAATATGAAGCTTGTAGTTGCTCATATGACTTGGTGAGGATAGAGTGTTCGCTCTCCAAGGCCTTGTGGGCCTTGTCTAGATCATCTAGATCCTTAACAAGTTTATCATGACCAACACCAACTTTGGACTTTTCATTTTTAAGCAATTTTAATTTAGCTTTAGCATGGTCTCTTTCTTTAGTGAGTTTAGCAAATATTTCATTTTGAGACACCTCAAGGGTTTCAAGTTGCTCCTCAAGAGAGGCTACGGTATCTTGTTCTTCTTCAAGATCATTCTTTAAGGATGCTACATCATTGGCATACTCTCGTTCAAGAGCACCCTTTTTATCAATGGTGTTCTCATGCATCCAAATAAGTTTTTGGCTCTCAATAGCGATAGTCAAGATTTCAAAGAAGTGAGAGCTAGCAATTTTATCTTTGCAAAGAACCTTGAATACACTCTTACCCTTATCGCGTAGAGAGACAACCCAATCCTCTTCTTCATACTCATCCTCATCCTTATCACCACGAGGAATATTAGGTTCCACGGTAGGAGATACCGTGGAACTCTTGGCCATAAGGCATATATGAGAACCGTGAGATAAAGATGAGGAGTTACTTGAGGCTCCTTTCAAGATCTTGTCTTGACCAATAGAATCTTTGGTTTCCTCTACATTGTTAGTCACACAACAACTAGAGGAAATAGAAGTATTTTTATCATGGCCACAAGACAAAACAAGCATATCATCATGAGATTTATTCAAGCAACTTACACATGATATGCAAGGACTATTAACACAAGCATGTAGATGATTTATAGTGCTATATGTGTTTATGTCCATAGATGAAGCATTGCAATGAGATAGAGATGAAGAATCATCAATAGTAAGCTCAATATCAACATTGCAATTTTCATCACCACTCACCATATCATTACCTTGTGTCTTGCCACACATTGGTGAAGTGGAAGAAGATGAGAACTCATCACGACCGGAAGTGGAAGCAATACAATCATCCTTAATAATATTGGACACATCATATTTGTCTTGAAGCTTTGTCCATAATTCATGAGCGCTCCCAAAAGGCATGATTGAAGAAGTAACTACATTGCTCACAACAATGGAAAACACATGAGAAGCAAGAGCATCGAGACAAGAGTTTTTCTTCTCCTCATAAGATAAATTTTGGGGATCCTTAGGAGAAGAAAAACCCATGTCAAGAAATCGCTCCATGTCCGGAGACATACCCCGTAAGATTTTAAGCACATAAATTTTCCATAGATCATAATTTGTGCCATCAAATATAAACAAGTTATTGTGATCTAATCCCCTAACCGACATCTTTACTCTCAAGGCGGTGAAGCCTAAGAATGAGAGACCTTGCTCTGATACCAATTGAAAGGACACGGATGTCGCCTAGAGGGGGGGTGAATAGGCGATTTAAAACTTTTACGAGATGGGCTTAACAAATGCGGAATAAAACTAGCGTTTACTTTGTCAAGCCCAAAGCCTATATACTATGGTTCACCTATGTGCACCAACAACTTATTCTAAGCAATGGTTCCTCTATGTGCACCAACAACTTATGCTAAGCAATACAAGCAAGTATGTGATAGCAAGATATATATAACTTCAAGCACGATGGCTATCACAAGGTAAAGTGCATAAGTAAAGAGCTCGGGTATAGAGATAACCGAGGCACGCGGGAGACGATGATTTATCCCGGAGTTCACACTCTTGCGAGTGCTAATCTCCGGTGGAGAGGTGCGGTGGCTTAGTGCTCCCGAACGCCACAAGAGGCTCACCTTGAGGTGTGGTTGCTCGATGCACACCAACGCCACAAAGGCCTCACCCCAAGATGCGGTACTCACACCACACACCGAACGCCACGAAGGCGCCTCACCTAAATCTCCGGTGACCCTCGCCACAAAGGCCTAGGTCACGGTTCCACTAAGGGATTTCCTTCGAGGCGGAAACCGGGCCTTACACAAAGGTTGGGGCACACATCCACAACTTAATTGGAGGCTCCCAACAAATCACCACAAAGGTCTAGAATCCGTCTAGGGTTCCAAGAACCCAAGAGTAATAACCTTCTTGCTTTCACCACCACGAATCACCGTGGAGAACTCAAACCGATGCACCAAATGCAATGGCAAGAACACCACAAAGATGCTCAAGTCCTTCTCTCTCAAATTTCAACAAAGCTACAAAAGCTATTGGGGGAATAAGAGAGGAAGAACAAAGGAGGACACAAAGAACTCCAAGATCAAGATCTAGATCTAGTTCCTCTCACAAAGAGATGGATTTGATTGGTGAAGATGTAGATCTAGATCTCCTCTCTCTTTTCCCTCAAGAATATGCAAGAATCATGGGAGGAATCAAGAACTAGGGCAAGCTTTGAAGGACAACAATGGAGGGGAGAGAGAGAGTGAACCAACCAGCCCAAGGAGGAAGAAGGGGGTCTTATATACCCCCTCCCAACGAAATATGACCGTTTGGGACCTCCCAGGCCGGAAAATCCGCCCCCGGGCCGGATAATCCGCCCCCGAAAATCGCCCCTGGCTCGGGCCGGATATTTGGCCGGATATTGTCCATGCCTTCGGGCCGGATTATCCGCCCCCCAGAAAACTGCAGAATCACCAAAACTAAAACGGGCATAACTTTAGCATCCGGACTCCGATTTTGATGATCTTGGGCTTGTTTTGAAGCTAGGAACAAGCTCTACAAGATCATGCAGGAAACCATCATAGTCCAACAAGGGAGGATAGAAACAAATGATGAAAGGTTTGACCTATCTAAAAAAGACATACCGGTAAAACTTCCAAACTCGAAAATGCAACAAGTTGCCCATGCAAAAACCATTCTCAATGAACTAGAGCTTGTCATGAGAATAAGCACAAGCTCTAAAACATCACATGGATAAGATCCAAATAAAACCAAGAAAGATGATGAACCAAACTCGAAAACGCAACAAGTGATCTATGCGAAATCCGTTTTCGATGAACTAGAGCTTGTCATGAGAATAAGCACAAGCTCTAAAACATCACATGGATAAGGTCCAAATAACAACCAAGAAAGATGATGCAAGGATGCAAAGGTTTGAGCTCTCTCCGAACGATACGATCGAGTTACTCACTCGAGAGCCCTCTTGATAGTACGGCAACTAAACTATAAACCGGTCTCCAACTACACTATGAGACCGGTGAGAAAGAAACCCTATCAAGAGCAAACCTTATACTTGCGCATTCCACTTGAGCTCGATGACGACGATCTTGACCTCAACAAGATGGAACGCCTTTCTTGATTGTGCTTGCTTGACGAAGTCTTGTGGATTGCTCCCCCATAATCCACCATGGGAGAGCTTCTTCTTCGGCGCATCTTCACATATCCATGATCACCATATGGATGGCAAGACTCAAGCAAAGGATCTCTTCGAGATGGCTCATCTTGAACTTGCACTTCATTTCGTTGATGTCTTGAAGTTAACCTTGAGAGCTCACTTCATCTTCATCTTCAAGACATACTTGAGACTTGATCTTCTTCATTTGGATGGCAAGACTCAAGCAAAGGATCTCTTCGAGATGGCTCATCTTGAACTTGCACTTCATTTCTTCATTCTTCATCATGTTGATGTCTTGAAGTAACTTGAGGGCTCACTTCATCTTCATCTTCAAGACATACTTGACACTTGATATCCTTCATCAATTTCTTCTTATTGCAACCTTGAAGCCAACAAATGGTTCAAGCATTGCCTATGGACAACACCTACAAATTATAACTCAATGCAAACATTAGTCCATAGAAATTGTCATTAATTACCAAAACCACACATGGGGGCTCCATGCACTTTCACTACATTTCGTGGAAGACAAAATCCTCGGGGAGACTCACTTTCATCTCATAAAATGCATTCTTTGTTACCTAAAAGGTACCCTCCACCATGGCCTCTTCATCCATTCCTCTTCCTTTCATTCTCTCATAGCCTACTCAGATGCCGATTGGGCAGGATGTGTGGACGCTAGATGTTTGTTGACGTCAGCTTTTTTCATGTTCCTTGGTGATAACCTTATCTCTTTGTCCTTACGGCACCGAACAACGGTGTGGCGACCTAGAGCCGAGGCAGAATACAGAGTTGTTGCAATGGCAGTGGCCAAATGTTGCGGAGTTCGTAAATTACTACAAGAATTTCATCGACCTATTGATAGTGCTGCAATTGTATATTGTGACAACATCAGTGCGGTATATCTCTCCGCCAATCCGGTTCATCATCGCCGCACGAAGTATATCAAGCTCGACATTCATTTTGTCTCCGAGAAGGTTATCCTGGGTGATGTTCGTGTTCTTCATGTTCCCTCGATATCTCAACTTGTGGATATTTTCACCAAAGGACTGCCGACTGCATTGTTTCATGAAGACGTGTTAGAGTATGACAACACATCTCCTGATCATCCTGACGTTTACGTCAAGTTCTCGACGCAATCTTCAATAGCTAGCAGGTTACCACAAATATATGGTGGATGATCTCTGATTGTAACTACTCCCTCCGTTCTTTTTAAATTGACTCAGATTTAGTACAACTTTGTACTAAATTTGAGTCAATTAAAAAGGAACGGATGGAGTAATAGAAACTCTGAACTGTACTATGTATATATGTACATGAGATGGACGAGGCGTGCAGCATCGCAGCCCATTCTTTCACAAATTAAAGCTGGGACCGGGGTCGACATAAGGACTGATAGAAAAAAAAAAAGCAATTTTCGTGTCCACAGTCAAACACAAACAGACAAAATCGGCCACTTTAATATTCGAAATGAAGCAGACCGCTAGAGATAGTGCTAAGGATTCCGAAAATATCACCTTAGTAGTAAAGAAAGAGATCCTCCAAACATCACCAAAAAAAAAAGAGACTCTAAGGATATCGTCAGGCCCGAAATAAAGGCGAGATCGAGCACACACCCAACAGGATAAATCTCTCTGACAGGCTGAGCAGAGCTGGGGTTTACTTGGCTCTGAATATGGGACAACCCCTGAGCACACATTTCCTTACTCCGTCAGCTCTAACCCCCTAATTTCAAAAAAAAAAAAAAAAAAAAAAAGCTCTACCCCCTCGTGCGTCCACTTCGCTGTCAACTTCCCGGAACTGCGGTTACAAATTGAGTTCCCCATTGCTCAAACTATCACGCCCTACTTGGCTACTTGAAATGAAACTGGAATCACGAAATGGCGTCCCACGGAAACCTTGCCGGATATTTTATAACTCTGTTAGTTACTCTCAATACCAGCATGTGGCTGCACACTGCATAATTTCAATACTGCAACCAGTTCAATGGTAAGTCCATGGCCATGTCCATATGCTTGCTCACTGGTTCACCATACCTAAATAGCATTCGCGATGACCGGATCATGTAGCTACGTGCGTGTATTGAACATATTTTAGAACAAAAAAGAATTATCTAAACCATGAAGCAACAACTATTTTTTGGTAATGGTCTACGGTCAAAGTTTCGTTTCTCTTCTTCTATACCCATCTTCCATTTGTCGCATTCATCAGAGATGTGATTAAGATTGCATAGGTGCTCAATAAACAGGCACTCGTACATGGAAGGTTAAGAGAGTGACATCTTGACCCAAATCCTATTAACATCGGCGTCGGTTTTTCTTATTTTTTATACACATTTGTAACATGCGGTGTGCCCATTGACGGCGAGGTGTACATCATGCACAACTTTAGTTCGTCAACCTTTAAAGCCCACAATTTTCGGTCTTGATTCGTTTCATATTGGTTGTCGCCGCTTTAGTACTAAATCAGTGACAACTGAAATGGAACGAGAAGGGTATACATATTTAGGGGAACGTCGATCTGTCGTATGCATGCATTACCTCACAACTCACATTAACATAATTCAGGCCCGTAAATTACTAGTATCTAACAACGCAAACGTAATCCGGTGCAGAGCACAGTTAACTATCGAAGCAAACGGATGAGGTCAACTTGTGATGCATCTGCATGCAGTCGGCGCAATGGCGGAGCAATGCGGAGTTTGCAAGCCATCCTATGAATCTGAATGTCTGACAGCTACCGTCGAGTTGACGATTTGATCCAAATTACGTGCATCCTGTTAGGTTAATATGCTTGTTGTATTACCAGGGGGCCAAAGGCCACAATATATAGTACATGTACAGGTGCACATATGCAGAAAGCCCCCTAACATATGGGGAAACTACAATATACAGATATATACATCTAACACCCCCCTCAAACTCATGGTGGATCCACAACACTGAGTTTGGAGAGTAAGAAATCATGCTGCGCTCGAGTCTGTGCCTTCGTAAAGAAATCCGCCAACTGCAAATCTGAAGGCACATAATGAACCGCAACAACATCATCCTGTACCTGAGCACGTGTGTAAAAAGCATCAACACCAATATGCTTGGTCAGCTCATGCTTGACCGGATCACGTGCAATACTGATAGCACCTGTACTGTCAGACAAAAGTGGAGTGGGTGTCGTAACAGAGACCCCAAAATCTGCAAGCAACCACCGTAACCAAGTCACCTCAGCAATCAACAAAGCCATAGCCCGCAACTCAGCCTCAACACTCGAACGGGAAACTGCGACCTGTTTCTTCGTCTTCCAAGCAACAAGCGAACCACCAAGAAACACACAGTAAGCAGAAAGTGAACGACGATCCGTAGGATCACTCGCCCACGTAGCATCCGAATAGCACTGGAGCTGGAGAGAGCTGGAACGGGGAAAGAAAAGGCGACGAGTGATCGTGCCACGAAGGTAACGAAGAACACGAAGGAGATGACTATAGTGAACAGTGGTAGGAGCTGAGACAAACTGACTCAGAATATGAACAGGATAAGAAATATCAGGACGAGTGACAGCAAGATAAACAAGACTCCCAACAAGATGGCGATAACGGGTGGGATCAGGAAGAGGATCACCATCAGTAGGACGAAGCTTAACATTAAGCTCCATAGGAGTATCAACCGTGCGCTCATCCCCAAGAGCAGCACGAGCAAGAAGATCCTGAATGTACTTTTCCTGAGAGATAGAAAAGCCATCAGAAGTGGATGAAACCTCAATGCCAAGAAAATAGCGAAGAGGACCAAGATCAGTCATAAGAAACTGATCACGAAGACGAGCCTTGACGAAGGCAATATACTCAGGATCATCACCAGTAATGATCATATCATCAACATAGAGAAGAAGAAGAGTACGTCCACGAGGAGAAGTGTGAACGAAAAGTGCTGGATCATGAAGACTAGGAGAGAAACCAGCAGCAGTCACCACAGAGGCGAAGCGCTCAAACCAGGCACGAGGGGCCTGTTTGAGACCATAGAGAGAACGTCGAAGACGACAAACCATCCCATCGGGAACAGAATACCCAGGAGGAGGCTGATGAGGTCTAAGACCCCGTGTGTGGCCCGATCTTGCGGATTGACTTCGAAACCAAGCGGGAGAGATGGGAAAACGCGAGGGGGACGAAGAACACGATGAACTCCGATACTCACGCACGCACACCAACCCGATACACCCGATGCTTACCTCCGTGGCTCGATGGACCACGCCAATAGAATCTCCGTGGAAGAGGCACGAGGCAGAATTCCCGGAGAGAGATTGGGATTGGAGAGGATGAGCTTGGTGAGGGAGAGAGAGTAACAAGTACTAGAATCTCACTCAACAAGTTCAAAGTCAACAACCAAGGTGCCTTGATTACAGAGGGATGATACCCAAGGGAGACTAAGCTCAAAGGTAGGTTTGAGTTCTAAACAAGTCTAAAGAGCTAAAGGGGTGCTTGGGGTGCTTATATAGTCTTACAAGGCGACACAGGCCGAAAAGGTAAGTTTGGGCCGAAATTATAACTTAAGTCGTGCAGGCCGGTCAGGGATCCGGTCAGACCGGGCCTGTGACCGGGCGGGCCGGTCCTGACCGGGCCTGTGACCGGGCGCCGACCGGACGAGGTCCCGAGGCCCCGGGATGTTGTCCGGATGGCACCGGTTGGTAGTCCGGTTGCGACCCGGGTGGCCCGGTCAGGCGGCCGGTCGACCGGATTCTGAGCCGGGTGGCCCGGTCAGGAGTCCGGTCAGACCGGGTTCTGGACTGGTCGCTCCCCGTCTCTTCCTTGCGTTCTTGGGGCGACTTCGGGTCCAGCTCCGTGTACATCTTCTCGATCAGCTGCTCCTCTCCTTCCCTTGACCATGACGTACCGTCCTCTCCGTGATCTTGATGCTCCACGTACCTAATGACACAAAGGGTTTCGGCATGAGGTAGCATTCCATCCAATGGGGTATCTAGGTCGAGGGAAGTGAGGAGCGAGTTCACCTTGTCGTGTAGAGCTTTAACTCGAGCCCTTGTCATTGGTCCACTTGGGGGACTTGTTGGCCTTGATGTAGAGTCGTTGGTGAGCGGGGCTACATCATCTCCCCCCTTGGGAGAGAGTCGTCCTCGACTCTTGTTCCTCCTCATCTCCATGATGTGGGGAGAGGTCCGAGATGTTGAAAGTGTTGCTCACCAAGTACTTGGATGTCGGTATGTCGATGACGTAGGCGTTGTTGTTGATGCGCTTGATGTAGGAAAACGTTGCATAGAAAACAAAAATTTTCCTATCGCGAACACGCAATCCAAGCCAAGATGCAATCTAGAAGACGGTAGCAACGAGGGGATTATCGAGACTCACCCTTGAAGAGATTCCAAAGCCTACAAGAGGAGGCTCTTGTTGCTGCGGTAGACGTTCACTTGCCGCTTGCAAAAGCGCGTAGAAGATCTTGATCACGATCGGTTCCGGCGCCACGAACGGGCAGCACCTCCGTACTCGGTCACACGTTCGGTTGTTGATGAAGACGACGTCCACCTCCCCGTTCCAGCGGGCAGCGGAAGTAGTAGCTCCTCTTGAATCCGACAGCACGACGGCGTGGTGTCGGTGGTGGTGGAGAAATCCGGCGGAGCTTCGCTTAAGCGTGCGGGATGTGGTGGAGGAGAGAGACCGCTAGGGTTTGGGGAGAGAGGGGGGTTGGGCGCCGGCCCTCTAAGGGGTGCGGCCAAGGCTGAGGCTTGAAGTGGCCAGCCCCCTCTCTATGCCCCTCATTATATAGGTGGAAGCCCCAAGAGTTCTAGTCCAAGTCTTCGAATAAGACCCCAACACTAAAACCTCCCATATGTGGGAAACCTACTCAAGGAGGGAGTCCCACTCAAGGTGGGACTCCCACCTTTCCTTGAGGTGGGTTGGCCGGCCACCCTAGGGGAGTCCACCTTGGACTCCTCCCCTTTAGGGTTGGCTGGTCATGCAAGTGGAGTCTCTTCGGGACTCCACTTTCCAAAGTGCCATTCTTCCGGACTTTTCTAGAACCTTCTAGAACCTGCCATAAATGCACCGGATCATTTCCAAACTTGGAATATGACTTCCTATATATGAATCTTATTCTCCGGACCATTCCGGAACTCCTCGTGATGTCCGGGATCTCATCCGGGACTTCGAACAAATATTCGAACTCCATTCCATATTCAAGTTCTACCATTTCAACATCCAACTTTAAGTGTGTCACCCTACGGTTCGTGAACTATGCGGACATGGTTGAGTACTCACTCCGACCAATAACCAATAGCGGGATCTGGAGATCCATAATGGCTCCCACATATTCAACGATGACTTTAGTGATCGAATGAACCATTCACATACAATACCAATTCCCTTTGTCTCGCGATATTTTACTTGTCCGAGGTTTGATCTTCGGTATCACTCTATACCTTGTTCAACCTCGTCTCCTGACAAGTACTCTTTACTCGTACCGTGGTATGTGGTCTCTTATGAACTTATTCATATGCTTGCAAGACATTAGACGACATTCCACCGAGAGGGCCCAGAGTATATCTATCCGTCATCGGGATGGACAAATCCCACTGTTGATCCATATGCCTCAACTCATACTTTCCGGATACTTAATCCCACCTTTATAGCCACCCATTTACGCAGTGGTGTTTGGTGTAATCAAAGTACCTTTCCGGTATAAGTGATTTACATGATCTCATGGTCATAAGGACTAGGTAACTATGTATCGAAAGCTTATAGCAAATAACTTAATGACGAGATCTTATGCTACGCTTAATTGGGTGTGTCCATTACATCATTCATATAATGACATAACCTTGTTATTAATAACATCCAATGTTCATGATTATGAAACTAATCATCCATTAATCAACAAGCTAGTTAAGAGGCATACTAGGGACTTCTTGTTTGTCTACATATCACACATGTACCAATGTTTCGGTTAATACAATTATAGCATGGTATGTAAACATTATCATAAACACAAAGATATATAATAACCATTTATTATTGCCTCTTGGGCATATCTCCAACAGTCTCCCACTTGCACTAGAGTCAATAATCTAGTTTACATATGTAAAGATATAACACCTTGGCCTTCTGGTGCTTTATCATGTTTCGCTCACGAGAGAGGTTTTAGTCAACGGATCTGACATGCTCAGAACCGTATGTATTTTGTAATTCATTTGCGTCTTAACGCATCACTCATTTCCAAATGAGTCGGCCTTAAATATGTTTGGTCTTCTGGTGGAACCTTAATTCCGCGGTCTGAAATATGTCACTAATATTGTCACATACAATATAGCTTCAAAGTTCTGACTCTGTCGGAACTACACCAAGTTCTCAAAGAACCTCTTGACTTTAACATCCTTTGTCATTGTCAAAACAATGACATACTTTGCCTTCTTTTGTAGATTCCGTCACAATATTTAGAACTCTTCTAAATCTAGCATAGACAACTTCTAGCTCATTGTGCTACCTTTTAAACAACACTTAGTCTAATTTGAGATTGAAATTATATTTTATATGTGACAAAACCAATATCGGTGTAACACCTTACAGCGATTTGTTTGTCATTTCTTCATACAAAAATATATATATATAATATATCCTTAGTTCTTCTAAAGTACTCAAGGATATTCTTACTGTTGTCCAATGATCATCATATGAATCATTCTGGTATATGCTCACACTACAAGAAAAGTTCTGATAGACAACGTCTCAAAATCGTCCGCTAAGGGGTATTTTTCGTCGCCTATGGGCCTAACCCGACGATATGGGTTCCGTTGTGGAAACTGCGTCAGGCAAAGTCCAACGACGATTTTTCGGTCCGTCGCGCTTGGGCGCCCTTCCGCCACGGAAAATCGGACCGTTGCGGAAGTGTTTTCGGGAGCCCGTTGACTGCGACGTCATGCAAACGACACGTGGCAGACGCCGTTAATCGCTTAACGGCGTTAACCGCTGAAACCCCGTGGTAGATGGTAGGCCCACACGAGGCCTGCCACGTCTTAAGCGGGCCGGGCCGATGACATAGTTTGACCGGTCAACTATATAGCGGGCGGTCCATTAGTTACGTGGGCCGGGCCTAACCTCTAATGTTGATGGTCAAAAGTTAAATGGGCCGGCCCATTTAACATGTGGGGTCCACCTTACAAATGGGCCGCCCAAGAAGCAAGTGGGCCGGCCAAAACACAGTGGGTCCCACTTTCCTGTTAAAAGGCCGGCCCATTTATTGTGTGGGGTCCACCGTATAGCACGTGGGCCGGCCCAACAAGCTAGTGGGCGGGCCAAAAACACAGGTGGGTCCCACTTTCCTGTTAAAGGGCCGGCCCATTTAGTGTGGGGGTCCACCATATATCAAGTGGGCCGGCCCAACAAGATAGTGGGCCGGGCCAAAAACACAGGTGGGACCCATCTTCCTGTTAAAGGGCCGGCCCATTTAGTATGTGGGGTCCACAATATAGCAAGTGGGCTGGCCCACCAAGATAGTGGGCCGGGCCAAAAACACATGTGGGTCCCACATTCCTGTTAATGGGCCGGCCCATTTGGTATGTGGGGTCCACCATGTAGAAAGTGGGCCGGCCCAACGAGATAGTGGGCGGGCCAAAACAGTGGGTCCCACCATCCTATTAAAGGGCCGGCCCATTTGGTGTGTGGGGTCCACCATATAGAAAGTGGGCCGGCCCATTTGGTATGTGGGGTCCACCATCTAGAAAGTGGGCCGGCCCAACAAGATAGTGGGCCGGGTCAAAACACAGGTGGGTCCCACCTTCCTATTAAAGGGCCGGCCCATTTACCATGTGGGACCACCATAGAGCAAGTGGGCCGGCCCAATAAGCATGTGGAGCCCATTATCGTGTAACCGGGCCGGCCTACTAAAGAAGTGGGCCGGCCCAAAATGAAAGTGGGTCCCACACTACTGTAAGTGGGCCGGCCCAATCTGTTGTAGGGCCCTACTTGTTTGACTAGTCAACTTGCATTAAATTTCATGAGCCTAAAATCTGATTTCAATGATACACACAATTACATACACAAATAAAACAAATAGGAAAATTACAAGGCAATTAATGTGCCCAAATAAAAAAATTACATAGAATCATTGAGGACTTCTATTAGCATCATCAATAACAGGTTGACATTTGGCAATCGCCTTGATTGAATCTTGTGTACTCTTTGTCAACATATCAGCTACAGATCTTAAAGCAGCAATACCATGTCTTTTATAAAGTACAGCCTTGAGATATTTACTGTCTGATGAAAGAAATGGTCTAGGTTGACGGCTATGAGAAGATGCATCAGAAGAAAGATCAGAACTTTTTGTGGGCCTCACTGGTAATGAAGATTGCTTCATCACAACTGCATTCTGATAATAATGCAAAAAGAGTTAAACGATGAACTATGCAAACATTTATTATGCAATGTAGATATAAGATAATAACAAGTTGCATAAATAAGACATGTATGGAACTTGTACTAAGCACAAACTTACATCATAATGTTGCACAGGGTCGCTACAGATCCTTTTTTGGCGACTATCTTCTAATGATGACTGCTTCATTAAAACAGCATTCTGGTAACATTGTAAACATAGTTACAACAATTAACTATTCAAACATGTATTACGCAATGTAGAGATCAGATAACAGCATGTAGCAGAAATAAGCACAAGATAAGATAAGATGCATGTACTAAGCACATACTGGCTCACTGCAGGTCCTTCTCTTGCGTGCACTAGTCGTGGTCAACATGCCTATCATTTTAGGTTCAGCCATCAAGTGAAATGCTAATCCTCCTGCTCCATTGTCCTTAATCTGTGTTTAGATATCACATTTAAGACCAAGTCAGCTGGTTTCAAATAACAAAAAACTTGAGCTGCCAAATGAATAAGCCAATAGTTACCAGATATCAAATTAAAACCAACTAGATGTTGCTTTGCATGAGATACGAATTTCAGACATTCAGATTTAGAGTAGGGTAATGCCAAGGTTTTACACATAAAGTAAACTGGCATTAAGAATGACCAAATGTCAGGTTCAAATCACCCTCGAAGTTTCTCCAAGACAAGCATATCAAATAGGCAGAAACATAGTAAAGCATGAATGGCATTGCTATGGCAGGGTTCCAAGTGTTAATCTCTTGCATAAGGAACAATGCATATAGGTTATAGATAATAACGGAAGTAAACTGCCAAAATTACCAACCACGAACTCAGATTCCAACCTTACCTAGCGTCCCCGCTGTTAATGTTGGATGTTCTAATAAGTGGTTCGCATGATCAATCCCAAGGAAAAATAACATTGACAAGTCAGTCTACGATAATACAAAGACCAGACATGCACGCAGCAATAACTATATAAGCTAAAGACGAGGTATAAGAGCAAGCAGATTGGAAATGCACATAGCATGATTATAAAAGCAGTGTGAGAATAGCAGACACGAGAAAACAGCTAGCGGTGAGCTAATGACGTGGTATAAGAACAAGCAGATTGGAAATGCCCATAGCACGACTATAAAAGCAGTGCGACAATAGCATGCAGTACAAAAACAGTTGGCAGCAAATGAATGGGTACAAGGCTATAAATATGTGGATGCACACAGGTGTCAGTAGAATGAACAGGATGGTAGCGACCGGATAATGCTTTTGTACTGTACAACATTTAAACAAACTTCATGCGAAGCAACACATCAAGAAAGTTAACGGCATATGAGATCTGCAAATAACTACACAAAACATGGCTAAAGAAACACCGCGATCTAACGGGCCAGCGTACTAACCAAGCTGCGGCGGGGTGGACGGGGGCGGCAACTTGCATTCCAGCGGCGGCGAACGCGGGAGACGATGAATCGACCATGTTTCAGTAGAAGCGGGCGTTAGTGAAGCAGATCTGGTTGGCTGGCAAGGTATTCGGTGAAGTTGATACAGCCGCTGCGGCGAGGTAGTCGGTGGCGAGGTCGGCGGTGAAGCAGATCCGTCGGTGGCGAGGTCGGCGGTGAAGCAGATCCGTCGGTGGCGAGGTCGGCGGTGAAGCAGATCCGTCGGTGACGAGGGCGGCGGGGGAGCGGATCAGGTGGGTGGACAGCCAACACGATCAAGGCTACGCTGTGGAGGAGTATGCCGGCGGCGAAGCAGATCTAGTACTGTAGAGAGTCAGAGCTTTGGCGTGTGAGAGTATTTTTGAGCTAATGGGGCGAATGGTTGGTGGGTGGGTGTGGGCCTGTGGGGAGGGTTCGGGATCTAGGCAAGATATTTCATTGTTACCGAATGAGCCCTCCATGGTCGGTGGGTTGTAGCTTCCGGACCAGGGTTAAAAGGGTAAAACTGGTCACGGGATTTTCGAATGGATGCGGCGGGATGATTTGGCGCGTGGCCGAAATTTTCAGTTTCAAGCTACAGTACGAGCAGAACGACAAAAATAATGTTCTTCCCCAGGGAGCTCTCATTTCTTCCTCTTCTCTTTCTCTCTCGAGTCTCTCCCACTCCCCCGGCTCCTCTCCCCCTTCTCTCCGGCGGCCTCGCCGGCCGGAGACGAGGCCGACTTCTCTCTGTATATTGTACACCCTCCGAACTAAATTAATTGATTCAACTTTCCTTAGACGTGTATGTATCTAGAGTAAAAACATGTGTGGATACATCCATATTTAGATAAGCAAAGTTGAGTCAGCTAATTTGGATCCGAGGGAGTTAGTGTTGTTGTAAGCTTAGATCCAGTGTTTCCCATGAGCAGAATGGCGCAATGGAGTCGGGGATCTCGTCATCGGCTTCAGATCTGGCCTATGGTGAATCTGGCGGATCTTGCCGGCCAAACCCCGATCTGGTGCCATCAATGTGATGGCGCTAACGGTGAGGCTTGCTTTGGTCAGTGCTTCAGATCTGGCCAATGGGGAAGTCAAGCTGCTAAAGTTCACAAGCTCGGGGCATACGACGGCGTCATCCGTCTTGCCCGTGCACATCTTGGACTTTCAGCGACCCTTCTCAGAGCCAATATGCCGTTGCTGAGGCCCTTCTTCTCCTTCGTCCTGGCGACTACCGGCGACACCGTCCCAAGTGGTGCGTCCCCGGCGACGGAGTTGCTGGAAAGGATGCGGAGCAGAGATCTGATGTGCGGTCGAGAAGGACTCGATTGATTTTCTTCTATATGTTTTGGGGTCCTTTTTGTAAAGTTGCAGGTTCTATTAGTTATTGTCTAGTACTTTTGGTCCTCTATGTAATTTTTTGGACTAGTTTCCATTGGCACTGATAAACTTGAATTTTGACAAGTTCACGAGGAAAAAAATTCCTTTGCACATATGGCCTATCATGTATAAACATTCTTGAGATTTAAACTATATGTAATGTGCCATGCATTAACCCTAAACCATATATATGTAACTAACCCTAGCTGATCAAACCCTACTTAATTAAAACAAATAACCCTAAACTATACGCATGCACTTTATGCGCAAAGGCGCGGGTGCCTCTAATAATGTGTGTGCGCACTCGATCGATGATCCCTAAACCTTATACAACCCTGAAACCCTAATCCCTAATCCCTAAACCCTAAACACCCTAAACACTAAACCCTAAACCCTAACCCTAACCCTAAACCCTAATTAAACCCTATATATAGGCCAACGACACTTAATTGTGCATCAAGCAGGCCAGGGGTGCCTCGCGGTCCTCTAATTAAATTAAATGTGCCATGCATTAACCCTAAACCATATATATGTAACTAACCATAGCTAATCAACCCTACTTAATTAAAACACATAACCCTAAACTATACTAGCTATAACCCGATCTAATAAAAACATGCTCTATATATAGCAGCTAGCTAGCAAACCGTAGATTAACACCAATTAATATATACATGGCCTATATCGATCATGTTGTATAACATATCCCTGAGATTCATTAATTAATTATATAATTATCGTGATAAATTAATTAACTTTAATTTTGACAAGTTCTCTCGAATGAAAACACATTTGATTAAGTTGCCTCATAATATATATATATAATTAGTGTGCATGCATGGCCTACCATGCATTCGTGCATATATTTTAATGTATATTTGAACATATTCTTGGGGATTTCAATCTCTCTCTCTCGATCATCTATATATCGTTGGTGGCCAAAAAACACACATATATATATATGCATGCAATTTATGCGTAAAGGCGCGGGTGCCTCTAATAATGTGTGTGCGCACTCGATCGATGATCCCTAAACCTTAAACAACCCTAAAACCCCTAAATCCCTAATCCCTAAACCCTAAACACCCTAAACACTAAACCCTAAACCCTAGACCCTAAACGTACCCTAACCCTAACCCTAACCCTAACCCTAACCCTAAACCCTAGCTAATCCTAAACCCCAATTAAACCCTATGTATATGCCAACGACACTTAATTGTGCATCGATCGAGCGGGTCATGGGTGCCTCGCGATCCTCTAATAAAATTAAATGTGCCATGCATTAACCATAAACCATATATATGTAACTAACCCTAGCTAATCAACCCTACTTAATTAAAACACATAACCCTAAACTATACTAGATATAACCCGATCTAATAAAAACATGCTCTATATATAGCAGCTAGCTAGCAAACCGTAGATTAACACCAATTAAAATATACATGGCCTATATCGATCATGTTGTATAACATATCCCTGAGATTCATTAATTAATTATATAATTATCGTGATAAATTAATTAACTTGAACTTTGACAAGTTCTCTCGAATGAAAACACATTTGATTAAGTTGCCTCATAATATATATATATTAGTGTGCATGCATGGCCTACAATGCATTCGTGCATATATTTTAATGTATATTTGAACATATTCTTGGGGATTTCAATCTCTCTCTCTCTCTCATCTATATATCGTTGGTGGCCCAAAAAACACACATATATATGCATGCAATTTATGCGTAAAGGCGCGGGTGCCTCTAATAATATAATGTGTGTGCGCACTCGATCGATGATCCCTAAACCTTAAACAACCCTAAAACCTTAAAATCCCTAATCCCTAAACCCTAAACACCCTAAACACTAAACCCTAAACCCTAGACCCTAAACATACCCTAACCCTAACCCTAACCCTAACCCTAAACCCTAGCTAATCCTAAACCCCAATTAAACCCTCTGTATAGGCCAACGACACTTAATTGTGCATCGATCGAGCGGGTCATGGGTGCCTCGTGATCCTCTAATAAAATTAAATGTGCCGTGCATTAACCCTAAACCATATATATGTAACTAACCCTAGCTAATCAACCCTACTTAATTAAAACACATAACCCTAAACTATACTAGCTAGCTGCTATAACCCGATCTAATAAAAACATGCTCTATATATAGCAGCTAGCTAGCAAACCGTAGATTAACACCAATTAAAATATACATGGCCTATATCGATCATGTTGCATAACATATCCCTGAGATTCATTAATTAATTATATAATTATCGTGATAAATTAATTAACTTGAACTTTGACAAGTTCTCTCGAATGAAAACACATTTGATTAAGTTGCCTCATAATATATATATAATTAGTGTGCATGCATGGCCTACAATGCATTCGTGCATATATTTTAATGTATATTTGAACATATTCTTGGGGATTTCAATCGATCTCTCTCTCTCGATCATCTATATATCGTTGGTGGCCCAAAAAACACACATATATATGCATGCAATTTATGCGTAAAGGCGCGGGTGCCTCTAATAATGTGTGTGCGCACTCGATCGATGATCCCTAAACCTTAAACAACCCTAAAACCTTAAATCCCTAATCCCTAAACCCTAAACACTAAACCCTAAACCCTAGACCCTAAACGTACCCTAACCCTAACCCTAAACCCTAGCTAATCCTAAACCCCAATTAAACCCTATGTATAGGCCAACGACACTTAATTGTGCATCGATCGAGTGGGTCATGGGTGCCTCGTGATCCTCTAATAAAATTAAATGTGCCATGCATTAACCCTAAACCATATATATGTAACTAACCCTAGCTAATCAACCCTACTTAATTAACACACATAACCCTAAACTATACTAGCTAGCTATAACCCGATCTAATAAAAACATGCTCTATATATAGCAGCTAGCTAGCTAGCAAACCGTAGATTAACACCAATTAAAATATACATGGCCTATATCGATCATGTTGTATAACATATCCCTGAGAATCATTAATTAATTATATAATTATCGTGATAAATTAATTAACTTGAACTTTGACAAGTTCTCTCGAATGAAAACACATTTGATTAAGTTGCCTCATAATATATATATAATTAGTGTGCATGCATGGCCTACAATGCATTCGTGCATATATTTTAATGTATATTTGAACATATTCTTGGGGATTTCAATCGATCTCTCTCTCTCTCGATCATCTATATATCGTTGGTGGCCCAAAAAACACACATATATACGCATGCACTTGATGCGTAAAGGCGCGGGTGCCTCTAATAATGTGTGTGCGCACTCGATCGATGATCCCTAAACCTTAAACAACCCTAAAACCCTAATCCCTAATCCCCTAAACCCTAAACACCCTAAACACACTAAACCCTAGACCCTAAACACCCTAAACACTAAACCCTAAACCCTAGACCCTAAACACCGTAAACCCTAAACCATAAACCCTAAACCCTAAACCCTAAACCCTAAACCCTAAACCCTAAACCCTAAACACTAAACCCTAAACCCTATAAACACCCTAAACACTAATTAAAACCTAAACCCTAGACCCTAAACACTAAACCCTAAACCCTAGACCCTAAACACCGTAAACACTAAACCCTAAACCCTAAACACCCTAAACACTAATTAAACCCTAAACCATAGACCCTAAACACTAGACCCTAAACCCTAGACCCTAAACACCCTAAACACTAAACCCTAGACCCTCTAAACACAGTAAACACTAAACCCTAAACCCTAGACCCTAGCTAAACACCCAAAACACTAAACCCTAAACCCAGCTAGCTAACCCTAAACCCTAATTAAACCCTATATATATAGGCCAACGACACTTAATTGTGCATCAAGCAGGCCAGGGGTGCCTCGCGGTCCTCTAGTTAAATTAAATGTGACATGCATTAACCCTAAACCATATATATATAACTAACCCCTAGCTAATCAAACCCTAGTTAATTAAAACACATAACCCTAAACTATACTAGCTATAACCCGATCTAATAAAAACATGCTCTATATATAGCATGCAGCTAGCTAGCAAAAACGGTAGATTAAAACCAATTAATATATACATGGCCTATATATCGATCATATGTTGTATAACATCTCCCTGAGATTCATTAATTAATTATATAATTATCGATGATAAATTAATTAACTTGAATTTTGACAAGTTCTCTCGAATGAAAACACATTTGATTAAGTTTCCTCATAATATATATATAATTAGTGTGCATGCATGGCCTACCATGCATGCATTAATTCGTGCATATATTTTAATATATATTTGAACATATTCTTGGGGGATTTCAATCTCTCTCTCTCGATCATCTATATGTCGTTGGTGGCCAAAAAACACACACATATACGCATGCACTTTATGCGCAAAGGCGCGTGTGCCTCTAATAATGTGTGTGTGCGCACTCGATCGATGATCCCTAAACCTTAAACAACCCTAAAACCCTAATCCCTAATCCCCTAAACCCTAAACACCCTAAACACACTAAACCCTAGACCCTAAACACCCTAAACACGTACTAAACCCTAAACCCTAGACCCTAAACACCGTAAACCCTAAACCATAAACCCTAAACCCTAAACCCTAAACCCTAAACCCTAAAACCCTAAACCCTAAACCCTAAACCCTATAAACACCCTAAACACTAATTAAACCCTAAACCCTAGACCCTAAACACTAAACCCTAAACCCTAGACCCTAAACACCGTAAACACTAAACCCTAAACCCTAAACACCCTAAACACTAATTAAACCCTAAACCATAGACCCTAAACACTAGACCCTAAACCCTAGACCCTAAACACCCTAAACACTAAACCCTAGACCCTCTAAACACAGTAAACACTAAACCCTAAACCCTAGACCCTAGCTAAACACCCAAAACACTAAACCCTAAACCCAGCTAGCTAACCCTAAACCCTAATTAAACCCTATATATATAGGCCAACGACACTTAATTGTGCATCAAGCAGGCCAGGGGTGCCTCGCGGTCCTCTAGTTAAATTAAATGTGACATGCATTAACCCTAAACCATATATATATAACTAACCCCTAGCTAATCAAACCCTAGTTAATTAAAACACATAACCCTAAACTATACTAGCTATAACCCGATCTAATAAAAACATGCTCTATATATAGCATGCAGCTAGCTAGCAAAAACGGTAGATTAAAACCAATTAATATATACATGGCCTATATATCGATCATATGTTGTATAACATCTCCCTGAGATTCATTAATTAATTATATAATTATCGATGATAAATTAATTAACTTGAATTTTGACAAGTTCTCTCGAATGAAAACACATTTGATTAAGTTTCCTCATAATATATATATAATTAGTGTGCATGCATGGCCTACCATGCATGCATTAATTCGTGCATATATTTTAATATATATTTGAACATATTCTTGGGGGATTTCAATCTCTCTCTCTCGATCATCTATATGTCGTTGGTGGCCAAAAAACACACACATATACGCATGCACTTTATGCGCAAAGGCGCGTGTGCCTCTAATAATGTGTGTGTGCGCACTCGATCGATGATCCCTAAACCTTAAACCCTAAATAAACCCTAATCCCTAATCCCTAAACCCTAAACACCATAAACATTAAACCCTAAACCCTAACCTCCTAACCCTAAACCCTAAACCCTAATTAAACCCTATATATATAGGCCAATGACACTTAATTATGCATCAAGCAGGCCAGGGGTGCCTCGCGGTCCTCTAATTAAATTAAATGTGCCATGCATATATATGTGTTTAATTTGGGGATTTCAATCGCTCTCTCGTATGTAGCTCTCTCTACCTCTATCTCTCTCTCTCTCTCTCTCTCTCTCTCTCTCTCTCGTTGGTGGCCAACAACACACACATGCACTTTGTGCGCAAAGGCATGCGCCTCTAATAATGTGTGCGCAGTCGATCGATCTAGTTTTGATTAATCATAGCACACAAATAAAGAAGTTGTATTTGAATCCACACAACCTATTAAAACACATAACCCCTAACATGGCCTAATTAATTAACCCTTCTCGATCTCTACCTAATTAGTGGAAATTGCACAAAATCAAAAGGGGTCCCTCACTAATTATGCATATCTGCTAGATTGTGATAAACTTTTGCCACATATATATTTGGTGGATGGGTGCATCTTGGCATGTAAACAATTAGTGTTTGCAAATGGCGTTGTCAAAATTTATGTACAAATGATTTCTTTCCATCCAAAGTGCATAAAATGGGAGTTTTAATGAAGAAAGTACAAATAAAACAGCTCAACATGCTTCCACACCCCGATTTTCACACGAAGTAGAGCATATTTAAAGGATAATTCCAGAGTTTTACTATTTTTCAAGCAACTTTGCTAATTTTCCCCCACTCACATGACTTTATGTCGATTTAACGAAAATATGGCGAATTTAAACTACATGGGCGGGATAGTTTGAATTGTGCGCGCGGCAAAGGGAACCGCCTATTCCTCAACCTTGTGCACGGCAAATTACACACGCAACTCCATTAAACGCCACCTACCAACCTTAATTATCACCCCGGCGGCCCGGCCGCATGACCCCCCACCCACCCGTAGACAACTTATCCCCGTCCGTGCGAAGAGCTTCCCCTCCCCGTCCCGTCCGTGCGAAGAAGAAGCTTCTCCTCCCCGTCGTTCTTCTCGAGACGCACCGGCGGTCAAGTTGATCCACGGTAGGGCTGCTATCTCTAGCTCAATCATGTATCGGGCAAGACAGCCTAACGATTTATATTTTCTTGATGCTGCTAAAAAAATTCGTCAGTATGCTCGAACTAATTGGCACTTTATAGTTTTCCGCTCGATTTGTCATCGATCAATTTGTTCATTTGCGTGGGCATATAGAGTCAGTTCTGCACTCGATCCGTTAATTTGCTGAAATGCCATGGCAGAGTTTTGTACACGATCTGTTTGCTAAAATGTCGATGGGCATTTTTTGTTTTGTACTCGACATGATTGCTGAAATGCATAATCATGTAGTATAGTTTTGTACTCGATGGATATACATTTCCTACTTCGCCTTAAATTAATCACCAACCACTGTATCTCATAATTAAACAGATGGACAGAACTTGGAAACTGCATGGACACTTATGTTCCCCTTCATATATAAATGGTGTTCAACCCTTTATGGGGTTTATTAGAGCTCATGATGGTCACAACCTGGACGTGTATTGCCCGCGCTGCACATGTATGAATGGTGAGAAGAGGCCTCACCCTGTAGTGGCAGATCATTTACACATTTTTGGGATGGACCGCACATATGTTAGGCGGGTTTAGCATGGTGAACCATATAATGATCCTTTAGCAGGAGAAGCAGATCTTGCTCACACTGTATGTGTGCTGGCATATGTAGTTAATTATTTATATTGATGCTGCCGCTGTTTCAATCAATAGTTTGCATTGCTGTGCAAGGTTCTGTACTCAAATTTAACTTGTTGCAGATGGATGGACGGGAAGGAGAGAAAAAGCGCTTGCTTCAGGAAACGGGTTTCAGCTCTGGGACATGTGCTGTGCCAGATGAGAAGGTAAATATGTAAAACGGCATTTGTTCAGGTTGCATCCCTTAGATGTTTGTCTAATCGGTTGATGTACTAATTGCAGAAGCATAGAGTTAAAGAGGTCTCTCAGTTTGATGGGAGATTTGAAGATGAATCTCAGTTTGATGCACCTGTGGATGGTACTGATGACGAGCCTTTCATAGACGAAGGTCCTGCACCTGAGATTATCCAGCCTACAGAAGGAGGCCGTGGACCGAGTACACAGCTTTGCGTTGAAGTGGATGCACGCCCGGAGATCATCACGGGCGTCCGGGTAGTCTCAAGACCACCCAGCCCTGATGCACCTGTGGATGGTACTGATGACGAGCCTCTCATAGACGAAGGTCCTGCACCTGAGATTATCCAGCCTACAGAAGGAGGCCGTGGACCGAGTACACAGCTTTGCGTTGAAGAGGATGCACACCCGGAGATCATCAGGGGCGTCCCGGTAGTCTCAGGACCACCCAGCCCTGATGCAAAATGTTGAGCTACTTTATGATTCGTACTCTTATGTTCTGGTGCTGTAGTATGTTATGATTTGTACGCCTTTGGCGCTAGATTAAGCATTCAGTGGATGATCGCGTTGCAAAATTCGACACCCACACAATCAGTTCATCGTACAAGTAGTAGCACAATTACTTCTACAGCGATTCCTGCCAGCGCATTAGTTGGTAGCATGAAACACTTTCAGGTACTCCCCTCTGATTCATATTAATGGACTCAATTCTGTCTAGATATGGATGTATCTAGATGCATTTGTTAACTAGACTAACAAACTTGAGTCAGTTAATATGAATCCGTGTAAACCGCCCAAGTCCTCGAGCAGCTAGTTTATTGACTCTGGACTCCAAGCCTCTCGCGGCAAGCCATCGACGAAGCTTTGACCAGATCTTGGCCCGCAATTTTTTTGTGTGTGGCGAATAGCAAAGCTTTGACCAGTTCCTCTCGGGATACAGCACGCCGGTGAGCTTGCACGGTTGCCATGAGCACTTTCCGGCGGAACTTCCTCTTCAGCGCCCTCAAGCCGCTGCTGCGAGACAGCACGCAGTGCCTCGAGGTGGACGGAATTCTGGATCTCAGGGCGGGTGGTCCGCATCGTCCGGGAACGATCTCCAGCGGGTTAACGAGGACATGCATGGCGGCCAGGGGATTTGTTTTTTGTTTTTTTTTTGGTTTGAGCTTGGGATTTGGGGTTTTTTCGGATAGGGGAGGAGGAACCGAGGAAGAGGAAGGAACAGCCGCGTGCTTGGCGCGTGGCGGTGTGCTTGAATTTCGAATTTTTGTGAAATGTTTCATTTCCCCGCTACAATTCGGGGGTTTCTTGACGCGCCAATGCGTCCCGCCGGGCAGCTTCAAGTAAATTTGGGGTGCCACACTATGGGCCCTAGTTTCAGTGAGACATGTAATGACTAGTCACATCAGTAAGTTCACTGTGTAATAAAATATGTTACCCCTCCCCTTTATGTAGCACCCCTTCTCTCCCGATCGAGTGCCGATTGCCGACGGATGCAAGCCGCTAGCTCGATCCCCTCCTTTCGCCTCCACCGTCCAGGCATCCAGCTTGGAGGGGCAAGCTGCATCTAGCCCAAGCGGATTAGGTAGGACTAGTAATGTTCTCTCCTTTCTCGAGATCGGTTCTTTTTTCCTCTCCTCGATATCTTGCGCATCTCTTTCCTATTCTGGGCAAAGGGGTGTCTTTCTGGTCACCCTCGAGCTGGGAGTGATTGATGGGGGTGGGGGGCGGGGGCTACCTTTGCTTGGATTGGGGTGTTCTTCCTTTATTTGTCGACATTTGCAACCTTTGTAGTTTCTGCTGATCCTCACTGTATCTTTTGTCAGCTTGTACAGGAAAGGCAAGACCTCGGCGGTGGGGGCAATGGAGCGTAAGGCCACCACGCATGTGGGCAGTTGGCTGAGCCTGAGCTGCGTCCCCAGCCCCGCGAAGCAGGTACTCCGTTTGCTTATCCACTCTTTACCTTTTAAGTGTCTCTCTGGTCTCTGCATCCTCAATCTGTTCCTGTTCTGGAATATGCTTAAAGTAGCACATGTCTTCAGCTGTTTGTGCGTAAAGCCTCTGTGACACCATGCTCTATATTCTCTGTATCAGGTTGGTACCTCCAGGTTCCGTGCTGAGGCTATGGGGAACGAGAATAGCGCCCCACCTGCTGCAGGAGCATGGCCCGATCTGCAGCACAAGAAGCGAAATGCCACTGCCGAGCTGGGCAGGGACCGCCCAGGGGTAATTTTTTTAACCAACTTACCATGATGTAGTCTGAATCTGATACTCCCTCAGATCCAAATTAATTGACTCAACTATCTGTAGATACGGATGTATCTAGATGTGTTTTAGCTCTAGATACTACTGCCTCCATCCCAAAGCTTTGGGCTTATATTATTTTTAGAAAGTCAAACTATACCATGTTTGACTAAGCTTTTACCAAAAATCAGTAACATGCAAAATACAAAATTAATATCATTAAATAGATAATAAAATATATTTTCCTACGGTATCTACACAGTATTATATTTGTTGATAGAATGTTCTAAAATTTTGGTCAAACTTTGCTTGTTTTGATTTCTCAAAAATAAATAAGGCTTAAGCTTTTGGATGGTGGTAGTACATTCATATCTAGACAAAGCTGAGTTAACTAGTTTTTTTGTCTGTCCATAGCTAGTGTTCACGCTGCAAAAGGCTAAGAGCATCCACTATATGCATCAGTCTATCTCATACAGTAATTCAATATCACTGCTGAGGTCTGCCTTTTGTTTTGCTATTCATATGCAGACTGAAACTTTAGGGCCTTTACTCAAAAGGAAGATCAAAACTGCGGCTGATCAGGCTGCCAGTATGTTGATGCCGCCCCCATCTTCTAAATGCCTCTACAAGCACAAGGCCACGCACCAGCTGGGTGGTGATCTTTTAATGAATATGGTATATTTTCTTAATCCACAAAACATGCCTTGATTTTTCTCTGTTTATTGTCGGTTTTTTCTATGCTTGCCAAAAGTTTACAACAACAACAACAACAACCAAGCCTTTCAGTCCCAAACAAGTTGGGGTAGGCTAGAGTTGAAACCCATAAGATCTCGAAGCCAAAAGTTTAGAAACACCAAATTCGTTTGCTTACAATCATCATACAGTAATGTTCATCTACTCCAGTTCCCCTAACCCAACATAAAATGATGTTAATTTCGATTTTTAGATTAAAAGAGCACCATTAGGCGCTGTTAATTACGACTTTGAGATTAAAATGTCATTTGCAATTGTTAATTACAATTTTGAGACAATT
This sequence comes from Lolium multiflorum, assembly GCA_030979885.1. NCBI lineage: Eukaryota > Viridiplantae > Streptophyta > Magnoliopsida > Poales > Poaceae > Lolium > Lolium multiflorum. The sequence continues at coordinate 218,117,152 of CM061753.1, read as the reverse complement.
GGTTAGTTTAACCTCGATCTCTTCTGCTCTCCATTTTTCCCAACCGAACAAAAATGTAACCATTCCATTCCTCTGAAATGGAACCATTCCATTCCATTCCACGCTGTTTCAGAACCGAACACACCCTTGCATTGTTGTGAACTGTTGTCCATACACGGCCATACCCTTCCACTTACATCTAGCACTATATGCATCAGTCTGTCTCAGAGTCATTCAATATCACTGCTGAGATCTGTTCCCATTCTTATGCAGGCTGAAACTGCTGCGCCTTTACTCAAGTGGATGCAAAATGGGGCTAATGAGGCTGCTGTGAGGACGATGGTGCCGGCACCATCTTCCGAAAACCTCTACAAGCACGAGGCCATGGGCCAGCTGGGTGGTGACCTTTTAATGAATCTGGTATATTTTCTTAATCCACATACATGATTTCATTATTATCTGTTTAATTACTGTTGGCTTTGTCTAATGCTTACCAAAAGTTCAGAAACACTGCGTTTGCTTACAATCATCATACACTAATTTTTCACTTTTCAGTCTGTCTCATCCAGTATATAAACTGTTGATTTCCATTGGCTTCTTTTGTAATCATTTGCATTGTTGTCAACTGTTCTCTATGCACAACCCTATTCTTCCACTTACACCCGCACTATTTGCATCAGTCTATCTCATAGATTTATTAAATATCAATGATGAGTTCTGTTGCTATTCATATGCAGGATGAAACTTCTGTTCCTCTACTCAAATGGATAAAAAATGATCCTGATGAGGCTGCTGTGAAGACGATGGTGCTGCCACCATCTTCTGAAAACCTCCTCAAGCACAAGGCCACGGGCCAGCTGGGTGGTACCCTTTTCAGTAAGCAGGTATATTTTCTTAATCCTCATACATGATTTGATTTTTGTCTGTTTATTGCCGGCTTTGTCTAATGCTTACCAATAGTTCAGAAACACACACACCTATTCTTCCACTTACATCCAGCACTATATGCATCAGTGTCTCATAGATTCATTTTATATATCACTGCTGATGTCTGTTGCTCTTCAATTTTTATATGCAGACTGAAACTGCTAAGCCTTCATTGGTCAAAAGGATTGCAACTGCTGCTGATGAGGCATCTGCAGAGGCTGCCACCAAGTTACTGTCAGCCCCACCTTCTGGATGCTTATATAAGCTCAAGTCCAAGGATCAGCCGGGCCGTAACCATCCAAGGGTTCGGGTATATTTTCTTAAGCCACATATACATGCCATGATTTATGTCTGATATTATCACTGGCTCTGTCTAATGCTTTTTGGAATTCGGAAACACCAAATTAGCATGCTTATATTCATCATACACTAATTTTTCACTGTTCAGTTTGTAACATAGTGTTATGCACTTGCTTGTCAACATTTGCATTGCTCTGAACTATGCACTTTACACAACCTAATTCTTCCACTTACGTTCAGCGCTACGCACCAGTAGTACCTCCCATGTTTCCTTCACCATCCCGATGCCGAGCTTGCGGGAATATGGCGGGCCCATGTACATACCCCGCATATAACACCTCCTATGGCTCTATCTACCTTTCTAGTAGCTCCTTCACAGAGTTACAGGTATGTATTCTCAGTGGTTTAGCATGAATTGGCATATAGTAAAGTCTTGTTTTTAGTCTTCCTGCTTCTTACATTTGTATCAATTTTCACATGCAGACTGTACCTTGTGAACTTCGTCCAATGATTAACCAGATGTGTCCGCATGAAGGATCTTTCACTATGCATGGCAATGGCAAATTGATGAACACCTACACGGTCTATGAGGTGTATGTCTACAAGACGCAGGCCATCACATATTTGTATGGACATGATTGGAGAAAGTTTGCTTTTGACTACGGTCTGAAGAAGGGCGACGAGCTGAGGATCAGAAACTCAAACGGGCAGATATACGTAACTGCTTACAGAGTTGGAGACACTTCCAAATATATAATATGTAACTTTTTTCTACTCATATCTTTTGATAACTGCATTCTGAGCAGTTGTTCTAAACCATTCCCTCTGTTCTAGCTTGCTGGGTTTAACATGATCAAAGCTGCAGATCCCCTGACGGAACAGGAGCGGATGTCACAAAGGGCAACCACACCAGCACCGGCACCGGCTTCCCACTCTCCTGCATCAGCACCGGTTCCTGTACCAGCTCCGTTTACTGCATCTACCCAGCAGTCCCCTACATCAGCATTGGTTCCTGTAGAGGCCCCATATACTACACATGCCCAGCAGGCTCCTGCATCAGCACTGGTTCCTCTAGCTGCACCGTTTACTGCACCTGCCCAACAGTCTCCTGCATCAGCACCGGTTCCTCTAGAGGCACCGTTTACTGCACCTGCCCAGCAGTCTCCTGCATCAGCACCAGCTCGTGTACCAGCCCAGGCTCATGCACCTGCCCCAGCCAGATCACCGAGGTCTCAGCTCATTGCTGTGGCCACCCGTGTGGTGACCAGGACGCATCTGAAGGCTATGTTCGTGAGTATATGACAGCATAACTGCTCTTATCTTGATGTCTTCTCTGCTCAAAGTCTCACATGGTTCAGTGCATTGGTGCCATTGACTAATTTTTGGTGGTATCTCTTGCTTTGAATCAGAAATTGCCTAAAAGTATCTCCAAGGATCTCAATGCTGGCCGAAGGGGCAAGATATCCCTCGTCATGGAGAGTGAAGGTCTCACCGTGGAGGGACGGTACTCTGTCAGTCCCACAGATGGCCGCTTGGCTGTTACTTCCAGGTGGAAAAAGTTCATTGACGGTGCCAAACTTCGCATTGGATCAAAGTTGAAGGTCAAGATCTTTCGATGCCGCTGTGACATGCTGGTCATAAAGTTCGCGGTTGTCTAGTTCTGTTGTCCCATGAGCCCTTAGCAAATGCATTTGTAGTTATACTTATATAAGGTTATCTTATCTGAACTGCTAATTAATTGTATGGGTGGTAAAACTCTGGCAAGCTTTTGCTCTTAGCAAGTATGTATGTATGATCAGCTATTATGATAACTAATGTTTGTGTTCATCTTAATTTGCATTTCCCTTTTAGAAAAAAACTTAATTTCTATTTTGGCTGACCTGTTAGAGAACTATCAGATTGAACCCACAACATGATTCATATAGATTCATTACACCGAGCCACATGTCTTGACCTTGCGATACACTACTTCCATTAATTAGTGCAAGAAGGCTTACCTGAGCTGCCTGAACCATGGCAGATTCGAATCCACCTTATCTATCTAGAAATACAACCTTTGCAGAAAGAGGATTTGCAGTATGGGGAGGCTGACATTGGGGACCCATGAGCCAGCAGCGTCGTCAACGTTTTAAAGGTGGCAGGAGATCGAAAGAAAAAATAAGCCAAAAATCAGTTGGTAAACAAATTCAAGAAAAGAAACATTTACCTTTCTGAGAGTATGACATGCGGGACCCATGAGGCAGCAGCATCCTCAACTATTTCAAGGCGGCAGGGGATCAAAATAAAAAAGGAAATAGCCAGAAATTAATTAGGGTAAAAAATAAATCCATCAAAGGAAACTTTTATTGTTCATAGAGGATGACATGTGGGACCGACTTGCCAGCTGCGTCGTCATCGTTTCAAAGGGGGCAGGGGATCAAAAGAAAAAGACAAATAGCCAGAAATTAGGGGAAAAAAATAAATCCAACAAAGAAAACTTTTATTGTTCATAGAGGATGACATGCGGGACCCATGAGCCAGCAGCTTCCTCAACGTTTCAAAGTCGGCATGAGATTGAAAGAAAAAGTCAAGTGACATAATATCAGGAGCCAAAAATAATCCAAGAAAAGAAACTTTATTGTACATAGAGGATGACATGCGGGTCCCATTTTGTAGCAGCGGTCTCAACGCTTCCAAGGCGGCACAGGACCGAAAGAAAAATGAAGTAGCCAGAAATCAGGGTGTGAAAAAAATCCAAGAAAAGAAAGATTTTAATTGGGCTGTATCTGGACATCTGGGCCTTCGAACTATACTGCTGGGCCTTTTGACTCGTACAATTTCAGCCCACTCCAAAACAGGAAAGGTCGGATTTTTCTCAAAAAAAAAAACAGGAAAGTCCTATGCTTCGCAAAAACAAAAAACAAGGAGATTCAACATATAAGTTTGTTTATGTAGATATAAAGATTTAATTTATCCGTTTGCAATAGCTCAGAGCGAAATACAACGTTTATTGTCTGCAAAATAAAATATCACATGTTTCTTGTACGGGGAGGCTGACATCGGGGACCCATGAGCCAGCAGCGGAGTCAACGTTTCAAAGGCGGCAGGGGATCGAAAATAAAAAAAGCCAAAAATCAGTTGGTAAAAAAATACAAGAAAAGAAAACATTTATCGTTCTGAGAGGATGACATGCGGGACCCATGAGGCAGCAGCATCCTCAACGTTTCAAAGTCGGCATGAGATCGAAAGAAAAAGGCAAGTGACATAATATCAGGAGCCAAAAATAATCCAAGAAAAGAAACTTTATTGTACATAGAGGATGACATGCGGGTCCCATTTTGTAGCAGCGGTCTCAACGTTTCCAAGGCGGCACAGGACCAAAAGAAAAATGAGGCAGCAGCATTCTCAACAATTCCAAGGCGGCAGGGGATCAAAAGAAAAATAAAGGAAATAGCCAGAAATTAATTAGGGGTCAAAAATAAATCCACCAAAGGAAACTTTTATTGTTCATAGAGGATGACATGTGGGACCGACCTGCCAACAGCGTCCTCATCGTTTCAACGGGGGCAGGGGATCAAAAGAAAAAGGCAAATAGCCAGAAATTAGGGGTAAAAAATAACTCCAAGAAAGGAAACTTTTATTGTTCGTAGAGGATGACATGCGGGACCCATGAGCCAGCAGCTTACTCAACGTTTCAAAGGCGGCATGAGATCGAAAGAAAAAGGCAAGTGACCAAATATCAGGAGCCAAAAATAATCCAAGATTTATTGTACATAGAGGATGACATGTGGGTCCCATTTTGCAGCAGCGGTCTCAATGTTTGTAATGCGGCTTGAGATCAAAAGAAAAAGAAAGTAGCTAGTAATTAGGGGGTGAAAAAAATCCAAGAAAAGAAAGTTGATGGACATAGAGGATGACATGCGGGTCCCTTGAGCCAACAGCTTACTCAACGTTTCAAAGGGGGCAGGGGATCAAAAGAAAAAGGCAAGCCAAAAATCAGAGGGTGAAAAAAATCCAACAAAGGAAACTTTTATAGCACATAGAGGATGACATGCGGGTCCCATGAGCCAGGTTCCTCAACGTTTCAAACGTGGCATGAGATCGAAAGAAAAAGGCAAGTGCCCAAATATGAGGAGCCAAAAATAATTCAAGAAAAGAAAGTTTTATAGTACATAGAGGATGACATGCGGGTCCCATTTAGCAGCAGCGGTATCACCGTTTGAGAGGCGCGGGATCGAAAGAAAAAGTCAAGTGACCAAATATGAGGTGCCAAAAAAAAGAAAAGAAAGTTTTATAGTACATAGAGGATGACATGCGGGTCCCATTTAGCAGCAGCGGTATCACCGTTTGAGAGGCGAGGGATCGAAAGAAAAAGTCAAGTGACCAAATATGAGGTGCCAAAAAAATCCAAGAAAAGAAAGTTTTATAGTACATAGAGGATGACATGCGGGTCCCATTTAGCAGCAGCGGTATCACCGTGTGAGAGGCAGCAGGGGATCGAAAGAAAAAGTCAAGTGACCAAATATGAGGTGCCAAAAAAATCCAAGAAAAGAAAGTTTTATAGTACATAGAGGATGACATGCGGGTCCCATTTAGCAGCAGCGGTATCACCGTTTGAGAGGCGGCAGGGGATCGAAAGAAAAAGGTAAGTGACCAAATATGAGGTGCCAAAAATAATTCAAGAAAAGAAAGTTTTATAGTACATAGAGGATGACATGCGGGTCCCAGTTAGCAGCAGCGGTATCACCGTTTGAGAGGCGGCAGGGGATCGAAAGAAAAAGGCAAGTGACCAAATTTGAGGTGCCAAAAATAATCCAGGAAAAGAAAGTTTTATAGTACATTGAGGATGACATGCGGGTCCCAGTTAGCAGCAGCGGTATCACCGTTTGAGAGGCGGCAGGGGATCGAAAGAAAAAGGCAAGTGACCAAATTTGAGGTGCCAAAAAAAACTCCAAGAAAAGAAAGTTGATTGCACATAGAGGATGACATGCGGGTCCCATTTAGCAGCAGCGGTCTCAACGTTTCCAAGGCGGCAAGGGATCAAAAGAAAAAGGAAGTAGCCAGAAATCAGGGGGTCAAAAAAATCCAAGAATAGAAAGAATTTTGGTTCATAGAGGATGACATGCGGGACCCATGATCCTGCATCGTAAACGGCTCGATCGGAGAACGTTGAACGAGATGGCGCGATGTAGAAAAAAAACAATGCCAGAGAGGCTGCCATCTGGGCCCTACATCCCTCGGCGGTGCGGATTTGCGTTGACTCGGCCGGCGAACCCGAGATTTCGAGATGCACCACGTCCCGGGCCACCATACGCCACGTTTTGGCCGCTTTCGTCGGGCTAGGTGGCCTCAAAAACGAGAAAAAAAAGTTTTGACATGCACCACGGAGGGACCAAAATCGTCGGCCATGGTACACCAGCAACCACGGCGCGACTTCAACTTCGTCGGCCATGGCAACTTTTCTTGTAGTGTCATAACAATTTATAGCACATGATATCTGATTGTGTACATATTATTCGTGATCTATAATCACTCATGTGTTTTTACTCATTGAGTGTCAGATACACTCAAGTCTTGTTAAACCTTCACATGACAAGAACATTTTCTTAATTTTTCTATATTGAACTACTTCAATATCCATCATATGTACTTTGACTTAAACTTATTTATGTGTTTCAATCTATCTTTATAGATCTTGACACTAAATTTGTTTCAGTCCATATCCTTTCATTGAAGTTAATTCTCAATGAAACCTTTTTAATCAAGTATATAATTACATCATTTATAACCAACTATATGTCACTTACATAAAGTATTATAAATGTGTCTTAGCGCTCCCACTTAATTTCTTGCAAATGCAAGCCTCTTCATCGTCTTTGATGAAATCAAAAACTCTTTGACTATTTCATCTGGTGAAGATTCCAACTCCGCAATACTTACTTCATCCAATTGAAGTTCGTATACCTATCTAGTATTCCACGGACCAGCAAAACTCTTGGTTGTATCTTGTATACACCTTTAATACATACTTCTGATAAGTAATGTATTTTGCCATCCTACTAGAATAATCCACATAGACTATAAGCATTGCTACGGAAGATCTAATCTTATCGTATTCAACTCTTTGAACTTTGTCGTAAACAATTTTTCGATAAGTCAAGCTTTCTTCAAGGATATTTCATCCAAGTCTATCAATTTCATAGATCCATTTACTTTCATAAAGTATTCATCTATCTTGGATTTCATGGCGCATGGCCATTTTAACGGAGTCAGGGCCCATCATAACTTCTTTGTTTGTAGTTGGTTTATCATTGTTCAAAATCAATCCTTTGTTCACAAATCATTTATTTGATCACAAAGTAAACCATACCTACAAGGTTCAATATGTACTTCGATCTCCATGGCTAAAACACTTTGTAGTCATGGGAGTCATGATCGTCGTGGCCGCTTCCGAAACAAATTCCGATGCTGCGCTACTCTGATCATTATGCTCAGGTTCATAAACCTTATCAAATTATATTGTCCTCCCACTCAAATACTTCACTAGAAACAATTTCTTGGAAATAAGAAACATTGACAAACACTTTTGTCTTTGTCTTGTGGAAAGAATTCCCAATCAAATCTCTGGGATAACCAACAAAGACATTCATCCGATTTTGGTTGTAAATTTATTTACTTATGCTATGCATACCAAAATTTAAGAAAAGACTATCAGGGTTTATACCCATGCCATAACTCGTATGGTGTCATTTCAACGGATCATGAAGATGCTCTATTCAGTGTAAAAGCGGTAGTCACTAAAGCATAATCCACAAAAATATAATGGCGTTAATATCTTATCTCATCATTGATCCAACAAGGTTTGGATACATCTCTTGGATACTTCATCATCACTATGATACTCCAAGAAACGTGAGTTGTAGAACAATTTCATAACTCTCTTAGATGTTCGCTAAAACTCGTAATTCAAATATTTCCACCATGATCCAATCATAGATATTTGATTTTTCTATTACGATGATTTCCACTTCATGCTGAAATTTATTTGAATCCATTCAAATGTTTCAAACTTCTTCCTTATTGAATATATCCACATATATATACTCAATTCATTGTTGAAAGTTTTCATGAAGTAGAAGAATCTCCCGCACACAACTATGCCCAGTGAACCATATACATCATCATGTATTTTTCACTAAGTTAGTTGCCCGTTCAACTCTTGGCCTATGAACGGTATTTTAATCATTCTCTTTAGAAAAGATTTGCAAGCGTCAAATGATTCAAAAATCAAGTGACTCCAAAAATCCATTTGCATGGAGTTCCTTCATGCGTTCCTTTCTAACATGACCTAAATGGCGGTTCCACAGATAAGCGGAATTCAAATCATTTGCCTTATGGCATTTTAGCGTCAGTTTTATGTATATGTGTTTCACCATTAAGATTTATAATAACTTATCCATCGTACATGGAGTAATGTCATAATTTGAACAACTCATTGTTTTCATTTGACCAGAGCAAAATAACAATTATTAAGTTCTTTATTATAAATTCTAATGGCTAGATAGAATGCCAACGACGAACATAATAGCACTTTATTTTGTTCCAGACGTGTATTCCTATCATATTCCTTGTCAGTCACTTAGGCCATTGTATTCTTGTATTGTGTTGTTTTGTATGACACTTCATACCAACCAATATAGCACTAATACCCAAGAATTTCATTGTGTGACTAAACTAGGAATACATCCATAACATGTATATCATTTATATACACCTGAGCTAGACTTTCTAGTCTTTTCTTTATTTCTGCCAGAATATCTTTTGCAGTTTCTCTTTTAGCTTTCCTCATTATTCAGAAAAACACTTCAACATCAATAACTTCTAGGTTTGTTGGTCAAATACCAATAACCTTGAGGTTTTTACTTTGAAGTTGATCATCATATGACAAGTGTTCTAGATTTCACTTATTAGTAACTATGATGAACAATTTCACTCATAATTTTATCCATCAATTCATGACAACTTTTTGAGACCATGTCTGTACATGCTAGGCTCATAAAGTTTAACCTTAGTATTTGTATGTGCAAATCTGGCTTGCATCCGTTGTAAGCACACGTAGAATCTATAACACCCGATCATCACGTGATGCTTCGAAACGACGAGTCTTAGCAACGGTGCATACTAAGGACAATCACTTCATGGATATGCGAATATTGTTAGTGTCCCTATAGTTGGAGGATTGGGACGTCTTGCGTCTTCAACCTTCGTACATTCCCATAAAACTTATGAGTTTATGTAGTCTCACCAAATTTATATTCTATCATCTTGTAATAAGGTCTTAGATATCACATATATCTCGTACCTTGATTATTTCTGAAAACTAAATTTTCAGCTCCTTACTTTTCAAACAGATTTGAACTTCAAGTTTCACGGAGACAAGATAACTTTAGGTACTAATTGAAACCATAGCTCTCTGAATCAACAAAGTGAGTTTCACTAAATGTTTGCAATAGGACTTAATCATTTCTTGATTCATTAACAATACGGTACTAATCCGTAAAGTTTCTAGTCAGATTTTAACAGTATTTCTATCTCAATTATAAGACTAGCGCATAGTAGTAAACGGATGCCAATACTACAAAATTAATTCAAAATACTACTCAGACTATGTTTATGATAATTAGTTCATGTTTTAATCTAATTACTAATGAACTCCCACTTAATACAACATCCCTCATAGTTGTAAAGTGGTACACGATCCAAATCCACTACACCAAAACCGATCATCACGTGAGATGATGTAGTTTCAATGGTGAACATCAACATGTTGATCATATCATCCATATGACTCGTGTTCAACCTTTCGGTTTCCATTGTCCCGAGGCCATGTCTGTACATGCTAAGCTCGTCAAGCAAACCCAAGTATTCCGCATGTGCAACATGGCTTACACCCGTTGTATGTTGAGTTTATCACACCCGATCATCACGAGATGCTTCAAAACGTCGAACAATGCAACGGTGCATACGAGGGAAGAACACTTTATTATCTTGATATTAATGTGAGGGATCATCTTATAATGCTACCGTCGCGATCTAAGCAAAATAAGATGCATAAAGGATTAACATCACATGCAATTCATATGTGATATGATATGGCCCTTTTGTCTTTGCGCCTTTGATCTTCATCTCCAAAGCACGGACATGATCTCCATCATCTTCGGGCATGATCTCCATCATCGTCGGCGTAGCGTCAAGGTTCATGGCGCCGGCTTCATGGTTGTTCACCTCATGTAGCAACTATTACAACTACTTTGAAATACTACTCAACATGAAAATTAAAGACAACCATAAGGCTCCTGCCGGTTGCCACAATACAATAATGATCATCTCATACATATTCATCATCACATTATGGCCATATCACATCACCAAACCCTGCAAAAACAAGTTAGACGTTCTCTAATTTGGTTTGCATATTTTACGTGGTTTAGGGTTTTCGAGTAAGATCCAATCTACCTACGAACATGAACCACAACGGTGATACTAGTGTTGTCAATAGAAGAGTAAATTGAATCTTCACTATAGTAGGAGAGACAGACACCCGCAAAGCCACTTATGCAATACAAGTTGCATGTCGAGCGTGGAGCAAATCTCATGAACGCGGTCATGTAAAGTTAGCCCGAGCCGCTTCATCCCACTATGCCACAAAGATGCAAAGTACTCAACTAAAGATAACAAGAGCATCAACGCCCACAAACCATTGTGTTCTACTCGTGCAACCATCTATGCATAGACACGGCTCTGATACCACTGTAGGAAAACGTTGCATAGAAAACAAAAATTTTCCTATCGCGAACACGCAATCCAAGCCAAGATGCAATCTAGAAGACGGTAGCAACGAGGGGATTATCGAGACTCACCCTTGAAGAGATTCCAAAGCCTACAAGAGGAGGCTCTTGTTGCTGCGGTAGACGTTCACTTGCCGCTTGCAAAAGCGCGTAGAAGATCTTGATCACGATCGGTTCCGGCGCCACGAACGGGCAGCACCTCCGTACTCGGTCACACGTTCGGTTGTTGATGAAGACGACGTCCACCTCCCCGTTCCAGCGGGCAGCGGAAGTAGTAGCTCCTCTTGAATCCGACAGCACGACGGCGTGGTGTCGGTGGTGGTGGAGAAATCCGGCGGAGCTTCGCTTAAGCGTGCGGGATGTGGTGGAGGAGAGAGACCGCTAGGGTTTGGGGAGAGAGGGGGTTGGGCGCCGGCCCTCTAAGGGGTGCGGCCAAGGCTGAGGCTTGAAGTGGCCAGCCCCCTCTCTATGCCCCTCATTATATAGGTGGAAGCCCCAAGAGTTCTAGTCCAAGTCTTCGAATAAGACCCCAACACTAAAACCTCCCATATGTGGGAAACCTACTCAAGGAGGGAGTCCCACTCAAGGTGGGACTCCCACCTTTCCTTGAGGTGGGTTGGCCGGCCACCCTAGGGGAGTCCACCTTGGACTCCTCCCCTTTAGGGTTGGCTGGTCATGCAAGTGGAGTCTCTTCGGGACTCCACTTTCCAAAGTGCCATTCTTCCGGACTTTTCTAGAACCTTCTAGAACCTGCCATAAATGCACCGGATCATTTCCAAACTTGGAATATGACTTCCTATATATGAATCTTATTCTCCGGACCATTCCGGAACTCCTCGTGATGTCCGGGATCTCATCCGGGACTTCGAACAAATATTCGAACTCCATTCCATATTCAAGTTCTACCATTTCAACATCCAACTTTAAGTGTGTCACCCTACGGTTCGTGAACTATGCGGACATGGTTGAGTACTCACTCCGACCAATAACCAATAGCGGGATCTGGAGATCCATAATGGCTCCCACATATTCAACGATGACTTTAGTGATCGAATGAACCATTCACATACAATACCAATTCCCTTTGTCTCGCGATATTTTACTTGTCCGAGGTTTGATCTTCGGTATCACTCTATACCTTGTTCAACCTCGTCTCCTGACAAGTACTCTTTACTCGTACCGTGGTATGTGGTCTCTTATGAACTTATTCATATGCTTGCAAGACATTAGACGACATTCCACCGAGAGGGCCCAGAGTATATCTATCCGTCATCGGGATGGACAAATCCCACTGTTGATCCATATGCCTCAACTCATACTTTCCGGATACTTAATCCCACCTTTATAGCCACCCATTTACGCAGTGGTGTTTGGTGTAATCAAAGTACCTTTCCGGTATAAGTGATTTACATGATCTCATGGTCATAAGGACTAGGTAACTATGTATCGAAAGCTTATAGCAAATAACTTAATGACGAGATCTTATGCTACGCTTAATTGGGTGTGTCCATTACATCATTCATATAATGACATAACCTTGTTATTAATAACATCCAATGTTCATGATTATGAAACTAATCATCCATTAATCAACAAGCTAGTTTAAGAGGCATACTAGGGACTTCTTGTTTGTCTACATATCACACATGTACCAATGTTTCGGTTAATACAATTATAGCATGGTATGTAAACATTATCATAAACACAAAGATATATAATAACCATTTATTATTGCCTCTTGGGCATATCTCCAACACTTGAGGACCTTGAAAGGCCCATCTCCTCTTGGCTTGAGCTTGGAGTTGCGTTCTTGAGGGAACCTTTCTTTCCTTAGGTGAACCCAAACAAGGTCTCCTTCTTCAAACACTCGTTCTTTCTTCTTGGCGTTGAGGCGGTTAGCTTGGCGAAGGACATGGTCTTGTATGGTTGCTCTTGTTTCTTCATGTAGTTTCTTCATGGCGGTGGTGCGCTCGTCGAAGTCCATGTTGGTCCTTTGATGAAGAGGGAGTGGAAGGATGTCGAGTGCCGTTGGAGGTTCGAATCCATAGACGACCATGAAGGGACTCCGTAATGTTGTGGAGTGTTTGGCTCGATTGTAGGCGAATTCCGCGTGGGGGAGGCAATCTTCCCATGACTTCAAGTTTTTCTTCACAAGTGTGCGGAGGAGTGTGGAGAGGCTTCGATTGACCACTTCGGTTTGTCCATCGGTTTGAGGGTGCGAGGATGATGAGAACAAGAGCTTGACTCCAAACTTGGCCATGAGCGACTTCCAAAGATAACTCATGAACTTGACGTCTCGATCCGACACAATGCTTGCCGGTATCCCATGTAGGCGAACCACTTCCCTGAAAAACAATGAAGCAATGTGTGAAGCATCATCGCTCTTATGACATGGAATGAAATGTGCCATTTTTGAGAACCTATCCACTACTACAAAGATTGAATCATGCCCATGCTTTGTTCGTGGTAAGCCTAACACAAAGTCCATGCTTATATCCGACCAAGGTGCATATGGAATGGGTAAAGGCATGTAAAGACCATGGGGGTTGGATGTTGACTTAGCTTGTAAACAAGTGGTGCAACGGTTGCAAAGGCGCTCCACGTCTCGCTTCATGCGTGGCCAATAGTAGTGTGTGGATAGCATCGAAAGAGTCTTGTCGCGTCCAAAATGACCCATGAGGCCACCTCCATGTGACTCTTGCAAAAGCAACTTACGAAGAGAAGACTCGGGTATGCAAACTTTGTTAGCTTTAAACAAGTAGCCATCATGCAAGTAGAAATCATCAAAACCTCGGTCAATGGAACACTTTTCAAAGATTGGTCCAAAGAAAGCATCGGAAGGGTAGAGCTCTTTGATCTCTTCAAGACCCAAAATGTGAAACTCCAAGCGGGTGAGTAGGAGAGTAATTTTGCGGGAAAGTGCATCCGCAACCACATTTTCCTTGCCCTTTTTGTATTTGATTACATAAGGGAAGGACTCTATGAACTCAACCCACTTAGCATGTATCGGGGTTACTCACACACACTCAAAGCACACGCAAAAGGCTAAGAACTCTATATGTGGTGGGTAAGGGGTGGATAGCAAACGAAAAAGATCAACGAAAAAGTCTATTGTCAAATGTGGGTAAGATCCAAAGTCAAATGTCAAGAGTGGTGATCTATGTCAAGGAAACACGGAAACACACACAAGAAGAACAATGGGGTTAGCGCGACCAAGGAAGTGAGCAAGTAACAAGATGGTCCTAGCGAAGACTATTAGCTCGGTGTCACGCCAACACAAGAGAGACCGTAGCTTGGTTGCACAAGATAGAAGCAACAAGATTTGCACAAGGGCCACTCTTCTCTTATCTCTCTTAGTGCTCACAAGCTTTGCACTTCTCGATATCGGTGGACACACACTCTTTTCTATTTCTTTTTCTTTTTCTCTTTTTTTTCACTTTTTTTTCTATGCTTAGAAGCTTTATTTTTCTCTATGTATATGTCACACTTTTTCTTCTTTTGTGTATCTTTCTCACCGAGCTTGCTTCGGAGCTTTGCTCAACACAACGCACACACACCCTCTCACGGTCGTGACACTTGTGCAATGCTTCGCAACACTCGGAAAGCTACTCTCGATAGGATAGGTACACAAAGAAAGAAACGGGGCTACAAGGTGTGAGGGGTGCAAGTTATACCTATTGACGTTAGGCGGTGTCAAGCACACGAACTTGCGATGGCGAAGTGGTGGTGACGATGGTGTCGAAGATGCGCCGGAATCCGGGGTGCCGATGCCGTTGTCGCGGTGTTGATGTAGGCGCGGAAGCGGTTCTCACGGTCCAAGGGCACTCCAAAACGGAAACCGGGCAAATTAAGTCAATGCCCGAAAAGTAGGGTCAAAACGAGCGGTCAAAAGTTGGTGTCCAAAAATCGTCAAAAATTAGAGGTGGGCTATATAGAATATTTGGAGAATGTAGTTAAAATTTGGAGTCAAACGGACGTCGAAAAGTTGTCAAGATTTGGGGCAAAAAAAGTGAGTCAAAGTGAGATGAAACTGGAACAGGGCATGGCCGGCACTGCCGGGGTGCGGTGGCCGGCACTGCCGGATAGATGCGGCCGGCACTGCCGGTGGTTGACGCGGGGGAAACGGAAGGAGCGGCCTGGCCGGGGGAAATTGCTGCTGGGCGATTGGGGCGTGCGGGCTGCGCGTGCGCGCGATGCAGAGCAGCGGCAGCCTGGTGGTGCGGCGCCAGGGGAGGGCGGCGTGCGCGGAGAGGCAGGGGCGGAGCGGGCCAACAGCGCTGGGCTGTGCTGCGGCCAGGAATCGCGAGCGCGGGCTGGAGCTTGGCCGGGAGTTGGCGGCCGGTGAGTTGCAGGACGTGCGCGCGCGTGGATGGCAGGAGCAGATCGATTGGAGAAGTCAACTGTTGGGTCGGGCGCGAGCTTGAAGAATTGAAGAAGCTGTTCTTCACGGAATCGCACAAAACTTGCTCAGATTTGCTCCAAAACGGATGAAAATGATGGGGAAAAGATGGGGAAATGATAGATCAGCACCAACAACATCAAATCAGTGAACCAAAACCACAAAAAACGCAACAAATTCGGAGATCAATTTTCGAGCTATTTTTTTGGGCAATTTTTTGGGAAATTTTTTTGGGAGAAATTGGAGAGATTTGGGGGTCAATTCTGGACCCTTTGTGCATATGATGAGGCTAAGGCCACGTGTGTTGCGATCTCACGAATTGACCGAGGGAAAGGCGGGGAGAGGAAGAACACGGCGATGAACACACGCAAACACACACCAACCCGATACAATTCCGGTTTACTCCCGATAGCCCGAACCACTATCCCGATAGAATCTCTCTAGGGAGAGACACGCGGTAGAATCCCCGAGAGGAAGATCGGTATACGATCGGTGGAATCACACGAGTGAGAGACCGGTGGTAGAATCACAAGTGTGAGAGACTAATCATATAAGGAGTGCCTTGTACAATAGATTTGGGTAAATCTAAGGAGGGGGTTTCCCTAATCCCAAAGGGATGGTGGAGGCATGAGCCTAGGTTCTCTCAAGTTCAACTCTAACCTAATGAAGGTGGGGGTGGGTGCCTATTTATAGGGAGCCACTAAGGAGGGGTAGTTTAGGGAAACAAGGGGGTACATGGGCCTTGGCCCGAATTGACTTGTGGCAGGCGCGTCTTCCTGGCGACCTCGGACGCTCTTCTTCCTTCTTCTCTTCCATGCCTCCGTGACCTCGGCCTTGAGTGTGGTTCTTGACGTTGACGCACATGATGAAGCGAAGACCGTAGGTCGGGCTGCATCAGAGGCTGCATGTAAACCTCCTCACTCAACTCGCCATTAAGAAAAGCATTCTGAACATCAAGCTGGGAGACAGACCAGCGGCGAACAGAAGCAACAGAAGGGTACGCACAGTAGTCATATGAGCCACAGGGGCAAAAGTCTCATCATAGTCACGGCCGTGCTCCTGCTGAAAACCACGAGCCACAAGACGCGCTTTATAGCGCTCAAGAGATCCATCAGAGCGAGTCTTAATTTTATAGACCCACTTACACGTGATGGGACGAACACCAGAAGGGGGAGAAACAAGATCCCAAGTGCCAGTGCGCTCAAGCGCAGCGATCTCCTCAGCCATGGCAAGCTGCCATTCAGGATGACGCTCGGCATCCCGATAAGAAGTCGGCTCGGAAACGACAGAGAGACCATACTGACTAGGAGAGTAACGAGCTGGAGCACGACGCTGACGAACAGGCCGTGAAGGGGGAAGCTCATCTGCAGAAGACAAGTCATCAGAAGAAGAGGAAGAAGGGACAGCATCGGAAGGAGCCGAAGCCGGAGAACGAGGAGTACTAGGTGGACTAGACGAACGAGAGGATGGCGCCGAAGGGGGCGCATCAGAAGTAGGAGGGAGGGGAGGAGGGACAGCAGGGGGTGCATCCGGAAAAAGAAGAAAAGAGATATCATCCACCGGGTAAGTACCCGAGGTGGGGCGAGGATAGAAGGGACGCGTCTCATCAAACGTGACATCACGAGAGATGCGCATCCGACGACCAACGGGGTCCCAACAGCGATAGCCCTTATGCTCATCACTGTATCCGAGAAAAACACACTCAACAGACTGAGCGGTCAGTTTGGTGCGTTCGCGAGGAGGCAGAAGGACATAGCAGACGCAACCAAATGAACGGAGAGTCGAGTAGTCTGGAGAAACACCAGAGAGACGCTCGAGAGGAATGCCACCCTGTAGAGCAGCGGAAGGCTGAATGTTAATGAGGTGGGCCGACGTAGCAACAGCCTCAGCCCAGAAATGTGGCGGAAGAGAAGAAGCAATCATCATAGCACGGGTGGTCTCAAGAAGATGACGATGCTTACGCTCGGCGACGCCATTTTGAGCATGCGCGCCGGGACAAGAAAACTGAGCGAGGGTGCCCTCCTCAGCAAGGACACCACGAAGGTGCTGGGAGATATACTCACCAGCAGAATCAGCACGGAACACGCGAATGGGTGAGGAATACTGAGTGCGGACCATGGCCGCAAAACGCTGATAAATAGAGAGCACCTCACTGCGAGAGTGCATGAAAAACACCCAGGTGTACCGTGAAAAATCATCAATGAATAAGATATAGTATCGATGGCCCCCTTTCGAAGCGAAGGGAGCCGGACCCCAAACATCTGAATGGACTAAATCGAACGGTCGCTGAGAGACAGACACACTAGTAGGATAAGGAAGCTGAATCTGTTTGCCT
The DNA here is from genome assembly GCA_030979885.1 of Lolium multiflorum. Lineage (NCBI taxonomy): Eukaryota > Viridiplantae > Streptophyta > Magnoliopsida > Poales > Poaceae > Lolium > Lolium multiflorum. Next base: position 218,099,385 of record CM061753.1, on the reverse strand, counting down.
AACCTACAACCCTGACAGTGTAACGACCCATCTCCAGAGACAGACCCCAGAAGGCCACGATGAACCAAAGACGACAGGCGAGAGTCACAAAGGTGACCAAGACGATGATGCCACTGCTGAAAAGAGCCGGTGACAGAGGCAACAACCGGAGGAGAACTGGCAGATGGAGTGGCAGCGGAAGGAACACGAAGCCAGTCTAACTCCCAAAGCCCCGGAGACTTACGGCTACGAGGGCCAGCTCCAACCAGGGCCTGTGTGCGACGATCCTGAACCGCACAAGACTCAGCGTCAAGAATGACGCGACAACCAGAATCGGTGAGCTGGCTAGCAGAGAAAAGGTTCATCTGAAGGCGAGGAACATGAGAAACATCAGGGACAGAGAAAGAGGGAGTAGAAAGGGTGCCTCTACTAGAAACAGGAATAGAGGTACCATCAGCCGTGACAACACGGACAGGAGAAATAAGAGACCGAAGAGCAGACAGAATAGAAGACTCAGAGGTCATATGAAAGGAAGCTCCAGAATCCAGATACCACGGGGACGTACCTGACTGTGTAGAAACTGGTGGTCGCGCAGTGCCAGAAGAGCCAGTCACAGAACCAGCAGCGCCCGGCGAGGAAGAGTCTGTAGTAGCGAGCAGACCACGAAGACCCCTGAGAATGTCCTGATCAGAGAGTGCAACTGCAGAAGATCCTGAAGAGCCAGCCTGCTGACGATCCTGGAACTGCTGACGTAAACTGGGATCCCGCGTCCAACAGGTGGAGGAAGTGTGGCCAACCTTGCCACAGTAGGTGCAATGAGGACGAGGGCGGAGACTCGGACCGCGAGGCTGCTGACGTAAACTGGAATCCCAAGCATCAAGCAGGCGGTGAAGCTGCGCTATCTCATGCGCAGAGAGGGGCGCGACTGGAGAGGTCGACGTACAATCAGGTGCCGACGAGGAGCTATCACCCACACGCACAGAGGCCACCAAAGGGGGCGACGGAGAGCAACACGCCGATGAAGACAGAGTCGGCAAAGCGCGGTCATAACCACGTGAAGAGGCCGCGAAAGTCGATGTAGAGCGGCAGGCCGACGTAGACGGAGTCGACGAAGCGCGGCCATAACCGCGGGAAGAGGCCGCAAAAGTCGATGTAGAGCGGCGGGCCGACGTAGACGAAGTCGGCGAAGCGCGGCAGGCCACATGAAGAGGCCGCAAAAGTCGATGTGAGCGGCGGACCGAGGAGACAAAATCAGCGAAGCGCGGCGGAGCCGCGGGAAGGGCCGCGAGTCGGTATAGAGCGGCGAGCCGACGTAGACGGAGTCGGTGAAGCGCGGGCAGAGCCGCGTGAAGAGGCCGCAAACGGCGACGAAGAATGGCTAGCCGTCATACACGGAGGCAGCGGACAAATACCAAGTACCGAAGGGAGGCCCAAAGATAAGGCGGGATCAGCGGAAGAAGACATCGGATAACAACAGCCAACGACCATTTTTTTTTTTTTTTGTTTTTTTTTATTTTTTTTGATTTTTTTTTGATTTTTCTTTTTTTACCTCGGATCGAAGTCAACTGGGCAAAACGGGCCGGCGTCACGGGAGCCTGGCGCTCCAATCTGGTGACGCAGCCACGCAAGGACACCGAACGGCCAGGGAGCAAATTGATGCACTAGCCACGCGTCCCAGATCAGAGTCTCCAGGAGATCGAGCTGGGCGCCAGAGTCCTGGCGCGAGGCAGGCGGAGAGAGTCCTGGCGCGGATCGGATCGGAAGAGCACGGCGGCCGGGCGGCGAGCAGCGCGACGGGACGGCGGGCGAGGGCCGCGCACGGAAGAGCCGGGCGAGGGCCGCGCACGGAAGAGCCGGCGGCGCCGATCGGGGCGACAGGCGGCACGCGGGCGTCTGGTCGGAGAGGCGGCGAATCTGCCTGGAGGTTGGAGGAGAATCGGCCGTCGGCGGGAGGGCAGCAGACGAGCAGAGAGGCGAAGTACGAGGGGATGGGCGACGGACAAGCAACGTCGGCTGAGAATAGAGGATCAATTTCGCTCTGATACCATGTTAGGTTAATATGCTTGTTGTATTCTGAAGTGGCAATATATACGTATCGTGCACGTATGCAGTGCCCAACATGGGGAAAGCTATATACCGATATATATACATCTAACACATCCAAGGGAGGCGCAGCTGAAACGCGCATCGTGTTGACTTTCCAGACATGAAGGGAGTAATGTAGAAATGGAACCAAGTGGCTCCGCTGCGGCTCTTTGGAGGGAGAATGGTAGGAAGAGACAAGTTGAAAGAGACTGCATTTCTTGTTGTGGTCTGGTTTGTGAGGTCCCCCGGTAGAGGAAGAAACCAGCGGACTGAATACTAATCCATCATGTGCAGAAACTAACTAATCGATGCTATTAGCGCATCAGGCGAGTTACAGAGGTAAGCGTGGGTACACGATAGCAGGAGAGCGAAGTTTCCTGTACCCGCATCAAGTAAGTGTGTGGTGCTTACCCAAAGTGCACAATCAGGGCATCTCCAGCCGTTCCCAAACATTGTGTTCACGTCTAGCGATTTTCTAGTTTAATTTTATTCGGCAAACAACAAATTTATATGCGGCGCTCCAATAAAAACCTAGCTTTTTGGAGGGCGAGTGGAACTCTTGCAAACACTTTACATACGGTGAGGCGCCCTGCCTCCCAACGTCCTCTCTCGTCTCTCTTCTCTCCCCGGCCTCTCTCTCTCTTCTCTCCCACGACGCCCATGCCACCTCACGGTTATGCGCCAAGTTGGCAGCCGCAGCTGATGTCTCTACGACCCTCAGAGCGGAGGCGTGCCTTCTTTCGAGGTTTCCTCGTGAATCTACAAGTTGGTGGTTTATCTTCATTTGTCTGAAAAATATCATTTGATGCCTTTCATACAGTCCCAAAAATGCTAGATGATCTCACACTCGAGCTGAGAATTTCCTTTGTAACCGCCCCGTCCTGCCAAATTTTGGTGTGTATACTCCCTCTTTCTCAAATTAGAATGGCTATAATTTTTTTGTCAAAATCAAACTTTAAAAAGTTTGAGCAACTTTATTCAAAAAAAGTATCATTGGTGGAAAAAAACGGCGGTCGCGTTATGCCTATTGGTCGCGGTTGCGCAACCGCGACCAAGCAACGCGACTAAAGCCCACCCCTTTAGTCGCGGTTCCTTACGAACCGCGACTAAAGGCGCCTCCACGTGGCCGCCAGATCCTTCGGGCGGAGGACCTTTAGTCGCGGTTCTCTGAACCGCGACTAAAGACCGCCGCAGGTTTAGGGTTTTAGCGCCCCTAAACCTGGTTTCTTTTTAGTTTGTATTGTTTTATTTTCTTTTCTGTTTTATTTTAATTTTGAAGGAGTTTCACATATTCTACGGTACTACATATACATGCATATGAACAAACAAATTTGAAATTAGAACCAAAAGGAATTCAAGAGGAATTGACAATATATATTCAATATCGGATGACCATATACAATTTTGAACAAGTTTTCATACATATGATTTACTGCATATGAAGTTCTACGTCCTCTACATAGTGTTCTCCTCTAGGATCGATGACTTCCTTCGCGATCCATCCAGCTAGTTCCTCTTGAAGTGGTCGGAAGCGAGCTTCTAGACTAAGCGTCTTCCGGAGGTTATTCCTCTTGATGTTGTTCTCACACGAAACCCGCTCAGAGGTGTATCTCCGGATCATCTCACAAACATAGTATCCACATAGATTGGTCCCCTTTGGCTGAATATCCCCAGTCCCAGACACTACCCTTTTAAATTGTAGCTCTTTTTTGAATTCACCGACCTTTGTGTTTACGAACCGTGTCCAAACCCTACGAGGCAAAGAAAATTAAATGAACAAGAGAGTTATTAGTTACTTGATATTAGGAAATGAACGAAATAGGCCGATCGATATAGAGCGCAAGTGAATGAAAATAATTACTTCTGCATCATTTTTCTCATGTCGGCCCAAAGCTTTGCATTCATATTCAGAGAGTCGTGGACGAGAACTGTGGAGTCGTGAAATTGAATTACTAGCAGAATCCAGTGGAACCTGCGGACACGATACATGCACAGTCATGCATAATTAACTCATCGATTAGCCACATACCTTGCATGGAGTAAACAAAAGAGAATGTGCTCAAGACAGAAACACTCACCCAAAATGGTAAGGAAATAGAATATCACTTTTGAGTTCCTGCCTTGAAAAAAACTGCCACAGGTCTTCCTCCACGTCGGCGGGGTGGTGTTCTAACACATATGAATTAACGATTTGTGGGTCAATGAACCCAACATCATGGATGTTCCTTATTATGCATTCCCGCTTCTTCATTCTGCATACACAACAAGATAGTTAGGACAATATATATATATAGTGCAGGCAATGAACGAGATGGGGTAGAAATAAATCACTTACAGAACGTAGCAACTGATGATAGATTTGTCGAGCTCGCGCAGATTGAAAAGCTGGAACAATTCACTCCGATGAATTTGTACATAGTAATGTTTGAAGTGATGCTCAGGTCTAACTTCCGCATAAATATAGTCTTTGGCGTTTTTTAATTTTATGTAAGCCTTGTACCAATTTAGCAGACCTGTCATTTGTGGAGGTAGATCCTTTTCCTGCGCAGGCTCGATGAGAGGCCCATTCGACACATATGTAATTACTACGTCCTTCATTGTTGGCGCATCATCAAGGCCTAACACTGCACGAAGAGTCAGACCAAAGTTGGCCGCTTGTTCTTTGGCACTCGCTACAGTCAATCCATGTGCTGCCGCAGCTGCTATGATATCGGGGGCATCCTCACCGGCGGCTTTCACTATGAGAGGGGCGATGGATTGTTTACTCTGTTCCCCGAGCTGGGCAACTTGTTTCCCCTCTTTTTTACTTTCTAATTCTTTCTCGGCCTCCTCCAAGGCTTTCTTCTCCTGCTTCTCCGCCAACTCTTGCTTCTCCTTCAACATGAGTGCTTGCCTACGAAGTTCACGTGAATAGTCGTCAGGCAGATTCTTCGCGGCTTGGGACGGTGTGTTCAAAAATGACTTAGCCCAGCTCTTTTGCTTGTCAGAATATACTGGCTTGGGCTCGGGCTCTCTTTTCTTCTTGCAGTCCGCCATCCATTTCTCATGCTGAGCAGCCACGACCGCTGCATTTTCCTCCACACTAAGGTCATAAGGTCTCCGGATGAGAGGCTTCAGTGATGGCTCCGGTACCTTTGTGATCTTAGGTACATAAGGCTCCGGGTTAATAGTCCAGGACTGCTTCGCTTCTTTGCCGGGGGCGGCTGCTTCTTCGCCGGAGGTGGACTGGGGGGCGGCGTCTGCTTACCCGCCGGAGGTGAATTGGGGGGCGGCGTCGGCTGACGTGAAGGAGGTGTAGGTGAACCACCACCACCGCCGCCGCCACCACCACCGGAGGGGGGTGGACTTGTTCGCCTTGGCGCCTCGTCTGGAAACTTGATAAACTTCTTTTTCCAGAGAATAAACTGGCGCTTGACACCTCCAAGTCTTCTCTCCCCTTCGGGTGTAGCAATGTCAATCTCCAGGTCCTCAAACCCTGGGACTATTTCCTCCACCGTGACACGAGCATAGCCATCTGCAATGGGTTTGTTGTGGTGGAGTGCTCCAGGCTCACATGGCAAAGCACTGCCGATGGCTACCTTCGTGGACATGTTCCCAGTAGGATAATGCAGATGACATTCTTTCATCTCCTTTACATCGTCCACGGGGTAGCGAGGAGGCTCCGGTGCAGTAATTTGGATCTCCGGTGCATCAGTAGCCGGCTGGACCTCCGTGGAAGCCACGCTGCTTCTCCGCTGCTGGCTTCCGAGATCCGCTGGATGATCTTCATGCGTCCCAGCTGCCGATCTCTCCTGTACTAGTATAGACAGGGTTTTCTTCATCTCATCGACTTCCGATGCCAACCGCGCCACAACATCTGCATCCCGATCCGACTTTCTCTTACGGCTTCTGTAACCGTACGGGTCATCGTCCTGGGAGAACCCTTCTTTCCACGTAATGTTCCCGGGCATGCCTCGTACACGTCCTCCGTGTTCAGGATTCCCGAGGGCTCTTGTCAGCGCGTCGTTCTCTCTGTTGAACTTGATCTTCCCCTCTTGAGCATCCCTCATTGCGTCAATAAGGGCTTGGGTGGGTTTAAACATTTTGTTCCCGTAAACACACGCCCCTGTCTCCGGGTCTAGCGTTCCCCCATGCCCGTACCACCAGCTTTTGGCCCTTCGGTCCCATCCCTCCGTACCTGGACGGATTCCTCGCCTCCTCAGCTCGTTCTCCATCTTCTCCCACTTAGGCTCCCAAAAGCGATACCCTCCTGGCCCCATAACATGATTGTACTCCTTCTTAGCCGCATTTTCCTTATTTTTTTCGATATTTCAATGAAATGCTCCGATTTCTTCTGCTTCACAAATTCTGGCCAATCATGTTGAAGTCTCTCATACTGTCCTTTGAATTCCGGAGTCTTGTTCTGGTTGACATAGTCACGGGCTAGATTCTGCTTGAATTTCCGGAATGTATCGGCCATCTTACCAAGAGCGAAGTGTTTGAGTAGCCTCCTCCTCTCCTTGTTTTCCTGAATCTTGTTACCCGCCTCATCGAATTTGTGGTATTCCGGAGGTAGGATGAAATGCTCCATAAGCTTTTGAAAGCAATCCTTTTTAGTTCTCTTGTCGACAAAAGTGAAACCAAGACGTGCCTTCTTTGGCTCATTCCACTCCTGGAGGGTGATCGAGATGTTGTCTCTAACAACGGCTCCGCATTGGTTGATAAACTTGGTGGCGTGCTTCGGGGGCTCCAGCGGCCTGCCGGTTGCACTGTCGACAACCTCGATGGTATATGTTTCTCCTGGTTTGAGCGTCTTGGTTGCGCCACGCTTTGACGACGACGTACTCGATTTTTTCGACGATCCGGCCGAGGGCTAAAATAAGAAAGAGAGTCGCGCGTGTTAGTACACACATATTTATTCAAATCAGTAAGTTTGTATCACCAGAGGCAAAATGTATATATATACCTCGGCGCCGGAGCTAGTTGCTACTTGCAATTGAAGATCGTCGTTTATCGACGTTTCTTCCCCATCATCTTGCTGACGGCCTTCATCTTGACCGTCAAGATTCAGATAAGAAGAAATATCCTCTTCATCTTGTTCGGTCGGCACATAAGGAATATCGCCTTTTATGATGCCAAATATCTGTTCTTCAACTTCTTGATCATAGTTGTCCATAATCGGGTCAGCTCTATCGTCCGCCATATGTCAGTCCTGAAAACATGTAGTAAAAACTAAGTAATTGTGTATATGCCAGCATTATCACATCTCTTCTACATATAAAGAGAGAGGGCGACGAGGGAGGCGAGAGGGGGGACGCGTGTATTAATGTGTATATGCGGGCGAGAGGGGGACGCGTGTATTAATGTGTATATGCGGGCGAGAGGGGGACGCGTGTATATGCGATATGCGCGCAGGGACCGCGTGTCCGAGAGACCGGAGGTGGCGGCGGTGGCGAAAGGGCGGTGGCGGTGCCGCCGACACATAACCCTCACCGCCCCCTCTCGATCCCAAAAAAACACACGCGTATATGGAGGGGGCGACGAGGCGCCGTCCCCCCTATATACGGTGGTTATGTTAAGACAAAAAATATATGTCAAACTAAATTTTAATCATTTTTTACTTCTTTTTTGAGTCAAATTGTAGTTTTTTTTAGACAAAATGTTTAAGTCATTTTTTAGTTTTTTTAAGTCAAATTTTAGTTCTTTTTTTAGACAAACTCTTAAGTCAAATTTTAGTCATTTTTTACTTCTTTTTTGACTCAAATGTAGTTCTTTTTTGAGACAAAATTTTTAAGTCATTTTTTAGTTCTTTTTTTAGACAAACTCTTAAATCAAATGTTTTTTGAGACAAAATTTAGTTCTTTTTGAGACAAAATTTTAAGTCATTTAGTTTTTTTAAGTCAAATTTTAATTCTTTTTTTAGACAAACTCTTAAATCAAATTATAGTTATTTGTTTACAATAAAATTAACAACAAAAACAACAACAAAAAACGGCGGGGCCGGCGCGCGCGGCCACGGCGGCCCGGCCTCCCCGCCTCTCTCTCGGCGCGCCGCGAGCAGCGGCGCCGCGCTCCTCGCTCCGGCCCTCTCTCTCTCGGACGGCGCGCGCGGGCATGCGCGAGCAGCGCGCGGCGCGGCGGCGCGCGGGTACGGTGTGCGCGAGACGCGCGACGCGCGAGCGGTAGATGGGGCGCGCGGCGCTGACGTCGGGCGTCGATGGGCGGCGGCGGCGACGGGCGACGCGAGGGAGGAGCAGCGAGGCGACGGACGGCGCGGCGGCGAGACGAAGACGAAGCGCGACGGATCGAGACAAGACGAAGTGTGAACGCTCGCGGCGTGCACGAGTTTATAGAGGGTAGGACCTTTGGTCGCGGTTGGGTCACCAACCGCGACTAAAGGGCACCTGTCGATTGGTGACCCCAACCGCGACCAAAGTATTTTCGGCGGGTTTTTCGTTTCCCGGAAAATACCTTTAAATTGGTTATCCCAACCGCGACCAAAGGTTATTTTCAAATTAGTTTTCATTTAAAATCTGAAAAATACATATAATATATCAATAAATTCAGAAAAATAAAACTAATTCATTTAAAAATCTTAAAAATACAAATAATATATCAAAAAATTCAGAAAAATAAAACTAATTCATTTAAAAATCTTAAAAATACAAATAATATATTAAAAAATTCAGAAAAATAAAACTAATTCATTTAAAAATCTTAAAAATACAAGTAATATATCAAAAAATTCAGAAAAATAAAATCTTCCCACCAGTTCTTCCCGGCCGCCTCTGTCTTTCCGCCGGCCCCTCTTCCCGCCTCTGTCTTTCCGCCGGCCCCCTCTTCCCGCCTCTGTCTTTCCGCCCCCCTCTTCCGCCTTCCGCCGCCCTCTTCCAGCCTCTTCTTTCCCGCCTCTTTCTTCCCGCCAATTTCTTCCCGCCTCTTTCTTCCCGCCTCTTTCTTCCCGCCAATTTCTTCCCGCCAGCTCTTTCTTCCCGCCTCTTTCTTCCCGCCACTTTCTTCCCGCCTCCTGTCTTCCCGCTCCCATTTTTCCCGCCATTTCTCACTACATATATGTTGCCCGGCTTGGCCAGCATTATCACATCTCTACAATCTCTCATCACTCTCTCATGGCTTCCACCGCACCCACTCTAACCTACCAGCAGGTGGAGGAGCTTTGCGCCTCGAACTACCCTTGCCCACCGGGCTACCGCGTCCCCGCCGGCTGGAGCCTAAGCGCCGGCGGCGTGCCGGTCCCTCCCCTCCCTCAGGGTACTGCGCGTCGGGCAGCCATCACGAACCACTACTACCTCGACCTCACGCCGGAGCAGCGGATGAATCCCCGCTGGCATCCCGATAACCAGCATACTTGGGACGCCTTCTTCATCAATCGGCGTGAGAGGGCGCTCGCCAGGTATGAGGAGGACGGTCTGCCTCCTGGGAACTTCCACGAGGCCGGCCGTCGGCTATGGTGGTACGGCCGGACTCTGCAGAGCGTCATGGACTACATCACGGCCGGCGATATCCCCCGCCTGCGCTACCCTCAGTTCGAGCCACGAGCGCCGCCCGACGACAGCGACGACAGCAGCGACGACGACGGCGGCAACTTAGAAGGCGACGACTACCAGTACAACGGCGGCGACTATGAAGACTACGAGTATGCATATTATACGCCTAGGCAGGAGTATGACTAAATCACTCCAAATTTCATGTATCATCAGTGCTATCTCTCGAATCAATCGAATCATTCGAAAATGGACACCAAACACATCACGGGCAATATAATTCACATGATCCATTCAACAAAGTTTGGTACAATAAATTATTACACATCATTTCTTCCCTTGTGTCCCTGCTTGCTTACGATTGGGCCGTATCCATGGAGCATCCTCATCATTTAACTTAATGCTTGGATCGGTGTTCACTTTGAAGGGCGGAATTTCACCAAACATATTATAATCTTCTGACATGTCTGTCTTGTCCTCCACTCCCACGATGTTTCTTTTCCCTGAAAGAACAATGTGGCGCTTTGGATCATCGCATGATGTACTGATCGTTTTCTTATCTTTCCGTTTCCTCGGTTTGCTACTCATGTCCTTGACATAGAAAACCTGAGCGACATCTTTCGCTAGGACGAATGGTTCGTCAAGGTAACCAAGATTGTTGAAATCCACCATTGTCATTCCGTATTGCTGGTCCACCTTTACCCCACCTCCTGTTAGCTTGAACCATTTGCACCGGAACAAAGGGACCTTGAAGGAGGGTCCATAGTCAAGTTCCCATATCTCCTCTATGTAACCATAATATGTGACCTTTTGCCCATTCTCGGTTGCTGCATCAAAGCGGACACCACTGTTTTGGTTGGTGCTCTTTTTATCTTGGGCGATCGTGTAAAATGTATTCCCATTTATCTCGTACCCTTGGAAAGTCGTTATAGTCGAAGATGGTGTCTTGGCCAACATGTACAGCTGATCTACAACCTCATTGTCACTCATTAAATGTTTTCTCAACCAACTGCCGAAAGTCTCCATGTGGGCCTTCCTAATCCAGGATTCAGGCTTCCCCGGGTTGTCCGAGCGTAAAATATTCTTGTGTTTCTCAAAGTACGGAGCCACCAAGCTGGAATTGGTCAGAACTGTGTGGTGTGCTTCAGTCAGAGAATGGCCGTCCATACATATCGTTGATTTCCTTCCGATCGTGCCTTTTCCACTTAGTCTCCCCTCGTGCCGCGATCGAGGAAGACCAATCGGCTTAAGGTCAGGAACAAAGTCAACACAAAACTCAATTACCTCCTCATTTCCATAGCCCTTGGCGATGCTTCCTTCTGGCCTAGCACGGTTACGAACATATTTCTTTAATACTCCCATGAACCTCTCGAAGGGGAACATATTGTGTAGAAATACAGGACCGAGAATGGAAATCTCTTCGACTAGGTGAACCAGGAGGTGCGTCATAATATCGAAGAAGGATGGCGGGAACACCAACTCGAAACTGACAAGACATTGGACCACATCGTTCTGTAACCGTGGTAGAACTTCTGGATTGATTACCTTCTGAGAGATTGCATTGAGGAATGCACATAGCTTCACAATGGCTACTCGAACATTTTCCGGCAGGAGCCCCCTCAAAGCAATCGGAAGCAATTGCGTCATAATCACGTGGCAGTCGTGAGACTTCAGGTTTTGGAACTTTTTCTCCGCCATGTTTATTATTCCCTTTATATTGGACGAGAATCCAGACGGGACCTTAATACTGCTCAGGCATTCAAAAAAGATGACCTTCTCTTCTTTGGTCAGAGCGTAGCTGGCACGACCTTGAAACCATTCCGGATGCTGGTCATCAGGGTCTTTCAAGCGTTGCTGGTCCTGCCGTGCTTCCTTTGTATCATTTGTCTTCCCATACACGCCCAAGAAGCTTAGGAGGTTCACGCAAATATTCTTCGTAACATGCATCACGTCGATTGCAGAGCGGACATCTAGGACTTTCCAATATTCTAGCTCCCAGAATATAGATTTCTTCTTCCACATGGGTGCGTGCCCGTCAGCTCCCTTCGGAATTGATTGTCCGCCAGGACCCTTTCCAAAGATGACTTTCAAATCCTTGACCATATCAAATACCTCAGCACCAGTGCGTTCCGCAGGCTTCGGCCGGTGATCTGCCTTGCCGTTGTAATGCTTGCCGCGCTTTCTTACGTTATGATTTTTGGGAAGAAATCGACGATGCCCAGGTACACGTTCTTCTTACAATTTGGCAAATGTACACTTTCAGTCTCATGTAAGCAGTGCGTGCATGCATTGTATCCCTTATTTGACTGTCCCGAAAGGTTACTAAGAGCAGGCCAATCGTTGATGGTTACGAAAAGCAATGCTCGTAGGTCAAATTCCTCTTCTTTGTGCTCATCCCACACACGGACACCAGGTCTGCCCCACAACTGTAAAAGTTCATCAACTAATGGCCTTAGGTACACATCGATGTCGTTGCCGGGTTGCTTCGGACCTTGGATGAGCACTGGCATCATAATGAACTTCCGCTTCATGCACAACCAAGGAGGAAGGTTGTAGATGCATAGAGTCACGGGCCAGGTGCTATGGCTGGAGCTCTGCTCGCCAAAAGGATTCATGCCATCTGTACTTAGACCAAATCTTATGTTCCTTGCGTCAGCTGCAAAATCTTTAAACTCTCTGTCGATCTTTCTCCATTGCGTTCCATCTGCGGGGTGTCTCAACTCCCCGTCCGACTTACGGTCCTCTTTGTGCCATCGCAACAACTTGGCATGCTCTTTGTTCCTGAACAGACGTTTCAACCGTGGTATTATAGGAGCATACCACATCACCTTGGCGGGAACCTTCTTCCTGGGTTTCTGGCCCTCGACATCGTCACCAGGGTCATCGCCTCTGATCTTATAACGCAATGCAGTGCATACCGGGCATTCATTCAAATTCTCGTATTCACCGCGGTAGAGGATGCAGTCGTTGATGCATGCATGTATCTTCAGAACCTCTAAACCTAGAGGGCAGACAACCTTCTTTGCTTCATACGTACTGGAGGGCAACTCGTTATTCTTTGGAAACATATTCTTCAATATTTTCAGCAAGTTTTCAAATCCCGAGTCAGCTACACCTTCCTGTGCCTTCCATCTCAGCAAATCCAGTGTGCAGCCCAGCTTTTTCAGACCATTATCGCATCCTGGGTACAACGACTTTTTGTGATCCTCTAACATGCGATCCAAATTCTCCCTCTCCTTTTCAGTTTCGCAGCGACTCCGTGCATCAGCAATGGTCCGACCAAGATCATCAGCGGGCTCATCACGTGCCTCTTCTTGATCACCTTCCCCTTCACCTTCCCCACCTTCAGCATCATCCATGAAAGTATCACCGAAATGATCAAGATAGCTCTCATCGATGAAATCATCCCCTTCTTCATCTTCTTCCATTATAACCCCTCTTTCTCCATGCTTGGTCCAACAATTATAGCTTGGCATGAAACCATGCCGAATCAGGTGCACGTGAACTTCCCTTGAGGAAGAGTAACCCTTCTGATTCTTACAGTTAACACATGGACAGATAACAAAACCCCCCTGCTTGTTCGCATTAGCCACTACGAGGAAATCTTTCAAACCCGTAGTGAATTCGCCGGAGAGTCGGCTAGCGTACATCCATTGCCGATTCATCTGCATTATTATAATACAAAATATATAATTAACCATCATGCATTTGTTAAACTAAATAGAAATTAAACAATGAACTACACACATATGCATATTTTATCAATGACACATATATATGAAAGGTTCAAGTGTTGTTGCTAACCGCGATCGAGGAGGAAAAAATAAATGAGGAAGCTCGATCAAGTGTGGCTCCGACACTTCATATCATGTTTGTTTCATGCTCTTGGGACATTTCATCAAACACCTTGTGTGCATAAGAGGAGCCAAAAGCAAACCATACACCCCCTTGTGAAGTTTGTGAAGAGAAGTGGGCACCAAATGGCTAAGTGCTGTGGGCTGGATGGTATATATAGGGGAGGGGCTTTAGTCGCGGTTGGCCTGGCCAACCGCGACTAGGCCGCCAGGCCGAGGACATTTAGTCGCGTTGGCAACAACGCGACTTAAACCCCTCCCGTCCACCAGTGGCCACCGAGCTGCGCCCAGGCCAGGTCGCGGTTGGCCAAGCAGGCGCGACTAAAGGCACCATTGGTCGCGGTTTTTGCATTTCCGCGACTAATGGGGCTAGACGGAAGGCCTTTTTTCTACCAGTGTATCAACAGCTACAATTTTAAATGCTCATATGATAAAATATTTTTTTATAACGATTCTAAAAATATTGGTTTGAGATAATAATGGTTGATATTTTTTTCTGTATAGTTAATCAAATTTGAGAAGTTTAAGTTCATCAAAATATTATAAGCATCTTATTTTGTAAAAGAGCGAGTATATAAATGCAGGATCGATGTACACCTGGGTGCAAAATACTGGTCGGCTTGTAATACCAAGAGGTTGATACGTTGCTACGCGTCGACGAGTTGACCCGACTATAAGCTCCCCTACGTGCCATTATCTTATGCCTTTACGCGGCGACCCCGCTAACCCGGCAGACAACTCCTTTCGCGATGCGTTGCCGGTATTACAAAATACAATATACTGTATCCCTTTTTCTCAAACATAAAAGTGCTGTGAGATCATGGGGACAAACACGTGGTAAATCCAGTTAGCGAATGACGCAGGATGGTGGTGTCGTCGGCAGGACTAGACTTTAGATCGAGTGGAGAGGTGATTTGCACAAAAATAACCCAAAAGTGAAAGAAAAGCACAGATTGACCCTCCGGCGAAACTATTTTACCCATCTAACCCTTTTGTGTGGCTCCCCTCTCATGGGCGCCACACATGCCCATGTGGCGCCCCTGGCCCTGGCGCCACACACCCATCCGATGTGGCACGTCGACGCTGAGCTGGTGAGCCGATCCGACGTGGCAGCCCGTGTGGCGCCGCTCACGCCGGCGCCACACATTGAAAGTGTGGCGCCGCTCGGAAGGGCGCCACACATCCACTTAAGTTTGGCCGCGCGCGCCCAGCCAGCCCGACCCTTCTTCTTTCTTTCTCCCTCTGTTCGTCCTCTCTCCTCACAGGCGCCCGGCTCTCTCTCTCCCCCCCTCTCCCCCCAACCAAATCCACCACCAAATCATCAGATCTGTCCGTGGAGATCGTTCCCAACTCGTTCCTTGAGGTAATCTCCTCCGTTCCCCTTCTTTTCATCCATTGATTTTGTGCCATTGGTTGAATCTAAATGTCAAACCCTAGATGTGGATTTGGTTGATTTGAGGGTGGAGATGGATTTGGTTGGATGTTAGGGTTGTTGAAGTAGGAGAAATGGTAGTGTGCTAGTTTGTATGGATAGACTATGTTGATTATGGTAACTAATGAACACATGTGTGTATGTGTTGTTCCCATTATGCTAGGGGGATGGAAAGAATTGTTCATGTTCATCATGTGGACAAGGATGCTTATTTGAAGGGAAACATAGAGCCGGACCCGGAAGAGGTTGACTTGGTGTTTGACCTTAGCCCTAGCTTTGCGGAGGTGGTAGCACAAGTGAGGGTTGAGTTGAATTGGAATGAGCCAAATGATGGTGTTGAGCTAGAGGGAAGGCATAATGTGGGGTTTGGAATGCACACCCGTTGGAAGACAATGCGGATCAACTCCGAGCAACGTTGGTCCGTTTACAAGGAGACGGTGGCCGGGTCACAAGATAAGGCTTTGGAGTTGTTTGCAACCAAGACGGTTGATGCTCGTATCGAGCTTGACCTTAACCGGCCATCCTCCCCCGTTCGAGAGAGGAGTCCACCACCCATGAGCCAAGAAGAAGCCACCCAATCTCCCATTGTCCAATCTCCCATTGCCCAACAACCTCCGTTGGATAATGAGTATGATGAGCATGACGATGGTGATGATGGTTTCGAGATGAATGGCAACAATATCGGTGATTTGGATAAATATTGGACGCAAGAGGAGATGGACCACTCCATTCCTTATTCCCGATGCTATGCGTCGGACTCGGATGATGATGGACCCGAAGAGGAGGTTGATGAGGATGGCTTGACGGCTAAGGAAGCCGAAAGAGCCGAGATCTTCAAGAAGGTAACCGGACGGGATATCCGGGTACCATTGTTCCGTGATGTTAGTCTTGCGGATGGAGCCGTGGTTGATGGTGGCAAAAGTTTTCTTCTTGGAGCTAGGCCAATATCCAAGAGAGATGTGGATGCTACGACGGCTATGATCTCTAAAGGGCTCACGTTTGATACCTTCTTGGAATTGAAGATATGGTTGAAGGAGTTCTCCATTAAGCATCATCGCCCTTACATTGTTGTTCACTCCGACTTGAAGAAGCGGTACACGCTAAAATGTGTGGATAAAAGGTGCCCATGGGTTGTCCGTGCAAGACCTTTCAAAAAAGGGCCCTCTTGGCACATAACAAGTTGTGTAGCCACTCACATGTGCCGGGGGCCGAAGCTTGATGGCAAGGATGCGCAGCCGGACCACCGTCAACTCACATCCGAGTTCATTGCATACAAGCTCTCGGCGGAGATATCATCACTTCCTATCATGAGCATTAAGTCCGTGCAAGATACGGTCAAATCCCGGTTTGCCTACGACGTCAAGTACGGGAAGGCATGGAAGGCCAAACAAGCCGCATTTAAGATGTTGTACGGTGATTGGGAGGAAGCATACAACCGAGTCCCTAGGTTGTTGTTAGCGATGGCCGCAACTAACCCGGGCATGGTGCATGTGGTGGAGCCTTCCGCAACCAAAATGACATTGCATGATGGTAAAAGAGTGAGGGTATTTCACCGTGCATTTTGGTCATTCGAGCAATGCACGAGGGCATTTGAACATTGTAGGCCCGTCATAGCCGTGGATGGTACCTTCTTGACCGGTCAGTACAAGTTGTAGACTAGGGTTTTGCTAGAAGTAGAGGGCAAGTAGATCTCGAAGGTTTAGGCGAAAAGTACTCGGTGATTATGAAAACTAGGGTTATGTTGACAGTAGATTCGATCCTTTCTTTGTCCCTCGACTCCCCCTTATATAGGAGGTGGAGCCGAGGGTTTCGTATTGTACAAGTTACAGAGTCCGGGACGGTTTCTAACTCGTCCCGCCAGATTACAAAATATACTTTCTATTACAACTCTAGCTTTCCTTAATACATCTTGGGCTCCCGAATCTTCTTATTCTTCGGATAGTGGGCCTTCAGTAAATCCCGGGTACCATCTATGGCAGGCCCATATGTCAGTAGCCCCCGAGATTTTGCTTGAATCGCAGAGTCAGGGAAAATCTCTCCCGTTTATTTTTGTTCGAGAACTGTTATTTATACTCCACATAAAATTCTATGTTGTACAGGGATAATGGTAGTTGGGGCTAGTTCATCTGACGGATCAGTACTAGTTAACTGCTCTAGTGGCAATCCGCAAAAACCTACTTCAAGATCACGTCCCCGGACATGATCTCGGGATACTGGTGTAAACTTCGACAGGTGCCGCTTAAGGTCTTACCATTCTGTCAAGTCCCAGTCAAGTTTATCGGGTACCTAACGCGTCCGTTAGGATTTTTCTTCGTATCTGTTGATACGGATAAAAGTAGCAGAGCGCAGTCTTTGCGATGCCACGAACGGATCTGGGGTCTTACCTTCGCAAATTTGCATTCAGAAATTGATCGCAACTTTGGCGTTCTGAGAATATATTGTCGAGTGCTTTTCGCCTTTGGAATAGCACATTTTATTGAGTCATATTTGATGACTTTATTTTGTCTTCCCGATGGGAGTATATGTAGAGTTATTTGTGTAACTCGAAATATACTCACTTCTTTTCTATTTCTGATCAAATTCATCGGGCACGCGAACAGCGTTCCCGATGGGAGTAGGAGGCTACAGCCAAGAACTTGTGCTTGGGTGTAGGCTCCACAGATTAGCATCCTTTGCCGCTATATTTATAATCCTTCTCGATATTTTTATATTTATCGGGTGCGCGACCAGCGCTCCCGATGGGAGTAGCCCCCGAGGCTATGAACAAATTCTTGGATTTGGTCATAGGCTCTCGCCATTTCTATATTGTCATATTCGAAATTTTCTATTTTTCCAGAGTAGCCCCCGAGCATTTGGGCAAAAACTTGTATTTGATCAAAGGCTCCAAGAGTATTCGAATATTTAACCCTGTCGCCATTCTCTTTTTATTTTTCTTGTCGACATATTTTCCCTTGTCGAATTCTCTTCATCTCTGTCAATAATTGGGATTTTATTTCTGCCTTGTGGGTCCACTATTCCCACCATGTTGACACGTCGTGCAAGTGGGGGACACACGTCCTCCGCTTTTCCTGGCGCACGTTCTGTAACCTCGTCAATGTTGAAATACTAATTTGCCCTCGTTGCCACGTGGTAATCATCTCCTGCATTCTTTCTTCATCCAACGGTTCCGTCGCTTCACCGCACCTCTATATAAGATCTCCTTCTTCTTCCTCGAGCACTTCCGCTCGCGCCGTTCTCTGCTCTCCTCTGCAAAATCTTCCCTTGCGCTCCACTGCTGCCAAAGCTCTTCTCTTCGCTGCTGCTCGCCATTGCCGTTGTTGATGCCACCGCGTCGCTTAACCAGGCACAGCACTCCTGATTCTTCCATGGCCGCCGCAGATCTAGGAACTGCGGAGTGGGAGAGGTCCAAGATCACAAACCAAGACCTGAACCTCCTGAAGAAACTGGGAATCACCGCGAAGCCCAAAGCGGTTTGCTTCCCCAGTGAAGAAAGCTACCCAGCCCCTCCAATGGGGTACCGGGTAAGTTTTGTCGACCATCTCATCCGTGGTTTATCCACCCCCATCCATCCTTTCCTCCGTGGATTACTCTATGTCTACGGTCTCCAGCTTCACCACCTCACGCCAAACTCAATCCTCCACATTTCTATTTTCATCACGCTTTGTGAAGCCTTCCTTGGCGTCTCACCCAATTGGGCGCTTTGGAAGCGCATTTTCTTCTGTCGCCGCAATGGCTCTCCCAATGTCGCCTATAATATAGGCGGCGTTGTTATTTCTATTCGCTCCACTGCTGATTACTTCGACGTCAAGCTCCCTGACTCCGTTCAAGGTTGGCGCAAGAGGTGGCTATACATTCGCGAAGAAAACGATGGCTGCCTCGAGGATAATATTCCTCCTTTTGACGGTGCCGAGAAAATTCTTCGTCGCCGTTCCTGGGATGCAGAGGCTACCGAGGAAGAAAGAACTTCGACTGAATCCCTGATGGCTCGCATCCATGAGTTGCAAAATACTCGCGGCAAAGAATTGTCGGGTATCCAGATTATAGTGTATTTCCTTAAGAGTAGAGTTCAGCCTCTTCAAGCTCGCAAATTCCCTCTCTGGAAATATACTGGCAACGAAGACGTGGACCGGCTGTCGGTGGATTTGGAAGTCAAGGACCTGGAGAGGCTTGTCCGAAAAATCACCTCCCTCAGCAAAAAAGATGCCATCCCTTCTTCTTGTCGCGTAAAACCATACAGCGCCACCCATGCGCTTCCTAAGGTAATCATTGTCGCGCAATTTTTTACTGCCTTTGCTTTTTTGCATTGTTTGCTCCGTTCTGATATCCTTCCCTCTTTTTGGACAGAATCATCCAAATCTTGTTTCACTTCCTCCTCTTCCTGAAGGTGGGGAAGTCGAAGAAAGGACCGTTATCTCTAATGATAACCAAGAGGCCTCCTCTTTTGTGAATGAACCCGCAGATTCTCGTAAATCTGCGGGATCTGCTGAAAAAGATGCTGCTTCTGAAGACACTACATCGGCCCAATCTCCTCCTCCTGCTGATTCTCCAAAGAACAAAAGGAAGAGGGGTGATGTCGAAGATTCCGGGACTTCTAAACCCGAAGAAGCTGCTCCTTTACCGCAAAAGGCAGCTTACGACCCATATCTTGCGAGTATCATCAGTTCGTAAGTTCCCTCTTTTATTTTCCTATTCGAAGAATTTTTGCTTGCCTTGCTTTTTACACTGCCACCCTTTTGCAATAGTGATGATGACGAGGAAACGCCAGCTTTGGATGTGGCTGCTCGAACGAGTATGTCACATACCCTAGTTATTTCAGAGCCACGAGTTGAAGGAGAGGAATCCTCGCCTCCTCAACAAAACATCGGCGCTTCTACTCCTCCTTCGAGCCCCCGAGCCCCTTCACCGAAAAGGGCAAGGACGGAGATTGTCTCGGAGCCTACTCTCCAATTGAGTAGCTCTTCGAACCTTCTCATGGAAGATGTAAGTTCTTTACTTTTTTGTCAGTGTCTATGTTTTCTCTGTTTGCTTCTGTGCATCACCATATTTTTCTCATACCCCCATTTTCTCTTTGTTTTCTCTTTTTGGTTAACAGCCTGTGATCAAGGATCTTCTTCGCATCGGTGCCCAATTTGTTGGGTACCGTGAATATGCGAATAAAGCTGAAGGTAATGATCTGCTCCTTCTTTTTGCCTCTGTTCTTTTGTTCCTTCTTTGTTGTCGAGATTTGTAACTATATTTATCTTCCATTGTAGAAAAACTGGCGGAAGCCAATGATCGTGCCAATACACTTGCTCAGCAATTAGAGCAAAGTGAAAAGGCTCGCAAAAAGGCTGAGTCAGATGCTATTGATGCGCGAGCAGAGGCTGATAAAGCCAAGGCTGACGCTGCTGGTGTCGAAGACCTTAGAAAGAGGCTTCACACCGCTGAAACTTCCCTGAGCGATCACATAGCCGCCCAATCTGCTCGCGAGGAGGCGATCCGTAAGCGTTTAACGACGCAGAGTCGCCGCTTCGTAGGTAAGTACCACTCATTATTCTCTTGTATTTTCTTCTCTGCACTCGTTTGTTGCTCAATTTTTCTTTCTTGACAGCTAGAACAGCTCAAGAATTTCAACTTGATGAACCCGCCAATGATTCTCTTCTTGACGCCCTTTCACTCCTTGAAGTTCATGGATCAGAGGCACGCGGAGGCATTGATCAGGCTAAAGCGGGGTTGTCGCGGCTTTTTCCTTATTTCTTCCCAAAGAAAGAGGAACCCGCAACTTTCCTTGACCTCGCCAAGTGTTTCAATCCGTCTGAAGATCTTGGGTTAAGGGTGCGCCATGAGAATATGAAGATTGCCGTGGAAAATACTGTCGCCTTGGTTGCTGATAGCCAACAATCTATCGACTGGTCGAAAGTTGGCGACACTGATCAGATAGAACAGTCAAGGTGGAGGTCTTTAATCAAGGCAGCTAAGCCCAACACGAGGAAAATCCTGGCTTATATCGGGATCAAGCCATCTTCGACTCCTAGCTCATCAAAGCCGGAGGTCTAGTTGAATGCCTCTGCTTTTTCTTTTTTAGCATTCCTCTTTCTTTTGGCTTTGTCGCCGTAGTGTTATTGGCGAGAACTATTTCAGTATCCCTCTAGAAGGTCCTTCTTTTGTAATAGACATGTATATATTATGGAGATGAATGAAAATCTATCTTTTGCTCAGTGATTGATGTCGAAATATTTCTTTTTCCAGTTAATTTTTGACAATTATACGCCAGCTCCTGGTTCTTCCAATATTTTGCCTTCTCCCCCAAGGAGAACTCCTGCTGATGCTTCGTCTGCCGAGGATTCCTTGCCGCAAGAGTTAGACGAACTTCGACACCAACTGCAGTTCGTGAAGAAGCAATCACTTGTGCTGATGGAGAAAGCTCGTAAGTCATCTGAAGCCGAAGAAATTGCACTCCAACAGGCACAAACTGCCATTGCTGAAAAGGACTCTGCTGTTGCTGAAGCTGACGCGGCTGCATCTCGAGAAAATTCTATGCTGCAGCTGCTAACAGATGCTAGTTTGGATATGGCGGGTAAGTTTCATTGTCCTTATCTCGCTTCTTCGTTTTCCTTTGCTGCTTGCCTCCTCATTGCCCACTGAATTGTTTTATGAAACCATAGGTGCTTTTTTGGATCCTATAACTGAAGATGAACGTGTCGAGGCTCGTTCCAATGTTCTCCTTCGGCTTGCACATGAGCACGGATCGACTTTTTGGGGTACACCTGAGCGGACCCGCCAAATCGTGAGATTTCAAGATCGTGCACTTCAGGTTCGCGAATATCTTGACTTCTGTACAAGAACTTTGTCTCTGGTGTATGGTACCATGTTTCCTCGCAATAAGATGCCAGAAACCCTTCCTGCATTGATGGACAAATTTCGAGATGCTCCTCGCATCCACGGCTTTGTACGAGCCCAACTAGCTGCTGGTGCAAGGTTTGCGATGATTATGATAAAGATTTGCTACCCGAAGTTAGATGTAGGGCAAATTGTCCCAAAGTGCCTGGAGAAGATGTCGAAGAGGAAGAGGAACTTCGGCAAATATGATGACATAGTTACTCCTGTTGCTGAAGATATGATGGATGAACTTCTTCGGATGGATTCCGAATTCTTCGTGAAGGGTAGCTATGCTGAGCATAGTACTCGCGCTGTAAATAACGAGCGCTTAACCATAGATAATATATTGGGAAATCCTTGACATTTATTCCGAACTTTGTATCCTGTATAGACGAGCTATATTGTAAAGTCATTGTATTTTATTTTTATCGCCAAGCCCCCGGGCGTTTTGATTGCAATAACTTGTGTATTATAATGCGAGGTTGTCCCAAGGCAAGATAATATACATTGTGTACTATTTTGTACGGGTGTAAGCCCCCGAGCTTTTGTTTGATCACTATTTTGTCGATATCTCTTTTTATTTTGGCGAGGTATTTTTACCAAGGCCGGATGCTTCTTTTGCATTTGTCGATACTGTGTTTATATATATATTGTATCATGTAGGGGAAAACCCCTGATCTTGTCGAGAAGAAGATATATAATTCCACTATCTTTATTATATTGCAGCACCACGAGCCCGCCTCATTAAAAACCTTTCCCGGCCCCACTCGGTGCCCCGAAAAAGGAAAAGAGTGCGTCTGAAAACTCGTGGGCGTTTCAGTACATTGAAGCTTTACAAAGGACTATATTTTCGACACCTAGGCGTAGAAACGCCTGAGCTGTGCCACATTCCAGGGATTTGGCTCGTCAATCCCTGTCTTCTTGTCTTTGATTCTGTATGCTCCTCCTTCGATTACTTCTGTGACGATGTAGGGTCCAAGCCATGGTGATTCGAGTTTTTCGTGACTTTTTTGGTTGAGCCGCAGAACTAAGTCACCAACTTGAAAAGACCTTGGCCGCAATCGTCGACTGTGATAGTTTTTCAGGTCCTGCTGATATTTGGCGACTCTTGACAGGACTTCGTCTCGAGCTTCATCGAGTGCATCGACATCATCCTCCAAAGCTTTTCTCGATGTTTCTTCGTCATATTCTGTGACTCTTGGAGAATCGTGCTCTATTTCTATCGGCAGGACTGCTTCGGCGCCATGAACCAGAAAGAACGGTGTTTCCTGTGTCGCCGTATTTGGTGTTGTTCGGATACTCCACAACACACTTTGTAACTCCTCCGGCCAAGTATGCCGGGCTTTTTCCAATGGTCCTAGCAGGCGTTTCTTGATGCCATTGCAGATGATGCCATTGGCCTTCTCGACTTGTCCATTGGTCTGAGGGTGTGCAACAGACGCAAAACTTAATTTAATGCCCACTTCTGCGCAGTATGCTTTGAACTCCTTGGACGTGAAATTGCTGCCGTTGTCTGTCACAATACTGTGAGGAACTCCAAATCTGAAGACAATGCTTTTCACGAACTTAATCGCTGACGCGCCGTCCGGTGAATTTATCGGCTTTGCTTCGATCCATTTTGTAAACTTGTCGACAGCAACAAGCATATACTCATAACCTCCTGGCGAAGCTTTGTGTAATTTACCTACCATGTCGAGACCCCATTGAGCGAAAGGCCAAGACAATGGAATTGGCATAAGTTCTGCGGCAGGAGAGTGAGGTCTTGCCGCAAATCTTTGGCACGCATCGCAAGTTCGCACTATTTCCTTCGCATCCTCGATTGCTGTTAGCCAATAAAATCCTGCTCTGAAAACCTTAGCCGCGATAGCTCTGCTACTCGCGTGGTGCCCACATATTCCTTCATGCACGTCCTTTAGGATGATCCTTCCTTCTTCGGGTGTAACACACCGTTGTAGCACACCCGAAATACTGCGTTTGTACAGTTCCCCTTTTACCACAGTGAAAGCTTTTGATCGCCTAATTATTCGCCTTGCTTCGACTGGATCGTCGGGTATGACTTTCCTTAGGATGTATGATATGTAGGCCTGCATCCATGGAACTTGTACCATCATGACTAGTTCTTGCTCTTCTTCTTCTTCTTCTGCTGTGCCCTTGGTGACAGTCGATGTTTTCTCTTTCTTCTCCTTTTTTGTTTTTGCTGGCTTTGTTGATCTCTCGCTAATCTCTTCCCAGAACACACCTGGAGGAATTGAGGCATTGTGACCCGATGTTTGCGAGAACGTCGGCTTCATCGTTGCTCATCCTGCTGATGTGGTTTACTTCACAACCATCGAATAGCTTCTCCAGCTCATTGTACACCTCCTTGTATGCTATCATACTTTCGTTGACTGCGTCGCATTGGTTCATTACTTGCTGAGCTACCAACTGTGAGTCGCCGAAAATTTTCAATCGGGTTGCACCGCAAGCTTTCGCCATCTTCATCCCGTGTATGAGAGCTTCATATTCTGCTTCATTGTTAGATGCGTTTGGGAACGTCATCCGCAGAACATACTTCAACTTGTCGCCTTCAGGTGAAACTAATATCACGCCTGCTCCGGCACCTTCCAATCTCTTGGACCCGTCGAAGTTCATGGTCCAAGTCCTCGATAAATCTGGGGGTCCTGTGTTTTGTAGCTCCATCCACTCTGCAATGAAATCTGGTAAGACCTGCGACTTTATTGCTTTTCTTTTTCATACGTGATGTCCCGAGGGGAAAGTTCTATTCCCCAAAGGGAGACACGACCCGTAGCCTCTGGATTGTTCAGTATATTTGATAAGGGAGCTTCATTGACCACTATTATCGGGTGAGCCGAAAAATAATGCCGCAGTTTTCTTGCTGTCGTGAATACTCCATATGCTAGCTTTTGATATTGCGGGTACCGCTGTTTTGACGGCGACAGTTTCGCTGATGAAATATACTGGCCTTTGAACTCCATGAAGCTTACCTTCTTCTTCCCTTTCGACCACTAAGGCCGTGCTGACCACCTGAGGTGTAGCGCAATGTACAAGAGGAGAGGTTCTTTCTCTTTTGGCGCCACCAATATTGGCGGTGTCGAAATTGCTCGCTTGAGATTCTCGAAAGCTCTGTCTGCTTCCTCGTTCCATTGAAATTTTTCTCCTTGCTTGATCAACGCATAAAACGGCAGCGCTTTTCTCCTAGCCTGCGACGAATCTGCTTAAAGCTGCGACTCGCCCCGTTAACTGTTGTATTTCCTTCAACTTTGTTGGCTTTCTCATAGTGACGATGGCCTGTATTTTTCGGGATTAGCTTCAATCCCCCTTGCTGATACTAAGAACCCGAGAAGTTCTCCTGCGGGTACTCCAAAAGAGCACTTTGTCGGGTTCAGCTTGAGGCAGAACTTGTCGAGGTTGTCGAAGGTTTCCTTCAAATCTTCAATCAACGTTGACCCTTTCTTTGATGTTATTACGACATCGTCGATGTAGACTTGTACATTTTTCCCGATCTGTGTTGCTAGGCACTTCTGCATCATCCGCTGATATGTTGCTCCCGCGTTTTTCAGACCAAAGGGCATTGTTTTGTAGCAAAACACGCCATAAGGTGTGATGAACGCTGTCTTGGCTTCATCTTCTTCTTTTAATCTGATCTGGTTATAACCAGAATATGCGTCCAGGAAGGAAAGACGTTCACATCCTGCCGTGGAGTCGATGATTTGATCGATCCTTGGGAGGGGAAAGTGATCCTTGGGACAATGTTTATTGAGACACGTAAAGTCGACGCACATGCGAAGGACTATTGTGTGTTTCTTCGGCACCATCACTGGGTTAGCTACCCATGTGGCTTCTGTAGATATTTCTCTGATGAACCCGGCATCTTTGAGTCGATCTATTTCTGATAACATAGCTTTGCGGCTAGGCTCTGAAAAACGCCGCAAAGGTTGCTTTACTGGTCGTGCAAGAGGATCCAAATTGAGGTGGTGCTCGGCAAGTTCCCTGGGTACTCCTGGCATGTCGGCTGGACACCATGCGAAGATTTTCCAGTGCTCACGGAGGAACTCGACGAGCGCTATGCGACATCCATGTTTGTAGCAATGGACGTCGTTTTCTTTGGATCTGTCGGGTGGATCTGTACCTCTTTTGAATCTTTATTTATATTGAAAGTTGGCTCCTTAGATCTTCCTACCTCTGGCAGCACATCATAATCAGTGAGCCTAGGTGCCGCATATTCTGCTTGCATCCCGAAAGTTTCTGACAGTCGATGGAAATCTTCGCATTTATCGGCCAGTGCAAAGCTTCCTTTGATTGTGATAGGTCCCTTAGGCCCAGGCAACCTCCACAACAGATATGTATAATGCGGTACTGCCATGAACCTGGCGTAAGCTGGTCGTCCCAACAAAGCGTGATATTGCGACGGGAAATCCACAACTTCGAACTCCAGGTTCTCTATAGTTTTCTGGTTCCAAACTGAACGTCGAGGTTGATCTTGCCCAATGGGTAACTTGGCTTCTCTGGTGTGATCCCATGAAACGTGTGTCAGTTGGTTTCAAGTTTGCCAGGGATATGTTCATCTTCCTCAATGTGTCTGCATACATGAGGTTTAGACTGCTGCCGCCATCTATGAAAACTCGCGACACGTCGAACCCAGCGATTACTGCGGGTAGAATAAGTGCTGATTGTCCTGGTCGAGGAACTTGCTGCGGATGATCCGCAATTGTGAAGCCTATGTCTTGCCCTGACCAATTTAGATACTCGACTGTTGGTGGAGGCATCTTTTCTGCCATAAACACTTGTCGAGATATGACCTTCTGCGCCCTGTTGGACGGCCTAGCTTTCTGAATCATCAAAACTGCGCCATTGGAATTGGGATCGACATATGGGGGTGGTTGTGGTGCTGCCGCTATTCTGAGCTGGTGTCGATTTTCTTCGGTTATTGCGGGAGGAGGTGGAAGGTGAATCTCGCTCCTTGGCTCCCGAGGATTTCTGTTATTTGCTTGGGCATTTGCGATTCCTGCGGCTCGCAACATTGCCTGAAAATTGCGGCAGTCTTTCTGGAGATGTCCTGACTGTCTCTTTCCATTGTTGTCGAGGTAAAAGTGCATTTGACACGGACCGTTCATCATCTCCTCGGGAGACACGTAAGGTCTTTGAATCCTTGGTCCACTATTTTGTCTGTTGCCGCGAAAATCACCTCTATTGTCGCCTTGTTGCTCATTGCTCCTTTGATAATCATCTCGACTATTTCCTCCAGGGTTTCCCCGAAAACCAGCCGATATATGGCCAGGAGCATCGTTGTTGTAGAACTGGCGAGAAAATCGCCTTCTATTTTGATAATTTCGACTACGATCCTCTTCTGGCGACCTGTGTCGTTTGTTGTATATTGCGTCTTCTCCATCTGCCCACTTGTTAGCGATTTCCATCAACGCTGAGATTGTCTTGGGATTAGTTCTTCCCAAGTCCTCGACGAAGTCTGCTCGTCGGATTCCTGCCACGAACGCATCTATTGCCCTCTCGTCAGATATATCTTCTGCCGAGTTTTTGATAATGTTCCACCGCTGTATATATTTTCTCATCGACTCGTCATGTTTTTGTCGACACGCTCGTAATTCTTCCAACGACGCGGGTTTTTTGCAGGTGGATCGGAAGTTTTTCACGAAGATGTCCTCAAAGGTTTCCCAGCTGTCGATGGAGTTCAAGGGGAGTTTCTTTATCCAAGATCTTGCGGCACCACTCAGGTGAACTTGGATACTTTGCATAGCTGTTGCTCTGGTTCCTCCTACCAGCTTCACCATCTCGAGATAATCCACGAGCCAATCCTCGGGATCTTGCAGGCCGTCGAACTTCTTGAAATTCTCGGGTAACTTGAACCCTTTTGGGACTCGAGTTTTTCGCACTCTTCTCGTAAAGCATGGGAGCCCACACATATCTTCGTCGGCAAGCTCTGGCGAGTACTGACGGTCCCTCCTTTCTTGTCGCGCTCTGTCCACCCTTACTTGGACTGCTGTGTCTCTTGCTCCACTTGCTCGTGGTGGGTCTTGAACTGCTGCGGTGTGTCGTGGACTATTTTGTCTGGGATTTTCTTCGGGAGGCGTTGTTGCAAACGCTGTTCCCATAACTCCTACTCCAGCCATCGCCATATTGAACAATGGTTCTCTTCAATGCAGGTGGTCTGGATGCCAAGATGTATGCTTGTGTTGCCATGTAACCTGCCTCGGCGTTGGATGATATTTCCTCTTTCGTCGATCGACATAAAGGACATGTCGAGATTTTGGATTATGTTTCCTCTTTCTGCTTCGGGTATGTTTTGCAGTCGAGACATTGCTCTCCTCCGAGCTTCTCTGTGACTATCTCCTGTATTTCCTGAAAGGCGACTTAAATCTGCCCGGCGTCTGCTTGATGCAGAAGCTGCTTCTTTTCTCCTATTCAAGGATGCTGTCTGTTTTTCCAACTCTCTGCTTACTCGAGCAAGTCTATATTGATATGCTTGAAGTTCCTGTGCAGTAGCGGTGTTGGTCATGGGTTCTGAACCATCCATGGCTTTCGCGGCCCTATCCCACGCACTTTGCGGGAGCTGTACTCTTGCGCGAGTTGTGGTTCCAGGATATTTGGTGCCTAGACCATGTCTGAGATCAGCGGGATCGACGTATGGATTTCCCAATTCGTCGAAAGCCTCTGATGTCGGCGGGTCTGATGTGCCTGCCCCTTCTACCACATAGATCTGATGATATTTTGTGCATTGATTTTTGTCGGGACTGGTGACACCATCATATAGAGTGGTGAAGACCTTTCCGATGGCAGCAGACTTGTCGATGAAGTTGAAGCTGTCGACGCTGTCGGAGTCGCTGCTTATAAAGGAGTCCGCAGACGACTCGAAGGATGTGTTGCTGAAGATCTTGCGAGCTTTCCGCTTGCCTTGTTGTCACGAAGTATGTCGACGAAAACTCGTCGGTCGACGAAAAGTTGGAGTCGACCGCTGAAAATTCCGACGAGATCGGAACTTCGAGACGGTAGGATCCTTCCTTGTTGACGCCAAATCGGAATTCTCCGAACGTCATGACGATGGGCTCCTCCAGATAGGCACATGCATCCATACGGGAGGGCGGGTGAGGAATAAAATTGAATAGATCAGTTTTTCCCTTGTTACCTCGATCCATCGCGTTGCTTGCTGTCGATGAAGTCGAAGATCTTGAACGTGCCATCGAGATCAGATCCTTGCAGCCTCTAATTCCCACAGACGGGCGCCAATTGACAAAGGATTAACTTGTCAATGCCTACAGATTGTAGACTAGGGTTTTGCTAGAAGTAGAGGGCAAGTAGATCTCGAAGGTTTAGGCGAAAAGTACTCGGTGATTATGAAAACTAGGGTTATGTTGACAGTAGATTCGATCCTTTCTTTGTCCCTCGACTCCCCCTTATATAGGAGGTGGAGCCGAGGTTTTCGTATCGTACAAGTTACAGAGTCCGGGACGGTTTCTAACTCGTCCCGCCAGATTACAAAATATACTTTCTATTACAACTCTAGCTTTCCTTAATACATCTTGGGCTCCCGAATCTTCTTATTCTTCGGATAGTGGGCCTTCAGTAAATCCCGGGTACCATCTATGGCAGGCCCATTTGGGGTGCCTATGTCAGTACCTTCTTGACCGGGCAGTACAAGGGCACACTATTGGTGGCAATAGCAAATGATGCGAGCAACCGTTTACTACCATTGGCTTTTGCATTGGTAGAGATTGAGAACAAGATGGACTTGAAGATTATGGTGGGAGAAATACGTGAATCGGCCTTGTTTATCAAGTTTGGGCTAAGCCCGTGTATCTTTATATAGTAGGTCGTAGAGATTAGAGTTTGTCTCAAGTGCACGCCCACATTAGAAAGTCCCTGGACTATAAATATGTACCTAGGTTTATGGAATAAACAACAACCAACGTTCAACACAAACCAATCTCGGCGCATCGCCAACTCCTTCGTCTCGAGGGTTCCTCCGGTAAGCA
Source organism: Lolium multiflorum (assembly GCA_030979885.1). Classification (NCBI taxonomy): domain Eukaryota; kingdom Viridiplantae; phylum Streptophyta; class Magnoliopsida; order Poales; family Poaceae; genus Lolium; species Lolium multiflorum. The sequence continues at coordinate 218,069,711 of CM061753.1, read as the reverse complement.
CCATGCTGCCTAGATCGCATCTCGCGATCTAGGCAGCACGAGCCTGCCTAGTTGTTCATGCGTTGCTCGTGCTGAAGCCTTTTGATGGCGAGCAACGTAGTTATCACAGATGTGTTAGGGTTAGCATTGTTCCTAGTATCATATGTTGTCGTAGTGCAACCCTTGCGCATCTAGCCGTCCCCCGTACCTCATCATGGGTGCAGGGGCGGCACCCCGCTTGATCGTTATTTAGTAGATCTGATCCGTTACGATCGCTCCTTGATTCATCAAGGATTAGTTTAATATCTGCAATAGTTAGGCCTTACAAAGGGTTGGAGGATCCAGCGGCATGTAGGGTGTAGTTTGCTGCCCCTAGACAGGACGTTCCGAGGATCAACCTAGTGTTGGTTTTTAGGCCTTGTCTAGGGCTGGCTTACGGTCACCGTGCGTGAGCGCGAGGCCCAATCGTGAGTAGGATGATCCGATTATGCGGTGAAAACCCCAGATCGTCGTGGATCTCATATGCTTTATCATGATCAAGCAGGACCACCATATATTCGGCCACCTTGGACGAATCATGGTGGATCGGCTCCATGAGCCGATTCACGGGACAACCTGAGAGCCGATCGAGGCTCGTATTTAACGTGTACGTGTGTGCCCTGCAGGAAACTAAGCGAGGCATCATCCACACCTTGACCAGGTCAGGTGGCACGCCCTGCAATTTGCATCGGCTTGCTCCAGAAGCTGAGGCCGTCGCTCTGAGGGACTGAGGCCAGCCGCAGCCCTAGTCGTTCCCGGCTCTACGGTGTTGGCCATCCGCGCCGCCGGTGGGTTTCGACGTCAACACATTCTGCACCCGGTGGGACGATCTTCACGCACAACCACCTCGCCATCCACGAGAGATGGCGGAAGAAACTCGGTCACTTACGTGAGCTCTCACAGCGAGCTCAAGAGAAGTATGCGAGGTCAAAGCTGTCCTCGGCCGACCTAATCGGCTCTTTCCACAGGACCCGCTCCCATGGCATCAGATGGAAGGGGTTCACACCTGAAGGCGCGCTTGATGGAGTGGACCTGTTCAGAAGAACGCACCAGGTCGCTGCGTCAGGAGATAAACTTCATGGTGGCTCATTCGCTGCACCGCCATTCTGAGAGCCTGGTGAATACGTTGGAGCGCGTCGCTCTGCGCGTAATCCAGGAGATCATGAGCCATCAGTACTCTCCGTCAGGACCAGGGACTCACCAAGGGGAATTGCTACTCCAGTCCCGTCCACCGCTGCCGTTCGCGTTGGCAGCGCCCGAAGCGCCGAACTCATCGGCCTATGTCGTCTACAAGATTGGTGGTGACCCCAGTGACTACCAATTCCTACAGGACGCGCCCAAGGAGATCCCGCACGGGTACGCATGCGCATACGTGCCAGACTGCAGCACCTGGGCACCCTCGAACCAGGTTGCTATAGCAGGGACTTCTGGGGCAACAGGAGGAACGTCGGAGGCAGACCCTGAGAAGCAAACGTGGCTAGCTAAATACGCCACCCCGACAAAACTCCCGAGCCCAGCTCCTGCAGTTGGCTCAGAACCAGAAAAACAAGCATGGCTGGTTAAGTACGCCACTCCGACGAACCTTCAGGGTTCGGCACCTGCAGCCATCACCGCGGATCAGATTTGTACGATCTTGAAAGATCAGTTCGGCATGATGCCGAAAAGGAAGGCGATCGGCTATACCAAGCCGTACCCCAACGAGTACGAATTGATCCCGCTACCACCCAAATATCGGCTCCCGGACTTCACAAAGTTCAGCGGATCGGATGGTTCCAGCTCCATCGAGCATGTGAGCCGATATTTGGCGCAGCTGGGCATGATCTCAGCGTCGGATCCACTACGCGTGAGGTACTTCTCACAGTCCCTCACAGGATCGGCTTTCGGTTGGTACACGTCGCTGCCACCGAACTCAGTCCAGACTTGGAAGCAGCTGGAAGAACGGTTCCATGAGCAATATCACTCGGAGGCTTCCGAGGCTGGCATTGCCGATCTAGCACAAGTACGACAGAAGCGGGGGAAACAGTGTCAGAATACATCCAGCGCTTCAGGACCGTTAGGAACCGATGCTATTCGGTTCACGTAAGCGAAAAAGAAGCAGTCGAGTTGGCGGTGGTGGGTCTATCATCATCGATCAAGGACGTGGCCTCCCAAGCGGACTACCCGTCGTTAGCGCACATGGTACAGAAGCTGTCAGCGTATGAACAGCGTCACCCAGATGTCTACCAGGACAAGTTCAAGCGTGTGGTTACCATGGTCGACGCAGGCGAAGATGAAGTCGCTACGGGAGAACAAGAGGTCGCGGTGGCTGAGTGGACTCGAGCTGCAGGCCCAGTAACCTGCAAATGGGTGAAGCCACCAGGACCTCCAAGAGGGTTCGACTTCGACGTGACGAAAACCGAGCAGATTTTCGATCTCTTACTCGCGGAGAAGCATATAAAGATTCCCGAAGGCCACAAAGTTCCCACGGTGCAAGAGCTGAACGGAAAGCCATACTGCAAGTGGCATAACACGTTCACCCACACCACTAACGACTGCAGGGTGTGGCGTCAGCAGATCCAGATGGCAATAGAAAATGGGCGACTAATTTTTAACCAGTATGCCATGAAGGTCGACACACACCCCTTCCCCGCCGTCAACATGGTGGAGTTCGCCCACCTCGGAGGGTGCCAGCCTGATTTCTCAGCCAACATCAGCATGGTAGAGCTTGGACATCGCTCTGAGAAGGACGGGGATGAGTGTCAACACCCGGATTTTTAAGTCCAGATGCCTGTTATGCCATACATCGCAATCCCAGGAATATTGTTGTTGCGAGACATAACAGTTGAATATCATAAGTCATCATTCATTACATACCATAGTCGTCTTACAAATAGATCACATGATCCAATATTACAATAATAGTTGAACTATTGTTTCAACACACATCACAAATACATAGCGGAAGCGTAAAGATAAGGGACTCTCTATTCCACAGGCCAACGCTTGACGTCAGGAGTAGTCCTAGTTGTCGTAGACGTCCTGCTTGTCCATCCTCTTCATACTGTTGTTCTCTTCATAGTCTGGCCATTTGAATAGCCAGGGACAAAGCCGTGAGTACTTCAAAGTACTCGCAAACTAATACTAATGTAAGTACTAACATTTCTGGTAAGGGGGTGCTAAGCTCTAGTTTCTTTTGCATAAAGCCAATTTTAGTTCACAAGTATTTGAAATAAAAACTCTTCATGTGCTAACTAACTCAAGTGGGAACATTAGTGTCATTCCCACAACGCAATTGTGTTTCAAGTCAAAGTCGCCATTTCAAGTTCAAATCACAAGTCACCCTTCACATGTCACATTTTTTTAAAATGGTCTGATGACGGAACAGTATGGCCTTTCCCACCGTCCATAGTGCGCGGCTATTCGAATAGTTCTACACTCTGCAGAGGTCGTACACTTGTGCCACAACATTTGCAATAATCCGTCAGGGTTAACTGGCCCTGATTTATCACACTCCGTGCGCGGACTACCAACCATAACCTTTCACTTACATACCCTAGTATAGGCATCTCTCCCCATGAGCTTGGCCTCCATGAAGACAGGGCGTCAGCACGGCCTGCGAGCTTGGGCCGGACATTCACCTCATTCACATCATTTCACATCAATTCACTTTCAACAGCCTGCGGCATATAACCCCTATGACGCTTGTTTAGAGGGAACCCATACTAAGATACATAAACTTCCAGTTAAGCCATTACCCATAATCAGGTATTGTGGGGGTACTTGTAAAATTGGAATGGTATCGCATCCGACCCAACCAGTTTTTGTAAAGTTCATCATGTCATTCATAAGTCATATTCACCTTTAAAATCTTTCAATAGAATGACTTATCATTCCAAGGTTTTCAAAGTCAATTCATTTCACATGTTCCCATCTAAAGTAGTCAATTTTACTGATTAGCACTAGCAACTAGTCATGAGGGGTGCTAACTAGCTTTGATTGTTCTAGGCTAACTTTGATACCCTTGTATACTTATCTCTAGACCAAAGTTAACTATAAAATAAGTTATAATAATCAAAGTAAAAGCTTGTAAGAATAAAACTTGGGATGGGATCATGAAGCATAAAGTAATTGGTGAGTGTGCCTTGCTCTAGTAGAGCTTTGCACTTTGCAAGAATATTAGCTTGCATAGGTGTTAGCTTGCCTTGGTTGTTGAGGTGGTCAAAGTGATCTTCTTCTCCTTCCTCTTCGTAGAAGACCTCCTCCTCCTGATAGTCTCTGGTACTAGCGTCTAAAATACGAATACGAGGATACAATCACCAAGCTAATTCAATGGCTATCACACATATTCACACAAGCTACTCTAAGCACACAATTAATATAATTAGGGTGCATTGGTGGTGTTGCTTGAGGACAAATAATTTCCTCTCATTATATATGTAAATGATAGTTTCCATATGGTTCTTGAGAAATAATTTCCTCTCATTGAAATCTTCTTAAGATTTAATTTCTCAAACAATCACACATGAATTCATGTTGACCTAAGTCAACCATTCATCATCATTTGAGAAAATGATTTAAATGAGGTAGAGTACCTCATACTATTTAACAATGCTGATTATGATTTAACTTCACCAAGTATTTCATGTAAGAGTATTTGACCAGGGGTCAATACTTCATATGAAAGTATTTGGGACAAGATTTAAATGAAGTGAAACACTTCATACAATTTACACAACTTAAACTAGCCTCACACATTACTATGGAGTGGGTAGATGTGTTTTTCTTATTTAAGGAAACTAAGTTCCTCTCCTGCTAATTAAGGTGTTACTTTTAATTACTTAGAGAAATAATTTCCTTTCATTATCTTATTAAGATTTAATTTCTCTCATGAATAATATATGACCTAGGTTGACTAAGTCAACCTCTTCATACTCATCATTTAAGAAAATGATTTAAAGGAGGTAAAGCACCTCATACAATTTAATCCTAATATGGTAAAGATTTAATATCATCAACAATTCATATGAGACTTAAATGACCAGAGTCTCTACCTCATTTTGAATTGTTCATGACAAGATTTAAGTGAGAGAAAAACTCCCCTATGATTTATTAATAGTTTTGGACAATATCTTTGACTAGAAATAGCCATATAGTCCTTTAATTAATCTAGGCCATGATCATTCACAGTAAGCATGGTATATTTTTGCATAAACAATTAGTACAAGTGTAATGTGATTTATAGGAGTTGGAATTAACTTTAAATCATTTGTGGTTGATTTTTGATAATTATTCTAAGGCAGAAAAGTCCATGTCTTGTTTATTTTGCTACTTTAATTCTACAACAGATATTGGTATGATTCCAGTGGTATTGTGTAGAGAAAACTCTAAGCTTTCCAAATATATAAAGTTTGTAAAATTTGGCCAAGTCAAACAGATTCTATGAATTTTCAAAGTTGAGGCCAGTATTGAAATTGAGTTGAATTTAATTAAACGAGATTTGAATAAAAGGGCCGGCGGGAAACTGAGTTGGGACGGCCCACGTCCAGCCCACCACGGTCCACAGACGCGTGGGCTGCCTGACAGCGCGGGACCCAGTGGTCAGCGAGTCATATCTACCGAATCGGTACCTTGAAATAGAAGCCGTCAGATTAGATCGAAGATCTACGGCTGGCAGTCGTCGTCACCGTCGGGGAGAAGCGCGTGCTGGAGTGGCGGAGGTAGGGGTCGACGGCGAGAGGGACTCCGGCGAGCGGCGGCGTGGGTGCAGGTCGACGTTGTCGTCGACGGCGAGTGGTACGGTGCGTCGCCGATGGTGCTCCAATTCGTCGACGATGATCTCAGGTCCGCCGCGGGCTCCGGCGATCGATTGGACGGCTCCGGTGAGTAATCGGGTGAGAGGAGTGGACGAGGAGGCTCAGAGATGGGAGGAGAAGGTGGTGGCGTGCTTGGTTTGGCTCGGGGAGCTCCCTATTTATAGATGCCAGGGGTGCTGTGAGGCGCGGGCGAGGTCAACGGCGAGGTCGTCGGTCTCAGCGGCGAAGGAGCGAGGGAGGTGCGCAGGAGGTAGGCGACGTCACGGCGGTCCTTGAGGCATTAATGGCACGGTACGGCGAGGCGTACGACGGTCGGCGGGCGCGTACTGGCGCGGCCAAGGCGGGATTCCGTCCTGGTCTCCGGCGGCGGCGGGCACGGGTCGTGGTCGAGAGCGTGTCTGGCGGGATCGTGTCGTGGCGGCGCAGCTCGTCGTGCAGCTAGGGGGTCCAGGGAAGGCGGCTAGTGCTGGGGCGGCGCGTGTCCAATGCGCGCCCACGGAGGTACTGCGGCGACGTCATCGGCATGCGTGGCCGTCCTGGGCGCGCGCGTTCGGCGGCTTTCGGCCTCCTCCTCGACAGTGGCGTGGCTAGGGAGGTCTAGGGAGGTGTGGTGGCGTTGTTGGACAAGGTGGCCAGGGTGGTCGACGATGGAGAGGAGGGGAGGTGCGGCATGGCCGGCATGGTCATGCACATGCATGCTAGACCTCCTCTCTTAGGGTTACTGTGGGGCATTGAGTGAGAGAGGGGACTAGGGAACAGGGTAGAGTGGTTTAGGGTATTAGGGTTGGGTGTAGGATACTATTTCAAATAGTGTTGTTTGTCCCCTTTTTGTATTTCATCAATTTTGCCCAAATTTGATTGAGTTCAAAAGGCTACCAATTTTGAAAATGAGGTGTTTAGTTGGGTTGCACAAGATCAGAGAGAATGAGAGGTGGTGGTGGAATTTTCAAATTTCAAAGATTGGCAAAAATGCTAAGTGTGAGATTGTTCCAAATATTAAAAAGTCCTAACTTTGCATGAGCATAGATTTTTATCCAAAGTGAATTTGGCATAGTTGTCTTTACAAAAGTTGTTCATCTTGATGCCCTCTTGGATGACATGCAAAGAGTTGAGAAAGTTTAGTTTGAAAATATTGAATTGCAGGGGCTCAAAGTAGTGATCAGACTATAATTGGCAGATTTGACCAATATCATATGTGAGCCAAATTTGAATTTGAAATTCATTTGAATTGTGTTTCTTTGATTCCAAAAGTTGTAATAAGTGTTTAGTATCATTATTCAACTCTTGGTGAAGGCCAAATTGGTCTAGGTCAAATATTTGGAAAAATGGCATAAACCATATGTGAGGGTTTTGTGAATTTCTAACTATTTATTCTTTTATTTTTCTTGGCCTCACTTTGACAAGGGTGAGGTTTATTTGATGTTAGATTGTGTTAGGTGAAAGGTTCAAACCATTTTGAGGTAATGGAAGTGGCTAGGTCAAGATTTAATAATTTGGCTAAGTGCCACATATGCCTCTATGCATAAATTTGATTTGGTGTTGTTTCTCACTTGACTTGGTTGGTAGGTGCTTTGTTGAGTGGATTGAGGTATTTCAATTCATCTATTCAAGGTAGACAAAGCAAAGCTCATCATTTTCAAAAAGTAGCCATAGGCTTGCATATGCCTTTTTCTTAAATAAGATCTTTTCTTTTATCTTATTGTTCAAAGATTGATGACCAGAGGGATGAGGTTTAGGGTTTAGTAGGTTTTGCAGTGGTTCACTTCCATTTAGCAAGTAAGAAGGTTGGGGTTCAAAAATTTACATATTAGGGCTACATGCCCACATGTGTCTTTTTCTTTATTTTGGGTTTCTAGAAATAGATCCAAAATATTTTTAAAAGGGTTAGGGTTTAGGGTTTTTCTTATTTGATTTCTTTCTCTTGTATTTGGTATGTGATCTTCACTTGATCACTTTAGGGTTTTAGGGTTTATCACATAAGCATATTATCACTCATCATGGCAAAACACAAATATTAGGTATGAGCACTCTCTGTAAGAAAAGTTTTTGTTGGTTCTCATTTTTGGAAAAAAAAATGAAATTCATTTCCTCTTTGTTTTGGGATGTTACAAACCCTTCCCCCTTAAACAAATCTCGTCCCGAGATTTTAAGAAAAGTTAGGTTCCTAAGAGAGATTGGGCAATAGGAAGACATACTTGGCATGTTCTGAGGTGCTTCCTGAGCTTCGGTGGCAGTCATGTTGTAGTAGCGGCCGTTGTTGTTCTGGTTCTTTCTTGCGGCAAAGCGGCGTTGGTTCTGAGCAGGTGCAGCGGTGTTGCCGGCAATCTTGGCGAGTCTCTTGGGGCACTCATTGGAGTAATGCCCAACCACTCCACACAAGTTATGGTTGACTTGTCCTTGGGGTTGATGGGGATGGCATTACTTCCATTCTTTGGGGCAGTGTTGTGGTTGTTGTTGTTGTTGTTGTTCCCGTTGGTGTTGGTGTTGGGGTTGTTGTTGCTGGTGTGATTGTTGTTGTGGTTGCCTCCGGGCTTCGGGGGTCCTTGGTTGTTGGTGTATTTTGGGCGGTAGTTCTGTGCAGGGGGCTTGTTGTATTTTGGAGTAAATCCTCCAGATGAGTTGTTGCGGTACTTCTGGGTATTGCTGGGTCCATTCTGGTTCATCATTCTTCTCTTGCGGTTCTCGTTGGCTTGGTGCAGCTTCCCTTCCATCTGGATGGCTGAGTCCACCAGGGCTTCTAAGTCAGCAAAGGGAATGTTGACTAGCACTGTCTGCATCTCATCATGTAGTCCGTTCAGAAATCTCTCCTTCCGCTTCTCATTGGTGTCGGTCTCATCCGGGGCGTACCTTGACAGAGTGAGGAATCTATCGCGGTATTCTACCACGGACATTCTGCCTTGCTTGAGTTCGCGGAACTCGTCTCTCATCTTCTTGATCAGTCCTTGGGGCACGTGATACTTGCTAAACTTTAGCTTGAAGTCTTCCCAGGTCATCATTTGTCCCGCATTCATTGCGCGGGCACTCGTCCACCAGGCTCGTGGTCCGGACAGGTAGTGTGTGGCGAACAGTACTTTCTCTGCGGCTTCTACTCCCGCAACTTCCAGGTTATTCTCCATGGTCTGTAGCCAGTCATCAGCATCGAGGGGCTCTTCGGTCTTGCTAAAAATGGGTGGGTTGGTGTTCTGAAAGTTCTTGAGCTTTGACCCTGGGTGATCATGGTTTCCATGGCCGTTGTTGTTCTGAGCAATCTGCTGCAGTGCAGCAATGTTGGCTTGGCGTTCAGCTCTCTCGGCTTCGCGGTCGGCCATCATCATCTCTAGCATCTGCATCATGGCGTCTTGGTTGGCGCTGCGGGTTGGTGGGGCCATCTGAAGATTGAGGTAGATGATAAGATAAGAGGGAATTTTCTATGGTTTGTTTGAGTTAAAGTTCAAAAAGTTTCAAAGGTTCAAAACTTGAAAACTTGAGTAGTGTTGAAGGGGTAAAACCAACAACACTTTTTCATTCATACCAAACATCACACATTACAAATCTAACACACCGTTGGTTTGAAGAACCATTCATTCGCTCTACGATACAAGGGGATCCTGATACAACTCACACCTACTTAAGTGCTGGAGTGATACTACTCTTCCGGGTGGATTCTTCGTCTTCACGGGTGATGTGCTTGGCGAGAGGCGAGGGCGTTGTCCAAATCCCTGCGGGTTTTGTACTGCCTAAAGTCCTGGTGCGCTACATAGGGGTTCATCTCCGTGTGCGGGGGCATGGTCATCGGTCTTCCCATGGAGTCATGTCTTGGGTAGTAGATGAAGCGAGTGTTTTTGATCTTGTTCTCATTTTGTCCGCACAGACGGGCAATGGCTTCTTGCATAGCACTGACTAGTCCTTCCTTCCAAGTGTTTCCCGTTACAGAAAACCAGATGGTTTCCCATACCGGGGCTCCAATCTTTCTTCGTAGATCAGTAGAAACTTCCCACCGAGGTGGTTCTCCGGAGTGGTTTTTGAGGGGTATTCCGAAGAACTCGGGATACGGGTGTCCTAGATATTCCACTAGTTGCTTCAAATCCTTTTCGAACTTTAGGTCGCCTTCGTGACCAAGCTGATAGAACTCCCATTGGTACTCCATCTGTGAGCAAAGAGGATGAGTAAGCTAGAGAAGTAGTCAAGTGTGCAAAATTTTAGGTAAGCTTGCAAAGAAAAGTAGAGCATAGATTTCTCATTTTTTGAAAAAGATCTCAAGGATAAGAGTGAGAATAAGTTTTCACAATTATTCATTTCATTGGTTTTTGAAACTAAGTTTTTCAGACGTCCATTCTAACTAGGGTCTCCTAAGGTCAAACAATGGCTCTGATACCAACTTGTCAACACCCGGATTTTTAAGTCCAGATGCCTATTATGCCATACATCGCAATCCCAGGAATATTGTTGTTGCGAGACATAACAGTTGAATATCATAAGTCATCATTCATTACATACCATAGTCGTCTTACAAATAGATCACATGATCTAATATTACAATAATAGTTGAACTATTGTTTCAACACACATCACAAATACATAGCGGAAGCGTAAAGATAAGGGACTCTCTAGTCCACAGGCCAACGCTTGACGTCAGGAGTAGTCCTAGTTGTCGTAGACGTCCTGCTGTCCATCCTCTTCATACTGTTGTTCCTCTTCATAGTCTGGCCATTTGAATAGCCAGGGACAAAGCCGTGAGTACTTCAAAGTACTCGCAAACTAATACTAATGTAAGTACTAACATTTCTGGTAAGGGGGTGCTAAGCTCTAGTTTCTTTTGCATAAAGCCAATTTTAGTTCACAAGTATTTGAAATAAAAACTCTTCATGTGCTAACTAACTCAAGTGGGAACATTAGTGTCATTCCCACAACGCAATTGTGTTTCAAGTCAAAGTCGCCATTTCAAGTTCAAATCACAAGTCACCCTTCACATGTCACATTTTTTTAAAATGGTCTGATGACGGAACAGTATGGCCTTTCCAACCGTCCATAACCGTGGACGCGGCTATTCGAATAGTTCTACACTCTGCAGAGGTCGTACACTTGTGCCACAACATTTGCAATAATCCGTCGGGTTAACTGGCCCTGATTTATCACACTCCGTGCGCGGACTACCAACCATAACCTTTCACTTACATACCCTAGTATAGGCATCTCTCCCCATGAGCTTGGCCTCCCGAGTGAAAACACAGACAGTCAGCCTGGGAACTGCACAGGGCTTGGGCCGGACAGTTCACCTCATTCACGTCATTTCACATCAATTCACTTTTAACGGAGGCAGCCTCAGCATAACCCCTATGACGCTTGTTTAGAGGGAACCCATACTAAGATACATAAACTTCCAGTTAAGCCCTTACCCATAATCAGGTATTGTGGGGGTACTTGTAAAATTGGAATGGTATCGCATCCGAACCCAACCATCAGTTTTTGTAAAGTTCATCATGTCATTCATAAGTCATATTCACCTTTAAAATCTTTCAATAGAATGACTTATCATTCCAAGGTTTTCAAAGTCAATTCATTTCACATGTTCCCATCTAAAGTAGTCAATTTTACTGATTAGCACTAGCAACTAGTCATGAGGGGTGCTAACTAGCTTTGAATTGTTCTAGGCTAACTTTGATACCCTTGTAGTACCCTATCTCTAGACCAAAGTTAACTATAAAAGCAAGTTATAATAATCAAAGTAAAAGCTTGTAAGAATAAAACTTGGGATGGGATCATGAAGCATAAAGTAATTGGTGAGTGTGACTTGCTCTAGTAGAGCTTTGCACTTTGCAAGAATATTAGCTTGCATAGGTGTTAGCTTGCCTTGGTTGTTGAGGTGGTCAAAGTGATCTTCTTCTCCTTCCTCTTCGTAGAAGACCTCCTCCTCCTGATAGTCTCTGGTACTAGCGTCTAAAATACGAATACGAGGATACAATCACCAAGCTAATTCAATGGCTATCACACATATTCACACAAGCTACTCTAAGCACACAATTAATATAATTAGGGTGCATTGGTGGTGTTGCTTGAGGACAAATAATTTCCTCTCATTATATATGTAAATGATAGTTTCCATATGGTTCTTGAGAAATAATTTCCTCTCATTGAAATCTTCTTAAGATTTAATTTCTCAAACAATCACACATGAATTCATGTTGACCTAAGTCAACCATTCATCATCATTTGAGAAAATGATTTAAATGAGGTAGAATACCTCATACTATTTAACAATGCTGATTATGATTTAACTTCACCAAGTAATTCATGTAAGAGTATTTGACCAGGGGTCAATACTTCATATGAAAGTATTTGGGACAAGATTTAAATGAAGTGAAACACTTCATACAATTTACACAACTTAAACTAGCCTCACACATTACTATGGAGTGGGTAGATGTGTTTTTCTTATTTAAGGAAACTAAGTTCCTCTCCTGCTAATTAAGGTGTTACTTTTAATTACTTAGAGAAATAATTTCCTTTCATTATCTTATTAAGATTTAATTTCTCTCATGAATAATATATGACCTAGGTTGACTAAGTCAACCTCTTCATACTCATCATTTAAGAAAATGATTTAAAGGAGGTAAAGCACCTCATACAATTTAATCCTAATATGGTAAAGATTTAATATCATCAACAATTCATATGAGACTTAAATGACCAGAGTCTCTACCTCATTTTGAATTGTTCATGACAAGATTTAAGTGAGAGAAAAACTCCCCTATGAATTATTAGTAGTTTTGGACAATATCTTTGACTAGAAATAGCCATATAGTCCTTTAATTAATCTAGGCCATGATCATTCACAGTAAGCATGGTATATTTTTGCATAAACAATTAGTACAAGTGTAATGTGATTTATAGGAGTTGGAATTAACTTTAAATCATTTGTGGTTGATTTTTGATAATTATTCTAAGGCAGAAAAGTCCATGTCTTGTTTATTTTGCTACTTTAATTCTACAACAGATATTGGTATGATTCCAGTGGTATTGTGTAGATAAAATCTAATCTTTCCAAATATATAAAATCTATAAAATTTGGCCCAGTCAAACAGATTCTATGAATTTTCAAAGTTGAGGCCAGTATTGAAATTGAGTTGAATTTAATTAAACGAGATTTGAATAAAAGGGCCGGCGGGAAACTGAGTTGGGCCAAATTGAATTAAAACGGCCCACGTCCAGCCCACCACGGTCCACAGACGCGTGGGCTGCCTGACAGCGCGGGACCCAGTGGTCAGCGAGTCATATCTACCGAATCGGTACCTTGAAAGCCGTCAGATTAGATCGAAGATCTACGGCTGGCAGTCGTCGTCACCGTCGGGGAGAAGCGCGTGCTGGAGTGGCGGAGGTAGGGGGTCGACGGCGAGCAGGGACTCCGGCGAGCGGCGGCGTGGGTGCAGGTCGACGTTGTCGTCGACGGCGAGTGCGCTGGTACCAGTGGCGTCGCCGATGGTGCTCCAATTCGTCGACGGTGATCTCAGGTCCGCCGCGGGCTCCGGCGATCGATTGGACGGCTCCGGTGAGTAATCGGGTGAGAGGAGTGGACGAGGAGGCTCAGAGATGGGAGGAGAAGGTGGTGGCGTGCTTGGTTTGGCTCGGGGAGCTCCCTATTTATAGATGCCAGGGGTGCTGTGAGGCGCGGGCGAGGTCAACGGCGAGGTCGTCGGTCCTCAGCGGCGAAGGAGCAAGGAAGGTGCGCAGGAGGTAGGCGACGTCACGGCGGTCCTTGAGGCATTAATGGCACGGTACGGCGAGGCGTACGACGGTCGGCAAGGGCGCGTACTGGCGCGGCCAAGGCGGGATTCCGTCCTGGTCTCCGGCGGCGGCGGGCACGGGTCGTGGTCGAGAGCGTGTCTGGCGGGATCGTGTCGTGGCGGCGCAGCTCGTCGTGCAGCTAGGGGGTCCAGGGAAGGCGGCTAGTGCTGGGGCGGCGCGTGTCCAATGCGCGCCCACGGAGGTACTGCGGCGACGTCATCGGCATGCGTGGCCGTCCTTGGGCGCGCGCGTTCCGGCGGCTTTCGGCCTCCTCCTCGACAGTGGCGTGGCTAGGGAGGTCTAGGGAGGTGTGGTGGCGTTGTTGGACAAGGTGGCCAGGGTGGTCGACGATGGAGAGGAGGGGAGGTGCGGCATGGCCGGCATGGTCATGCACATGCATGCTAGACCTCCTCTCTTAGGGTTACTGTGGGGCATTGAGTGAGAGAGGGGACTAGGGAACAGGGTAGAGTGGTTTAGGGTATTAGGGTTGGGTGTAGGATACTATTTCAAATAGTGTTGTTTGTCCCCTTTTTGTATTTCGTCAATTTTGCCCAAATTTGATTGAGTTCAAAAGGCTACCAATTTTGAAAATGAGGTGTTTAGTTGGGTTGCACAAGATCAGAGAGAATGAGAGGTGGTGGTGGAATTTTCAAATTTCAAAGATTGGCAAAAATGCTAAGTGTGAGATTGTTCCAAATATTAAAAAGTCCTAACTTTGCATGAGCGTGGATTTTTATCCAAAGTGAATTTGGCATAGTTGTCTTTACAAAAGTTGTTCATCTTGATGCCCTCTTGGATGACATGCAAAGAGTTGAGAAAGTTTAGTTTGAAAATATTGAATTGCAGGGGCTCAAAGTAGTGATCAGACTATAATTGGCAGATTTGACCAATATCATATGTGAGCCAAATTTGAATTTGAAATTCATTTGAATTGCGTTTCTTTGATTCCAAAAGTTGTAATAAGTGTTTAGTATCGTTATTCAACTCTTGGTGAAGGCCAAATTGGTCTAGGTCAAATATTTGGAAAAATGGCATAAACCATATGTGAGGGTTTTGTGAATTTCTAACTATTTATTCTTTTATTTTTCTTGGCCTCACTTTGACAAGGGTGAGGTTTATTTGATGTTAGATTGTGTTAGGTGAAAGGTTCAAACCATTTTGAGGTAATGGAAGTGGCTAGGTCAAGATTTAATAATTTGGCTAAGTGCCACATATGCCTCTATGCATAAATTTGATTTGGTGTTGTTTCTCACTTGACTTGGTTGGTAGGTGCTTTGTTGAGTGGATTGAGGTATTTCAATTCATCTATTCAAGGTAGACAAAGCAAAGCTCATCATTTTTTAAAAAAATAGCCATAGGCTTGCATATGCCTTTTTCTTAAATAAGATCTTTTCTTTTATCTTATTGTTCAAAGATTGATGACCAGAGGGATGAGGTTTAGGGTTTAGTAGGTTTTGCAGTGGTTCACTTCCATTTAGCAAGTAAGAAGGTTGGGGTTCAAAAATTTACATATTAGGGCTACATGCCCACATGTGTCTTTTTCTTTATTTTGGGTTTCTAGAAATAGATCCAAAATATTTTTAAAAGGGTTAGGGTTTAGGGTTTTTCTTATTTGATTTCTTTCTCTTGTGTTTGGTATGTGATCTTCACTTGATCACTTTAGGGTTTTAGGGTTTATCACATAAGCATATTATCACTCATCATGGCAAAACACAAATATTAGGTATGAGCACTCTCTGTAAGAAAAGTTTTTGTTGGTTCTCATTTTTGGAAAAAATTGAAATTCATTTCCTCTTTGTTTTCAAATTTTGGGATGTTACAATGAGGACAGCTGCTCTCAGAGCAAGGACACAGAGGGGGCCGCTCCATGCGATCGGCTCCGTCAAGATGGCAAGCGCTACGTCACAGAGGGGAAGTTAAGAACATAAGATATCAACGACCCCTCTCTGATCACCTCCTCAATAAGTACGTGAGTCGGTATGATCAACGCCAGCGACACGGCGGCGATGATGAAAGAGGCCGTCTGGCCAGAAACGACGGAAGACATCGTCGGCATAATCACGATGAGGAGCGGCAGGAGCGCCACGCCAGGGAGCAGGACAATACGGACATGCATTGGGACTGCCCCTTCTTCAGACACTGCTGGGATTCAGGAATGAGCCGATTACCAACAATCGGCAACGCCCGTAATGCAACCAGAAAAAGAAGGAGGCAGCCAATGTGTCCGTGTTCGAGCGCCTAGGGCCTCTCCCACCACAAAACAGACGTGCTGAGACCCCTCTGTTGGAAGATCTCGAGGATTCGGAAGACGAAGGGGAAAACGAAGAAGATAGGTGTCACCGTCCAAGATGGTGCCCTGATGGTCTCAGCCATTCACAAAAACGCAGGGTTCAGCGATTGCGCGGTCTGGAGGAAGCCGAAAGGTTATACTTGCATACCCTGAGGAAGGCACGACCTGATTTGGCTGCGAAAGTCCAGAGGACCATGGATGAGGAGGGACTGCCGCAAAGAAAAGAGTGGCGCCCCAAGCAAAGGAAAGCCGATGATGAAACATCGGCTGGCACAAACATGGTGCTCGTTCGTCCGGCGAAGTGTAGAGCTCCACGATCACACGATGCACCTAAGGTGGACAACAGCAAGCGCACCAACGTGATAAAATCGGAGATTGGGCTGGTTTTGTCCACCGACATGGACGAGTAGCAAGACTACGTCAATAAGCAACGTGGTGAGGCTGATCCTTGCGATCGGCCTTCCGAAACTGTTGAAGGGATATTACAAAACCTTCACCAAGCAAGCAACGTGGAGGCCGATTCCAGCGATCGGCCAAAATTATCCTCACCATCCATTCTGCCTGGGATCAACGTTTGACCCAACAGGGACTACCTGAAGAGCCGATACCATCAATTCTCTTGACAGAATCGGCTCGGGGGGCACCTAGATGGATAAAACACGAGGATATGAGATAACACTATCGAATATGGGGGCCGACACACAAATCGGCCTAAAAAATTCAAAAAAATTTGAGCGCAGCCGATGCAGCAGACATCGACTTAAGGATATAAGAAGCCGATGCATGGACATCGACTCTAGCGGCATTATGCGATGTTTATCGAGTCTTCACCAAATTCAGGCCAGCGGTGGTGCCTGCCGTTGCTTCGAGCCGATCTGGGTTCCTGAACCAAGTTCCGGCTGTTTGAGGAAGAAAGGGGATCGGCTTTGGCACATTCTCTTTGACAGTCTCGCCTCGAGTAAGGCTCGGGGGGCAGCAGGCCTGGTGGATGCTCTGTTTTACTCTGTTTAAAAGCCGATTGGGATACCATCGGCTGGTCCTTCATTGCAACCTTCTTCACAAATGATGAATATTGAAGAGCATTATTGGGTTTGGTTGGGAAAGTTCAAAGGTTTTCCTGAAGATCCTGCATTTTCTGCCAGATTTAGAAAATCATCAGTTGAAGAAGGGAAGGGCGAATTTCAGAGGACCGATGCGGTGCTATCGGCTCGTTACGCATTGGCAAAGGGGACGAACCGGCAGGGTCAGTGGAAGAGGGAATCGGCTCAATTAAATTCAGAAGGAATCGGCAAAATCAGAATTGGGGAAAAGTTCTCCATTGATTCGATAAGATTTCTTACATAAAGGGCTAATTGCTCTCAAAAGGGAAGTACCAGGGGATCCATTGCCCCATCTACTGCACTGGCCTATTCTAGAGGTCCTATCTATGGGCCATCACTGCCCTCGTCGTCGCCATCGACGTCACTATTGGCGCCGCTTCCGCGGGCTCGTGTCGTCCAATGGCCGCCGACTGGGCCCTCGTCGTCTTCATCTTCTTCGTCAGCGTCGTCCTCGTTGTCGAAGTCGCTAAGGTTGCCCGGCCAAGGGCAGAACCGCTGGCCGGCGGCTCGTCGGAGGAGCTCTCGTCGTCGCCCTCTCTCCTCCTCTCCCTGCTCCCCTTCCTCCCGAAGAGGTGAAGTCACAGAGAAGCGTCGCGCCACTCTCCTCCTCCGCGTCCCCAACGGCGAGGAAGCGGAGGTCGCTCTCCCGTCGGTCAAGGATTTGTCATCCTCGGACCGGACGAGGGAGTCATGGTCCTCTTTGTCCCACTTCGTTGGGGCGAGGATGTCGTACGCCGCCTGCGTGCCCCACGAGGGCGTCGACTCTCGGATGGGAGAGGACACATAGGAAAGACCCGATGAGGAGGAAGAAGAGGAGGACGAAGGCATGGTGGCAGAGGAGGGTTTTTTGAAGGCTAGTGCGAAGGGGATGAGGAAGAAGACTGTTTGCTGCGGTTAAATAAAAGGGAGCATAGTAAAAATTCAATGCCACAGCAGTTTCCGAGGAGGTGGTGCCAGAACTGTCTAATCGTGCAGAGAAGTTGAGAAGGCAAGTTATCATGATGAAGGACTCTGCGACGGTCCTGCTCTGCCACGACATGACCCTACGAGAGAGAAGCATAATGATTTTGGAAATGTCATTTCCAAAACCAGGGGGGCATGTGTTATCACCAGAATCTGACCAAGCCAGAGGTGGGCCGCGATCAAGATGGGCGTGAAGATTGTACATGGGAGAAATACGTGAATCGGCCTTGTTTATCAAGTTTGGGCTAGTTAGCCCGTGTATCTTTATATAGTAGGTTACGTAGAGATTAGAGTTTGCCTCGTGCACGGTTTAGTGCACGCCCACATTAGAAAGTCCCCTGGACTATAAATATGTACCTAGGGTTTATGGAATAAACAACAACCAACGTTCAACACAAACCAATCTCGGCGCATCGCCAACTCCTTCGTCTCGAGGTTCCTCCGTTAAGCACCATGCTGCCTAGATCGCATCTCGATCTAGGCACGAGCCTGCCTAGTTGTTCATGCGTTGCTCGTGCTGAAGCCTTTTTGATGGCGAGCAACGTAGTTATTATAGATGTGTTAGGGTTAGCATTGTTCCTAGTATCATATGCTGTCGTAGTGCAACCCTTGCGCATCTAGCCGTCCCTGTACCTCATCATGGGTGCGGGCGGCACCCCGCTTGATCGTTATTTAGTAGATCTGATCCGTTACGATCGCTCCTTGATTCATCAAGGATTAGTTTAATATCTGCAATAGTTAGGCCTTACAAAGGGTTGGAGGATCCAGCGGCATGTAGGGTGTGTTTGCTGCCCCTAGACAGACGTTCCGAGGATCAACCTAGTGTTGGTTTTTAGGCCTTGTCTAGGGCTGGCTTACGGTCACCGTGCGTGAGCGCGAGGCCCAATCGTGAGTAGGATGATCCGATTATGCGGTGAAAACCCCGACCGTCGTGGATCTCATATGCTTTATCATGATCAAGACCACCATATATTCGGCCACCTTGGACGAATCATGGGGATCGGCCCATGAGCCGATTCACAGACAACCCGAGAGCCGATCGAGGCTCGTATTTAACGTGTACGTGTGTGCCCTGCAGAAACTAAGCGAGGCATCATCCACACCTTCCTGACCAGGTATAGGTCAGGTGGCACGCCCTTGCAATTTGCATCGGCGCGCGAAGGAGGCTTTGCGGGCGTCGCTCGAGGGACTGGGGCCACACAGCCGTAGATGGTACCTTCTTGACCGGGCAGTACAAGGGCACACTATTGGTGGCAATAGCAAATGATGCGAGCAACCGTTTAGTACCACTGGCTTTTGCATTGGTAGAGATTGAGAACA
Source organism: Lolium multiflorum (assembly GCA_030979885.1). Lineage (NCBI taxonomy): Eukaryota > Viridiplantae > Streptophyta > Magnoliopsida > Poales > Poaceae > Lolium > Lolium multiflorum. The sequence continues at coordinate 218,050,467 of CM061753.1, read as the reverse complement.
ATGATAACTGGGAATGGTTTTTCCACATATTGAGGACGAGGGTCATACCACCCTCAAAGGAAGTGTGTGTCATCTCCGATCGTCATCAAGGAATTCTCAATGCGGTGGAGCTTGCAATCCCCGGGCATGCTCCCTTGCATCACCGATGGTGCATGAGGCATTTTTGTGCAAACTTCTACCGGGCATGCAAGAGCAAAGAGTTGTCTGACCTTCTTCAAGATTGTTGCCTCGCTTATTCGGAGCGCCGCTTCGCAAACCTATACAATGGCTTGCTGAAGCACAAAGACCTCAACGCGGGTGGTCAAGAGTTTCTTCATAGACACCTCATATTTAACTCAAAGTGGGCGAGAGCTTATGATGAGGATGGGAGGAGATATGGCCAAATGACAAGCAACATGGCCGAGTGCTTCAACAATGTGTTGAAGGGTGTCCGTGCATTGCCCGTGACGGCAATCATTCAATACACATTCGAGAAGTTGAATGTCTATTTCCAGAACTACACCGATGAAACGGAGAAGGAAATTGCTAATAATTGCGAGTTCCCAACGAAGGTTCAAGAGTTCATGGATTTTCAGGCGAGGAAGGCCGACTCCCAAACGGCTACATGTTATGACAATGTTGACTGGGTTTACCAAGTGAATGAGCCGGGAGGCACCACACAAGGTGGTGTCCAACACGGAGGCCGGGCTTTCCGTGTGTCCCTAAAGACATGTGAATGCACATGTAAGAGGCCCTATTTGCTTCATTTGGCTTGCTCCCACTTGCTAACAGCGGCACGCACTAGACGTGTCGACTACAATAACCCGCTCACCGTTCGGGAGTCCGAGTTCTCAATTGAAGCCACAAAGAGGACATGGGCTCCAAGGTTTTCTCCTTACTTGGATCAATCACAATGGCCGGAGTATCATGGTGTGCAAGTTTGGCCAGATCCGGAATGGAAGGTTGTGAAACGTGGAAGAAGAAAGACAAAGAGGTATCACGGAGATATGGATAGATGGGGTCATTCGGGAAACAAGTTATTCCAAGAGGCTCGCGAGCCAACTAATTGTGGATCATGCAATAGTAAGGGCCACAATAAAAGGAAGTGCACATCCGGCAAAAAATCAAAGGGCAATGATGCTAGCACAAGTCAAGCATCAAGTAGCCAACAAGCTTCAAATCAACCTCGAAGCCAACAAACCCCAAGCCAACAAACCCCAAGCCAACAAGGTCCAAGCCAACCGTCTCCGCGTCAACCTCCTCCAAGCCAACAAGCTCCAAGCACACAAGCCCCACGGCAACAAGCTCCAACGCAACAAGCTCCAAGTCAACAAGCTCCAAGGCAACAAGCCCCACGGCAACAAGCTCCTACGCAACAAGCTCCAAGGCAACAAGCCGCAAGGCATCAAACACAATGGCGACAAGGTCCAAGGATTCACGTTGGGCTTAGTAGAAGTCGGCATGGTGGCCGTCGGGGTACTAGCATGATAGGATACCTAGCGGGGCCTTATCCGTATGTGTCTCCAAGTTAATAATTGCATTGTACTTTCTATTTTCCTATTCCATGACTAACTTTGATTTTTCAATTTGGTTTTCAGGTATGGCAACTCAACCCACCAAGGGGAAGGGGGCATGGGAGGGCAATGACAAGGAGGAGTCCGTTTGGGAGGAGGCGGTAAGGACGGTGCGGAAGAGGGAGAAGGAAGCACTAGAGAGGAAGAGGCGGGAGGAGATAGCTAAGAAGAAGGAGGAAGATGATCGTATGCAAAGGGGGTATGAGGAATACCTATTGCGCAACAAGAGGAGGAACGACAAGTTGAAGGCCGAACGGGACCGCGAGGCACGGGCAAAATTCCTGAGGAGCTGCCAACTTGAGCAAATAGCGAGGGAGAGGGCCAATAGGATGCACCTAGAAGAGGTGGCTAGGGAGGCTGAACGCATCAAGGAGGAAAGAGCTCAAATGGAAGATGCAAAGACGGAGGAGCGGCACCACTTCTTCGATTCGGTCGTTCAGTTGGCTCGTGACATAAGGGAGAAGGAAGAATTGGCTGAAGAATCTAAGAAGAAGAAGGCGAGGGGGAGGGAGCCTTTGCCACGCAGTGATGTCCCTTTGGCTATGTTCTTGTTGTCGAACCTTTTATGTTGTCGAACCATGATGTTGTCGAACCTTGATCTTCTCGAACCTTCATGTCATTGAACCTTATTGTAATTGGAACCTTGATGTCGTCGAACCTTATTTGTCGTTTGAACCATTATGCTGTGTCGTACATATGTGCAATGCTGTACTCAAACCTGTTTGAATATGGTAGGATTTGTCATGGTTTTAACACAAGTCAATGTGTGGCGCCCTCCGCCCTGGCGCCACACTGCACTGTGTGGCGCCCTCCCATACCCACACCGTCATTACCAACTGAAGATGAACCTGCTGTGAAGCTCAAGTCCAATGAAGTCAGGATTGGACCAATGACACGAGTTCGTGCGAAGCTACTTAAACAACAGGTGAACTTGTTTCTAAACGATACTTTGATTGATGAGAACTTTATACTGCCTAAGTCCTATTACTTATGTATCATCAGGTATCAAGAGGAGACGAGCATCGCACGAGGAGAGGAGCAGCTGGACATGAAGACGGATGTCAAGATGGCCGTGAAGCTGGACATGGAGCTGGACATGAAGATATCTCATGGACGCGCGAGGGAGGAGGGAGGCATGCGCGAGAGGAGAAGACGACGCCCAGCCGGTCCGTAACCCGGTCGACCGGCCACTGCATCGACCGCCTGGTTCCCCGGCCGACGGTCGCCAACCGGCCGCCAACCGGATGAGATTTATCGTACCGGGCAAAAACCGGAAAGTTGCGGGTTTCTGCTGCCGCCCGGCTGACCGGACCAGACCGCCCGCCCGGTCCACGGCCCGTCGACGATTCCACCGACCCGTCCGAGTCCGTCTCGACCAGATCTATTCTGGGTCGGTTATTTTTGTACTTTTTGGACCTGAGGTCGTCCCAGACGCCTATATAAGTCCCTGGACGCCCCACAAGTTGCTTGAGACCACGTTTAAGATAAACCCTAGTTCTTAGTTGTTTGCTCGCAAAACTATTGAATTCCCTACACCATATTGCTTGGATATTGTGTAGATCCTGTTTAAGTCTTGTGTGATCTGCTGTTCCATTGGGAATTAGACGGTTGCAACTTACCGTTTCGTGGTCGGCGGCTACGTGCGCAAGTGTGTGGAGTTGCGAATATCTTGCAGGGTTGAGAGCTGTTGCATTGGCGACAGGGACCAATCGAGAGATCTCGTTGCGTCATACAAGTTATCATCCACTACATCGTCGTGTTTCTCCGCTGCCATCACCCGTGATCATCATCACCACCGTTGCTTACTGAGAAGATCGGGCCACCCCTTATCATCTTGGTATCAGATTTCCAGTTTTCCTCGGTAAGCCATCCACAATCCACCCCATAGTTGAGTTGTGAGTGTTTTCCTATCCAGAAAAAAAAAAAAAATTAGGGTTAGGGTTTGCCATAGCCATAGTTTGCACTAATTTCGAGTTTTAGTTGCTTTTCGTAGTTGTTTTTGCGTACCTTTATCTTTCTTCTAGTAGAATTATTAGGGTTTGTGTTTTCTTTTCATCTAGTTTGTCATCTAGAGTCAGTTTTTGTTTACTCCGAGTACACATAGCATACATTGTGTTTGTCCAAACCATAGCTACAGCCTTTCGATATATGTGACTAGGAACTTCCCCAGAAGAGACTAGTTTTACCGCTCGACAGGCTGCTCATTAGGGTTTTGGTGCTTTGCATATCTAGTTGGCCGTGTTATCAAGGAGTTGAGTGATAAAATCAAAAAAAAAATAGAAAAGAAGCAAAAAGAGCTACATAGCTGCGTGTGTTAAAAAAAGAAAAATACAAAAAGAAAAGTGTCGTGCTAGTTGAATCAAGTGAAAGGCCTAAGTTTTCTTTACTGCACCTGTAGTTGAGCAATCTTGTGCCTGTCTCGTTGAGCTTTGCTAGCGTCTCTCTAGTGCATTGCAACCTTTCCTCCATATAGTTGCATTGCCCCATTATATCGCCTTGTGTGAGTATCATTGGTTGTCTACGGTTAGCGCTAGAGCTTGTTATTGGTGCAAATAGGTAGCCTACCTACAGCCCCACATATACCCTGCTTTGTCGTGTGATTGTTCTTATACCTTGATATTCGCTTCGCTACATCCGTGCACTAGTTGTTACTACAAGTGGTAAGCAACACTAATTTACTTTGGAACGGTAAGATTTTTCTTATCAGTTTTGAGTGAGTTGTGAGGGTACCACCATATATTTTTGATTTAGTGCACTAACCTACTAATCATGTCTGCTAGTGATAATAAGATTGTTAACCAGGAAAACAAGAATTCGGCAGATATCATCACATGGAGGGAGTATGAAGCTCTTCGTAATGAGATGCGACGTGAATTCCGCATTAAGGATGATGAGCTTAAGAGTACAGTTGACGAGATCAAACAAACGCTGGATGCTACTAATGTCACCGTCACTGGATTGTCTGATCAAATGACGGATATACAGCGCAATATTGCGGATATGCGTCTCGCTATTGAGAATTTGACTGCACAACAACAACAAGACGATGATGAAGATCCTGAGCTTGCAGATGACGCACACAATGCTCGTGGTGCGCCTCGTGGTCATCGTCCTCGTGGTTTGTTTCCACTTGGCCGCAATGGTCGTGGACAAGATGAAGAAGATGGATTGGGTAAGCCCAAGTTTTCCATACCAAGTTTGAAGGAGGAGTTGATGTTGAAGAATACCTCACTTGGGAGCTGAAGATTGAGAAATTATGGAGCTTACATCCACACTACTCTGAAGATAGAAAGATCAAGCTTGCATCTTCTGAATTTGATGGTTATGCATTGCGTTGGTGGGATTCTTTGGTTCGTAACCTCGACGAAGATGGTGCACAACCTATCCGTACATGGCGTGCTATGAAAGAGGCAATGACTTCTCGTTTTGTGCCTACAAATTACATGCGGAATATATTTGATAAGCTAACACTATTGAGGCAAGGTGTGAAGACTGTTGATGAGTACTACATGGAGATGGAGATGCTTATGCAGCGTGGCCGTGTCCGTGAGTCTCTAGAGATGACAATGCAGCGTTTTCTCAATGGATTGAAGTATGATGTTAAAGGCATTGTTCGTCATTACACCTACACCAATATGAATCAATTGTTACATCATGCAAGAGAAGTTGAATCACAGTTGGCTGAAGAAGTGAAGGTTAAGGGACGTGCTACGGGAGCTGGGTGTTTTACACCCCGTGCGCCCTCTACAGCGCCGGCGCCTTCGACGCGCTCCGCTCCTTACTCTACTCCGCCTAGCAAACCGGTCTCCAATGTCTCTAATGCAAAGAAGTCCGAATCTGCTGCAAGTATGAGTGGTTCTAGTATGTCTACAACACGCAACCGTGATATGCTTTGCCATACATGTGGTGGCAAGGGCCACTTCAAGAGAGATTGTCCTAACCGCAAAGTCATGTTTGTCAATGAGGACAATGAGTATGAGACTGGAGATGATGTTGATCCAAATGCTCCAGACGATGATGACTATGACACTGATGGTGAAGATGCATATCCTTCTGATGCTCGCACCATTGTTGTGTCGCAGCGTGCTCTTAATGTGTTGCCTAGTGCATCTACTCAGCGCTGCAATTTGTTCCAAACCAAAGCTTTAGTTGGTCCTGACAAGGCTTGCAAGGTCATTATTGATGGCGGGAGTTGCCGCAATTTAGCAAGCAAGGAGTTATGTACCAAGCTGAAGTTGAAGTACCTACCGCACCCGCATCCATATTATATTCAGTGGTTGAGCGACAATGGTGAGATGAAGGTAAACCACATGGTGCGTGTTGAGTTTGCGATTGGACCGTATAAGGATTGCATTGACTTTGATGTGGTTCCTATGACGGTTTGTCACCTACTATTGGGTCGGCCTTGGCTTTATGACCGTTCTGTGCAACACAATGGCCGAGCCAATACATATCACTTGGAGTACAAGGGCAAGAAAATTAACTTACAGCCTATGTCACCACAACAAATTGTCAATGAGTCTCGTCAGAAGATTGAAGTGAATTTGGAGGATGCACCTCTAGATAGGCGAGAGAATTGTAATGTCGTGAGTGATATAACGAAAAGTGAGAGAGTGAATTCCTTAGTTTCATTAGCCACCAAAGAAGACATGAGAGAATTTCGTGAGGATCCTACGGCCATGCCTCTTGTGCTTTTGTACAGGGGTACGGTATTGGTTTCTAATGACATGAACCCTCTTCCTCTTGGTGTTTCTAGTGTTTTGCAGGAATTCGGCGACGTGTTTCCGGAGGAGGTACCCGCAGGACTACCACCATTGCGAGGTATTGAGCATCAAATTGACTTGATTCCCGGAGCATCGCTGCCCAATAGGGCGCCATATCGCACTAATCCCGAAGAGACGAAGGAGATACAGAAGCAAGTACAAGCGCTACTCGACAAAGGTTATATCCGCATAAGCCTTAGTCCTTGTGCTGTTCCTGTTATTCTAGTTCCTAAGAAAGATGGTACTTGGCGTATGTGCGTAGATTGTAGAGCTATAAACAACATTACTATTCGATATCGTCATCCTATTCCCATTTAGAGGATATGCTAGATGAATTGAGTGGTGCTGCTGTGTTCTCTAAAATTGATTTGCATAGTGGTTATCATCAAATTAGGATGAAAGAAGGGGATGAGTGGAAAACAGCCTTTAAAACAAAATTTGGTTTATATGAGTGGTTAGTAATGCCTTTTGGGTTAACTAATGCACCTAGTACTTTCATGAGATTAATGAACCATGTTTTGCGTGAGTTTATTGGCAAATTTGTGGTTGTATACTTTGATGACATATTAATCTACAGCCGCAATGAATCTGATCATACTATACATATTCGACATGTTTTGCAAGTGTTGCGTGATAATCAACTCTATGGTAATCTTGAGAAGTGCACATTTTGCAAAGATAAGGTCATATTTCTGGGTTATGTTGTCTCTAAGCATGGGGTAGAAGTAGATGTGTCTAAAATTGAAGCTATTCAAAATTGGCCTACTCCCATGAATGTGAGTCAAGTAAGAAGTTTCCATGGTCTAGCTGGGTTTTATCGAAGATTTGTGCCCAACTTTAGTACTATTGCTGCACCTTTGAATGATTTGACTAAAAAGGGTGTTGTTTTTGAGTGGGGCGCAGCCCAAGATCATGCTTTTGATGAACTTAAGAGATTGTTAACTTCTGCACCGTTGCTTGCACTTCCTGATTTCAATAAGCAATTTGAGATTGAATGTGATGCTAGTGGTATTAGAATTGGTGGTGTGTTGATGCAAGAGGGTCGCCCAATTGCATATTTTTCTGAGAAACTTTCTGGTGCTAAGTTGAACTATCCTATATATGATAAATAATTGTATGCTTTAATTAGAGTTCTTGAGGTTTGGCAACATTACTTGTGGCCAAAAGAATTTATCATACATTCTGATCATGAAGCTTTAAAATACCTGAAAGCCCAATCTACTTTGCATAAGCGTCTAGCTAAGTGGGAGTTCATTGAGTCTTTTCCATATATTATTAAGCATAAGAAGGGAAAAGAAAATATTGTTGCTGATGCTCTATCTAGGAAGAACATGCTATTAACTCAACTTGACGTTAAAATTCCTGGTTTAGAGATACTATGTGATTTATATGCTACTGATCATGATTTTGCTGAACCATATCGCTTATGTGCTCTTGGTAAAGCATGGGAAAAATATCACATACATGATGTGTTCTTGTTTAGGGCTAACAAACTATGTGTTCCAGAATCGTCTCTGCGCGTTTGCTCTTATTGCAGGAATCACATGCTGGAGGTTTGATGGGTCACTTTGGGCGTGAGAAGACGCTACTCATGCTAGCTGACCACTTTTATTGGCCAAAGATGAGGCGGGACGTGGATAGATATGTGAGGAGATGCATTACTTGCAACAAGTTCAAGTCCAAGCTGAAGCCTCACGGTTTGTATACTCCTTTACCGGCACCTACTACACCATGGGAGGATATTAGTATGGATTTTGTGTTGGGTTTGCCGCGTACTAAGAGAGGCCATGATTCTATATTTGTGGTAGTGGATAGATTTTCTAAGATGTCACACTTTATTGCTTGCCACAAGAGCGACGATGCGTCGCATATTGCTAACCTGTTTTTCGTGGAGATTGTACGTCTACATGGAGTCCCAAAGACTATTGTTTCTGATCGTGGCGTGATACGTTCCAACGTATCGATAATTTCTTATGTTCCATGCTACTTTATTGATGATACCTACATGTTTTATGCACATTATGTCATATTTATGCATTTTCCGAACTAACCTATTAACAAGATGCCGAAGAGCCAGTTGTTGTTTTTTTTGGTTTCAGAAAACCTAGTAAAGAAATATTCTCGAATTGGACGAAACTTTCGCCCAGGGTCCTATTTTTGCACGAAGCTTCCAGAAGACCGAGAGCTAACGAAGTGGGGCCACGAGGCGCAGGGCAGGCCGGCGCGGCCCGTGCCCCGGCCGCGCCGACCTAGCCTCCGGGCCCCGTGTGGCCCCCGCGTTGACCCTCCGCCTACTTAAAGCTTCCGTCGAAACCCCCGCATCGAGAGCCACGATACGGAAAACCTTGAGACGCCGCCGCCAATCCCATCTCGGGGATTCGGAGATCGCCTCCGACACCCGCCGGAGAGGGGATTCATCTCCCTGAGGACTCTACACCGCCATGGTCGCCTCCGGAGTGATGAGTGAGTAGTTCACCCCTGGACCATGGGTCCATAGCAGTAGCTAGATGGTCGTCTTCTCCTTGTTGTGCTTCATTGTTGGATCTTGTGAGCTGCCTAACATGATCAAGATCATCTATCTGTAATTCTATATGTTGTGTTTGTCGGGATCCGATGGATAGAGAGTACTATGATTATGGTGATTATCAATCTATTGTTCATGTGTTGTTTATGATCTTGCATGCTCTCCGTTACTAGTAGAGGCTCTGGCCAAGTTTTTACTCTTAACTCCAAGAGGGAGTATTTATGCTCGATAGTGGGTTCATGCCTCCATTGAATCTGGGACAGTGACAGAAAGTTCTAAGGTTGTGGATGTGCTGTTGCCACTAGGGATAAAACATTGATGCTATGTCTAAGGATGTAGTTGTTGATTACATTACGCACCATACTTAATGCAATTGTCTGTTGCTTGCAACTTAATACCGGAGGGGGTTCGGATGATAACCTGAAGGTGGACTTTTTAGGCATAGATGCAGTTGGATGGCGGTCTATGTACTTTGTCGTAATGCCCAATTAAATCTCACTATATTTATCATATCATGTATATGCATTGTTATGCCTTTCTCTATTTGTCAATTGCCCGACTGTAATTTGTTCACCCAACATGCTTTTATCTTATGGGAGAGACACCTCTAGTGAACTGTGGACCCCGGTCCTATTCTTTACATAGCATACAATCTACTGCAATTGTGTTTTACTATTTTCAAACATCTTCCACTCGATACGTTTAATCCTTTGTTACAGCAAGCCGGTGAGATTGACAACCTCACTGTTTCGTTGGGGCAAAGTACTTGGGTTGTGTTGTGCAGTTCCGCGTTGGCCGGAATCCCCGGTGTTGCGCCGCATCACATTTCGCGACCATCAACCTTCAACGTGCTTTGGCTCCTACTGGTTCGATTAAACCTTGGTTTCATACCGAGGGAAAACTTGCCACCGTGCGCATCATACCTTCCTCTTGGGGTTCCCAACGGACGTGTACATCTACGCGCATCAAGCACTTTTTCCTGGCGCCCGTTGCCGGGGAGATCAAGACACGCTGCAAGGGGAGTCTCCACTTCTCAATCTCTTTACTTTGTTTTTTTCTTGCTTTATTTTATTTACTACTTTGTTTGCTGCACCTAAACAAAATACAAAAAAATTAGTTGCTAGTTTTACTTTATTTATTGTCTTGTTCTCCATATCAAAAACACAAAAAAATTAATTACTTGCATTTATTTTATCTAGTTTGTTTTATTTACTGTTGCTAAAATGAATACTCCTGAAAATACTAAGTTGTGTGACTTCACAAATGCAAATAATAATGATTTCCTATGCACACCTATTGCTCCACCTGCTACTACAGCAGAATTCTTTGAAATTAAACCTGCTTTACTAAATCTTGTGATGAGAGATCAATTTTCTGGTGCTAGTTCTGATGATGCTGCTGCCCATCTCAATAATTTTGTTGAACTTTGTGAAATGCAAAAGTATAAAGATGTAGATGGTGATATTATTAAATTGAAAGTGTTTCCTTTCATTAAGAGGAAGAGCTAAAGATTGGTTGCTATCTTTGCCTAAGAATAGTATTGATTCATGGACTAAATGCAAGGATGCTTTTATTGGTAGATATTATCCTCCCGCTAAAATTATATCTTTGAGAAGTAGCATAATGAATTTTAAACAATTAGATACTGAACATGTTGCTCAAGCTTGGGAGAGAATGAAAACTTCGGTAAAGAATTGCCCAACCCATGGACTGACTACTTGGATGATCATCCAAACCTTCTATGCAGGACTAAATTTTTCTTCGCGGAATTTATTGGATTCAGCTGCTGGAGGTACCTTTATGTCCATCACATTGGGGGCGGCTACAAAACTTCTTGATGATATGATGATGAATGGCACACGGAAAGAGCTCCACAAGGTAAGAAGGTAAATTCCGTTGAAGAAACCTCTTCCTTGAGTGATAAGATTGATGTGATTATGTCTATGCTTGTGAATGGTAGATCTAATGTTGATCCAAATAATGTTCCTTTAGCTTCATTGGTTGCTCAAGAAGAAAATGTTGATGTGAATTTCATTAAAAATAATAATTTCAACAACAATGCTTATAGGAACAACTCTGGTAATAACTATAGGCCATATCCTTCTGCTAATGGTAATGGTTATGGTAATTCTTATGGGAATTCTTACAACAATAATAGGAGTGTACCCTCTGGTCTTGAAGCCATGCTTAAAGAATTTATTAGTACACAAACTGCTTTTAACAAATCTGTTGAGGAAAAGCTTGATAAAATTGATACTATCGCTTCTAGAGTTGATAGACTTGCCTCCGATGTTAATCTTTTAAAATTGAAAGTTATGCCTAATAATGATATTGATAATAAGATTACTACTACAGCAAATGCCATCCAAGTTAGAATTAATGAGAACATAAGATTAATGGCTGAACTACGTGCTAGGTGGGATAGAGAAGAAAATGAAAAACTAGCTAAAGAGAATAATGTAGCTAAAGTTTGGACTATTACCACCACTAGCAATGCTAATTCTTCACATGTTGCTGCACCTCCTACTATCAATGGTAAAATAATTGGTGTTGGCAATGTTTCTACTCCTAGTGCAAAGCGTACAAAATGCCTGAAATTGCTGCTGAAACTGCTTGTGATAAAACTGCTGAATTTTTTCCAACCTTGGGAACAATGATCCCATTGCTGTAGCTCATAATGATTTAGATTTTGATGATTGCCACATCTCTGAAGTTATAAAGTTCTTACAAAAACTTGCTAAAAGTCCCAATGCTAGTGCTATAAATTTAGCCTTTACAAAACATATTACAAATGCTCTCATAAAAGCTAGAGAAGAGAAACTAAAACTTGAAACTTCTATTCCTAGAAAGTTAGAAGATGGTTTGGAGCCCATCATTAAAATGAAATTCAATGACTTTGAATGTAATGCTTATGTGATCTTGGTGCAAGTATTTCTGTTATGCCTAAAAAGATTTATGATATGCTTGACTTGCCACCATTGAAGAATTGTTATTTGGATGTTAATCTTGCCGATAATGTTAAAAAGAAACCTTTGGGGAGGATTGATAATGCGCATGGTTAACAATAACCTTGTCCCCGTTGATTTTGTTGTCTTGGATATCAAATGCAATGCATCTTGTCCAATTGTGTTGGGAAGACCTTTTCTTCGAACCGTTGGTGATGTTATTGATATGAGGGAAGGTAATATTAAATATCAATTTCCTCTCAAGAAAGGTATGGAACACTTCCTAGAAAGAGAATGAAGTTGCCTTTTGATTCTATTATTAGAACAAGCTATGATGTTGATGCTTCTACTCTCGATATTACTTGATTTGCACTTTCTGCGCCTAGCTGAAAGGCGTTAAAGAAAAGCGCTTATGGGAGACAACCCATGTTTTTACCTACAGCAATTTTTTGTTTTGTTGAGTCTTGGAAGTTATTTACTACTGTAGCAACCTCTCCTTATCATGTTTTTGTGCCAAGTAAAGTTTCTATGTCAAAGTTGATGTTATATTTGGGATCGCTGCGCAGAAACAGCATTGCTGTCTGTCACGAATCTGGGCACAGTTCTCTGTAGAAAATTCGAAAAAATCTGCCAATTTACGAGCGTGATCCTCAGATATGTACGCAACTTTCATTAGTTTTGAGTTTTTCCATTTGAGCAAGTCTAGTGCCATTTAAATTCGTCTTTACGGACTGTTCTGTTTTTGACAGATTCTGCCTTTTATTTCGCATTGCCTCTTTTGCTATGTTGGATTTATTTCTTTGATCCACTAATGTCCAGTAGCATTATGCAATGTCCAGAAGTGAAAATAATGATTGTGTCACCTCTGAATGTGTGAATTATTAATGATGCACTAACCCTCTAATGAGTTTGCTTGAAGTTTGGTGTGAAGGAAGTTTTCAAGGGTCAAGAGAGGAGTATGATATACTATGATCAAGAGGAGTGAAAGCTCTAAGCTTGGGGATGCCCCCGTGGTTCACCCCTGCATATTTTAAGAAGACTCAAGCCTAAGCTTGGGGATGCCCAAGGCATCCTTCTTCATCGACAACATCATCAGGTTCCTCCCCCGAAACTATATTTTTATTCAATCACATCTTGTGTTCTTTGCTTGGAGCGTCGGTTTGTTTTTGTTTTTGTTTTTGTTTGAATAAAATGGATTCACTTTGTGGGAGAGAGACACGCTCCGCTGTTGCATATGGACACATGTGTCCTTAGGCTTTACTCATAATGTTCAAGGCGAAGTTTCTTCTTCGTTAAATTGTTATATGGTTGGAATTGGAAAATGCTACATGTAGTAATTCTAAAATGTCTTGGATAATGTGATACTTGGCAATTGTTGTGCTCATGTTTAAGCTCTTGCATCATATGCTTTGCACCCATTAATGAAGAAATACATAGAGCTTGTTAAAATTTGATTTGCATATTTGGTTTCTCTAAGGTCTAGATAATATCTAGTATTGAGTTTTGAACAACAAGGAAGACAGTGCAGAGTCTTATAATGTTTACAATATGTCTTTTATGTGAGTTTTGCTGCACTTGTTCATCCATGAGTTTGCTTCAAATAACCTTGCTAGCCTAAACCTTGTATCGAGAGGGAATACTTCATGCATCCAAAATCCTTGAGCCAACTACTATGCCATTTGTGTCCACCATACCTACCTACTACATGGTATTTCTCCGCCATTCCAAAGTAAATTGCTTGAGTGCTACCTTTAAAATTCCATCATTCACCTTTGCAATATATAGCTCATGGGACAAAATAGCCTTAAAAACTATCGTAGTATTGAATATGTACTTATGCACTTTATATTTTATTAAGTTGCTTGTTGTGCGATAACCATGTTTCTGGGGAACGCCATCAACTTTTGTTGAATATCATGTGCGTTGCTATGCATGTCCGTCTTGTCTGAAGGATCTATCATTTTAGTGGTTGGAGCATGCGAAATTGTTAGAGAAGAACATTGGGCCGCTAACTAAAGCCATGAATGGTGGAAGTTTCAGTTTTGGACATATATCCTCAATCTCATATGAGAATAATAATCATTGCTACATGCTTATGCATTTAAGAGGAGTCCATTATCTCTTGTCCATGTTGTCCCGGTATGGATGTCTAAGTTGAGAATAATCAAAAGCGAGAAATCCAAATGCGAGCATTCTCCTTAGACCTTTGTACAGGCGGCATGGAGGTACCCCTTTGTGACACTTGGTTGAAACATGGCATGCAAAGATCCGGTAGTCCAAGCTAAGTAGGACGAGGTGCGGGCACTATTAGTATACTATGCATGAGGCTTGCAACTTGTAAGATATAATTTTCATAACTCATATGCTTTATTACTACCGTTGACAAAATTGTTTCATGTTTTCAAAATAAAAGCTCTAGCACAAATACAGCAATCGATGCTTTCCTCTTTGAAGGACCTTTCTTTTACTTTTATTGTTGAGTCAGTTTACCTATCTCCTTCCACCTTAAGAAGCAAACACTTGTGTGAACTGTGCATTGATTCCTACATACTTGCATATTGCACTTGTTATATTACTTTATGTTGACAATATCCATGAGATATACATGTTATAAGTTGAAAGCAACCGCTGAAACTTAATCTTCCTATGTGTTGCTTCAACACCTTTACTTTGATTTATTGCTTTATGAGTTAACTCTTATGCAAGACTTATTGATGCTTGTCTTGAAGTACTATTCATGAAAAGTCTTTGCTTTATGATTCATTTGTTTACTCATGTCATTACCTTTGTTTTGATCGCTGCATTCATTACATATGTTTACAAATAGTATGATCAAGATTATGATGGCATGTCACTTCAGAAATTATCTTTGTTATCGTTTTACCTGCTCGGGCGAGCAGAACTAAGCTTGGGGATGCTGATACGTCTCCAACGTATCGATAATTTCTTATGTTCCATGCTACTTTATTGATGATACCTACATGTTTTATGCACATTATATGCATTTTATTGGAACTAACCTATTAACAAGATGCCGAAGAGCCATTTGCTGTTTTCTGTTTTTGGTTTCAGAAATCCTAGTAAAGAAATATTCTCGGAATTGGACCAACTTCCCCGGTCCTATTTTTGCACGAAGCTTCCGTAAGACCGAAGAGCTAACGAGTGGGGCCACGAGGCGGCCAGAGGAGGCCGGCGCGCCCAGCCCCGACCGCGCCGACCTAGCCTCTGGGGCCCTTGTGGCCCCCGCGTTGACCTCCGCCACTTAAAGCTTGGGCGAAACCCCCGCAGAGAGCCACGATACGGAAAACCCTTGAGACGTCGCCGCCGCGTAATCCCATCTCTGGGGATTCTGGAGATCGCCTCACCCTGCCGAGAGGGGATTCATCTCCCGGAGGACTCTACACCGCCATGGTCGCTTCCGGAGTGATGAGTGAGTAGTTCACCCCTGGACCATGGGTCCATAGCAGTAGCTAGATGGTCGTCCTCTCCTTGTTGTGCTTCATTGTTGGATCTTGTGAGCTGCCTAACATGATCAAGATCATCTATCTGTAATTCTATATGTTGTGTTTGTCGGGATCCGTTGGATAGAGAGTACTATGATTATGGTGATTATCAATCTATTGTTCATGTGTTGTTTATGATCTTGCATGCTCTCCGTTATTAGTAGAGGCTCTGGCCAAGTTTTTACTCTTAACTCCAAGAGGGAGTATTTATGCTCGATAGTGGGTTCATGCCTCCATTGAATCTGGGACAGTGACAGAAAGTTCTAAGGTTGTGGATGTGCTGTGCCACTAGGGATAAAACATTGATGCTATGTCTAAGGATGTAGTTGTTGATTACATTACGCACCATACTTACTGCAATTGTCTGTTGCTTAGCAACTTAATACTTTGGGGTTCGGATGATAACCTGAAGGTGGACTTTTTAGGCATAGATGCATTTGATGGCGGTCTATGTACTTTGTCGTAATGCCCAATTAAATCTCACTATATTTATCATATCATGTATATGCATTGTTATGCCTTTCTCTATTTGTCAATTGCCCGACCGTAATTTGTTCACCCAACATGCTTTTATCTTATGGGAGAGACACCTCTAGTGAACTGTGGACCCCGGTCCTATTCTTTACATAGCATACAATCTACCGCAATTGTGTTTTACTATTTTCTTTGCAAACATCTTCCACTCGATACGTTTAATCCTTTGTTACAGCAAGCCAGTGAGATTGACAACCTCACTGTTTCGTTGGGGCAAAGTACTTGGGTTGTGTTGTGCAGGTTCCGCGTTGGCGCCGAAATCCCTGGTGTTGCGCCGCATCACATTTCGCGACCATCAACCTTCAACGTGCTTCTTGGCTCCCACTGGTTCGATTAAACCTTGGTTTCATACTGAGGGAAAACTTGCCACCGTGCGCATCATACCTTCCTCTTGGGGTTCCCAACGGACGGTGCATCACGCGCATCATGACGTGAAGTTTATGAGCTATCGTCGGAAGACGCTTGGAGAAAGTCGGGACGAAGCTACTGTTCGGCACTACTTGTCATCCCCAAACTGATGGTCAAACTGAAGTGGTGAATAGAACATTGTCAGAACTGTTGAGATCCATGATCAAGAAGAACCCGAAGGAGTGGGAAGAGTGTTTGCCGCATGTGGAGTTTGCTTACAACAGGGCGGTACATTCTACCACGGAGCTGTGTCCTTTTGAGGTGGTGTATGGTTTCAAACCCATTACTCCACTTGACTTGTTGCTTTTGCCCATACATGAGAGAGTTAATATGGAGGCATCCAAGAGGGCAGATTTTGTGAAGAAGATTCATGTGAAGACTAAAGAGTTGATTGAAAAGAAAGGCAAGAGCAATGCTGCAAGGATGAATAAGAAGCGCAAGGAGATGTTGTTCAAGCCTGGTGATTTGGTCTGGGTACATTTTCGCAAAGATAGGTTCCCGAAGCTAAGGAAGTCTGTTGAAGCCTCGTGTGATGGTCCTTACAGTGCTTGCCAAGATCAATGATACGTATACTGGATAGATCTTCCGTAGGATGAGTTTGTGTCGCACTTCAATGTTGCTGATTTGACACCATATGACGGAGAAGACCTTGGAGCGTCTGGGTCGACGCCTTTGGGTGGGGGAGATGATGAGGACATCCCTACTCACTACTACCTCCGTCATTACCAATTGAAGATGAACCTGCTGTGAAGCTCAAGTCCAATGAAGTCAGGATTGGACCAATGACACGAGCTCGTGCGAAGCTACTTAAACAACAGGTGAACTTGTTTCTAAACGATACTTTGATTGATGAGAACTTTATACTGTCTAAGTCCTATTACTTATGTATCATCAGGTATCAAGAGGAGACGAGCATCGACAAGGAGAGAGCAAATGGGACATGAAGACGGACGTCAAGATGGCCGTGAAGCCGGACATGGAGCCGGACATGAAGATATCTCATGGACGCGCGAGGAGGAGCGGGAGGCATGGAGCGAGAGGAGAAGACGACGTCCAGGCCGGTCTGTGAACCGGTCGACTGCCACTGACCGATCGCGGCTTCGGTCTGTCGATCGGTCGCCAACCGCCGCCAACTGATGAGATTTATCGATTGAAAACCGAAAAGTTGCTAAGTTTCCGGTTGCCGCCCGGTTGACCGGACCACAGATCGCCCGCCGGTCCACAGCCCGGTCGACCGGATTCCGCACGTGACCTAGTCCTGTTTCACTGCATCTATTCGGCCTGCTATTGCATTTTTTTGGATCTCGAGGTCGTCCTGACGCCATATAAGTCCTGGGACGCCCCACAAGTTGCTTGAGACCACGAAAGATAAACCCTAGTTCTTAGTTGTTTGCTCAAAACTATTGAATTCCCTACACCATATTGCTTGAATATTGTGTAGATCTTGTTTAAGTCTTGTGTGATCTGCTGTTCCATTGGGAATTAGACGGCTGCAACTTACCGCTTCGTGGTCGGCGGCTACGTGCGCAAGTGTGTGGAGTTGCGAATATCTTGCAGGGTTGAGAGATGTTGCATTGGCGACAGGACCAATCGAGAGATCTCGTTGCGCCATACAAGTTATCATCCACTACATCGTCGTGTTTCTCGCTGCATCACCCGTGATCATCATCACCACCGTTGCTTACTGAGAAGATCGGGCCACCCCTTATCACACTGTGTGGCGCCCGTGTCATCGGCGCCACACATGCCAACATATATCAACTTTTGGGTCGAAAACATCCAGGGGCTCCAGACGATTAGTCCTTAGCCGTTTTGGCGAGCCTCTTTGTGTGGCGCCCGTGGCATCGGCGCCACACAGGCTAGTGTGGCGCCCGTGTCATCGGCGCCACACATGCCAACATATATCAACTTTTGGGTCAAAAACATCCAGGGGCTCCGGACGATTAGTCCTTAGCCGTTTTGGCGAGCCTTTTGTGTGGCGCCCTGGCATCGGCGCCACACATGCCCAGTGTGGCGCCCGTGGCATCGGCGCCACACATAGAGCCTCGCCAAAACGGCTAAGCCCAGTCGACGTCTTACAGTATGTTTTGGGCAATGGACGTGGCATGTGTGGCGCCGATGGGAGTGGCGCCACACTGTGCACTGTGGCGCCAGTGGCAAGGGCGCCACACATTGACTTGTGTAAAACCATGAAAAATCCTACCATATTCCACCTAAACTGCCATCATGTCAACAGCTATTTCATACACACATCATATCAACAGCAATTTCGTACACACATCATAGACATAACATCATCATAGCTAACATCGTAGCACATAGTTTCATACAATTTAAGATAGAATTCAAACAACACGTAGCTATGAAGATAGAGTTCACAACACTATAAGTTCTAACTATCGGTGTCCGAGCCGGATTCGCCGGTGTGGTAGTGCACGCGGCAGGCTGTGTCGTCGAACACCTTCACGATCATCTCGCCGTCCCCCTCGTAGAGGAAGGTGAGATGGCAGCCGGGCTCGAGCGCGAGGTCACGGCGAACTTGTCCCACCCCTGTGCAGGTACATCTTGCCCTCGCCCGTCGAACAGACCTCCACGCCAGCGACAAAGCTGCAGCAGCCTCCCGTAGCTGCAACTCGGCCGGCTCGACGCCATCGACGAACTCGGCGAACTTGTCCGGAGCCGCTTGATGCCGAGTGGGTCGTCGTCGATGCGGAGGAGGAATTCGAAGGGCGCCTCCTGCGAAGACGAGGAGGGTGCAGCGGCTGGAGCGTAGCTGCTCCACCACGGCGGCCCCTTCCCCGGCCCCGGGGGCGCCCAGGGCCGCGGCCTCGACCGCCTCGCCGGCCACCGGGACCGGCCATCCTATATGTTTACATGTTTGAACCATATTATGACCCATTCCACTAACAAATATGAGTTACTCCATCAAAATTACTAGGCATATGTAACACATTTCAACACATACATACATAGGGTTCATACACATACATGTGAAATTTCATATCTAGGTTTCAACAAATCTATGGTTCAAACACATGCATACATGAGGCTACCATCTACAACACAAACACTACAATATAGAGTGCACACAAAAAAATTCCATGTCTAGGGTTCATGTCCAAATCTAGCAAGATCTATGAAATTAGTGGATGAATGGAGAAGATTCGAAGGGGATTACCTTGAGGAATGGATAGGAAGAGATTGGTCGCGCATTCGATGATTTATGGGTGGGAGAGTAGAGAGAGGAACCGCCGCCTCCTTGCAAGCCTTGAAGAAACAGAGAATAGAGAAGAAGAAGAGGGTTGGGTCATCGCCTCTGGCGCCACATTTAAGTGGATGTGTGGCGCCCTTCCGAGCGGCGCGCCACGGGTCGCGCACGTTTGACGGGCCACTGGGCGTCAGCGACGGTTACGTCGATGGGTTGTGGCGCGGAAGTTGGACGCCACATGGGCATGTGTGACGCCCATGAGAGAGGCGCCACACAAAAGCCAGATGCTGAATACCACGGAGCCATCACGCTTTTCTTTCTGCTATTTTTGTGCAAATCGCCGAGTGGAGATGCCACGTTATCCAATCGGAACACGCCGGCCGGTCGAGTCAGGAAATCGGCACAAGAGACGATTTTTCTTTGATTTCGTCGGTTTTCGGCCGTACGTGGCCCCGGGCCGCTTTTCCACTAGATACACGGAGAAAATCTGAGGCGCGAATCGCCGATGGCAGCTATCCAACACGCACGAAACGACAACGGTGTACTCGGCGACCGACTCACTGATGTACAAAGCCAAGTAGCCAACTAGCCAAGTACAGCACGCGTCAACGGAACGGGAGATTTGACGGAAGGAGACCCGTTGACTTTGACCCCAACTGCTCAGCGACGGCCATCCATGGCTTTGGCTTTGCCCAAGAGGCTTTTTACTGTAGGGACTAGCAAAATTAGCCATTCAATCAGCAGATCCGAATGTCTAGTTTAGTCAATACTAGTTGTTTCGAAAATTAGTATTTTTTTTCCTTCAAAGGCGAATTTGGCAGGCGCATATCTAATAAAGAAAAATTTCATTTGCTTAACATTTCTTATAATAGATTTTCTTTTTAGGAAACCTTATAATACCCTTTGATTCTATTCCTTGACAAACAATCCGTGCATGTGGCTGGAGAATTTGGATCTCATTACAGTTCATATAGAGAAGATAAAACTTATATCGCCAATGGGAGTGGAAAAAGTATGAATGGAGTGCCCAAATCTCGAGAGAGAATTTGGTCAATTTAAAAAAAATGTTCATTTCTGTCCAAAAATGATAAGAATGATAATAATTTTTTCACCTAGTGAAATAATGTACTGCTTGCTTTTAGAGCTTTTTTTGTACGGATAGATTCGATGGTTTTAAGTGTCTAGTGATAGTCTAAAATTTAGCAACAAAAGTTTAAAATAACTTAAAATTCCAATGCAACGAAGATGCATTTCTATCTAAATGGCAGTGGTAAGTGTCAGCAACTTCATACTAGATGGTACTTGGTTCAGGCCACCTTACTTTTTGCAAGTTATTGTATTTCAATTAAAAATTTAAGTTTTTTAAATCATGTGATGTTTTTCATTTATCCGGACACCCACATAACTTTTTGCAGGTTTAATTTTCTTCTTCTAGTCGCCAGAGAGGTGTGATTAAAGTTACGGTGTAGCGTAGGTACCCAAAAAATGATCGATGTATATGGAAGATTAATTAAGATGACATCCTTGACCCAATCATGTTCATATGGGCGTCGGTTTTTTGCCTCTCCCGTTGACACATTCATAACGTGTGATGTGTATATCATGCACAAATTCAATTCGTCTAGGTGCAAACATTGCTATTTCAGTCTTCATCCGTAGGATGTTGGTGACATTTACATGTGGTAGTGATGGCGAGTTCTGCTCAGTGGGTGTTTTTCAAGGGAACAAGCGATATGCAGTACTACTCGCATAGGCCCCGGGTTTTTCAAGGAGGCTGACTTGCACATAACTCCGGCAATGTTAGACTCTTGCCACAAATACTCACACGCAAACACACACTTCCTCTATTCCATCTTCCCTACTCGCCTCTTCCCTTGTTCTCCACTCCACTTTTGTTGTTATGCTTTCTCCACTTTTGTTGTTATGCTTTCTCTATTCACCTCCATATGGATGAGAAGAACATTTCGGTGAGTCCTTGTTCAACTTGGCTAAATAGGTTGTATGCTTCAGGCTGGAAGGTCGGGTGCTCTCATTTTGTCGAATCGTGGCTAATTACTAGTTGATGTCCTGTAGGGGGCTTGCCTCCCCACCACCCCCCACCCCTTCACACACACACACCTTTCCCCCACCTTCATATTCCCCTCTCCTCCACCCCACTTCCAATGGCAGGCTTTTGTCGTTCCCCTCCATCCACTTGGAGGGCACCGTTTGCCGAGCTCGGCTACGCCGTTTTGTCGCCGCAGACGACCCTCACACCGCGTAGGACCGATTTCGCTCCCAAGCCCACCGACTTCACCGGACTCTCCGAATCATGCATCAAGATGTTGCTCGCTCTCATGGGGTCCATGGTAGCTGCAATGGTGTTGATATAGATGATCACCGATAACAAGGCGCTCAACGCCGAGGGGCGTTGCAGGCACTGTCCGCTTCCTGCGCGCCGCTGCGTTCGTGGCAGTCACGCTCTCGCTCGTCACAATGTGCATCGACTCGGTTCTCATGTTGGTCGCCTGCCAAGACAACAAGACAGCCGCCTTCTTCGTCGACGTCTCCATCATATTTCCCATCTACTATCTCGCAGCATATCCTGTCAATTTTTCTTCTTAGGAGAAAGCTGGTGGCGTAGTTACCTATTTTCCCCTATCTAAACCTTGATTGTATATCATAGTTAGCCAGTGTTTGACGCTCCCCCCTTGATTTGTGCATAGCAGATTAGCAGGTGTTTTTAAAGGAAACAGGGATTTGCAGTACGACATGCATGCATTGCCTCACGTTAGCATGATCCAAGTCCCTAAATTGACACTCCATCTATCACAAAATAACTTGTTCAACTTCCTCTAGATACAAACTAAAATATGTAATATTTAGACAAACTTGATCGGCTTATTTTGGGATGGAGAGAATATTTTTAAACGCATACTAATACAATAATCCGGTGCAGGGTAAGCATTGTGCATGCTAATTAATCAACCAAACAACATGGTCAGCTTGTTATTGTGTCTGCATGCAGTTGGCACGATGCAGGAGCAATGCAGACTTTGCAAGACATGTCTGAAAGCTACCGTCGAGTTGATGTTTTGACCCAATTACGTCCAAGCAAGAGGCTGCGGGTCCCAGCAGATCGATGCGCTCATCGTGTTGACTTGCCAGACAAAAACGATATATATAAGAATGGAAGTGTGGAACCAATAAGCGGCTAAATAATTTATTCAGATGGAAAATCGTAGCAGGATCAGGAGGCGTGGATTTTAGCAAGATCAAGATCGCGTACGCTATCCCATGGACGATGCACAAGTAGGGAAAATGAGTCAGAGACTGTATTTCTTGGTGTGGTTCGTGTAGGCCCCGTTAGAAGATCGAAACGAGCTGACGTCGATCATCTGCAGAAACTAATCGATCGAGCTGATTAGCATCTGCAGAAACTATTTCTTGCCGGGAATTTCCTGTGTAACTGCCAGCACTGTCCAGTCAGCTCTTGGGGTGTTAGTATGAACGCAGGATCCATGCACATCATCAAGTTGCAAAACAGCGGTTGCCTTCTGCACATTAATTTTAATAATCTGCACCCAGCAGAGAAACCGCTCTCTGACAGCTGAGGTTTCCTGGACTTGCCTCGAATATACATCCCCCCGATGTTCGTGGCAGCGGCACACATTTGCTGACTCCTTAAGCTCTGACTACATCAGCACGCCTCTGCAGTCTGCCCCCTCGTGCGCTCGCTTCACTGTCAGCTTTCCTGAATTTCATTCACATGTCAAAAGAAAAGTACCCTAAATTTTAGTTCAAGTTGAGTTCCTCGTCGGTCAAACTAGCAAGCTACTTGAAACGAATCTGAAATCATGACATGGCATGATAAGAACCTTGCGATATTAAAACCGACTTTTTTAATATCACATGTAAAAAGACGGATTTTGGTGTAAAAAAAGGTTGTCTAAGTGAACTATGTTTTTGTCTTTTTCACACAAGTTACGAAAAATGTTGATTTCTCGCAAAATTTGATGCACGCACATAGTATGTCGATATGTAAATGTGAAATTTATGCTCCCATGTGCCGAATTGAACTTCGGATAACTCTGTTTATTTACTCTACCAGGGTGTGGCTATATAGTGGGACAAAGATTTGGTCCACATGGGCACCAATGATCCCTTTTTAAAAAATAACTGAAAATCATATTTCTAAGTTTTGAAAAATCTGAAAATAGCTAGCATTGTATCCCACAAACGTGTAAACTTTCAACTGGAAGTAATGTGTATTTTGGCTACATAAAAATGACAAATGTGTGGATCTGAATATAGTGATTCGAATTCTCTAAAAAGAAATCAGACTTTGTCATTTTTGTGTAGCTCAGAAAACAAAATATTTGTAATTGAGATTTTGTACGTTAGTGGGATACATCATCAGTTTCTTTTAGAATTTTGTTAAATAATTTTGTTTAACACATAAATATCATTTTCAAATTTTTTAATACGGTGAGAGCATTGGTGCCTAGGATCAAAACTGACTTTTCGTGTATAATGCATATATAGTTTCAATCTTGCGACTAACTCAATGGTGCGCCCATGGCCATGTCCATTTGCTTTCTCCCTGGTTCATCGTACCGAAGTAGCATTCGCGAGTATCGGATCATGTTGTTACGGACGCGAATTTCAGAGGAAAATATATACCTAAACTATGAAGCAGCAATCTTTTTCTTCGGTAATATGATACGGCCAGTTCCATTTTTCTTCTTGCAGTCGGTCTTCCATTTATCGCATGCATGAGCATGAGAGATGAGACTAAGATTGTATAGGTGCTCCACAAACTGGGCAGCATATATGGAAGGTTAAGAAAGTGACATCCTTTACCCGCAAAGAAAAAAAAGAGTGACATCCTTGACCCAATCTTGTCATTGTCCGTTTTCTTCTTCTCTTGTACACACTCATAACACGCGACGTGCCCATCAATAGAGTAGTGCATATTGGTGCGCAACTTCTGTTCGTAAACCTACAAGCCCCACGATTTCGTTCTTGATCTGTAGGATGTTTTGTCACTTGTATTGTTGTACTCCATATCCATTTCGAAAAAAATTGTATTGTTGTACTCCATATTAGATTACCCTACATTAGCGTAATCCAAATCCCTATTAGTACTACAAACGTAATCCGTGCACAGCATGAGTATATATGCAGCTAACTAACCAAGCGGACATATGGTCAACTTGACATGAGTCTGTATGGATGGGCAAGTGAGGATTTGACCTAACTATGTGCGTCCATGGAAGGGGCCGTGGCCAAGCGGTGGCGCTGCGGCTCCTTGGACAGGGGAAAGAAAGTTTCGGGCGCGCTTTGCAGCCTGCATGACTTTCCTGCACCACTGGCGCAGCGGGAAGGAGTCCCCTGCGCGTCGCAGATGGGCCATGAGCCATAAAAGTCACGCTGTTTGGTGGCCTGCATAGAGTATTTTCGGTTCCGTGGAGATTTGGGCTCTGCCCATTTGGTAGGTCGGTTTTCAGGCCTCCTACCATCCCAGAACGGCGCCGCTGTTGTTTGGTTGCAACCCAGAAACTGCTTCTGCTTACCTCTACCTTCGGTGGTGAGGTTAGCAGCGATCAGCAACACAAGGAAGAACACAGTTCACAGTTCAGACAAACTAAGCAGTGATAATAGTTCAAACACGTTCATAGTTCACGACACGGGACGATCATAGTTCACGACACAGGACGATCATAGTTCATGACACAGGACGATCATAGTTCAGGACACACCATAGACGATCATAGTTCAACAGACGACTGGAACAGCAAGTACACACAGACCAGGAGCTTCAGACATGACTTTGGAAGACGACACACCTGGTCGCGTCGCCATGGTAACGGCACATGGTCATCACCTCAGTGCAGGTGTAGTCGAAGATGACCACACTGTACTGGAAGGTGGACACCTTCTTGAAGATGAGGAACTAGCCTATCTGCAGCTGATGAGCGACGGCGAAGGCCGCCCACTCCTGGTCGATGTATGCGTCATCGCCTTCTCTCATCGTAGTCATCCTCCAGTAGCAGCCTGTGTTGGTGCCTTGGTGGTGATGATGATGTTCGAAGGGATTTCTCCGAACCACCTGACGAAATCATGAGGGATCCGTAGCCGGTTGAAGGTTGGCTTGAAGACGATGCGCATGAACTTGTCCGGCCCTATGTCCGGCTGGAAGTGACCGACGTTAGCCGCCCTTCGCTTCTTGGACGGTCCCTCGTCGGGGGTCTCAGGTGACCCAAGCTTGAGCTTCTTAGTCTGCCACAAGAACACATGCCATTAGAGCTGTGCCTGCTCACAAATATATAGATGAAAACGAACATTGGAAACATGTGATGCCTCATACATTGGATCACACGGCAGCTCAAGGGACTGCCCTCAAACTAAGTCTAGTGTGCAAGATATGACACACCAACGACTAAGTTTGAGGGCAGCACCTTGCCTTCCAGTGTGCCAGTGTTAAATTATTGGCTAATGCACTAGACAAACCAAAACAAGGCCTCATATATGTAGGATCACACGGCAGGCAAAGGGACTGCCCGCAAACTAAGTCTAGTGTGCAAGTCATACGGCACACACGACTAAGTTTGAGGAAAGCACCTTGCCTTCCAGTGTGCCATTGTTGAATCATTGGCCAATGCACTAGACAAACAAAAATGAGGCCTCATATAGGAGGTGGCGTTTTGGCTCATAGGAGCAAATGCTCCCATTATACAAAATATTTAAAAATTAATTTTAAAAATGTCAAAAAAAATTGACATAATTTTTTTGGTGTACATCGTGACATTCTATGTTCGTACACAAGTTTTCGTTGAAAAATAACATTTTGTGCGGTGTGTACAAAAAAGACAAAAAAATGTGTTGTACGTAGTCGTGTTACAACATCAAAATTTGTCTTTTTTACAGGAGCCACACAAATTTTTTTCTTTTTTTGAAAATTTGTGTACCAACATAAAATGTCTAGATGTACATGTAAAAATTTAGTTTAGATTTTTTTGACACTTCAAAATGTGGATTCACATAGTGAGAGCAAATGCTCCTATGAGCCAAAGTGCATTTCCCCCTCATATATTGGATCACAAGGCAGGCAAAGGAACTATCCCCAAACTAAGTCTAGTGTGCAAGTCATATGGCCCACACGACAAAGTTTGAGGGCAGCACCCTGCCTTCCGTTGTGCCATAGTTAAATCATTGGCCATTGAACAACTGAAGAAGTACAAACATGGAAAGCAAGGTAGCATAGCCTCATACAATGAGCACATATGGAGGAGATGTTTGATCTGAACCAATGGCATGGTGATGTTCAGTCATGCCATAGGTTCAGATCAATCATCTCCTCACACTATGATTACCGGTTACAATCATCGGCCTAGTTCAATCAGAAACTACACAATCTAGCACAAACTAACATGCTAAACCTCGGCATAAAAACCCTTCCCCTCTTTGCATGCACAGTAAGATCTGCCAGTTTCAGCAATCAAAAGCATGATCTAGGAAGGATCTACCGCAATCCGACACTATAGTAATAGATCTAAGCAAATCGAGACCGTGAAATGCAAGAACTGGACAAGAACTGCAAGAAATGGGGACGAACACCTTGCAAAACGTCAATCCGACCGCTATCCTAACGGAAACCCTAGCAGATCTAATGTGCATGTCGTCGGAAATGCCCGAGAATGGCATGTTTGAACAGAACGAGTACGAAGGTGAGAAGGAGAGGTCGTTACCGCCATTCTTCCGGCCGAGGAAGAGCTCGAGGTCGCGGGCGAAGACGAGATGCCGATGAGGACTGCGGAGCAGATTGCGGCCGATGTCGAGGTCCTGGTCGCCGACGTCTCCTCCTCCGGTAGCGGTGCTGCTCCCTGCGTCGGTGCGGCGGGAGGGGAACCGCCGGGTGATGTGACAGTTTGGGGGAGGTGAGAGTGCGGTCGTGACTGAGAGGAAGGAGAGGGGAGCGGTGATGCTAATTATGTTGACGTCAGAACCCACCGGCGGGCAGTGACTGGCCAACACCGTAGAGCCGGAACGACTAGGGCTGCGGCTGGCCCTGCCCTCGAGCGACGGCCCGCAAAGCCTCCTGGTCGCGCCGCCGATGCAAATTGCAAGGGCGTGCCACCCGACCATACCTGGTCGGAAGGTGTGGATGATGCCTCGCTTAGTTTCCTGCAGGGCACACACGTACACGTTAAATACGAGCCTCGATCGGCTCTCAGGTTGTCCTGTGAATCGGCTCATGGAGCCGATCCACCCATGATTCGTCCAAGGTGGCCGAATATATGGTGGCCCTGCTTGATCATGATAAAGAATATGAGATCCACGACGATCTGGGGTTTTCACCGCATAATCGGATCATCCTACTCACGATTGGGCCTCGCGCTCACGCACGGTGACCGTAAGCCAGCCCTAGACAAGGCCTAAAAACCAACACTAGGTTGATCCTCGGAACGTCCTGTCTAGGGGCAGCAAACTACACCCTACATGCCGGGATCCTCCAACCCTTTGTAAGGCCTAACTATTACAGATATTAAACTAATCCTTGATGAATCAAGGAGCGATCGTAACGGATCAGATCTACTAAATAACGATCAAGCGTGCCGCCTCGCACCCATGATGAGGTACAGGGACGGCTAGATGCGCAAGGGTTGCACTACGACAACATATGATACTAGGAACAATGCTAACCCTAACACATCTGTGATAACTACGTTGCTCGCCATCAAAGGCTTCACGAGCAACGCATGAACAACTAGGTAGGCTCGTGCTGCCTAGATCGCGAGATGCGATCTAGGCAGCATGGTGCTTACCGGAGGAACCCGCGAGACGAAGGAGTTGGCGATGCGCCGAGATTGGTTTGTGTTGAACGTTGGTTGTTGTTTATTCCATAAACCCTAGGTACATATTTATAGTCCAGGGGACTTTCTAATGTGGGCGTGCACTAAACCGTGCACGAGATAAACTCTACTAAACTAAGATGCGATCTAATATGTTACAGATACACGTAAGGTTCAGCCCAACTTGGTAAACAAGGCCGATTCACGTATTTCTTCCACGTACAATCTTCACGTCCATCTTGATCGCGCCCACCTCTGACCTGGTCAAATTCGTGATAACACATGCCCCCTGGTTTTGGAAATGATATTTCCAAAATCATTACGCCTTCGTCGGGTCATGTCGTGGCAGAGCAGAACCGTCGCATTCTTCATCATGATAACTTGCCTCCTCAACTTCTCTGCACGATTTGACAGTTTTGGCACCACTTCCTCGGAAACTGCTGTGGCATTGAATTTTTATCAAGCCCTCTTTTATTTAACCGCCCCAAACAGTTCTCCTCTGCATCTCCTTCGCATTAGCATCCTCAAAAGCCCTCCTGCGCCACAATGTCTTCTTCTTCCTCTGCCCCATCGGATCTTTCCAGCCAGTCCTCTACCTCCCGCGAGCCAACGCCTGAATGGGGTCCACAAGAGGCCCATGCGGCCGACATTCGCCGCGCCATAGCCGATGGGGATGAGTCGACCCACGACTCCTTTGTTTGGTCTGAAGACGACCAATCCTTAACGGACGGGGAGAGTGATCTTCGCTTTCTCGCTGTCGGGCAGTCGGAGGAGGAAAGCGATGACGACGGCTTCTCCTGGGACGGTTACTCCTCCACCGAGGAGGTGAAGGAAGAGGAGGAGGACCACCTCCTCCGATGAACCGCCGGCCAAGCGTCTCTCGCGGGCGGGCAACATCTGCGACTTCGACAGCGACTATGGCGACGCTAGCGAAGAAGATGAGGACGATGAAGGTCCCGCCGGTGGTTTCTCCAGCAGTGAGGATGAGCCGGCCGGGAGCAGCGCCGATGATGGCGAGGATGAGGACAGCAGCGGCCTTTAGATAGGATAGAGTTAGGAGCAGTAGATGGGACAACATCCCTCCCAACAACTCCCCCTGAGAGCAATCGGCTCTTTTTGTAAGAAATCCCTGCTTATCAATGAATAAGTTCCCTTTAACTTGATTTTGCCGATTTCTTTATACTGAGCCCGCCGATTGTCAACCCGGTAGATGCTTAACGAGCCGATGGCAAAGCATCTGCTTTCAAATGGATTGCAAACAGATCGATCTGATTGCCTTCTCAGATGTCGACTTGCAGTCCATGGACCTCAGACCCAAACTTCCAATCGAACAGGTCCGACACGCAGCTCTAAGACCCCAAGGCCTTTAGACTTTTAACGTCATCCGAATATGATGTTCGTCCTGATAACAAAACTCCTGGGTTAATGCTCCCAGGAAAGCCTGACGTTAAAGCTGACACCTCTGCTCAACAAGTGCTTGCTCACAGCTTTTCCAGCGATGTCGTACTCCCGTGTCGCAACGAACTGGCCTAAGGTCTAACCACCGAAGATGGCCCCTCCTTCAGACTCCTCCCGTCAACCCTGGTGGTTTTATTCTGCAAGAACTCTCTCGTTCAGCATGGTTATGATGCAGAGACAGCCATTTTCAATACCATTGGCTTGCTGCCCCCCGAGCCTCGATCAAGGCGAGAGTGAAGTCGCGCCAACTGCATTGGGCCACTATCAGCCCCTTTACCGTGGTGCAGCGTCAGCCGATTTTGACCGAAATCGGTTGTTAACAGCAGAGAACTTCCCAGGTGAGCTGCCCCCCAAGTCTCTTTGGTCCGATAAGGCAACTTTTGGTGAAAAATGAAGTTCAGTCCAACTGGATGACCGCCGGTTGTCCTCGTGATCCTAGTCTGATCTGCACATCCATGCTGTTCCTGATGTTTGGCCAGGGTGGTGATCCTCAAACCTGCCGGCAAACCTCAACACCTTAAATGAGAAAAAGGGCCGTCTTGAACGCCCAAACTGATGCTCCTGTTGGTGCTGCCGAGCTTGAAGTCTTGTCGAAGGAATTGGAAGTCGTTGAAGAGAGGGCCCGAGTTGCCAGGCAATCTCAATGAAGGGCCTGCTCTGGTTAGGATTCCGCTTAAATCCCTTAAGTCGATGGCCGCACATCGGCTTTGAATCCTCAAGTCGATGACTACGCATCGGCTATGCTCGAAAAATTTTGTATTTTTTTCGATTTTTTTTTATTAGCCGATCGATTCACGAATCGGCTCCCCTGGGTACATCCTTTGTGGCTCTGTACCTTCTCCGTGTATATGCCCCCCGAGCCGAATCCTTCACGAGATTGAAGATATCGGCTTTCCAGCCAATTCAAGATTTTCTCGTCACTCACCCATGCGAAATAGCACATCAGTAAACAAGGGTGATGCGAGTAATCGTAGCCGATCGCTGGAATCGTCTCACCTTGTAGTGGTCGATCCGACCATTCACAGAATGTTGAGATCTCGAAAATCTATGGAAACGCGCCACCGGCCATCCTTTTTCTCCACAGGTATTACATTGGAAATCCTTTCAGCGTGCCTGCATGGCCTGATGAACCCGGCGTCCAACAACTTCTTGATCTCCTTCTTGACTTTCTTAATCTCTTCTGGCCCGTCAGCCGATGTAAACCCATACCCCAGCTTTCCATCGCCTCCTAGGTCAACGCTTGTCATTATTTGGGGCCGATCGTGTGGATCGGCCTCCTCTTCGCCTTTTCCGCGGGAGTGACTGTTCCCGGGTTTATCCTCGTAATGGCGATCTGCGAGCCTTGCCCTATTAACACCAGATGAGCCACCTGGCTCGTGTCTTATGCAGTGGCTGAAATTGACCATGTTGACCTCCGGAAACGGCTGCGTATCAACTTTCATGGCAAACTGATCGAAGAGTAACCGGCCTTGCTCTATCGCCATCTGTATCTGTCCGCGCAAGGCTGCGCAGTCGTTGGTGGCATGGGTGAACGTGTCATGCCATTTGCAGTATGGTTTGCCGGTCATCTCTTGTAACGTGGGGATTTTGTGGCCGTCGGGTAACTTCAGCTGTTTTTCTTTCAGGAGCCAATCAAAAATTTGCTCTGTTTTGCTCAAATCGAAGTCGAATCCCTTTGCCGGCCCTGGTTGTTTTGCCCACTTGCAGGACATGGGTTTTGCCCCCCGGGCCCACTCAGCATTAGTGAACTCCCGATCTCTTGCAGAACCTTTATCTTTGTCCTTCTCGATCAGGGTGACGCGCTTGTACTCGTCCTGGTACAATTCTGGATGACGCTGTTCACATATTGTCCTCTTCTGAACCATGTCTGTGCCTACCGATGCGTCTGCATCGGTATCAGCCGATGCATGCACATCGGCTTTCGCCTGTTTGGGGCGCCATACTTTCTTCGGCGGGCGCGCCTTCGTCTCCACTATCTGCTGGATTTTCGCGGCCAGATCGGGCCGCGCTCTCCTCAACGTGTGCATCAGTACTGCTTCTTTCAAGCTTCGCGTCACGCACCCGGCGCTCGAGACTGGCTGAGTCCATCAGGGCACCACCTTGGTCGGTGGCCCTCATCTTCTTCCCCATCCGACTCCTCGGTCTTCTTCTTGAGATGACTCAGTCGTTTACTAGGTGGGAGAGGCCCTAGACGTTTGAACACTGAAACTTCGTTCGTCCTTCTCCTTTGCTGTGTGCATTCTGGGCAGTCCTCGATTGTTGGCAACCGGCTCATTCCTGAGTCCCAGCAATGTTTGAAGAAGGGACAGTTCCAGTGTTTGTCCATGTTGTCTTGCTCCTTTGACCTCCCTCTAGCGCGACGTTCGTACCCGTCGTCGCGGCCGTTGTTCTGACGATACCCCCCGTCTGCATCAAACCGATGATTTCTTCGATCGTCTTCGCCGTAGCGGCGTCGGTCGTATGGCTGATCATATTTGCTGAGGAGATGCTCGGGTAATGGGCGTGGATGTCGTATGCTTCTCACCTCCTCCTCGGCCAGGTACCGTTTATTGTCGTCTTGGGGCCGGTCACGTGGAACGGCCTCCCTTTTCTCTTTGCCACGCGCGTGGCTGCTCTCTGCTTTGTCCGCATCACGGCGAATCACGAACCCTGCCATATTGGCATCGAAAGAGAACCCTGGTTCCCTTATGGAGTGGCTGAGATCGATCGTGTTGACACCAGGCAACAGACGTGTGTCTCCATTGAGCTTAATGCCGTGCGAACGGATCTTCTCACAGGAGCCAACGAGTTCGGTTCCGAGGACCGCCTTGACCTTGTCGTGCTTCTTCTGGAGCTTGTCAGCCAGGTCCTCGCACTCGACCGGAATGCTTTCCGCCATCTCAGATGTAGATGGCGATGTGGTGGATGTTGAAGATTGTCCCACCGGGCGTGCCAGAATGTGTTGACGTCAGAAACCCACCGGCGGGCAGTGACTGGCCAACACCGTAGAGCCGGGAACGACTAGGGCTGCGGCTGGCCCTGGTCCCCCCGAGCGACGGCCCGCAAAGCCTCTCGCGCGCCGATGCAAATTGCAAGGCGTGCACCTGACCTATACCTGGTCGGAAGGTGTGGATGATGCCTCGCTTAGTTTCTGCAGGCACACACGTACACGTTAAATACGAGCCTCGATCGGCTCTCAGGTTGTCCCGTGAATCGGCTCATGGAGCCGATCCACCCATGATTCGTCCAAGGTGGCCGAATATATGGTGGTCCTGCTTGATCATGATAAAGCATATGAGATCCACGACGATCTGGGGTTTTCACCGCATAATCGGATCATCCTACTCACGATTGGGCCTCGCGCTCACGCACGGTGACCGTAAGCCAGCCCTAGACAAGGCCTAAAAACCAACACTAGGTTGATCCTCGGAACGTCCTGTCTAGGGGCAGCAAACTACACCTACATGCCGCTGGATCCTCCAACCCTTTGTAAGGCCTAACTATTGCAGATATTAAACTAATCCTTGATGAATCAAGGAGCGATCGTAACGGATCAGATCTACTAAATAACGATCAAGCGGGGTGCCGCCCCTGCACCCATGATGAGGTACAGGGACGGCTAGATGCGCAAGGGTTGCACTACGACAGCATATGATACTAGGAACAATGCTAACCCTAACACATCTGTGATAACTATGTTGCTCGCCATCAAAAAGGCTTCAGACGAGCAACGCATGAACAACTAGGCAGGCTCGTGCTGCCTAGATCGCGAGATGCGATCTAGGCAGCATGGTGCTTACCGGAGGAACCCTCGAGACGAAGGAGTTGGCGATGCGCCGAGATTGGTTTGTGTTGAACGTTGGTTGTTGTTTATTCCATAAACCCTAGGTACATATTTATAGTCCAGGGGACTTTCTAATGTGGGCGTGCACTAAACCGTGCACGAGATAAACTCTAATTTCTAAACTAAGATGCGATCTAATATGTTACAGATACACGGGCGGTTCAGCCCAACTTGGTAAACAAGGCCGATTCACGTATTTCTTCCACGTACAATCTTCACGTCCATCTTGATCGCGGCCCACCTCTGACCTGGTCAAATTCTGGTGATAACAAATTATGGTGCGTGTTCCCGAAGGGACGCGGCGTCTCCGCCTCCCTTCTCCATGCGTGCAGGCTTCTGGCCGCAACGGGCCTGTCCCCGGAGAAACTGCCATTCCGGGCGTTCCTCCATGCCTGTCCCGGGGGTGCTTTAAAACCCGGTTCATGCAACAACGCAGTGGGCTGCAGACATCCAAACGGGCCGAAAATTGCTGGCCCGATGCGAGCCAAGGGGGATGCAGGATACCAAACGCGTCCTTCGTGTTTACCATCCCGGCCGTCTTCCTAAAG
The DNA here is from genome assembly GCA_030979885.1 of Lolium multiflorum. Lineage (NCBI taxonomy): Eukaryota > Viridiplantae > Streptophyta > Magnoliopsida > Poales > Poaceae > Lolium > Lolium multiflorum. The sequence goes on along the minus strand of CM061753.1, from coordinate 218,016,366 downwards.
CTTGGAATTTCCTCATTGGTCATCTTCGAATCTTGGCTGTAACATACCGGCCGACTTGTAATCTCAAAAGGGCGGTACGTAGCTACGCGTCGAGGATTTGACCCGATTATAAGGTGCCGCTACGTGCCATTAGTTTACTTAGACTACTCACAATAGGATATCATACTACCTCCGTTCTAGTTATAGGGCTTGCACGTATTTCTAGGTTGTAAATTTGGCCAACATAATATTATTTGTATAGTATAAAAATTCTATCATTAGAAAGTAAAACATCTAAGCTTTCTAATGATATATATTTTGTAATACATATGTTGCATTATCATTGTCAAATTTACGACCTACAGACACGCGTAGGCCCTATGAACTGGGACGGAGGGAGTAGCTAGTATCATGCACTACATCTATCACCGCGTTCCGGCAGCGAGATGGAGATGCATGGAAGGCGTCCACAGAGTCGCCGGTGGAGGGTTGGAGTGGCCAGCCCGGGATGGTCGCTGATACGTCCAATTTGCATCACTATTTTGTATCATAATTTGCTGTTATTCATTGATATATTTCATATTGGGACACAATACTTATGTTATTTCATCTATTTTGCATGTTTCATCATTATTGGAGGATCAAGCACCGGAGCCAGGATTCTGCTGGAAAAAGCACCGTCGAACGCAATATTTCGGAAGATCAACTGTGGAAGGAACTTACACGTAAATTCCTATTTTTCCAGATGACGGAGGGAGCCAGAAGGGGGAGCAGAGAGGGCTCAAGGTGGGGCCAGACCACAGGCCGGCGCGGCCCATGGCCTGGCCGCGCCACCCTGTGGTGTGGGGGCCCACAGCCCCTTTGGCCTCCTTTTCTTCGCGTACTCCTTCGTCCCGAAAACCTAAGCCACAGGGGAACCTCACGAAGAGTTACAGCCGCCTCTGCGGGGCGGAGAACACCAGAGAGAAAAGAGCTCTCCGGCGGGCAGGAATCCGCCGGGGAAATTCCCTCCCGGAGGGGGGAAATCGACGCCATCGCCATCGTCATCGAGCTGGACATCATCTCCATCATCATCATCATCATCTCCACCATCTACACCGCCAACACCACCGCTGCACCTCGTCACCGCTGTAACGATTTGAGTTGGATCTTGATTGTTTGATTGGGGAAACTCTCCCGGTGTTATTCTCTACTTGTTGTAGATGCTATTGAGTGAAACCATTGAACCAAGGTTTATGTTCAGATTGTTATTCATCATCATATCACCTCTGATTGTATTCCATATGATGTCTCGTGAGTAGTTCGTTTAGTTCTTGAGGACATGGGTGAAGTCTAAATGTTAGTAGTGAACTATGGTTGAGTAATATTCAATGTTATGATATTTAAGTTGTGGTGTCATTCTTCTAGTGGTGTCGTGTGAACGTCGACTACATGACACTTCACCATTTATGGGCCTAGGGGAGTGCATCTTGTATTCGGTTGCTAATTGCGGGGTTGCCGGAGTGACAGAAACCTGAGCCCCCGTTAGTATATCGATGCAAGAGGGATCGCAGGATCTCAGAGTTTAAGGTTGTGGTTAGATTTATCTTAATTACTTTCTTGTAGTTGCGGATGCTTGCAAGGGGTATAATCACAAGTATGTATTAGTCCTAGGAAGGGCGGTGCATTAGCATAGGTTCACCCACACAACACTTATCAAAACAATGAAGATTATTTAGCTACATGAAGCGAAAGCACTAGACTAAAATCCCCATGTGTCCTCAAGAACGTTTGGTCATTATAAGTAAACAAACCGGCTTGTCCTTTGTGCTAAAAAGGATTGGGCCACTCGCTGCAATTATTTCTCTCGCATTTTACTTACTCGTACTTTATTCATCTGTTACATCAAAACCCCTTGAATACTTGTTTGTGAGCATTTACAGTGAATCCTTCATCGAAACTGCTGCCAACACCTTCTGCTCCTCGTTGGGATCGACATTCTTACTTATCGAAGATACTACGATACACCCCCTATACTTGTGGGTCATCAAGACTATTTTCTGGCGCCGTTGGCGGGGAGTGAAGCGCTATTGGTAAGTGGAATTGGTAAGGAAAACCTTTACTGTTTGTGCTGATTTTATTTCTGCCTGCTGCTATAAGTCATTATGGAGAGATCTTCTTTCAATTTCTATTTGGGAAATCTACTACTACTGCAACGGTAGTGGATGAGGCGCCAGGTGAGGAAGTAGTACCATATAAAATACCTATGAAAATTATTGAACGTGTTATGGATAACCGCTATGAAGGGGATGGAACTGTCCATCCTGGTGATCATTTACTGTTTTTGCATGAATTATGCGGGTTATTCAAATGTGCAGGTATTTCTATGAATGAAGTTAGAAAGAAACTATTCACTATATCGCTGTCTGGTAAAGCGGCGCACTGGTATAAATTGCTGAAGAATGGTGATTCTATTGATTGGGAGGACATTGTGCCTTTATTTTATTCCAAATTTTATCCTCCAAGTGAAATTCACAAAGATCGGAACCGCATATATAATTTCTGGCCTCATGATGGAGAGAGTATTGCCCAAGCTTGGGGGAGATTGAAGTCTTTAATGCTCAAATGCCCCATTCATGAGCTTCCTGGTAATGTTATTATTGATAATTTCTATGCAAGACTTTCTTTTCAAGATAAGACCTTGCTGGATACTTCTTGTTCTGGATCATTTACACGCAACAAAGAAGAGTTTAAAAGGGACCTTCTTGATCGGATCCAAGAAAATACTGAAGGATGGGAGAACGACAAAGATAGAGAATCAGGTATAATTTATGATTATAAATGCATTGAAGCTTTTATGGATACTGATAAATTTCGTAATATGAGTGCTACATATGGTCTTGATTCCCAAGTTGTTGCAAATCTTTATAAAGCTTTTGCCTCTCATTATGAATTGCCTAAGAAGAATTTTGATAAGTATCATGAACCGTATAAAGATAAAGTTGATTCATCTGTAAACAAATGTGTAGTGATTGAAACTGTTGATAATGTTATTCCTGAAGCTTATATTGAAAAAACTCCTTTCCCTGCTAAAATGAAGGAGTACTCTGTCATATCTAGTGCGGTTAATAAAAGTGAAAAGAAACCTAAAGAACCTGAAGAACAAATTAAAATTGAACCTGCTGTTGCAATAGTTAAAGATCTTGTGACTGAAAATGTGGAGGATGGTCATATTATTTTCTGTGAAGATGCTTCTAATATTGTTTCACATCCTAATAAACCCAAACAAGTTAGTGTTCCTATGCTATCTATTAGAATTGGTGATCATTGCTATTATGGTTTATGTGATATTGGTGCAAGTGTTAGTGCTATTCCTTATGAGCTTTACACGGAGATTATGCACGAAATTGGTTCTTGTGAACTTGAAGATATTGATGTGGTTATTCAGCTAGCTAATAGAGAAACTATTTCTCCAATTGGTATTGTTCGAGATGTGGAAGTTCTATGTGGTAAGATTAAATATCCTGCTGACTTTTTGGTACTTGGTTCTGCTGCTAGTGATCATTGTCCTATCATTTTTGGTAGACCTTTTCTAAATACTTGTGGAGCTATTATAGATTGTAAGAAAGAGAAAATTTTGACTAGATTTGCTGGTGAACCTTATGAATTTAACTTTTCTAAATTTACTAAAACTCCTTATAAAGCTGACTTGCCTAGTAATGATTTTAAAATGGAGCAGTGTGCATCTATTGTTCTTGTTCCTAATAATCCTTTGCAGCAACATTTGGAGAATAGTGAAAGTGAAGCTTTTAGGAAAGAAAGAGATGAGCTTGAGGAAATTTTTCTTCGCCAACCTATTCTCAAGCATGATTTACCGGTGGAAGATTTGGGTACAACACCGCCACCAAAGGAAGATCCTGTTTTCGATTTAAAGCCTTTACCTGATAATCTTAAATATGCTCATATTGATGATAAGAAAATATATCCTGTTATTATTAGTTCTAAGCTTTCAGAGATTGAGGAAGAAAGGTTATTGGAAATATTGAAGAAACACCGAGGAGCTATTGGTTATACTCTTGATGATTTGAAAGGGATTTCTCCTTCTATTTGCCAACATGCTATTAATATGGAAGATGATGCAAAGCCTGTTGTTGAACATCAGCGTCGTCTAATTCCGAAGATGAAAGAGGTGGTAAGGAACGAGGTATTAAAACTTCTTGAAGCTGGTATTATATATCCTATTGCTGATAGTAGATGGGTTAGTCCTGTGCATTGTGTTCCTAAGAAAGGAGGAATGAATGTTGTGCCTAATGATAATGATGAGCTTATTCCTCAAAGAATAGTTGTAGGGTATAGAATGTGCATTGATTTTCGAAAAGTTAATAAAGTTACTAAGAAAGATCATTACCCTTTACCCTTTATTGATCAAATGCTAGAAAGATTATCTAAAAATACTCATTTTTGCTTTCTTGATGGTTATTCTGGGTTTTCACAAATTGCTGTTAAAGCTAAAGATCAAGAGAAAACCACGTTTACTTGTCCTTATGGAACTTATGCTTATAGGCGTATGCCTTTTGGTTTATGTAATGCTCCTGCTACTTTTCAAAGATGCATGTCTGCTATTTTTCATGGTTTTTGCGAAAGTATTGTAGAGGTGTTCATGGATGATTTTTCTGTCTATGGGAATTCTTTTGATAATTGCTTGCGAAACCTCGATAAAGTTTTGCAGAGATGTGAAGAAACTAACCTTGTTCTTAATTGGGAGAAATGCCACTTTATGGTTAATGAAGGAATTGTATTGGGACATAAAATTTCTGAGAGAGGTATTGAAGTTGATAGAGCTAAAGTTGAAGAAATTGAGAAGATGCCCTATCCGAGGGATGTTAAAGGTATTCGTAGTGTTCTTGGTCATGCTGGGTTTTATAGGAGATTTATTAAAGATTTCTCTAAAATTTCAAAGCCTCTTACTAATCTTCTTCAAAAAGATGTACCTTTTGTTATTGATGATGATTGTAAGGAAGCTTTTGAAACTCTAAAGAAAGCCTTAACAACTGCTCCTGTAGTTGAACCTCCTGATTGGAATTTGCCTTTTGAAATTATGTGTGATGCTAGTGATTTTGCTGTAGGCGTTGTTCTTGGACAGCGAGTAGATAAAAAACTAAATGTTATTCATTATGCTAGTAAGACTCTTGATGCTGCTCAAAGAAATTATGCTACAACTGAAAAGGAATTGTTAGCTGTAGTCTTTGCTTGTGACAAGTTTAGACCCTATATTGTTGATTCAAAAGTCACGATTCATACTGATCATGCTGCAATTAGATACCTTATGACAAAGAAAGATGCTAAGCCAAGGCTTATTAGATGGGTACTTCTGTTGCAAGAATTTGATTTACATATTATAGATAGGAAAGGTGCTGATAATCCTGTTGCTGATAATTTGTCTAGATTGGAAAATATTGCTTATGATCCTGTTCCTGTTAATGATAGTTTTCCGAATGAACAATTGGCTGTAATAAAGGTAAGCTCGCGAGAGAGCCCTTGGTATGCAGATTATGCTAACTTTATTGTTTCAAGTATTTGCCTCCAACCTTTTCAGCTCAGCAAAGGAGGAAATTCTTTTATGACTTGAGGCATTATTTTTGGGATGACCCACACTTATATAAAGAAGGAGTAGACGGTATTATGCGAAGATGTGTTCCTGAATATGAACAACAGGAGATATTGAGTAAATGCCATGGTAGTGTTTATGGAGGACATCATGCTGGAGATAGAACCGCGCAAAAGGTTCTACAATCAGGTTTTTATTGGCCAACATTTTTCAAAGATGCAAGGAAGTTTATCTTATCTTGTGATGAATGTCAAAGAGTTGGTAATATCTCTAGACGCAATGAAATGCCTATGAATTATACTCTTGTTATTGAACCATTCGATTGTTGGGGATTCGACTTCATGGGTCCTTTCCCTTCTTCAGAAGGTAACACTCATATACTTGTCGCTGTTGATTATGTTACTAAATGGGTAGAAGCTATACCTACAAAGAGTGCTGATGGTGAGACCTCTATAAAAATGCTTGTAGATGTTATATTTCCTAGATTTGGAATACCTAGATATATTATGACTGATGGAGGTTCTCATTTTATTCATGGAGGTTTTAGAAAAACTCTTGCTAAGTATGGTATTAATCATAGAATTGCTTCCGCATATCACCCTCAAACTAGTGTTCAAGTAGAATTATTAAATAGAGAGATTAAATCTATTTTGGGAAAGACCGTTAATAAATCTAGAAAGAATTGGGCTAGCAAATTGAAGGAAGCACTATGGGCTTATAGAACTGCTTATAAAAATCCTATGGGAATGTCACCTTATAAAATGGTTTATGGAAAAGCTTGTCATTTACCTCTAGAACTAGAGCACAAAGCTTATTGGGCTGTTAGAGAATTAAATAAAGATCCTAAACTAGCCGGTAATAAGAGGTTGCTGCAATTAAGTTCTCTAGATGAATGGAGAAGTGAAGCTTATGAAAATGCTAAACTCTTTAAAGAAAAAGTTAAGAAATGGCATGATAGAAGGATCATCAAAAGAGAGTTTAATATTGGGGATAAAGTCCTTTTGTATCGGTCTCGTCTCAGATTCTTTGCAGGGAAATTACTCTCGAAGTGGGAAGGACCATATGTTGTTGAGGAGGTGTATCGTTCAGGAGCAATTAAAATTAGCTCTCTCCAAGGCAATGCCACACAAGTGGTGAATGGACAAAGACTCAAGCATTATATCTCGGGTGATTCTTATAATGTTGATGTTGATATTATTCAAGTGGAAACACCGGAGGCTTTCATCAAAGGACAAATTGACAGTCCGCCAGAACTCGACTTTGAATAGGTAACAGTACAGTAATAAAAAGTCCGCGTTTAGCTTTCCGAACAATATTTCTGCTGTTTTTGGAAAATATGAAAAATTATGGATCGAAACGGAGTGGAAGAGACGCGCGAGGGCCCGTCACCATAGGCCGGCGCGGGCCCCACCCTGGCCGCGCCGACCTATGGGGACAGCCCCTCGTCGTCCCTTTTCCACTCGTTTTCGGAACCTTCCTTTTATCGTAAAAATATTTGCTATATAATCCCCCGGACCCCTGGAGGTCCGTATATCGTTTTCTCGTCGTGTTTTGTTTCGAGCTGTTTTCCGCCAGATTTGTTTTGATCTAGAGGCACCATGGTCTCCAACAACAAGGACAAGGGACCTTTGGAGGAAGATATTCAAGACCCGGAACTGAAGGAAGAAGACGCAAGTGAGGATGAGGAAGAAGTGGAGGAAGTTCCGCGAGTACACCAGCGTGCCACCGTTGCAAGCATTGGCGTGATATCAAATCCATCCAACACCAAGAGGAGTGCACGAATCGCTACCGGAGGAGCAGTTCCACGTCGCTTCTTAGCTCCAAGGACATCTTCTCCAAGAAATTACAACCCTTACCGCAATCTAATCTACGATCGTCAAACTGAAAGGACCCCCAAGGTAGTGTTGCCAAGTGGTTGGGATATAGATCGTTCTAACATTGCAGGAGAGATGAAATCTGAAGCTGAAGGATGGGGAAACAACTCTAGGAGTTGGGACTCGCCACCTGACATGATTATGAGCCGCGTTGAGCACAACTCGGAACTGATTCGCAACCTCACCTATGAGATTGAAGATTTAAAGGAGCTTGTTAAGAAGCTTGTCGAGAAGAATCCATCACCATCATCACCGAAGGAGTAATTCATCATCGGTATTGGCATCCCCTTGGTTTGTTCCAAGCTTGGGGGAGTGCCGCGGTATCACATCATCACTACCTTTATCTTTTACTATCAAGTAGTGTCATATCATGAGTAGGGAAGTTATCATATGGAATAGTATGCAATGTGGAAGTATCTCTCTTAGTTGGTTATCTATGTATCCGTTGGTGTGAGTTATCGTTATGGAATATTAATGAGAAGTCTTATCATTTACTTTTTGCACACCTTATTTTAGTTTGCAATCTCCATTATATGATCACTCTTGACATGAGTATTGATATCACTTTGGGAGAATCAAGTAAATCTATTTGGTTTTGGCAAACTTAGCATTGGTCAATAGCAACAACACCCTGATGTTTAAATAGAAGAGAGAAATACACTTAGATATATTACTCTATTATCTCTATGCTTAGTATTCTGAAGTTAAAATTGCTTGTGCTTATGAGAAAGATGCATGATTGTTCTATCATATGTATATTTGTTTGTTTCCCTCAACCTTTATGCTTGCTATTAAACCTTGCTAGCCAAAGACCTGTATCGAGAGGGAATGCTTCTCATACATCCATAACCTTAGACCAAACCTATGCCATTTGTGTCCACCATACCTACCTACTACATGGTATTTTCTGCCATTCCAAGTAAATACTTCATGTGCTACCTTTAAATAATTCAAACTATACTACTCTTTATTTGTGTCAATGTTTTATAGCTCATGAGGAAGTATGTGGTGTTTTATCTTTCAATCTTGTTGGGCGGACTTTCACCAATGGACTAGTGGCACATCCGCTTATCCAATAATTTTGCAATAAGAGCTGGCAACGGGGTTCCCAGCCCCAATTAATAACTTTCATTAATAATTCTCTTCACATGTTTTGCCCTGATTTATCAGTAAGCAACTTAATTTTGCAATAGACACTCCTCCATGGTATGTGAATGTTGGAAGGCACCCGAGGATTCGGTTAGCCATGGATTGAGAAAGCCAAGGTTGGGGGAGTGTCATCCATAATAAAACTAAAATACATGTGTAAACAAAAGAGAAGAGGGATGATCTACATTGCTGGTAGAGATGCCGTCCCTCATGGGAGCCGCTCTTGGAAGGTTCGCTTGGCAAGGGGTTAGAGTGCCCGCTACCATTCGTTGACAACAACAAACACCGCTCAAAATCTTACTTTTATGCTCTTTATATGATTTCAAAACTTGAAAAGCTCTAGCACATGATTTAATCCCTGCTTCCCTCTGCGAAGGGCCTATCTTTTACTTTTATGTTGAGTCAGTAAACCTATTTCCCTCTATCTCAAGCAAGCAATTGAGTTGTTGTAAACCAACAATTTATGCTATGATTCAGTTAATCATGTCTTTTATACTTTCTTGTTTAGTACAAATTTTATCTGAATGAATATGACTTTGAAGTTATCAATGATTACGAGGAGATTGTTATGATTGAATATGAAAGCCCAGCTATATAAATTCTAATATGAAAGCTTTGGTTAGAAGTACAATCCGTTAGTAGTTCTCTGACCAAGAACAAAGTTTGCCATCACCAACTATGATTTCTTATGCACCTTTACTTGTGATTTCTCTTTACTTATTTCAAGATGAGTTATATGAGGAAGTTGTTTACTAGAATGTCTTGTGTGAATGAATATGATGCTTCTTGTCCGTATTTTATTTATCGACTCTTCACTCCATAAACATGTGGTCTTGTTTATCGAGCTCAGTTTCGCTTGGGGACAAGCGAGGTCTAAGCTTGGGGGAGTTGATACGTCCAATTTGCATCACTATTTTGTATCATAATTTGCTGTTATTCATTGATATATTTCATATTGGGACACAATACTTATGTTATTTCATCTATTTTGCATGTTTCATCATTATTGGAGGATCAAGCACCGGAGCGGATTCTGCTGGAAAAAGCACCGTCGAACGCAATATTTCGGAAGATCAATCGTGGAAGGAAATTACACGTAAATTCCTATTTTTCCAGATGACGGAGGGAGCCGAAGGGGGAGCAGAGAGGGCCTGGTGGGGCTGACCACAGGCCGGCGCAGCCCATGGCCTGGCCGCGCCACCCTGTGGTGTGGGGGCCCCACAGCCCCTTTGGCCTCCTTTTCTTCGCGTACTCCTTCGTCCCGAAAACCTAAGCCACAGGGGGAACCTCACGAAGAGTTACAGCCGCCTCTGCGGGGCGGAGAACACCAGAGAGAAAAGAGCTCTCCGGCGGGCAGGAATCCGCCGGGGAATTCCCTCCCGGAGGGGGAAATCGACGCCATCGCCATCGTCATCGAGCTGGACATCATCTCCATCATCATCATCATCATCATCTCCACCATCTACACCGCCAACACCACCGCTGCACCTCGTCACCTCTGTAACGATTTGAGTTGGATCTTGATTGTTTGATTGGGGAAACTCTCCCGGTGTTATTCTCTACTTGTTGTAGATGCTATTGAGTGAAACCATTGAACCAAGGTTTATGTTCAGATTGTTATTCATCATCATATCACCTCTGATTGTATTCCATATGATGTCTCGTGAGTAGTTCGTTTAGTTCTTGTGGACATGGGTGAAGTCTAAATGTTAGTAGTGAACTATGGTTGAGTAATATTCAATGTTATGACATTTAAGTTGTGGTGTCATTCTTCTAGTGATGTCGTGTGAACGTCGACTACACGACACTTCACCATTTATGGGCCTAGGGGAGTGCATCTTGTATTCGGTTGCTAATTGCGGGGTTGCCGGAGTGACAGAAACCTGAGCCTCCGTTAGTATATCGATGCAAGAGGGATCGCAGGATCTCAGAGTTTAAGGCTGTGGTTAGATTTATCTTAATTACTTTCTTGTAGTTGCGGATGCTTGCAAGGGGTATAATCACAAGTATGTATTAGTCCTAGGAAGGGCGGTGCATTAGCATAGGTTCACCCACACAACACTTATCAAAACAATGAAGATTATTTAGCTACATGAAGCGAAAGCACTAGACTAAAATCCCCGTGTGTCCTCAAGAACGTTTGGTCATTATAAGTAAACAAACCGGCTTGTCCTTTGTGCTAAAAAGGATTGGGCCACTCGCTGCAATTATTTCTCTCGCATTTTACTTACTCGTACTTTATTCATCTGTTACATCAAAACCCCTTGAATACTTGTTTGTGAGCATTTACAGTGAATCCTTCATCGAAACTGCTGCCAACACCTTCTGCTCCTCGTTGGGATCGACATTCTTACTTATCGAAGATACTACGATACACCCCCTATACTTGTGGGTCATCGCCGACGTGGGGTCCTCCCCCTGGTCCTAGGTGGTCTCTTGCGTGAAGAGGAAGACTAGAGGCCGGAGGCCTGGACTAGCCGGAGTGTTGAGTTCCGGAAGGCTCCGCCGGCGAATGTACAAAGCTTTTTGCCTGGAGTTTGCTGGATCGGTGGTATTCGGTCGTGCGCACCCATGCTTTTATTCCGCCCGATTGGTTCTGGAGGGAGCGGCGCGAAGCTCTTTTTCTGTGTTGACATCAAGTGACTATGGATCCATGATGAAAGTCGGAAGAATAGAAGTTCATGAAGGACGGAGGGGAGAACTAGCTAAGGGAGGTTCAAGTCTCCGCGCTGTTGAGGGACTTGCTTGGTGTTCCGGACTTCATAGCAGCGGTATGAAAGTGGGGGGGACAACACAGGTGAAGTTCAGAGTCCTACCTTTCAGGGTGAAAACCCAAGGTCTGGCCTTAACTGGTTATGCCTGGCAATGATCTTGTTGGAGACATTGTTTTGAGAGCGGAGACTATCTTCAGGGTGAAAACCTAAGATCGTTGATCGGGCGACGACGGTGTTAGAGCACTGTTCCCTTCTTGGAGGCGTCGTTTTTGGAGAGTCGTATTTCGGTGTTGTCTTGGCGGTGGATGTATTGTGTTGTTAGGCCCGAGATACTGTAGCGGGACTTTTGTTTCTTAGTTTTCTTTTCCTTTTTTTGGTTGTGTGCATCCGTAGTGCTATTAGGGCGGTGCGTTGTTGCAGATGCTGGGTGTAATTGGTATCTTTTCGATATTAATATATTCTCTTTATCGAAAAATGTATGTAAAAAACTGATGTGTCACATCAATTAATGATGAAAGAGATGATAGTAGTATCATAGGGAGATATTGTATCATAGCACATAGAACTAAAAAAAATTAACTTAAAATAAATCTTGTGCACAAATTTGTATTGAGATTCTACAAATCAATAAATATAACTAGGCTATGATACTACTACATGATACTATGCATCGCAGAGATAGTATCATACAGTAGTATCATATATACAGTAATATCATATGCATGATACTACTATATGATACTTTCCATTGTGATTAGTCTTATGCGGCGATCTCAGCAACCCAGCAGACCACTCCTTTTGCCCATGCGTAGCCGGTACTACGTACAATTTTTTTAAATTAGAGCAACCGGCAGGAGGACTGCCTTTTCATTAAATAAGAAGGAAAACCAAAACACTCTATAGGGAGGGCATGTTTAGTTTAAGGTGTAAAACATGCGAGAAACCACCATAAGCCAAAATAAATCAAATACAACGCCCTAATCTGGCTTGGCAGGATAGTTCAGCCTGACGATAGAAACAACGCTCTCTCTGCATGATATCTTCCCTAGCAATCGACGCTACCTCAAGGTAGGTGAGGCGACGACCTGTGAAAATGCGGTGGTTTCTTTCTTTCCAAGCGTTCCAGAGCACGTACAACAAGCGTCCAACAATTTGCCAGCAACGATGGCGTCCCACCAGTTGGAGGTGGACGCCTAGGTCTACCCGTGCGTGACAATAACGTCTTTGTCTTCCCTCTGAAGGAGGGTCCAGATGGCCGAAGTTAAGGCGCAATCCTGACAAAGAGGCAGTTGTTTAAGGAGCAAACATGCACAAAGGGAAAACGGGGTCATGGGGCCATCCTCTCACAGCCAGCATGTCAGCGGTGAAGAGCTTTGCGTGAATGGATAGTCAGGCAAAGACCTTGCATTTGGGTTCCGCGTGTGCCAACCTATCTTGTTAGCATCGGACTTTGCGAAATTGCCGAGAAACTGCACATGGTATGCAGACCCGGTGGAGTAAACCCCCTTTGACAACACATCTGGGGCAAGGTGTGTGGCCGCGACAACTTCCCAAACTTGCAAATACTGCGCGATAGAGCATATCCAGTTGCCGTCATGTAGCTCTTTGGCAACGGTTATTGTTTTCCTAGCAGCCACCTTGAAGAGATCCAGAGCCCACAAACGAATGGGCCCACGTTCTGATCATGAGTCTGATCAGAAGGAAGTGGATTTCCCGTTGCCAATGGTATTATTCGTGGTAGCTCGGAAAAGATCAATGTCCATTGAAGCCAAACCTATCGCAGACCAAGGGCACAGCTAGAGCGTTCAATGTCAGGCATACCGTCTTCCCGTTAACCAGCGTGTGTCCACCTGAAGCATTTTTTTGGCGTCGTCTACAGTCCAAGTAAAGTTTCTTGCAATTTTATTGATCTTATCACGTGCCCATTTTCACAGGGGATGGCAGTGGCATGGTAGATGACCGTGGCCATGAGCATCGATTTTGCGAGCTTGTTTCTCAAAGCGTACAAAATATATCCTTTTTTTTCAAGAAAAAATGAGTGGGTTCAGAGATCACGGCCGGGGACAAACACGTTGTAAATCCATGTTAGCAAATGACGAACGCCCGTGACGTGGACATGTCGTCGCAAGCGTAGACTTTGTAGCGGGAAATTTCTTGTAGCTGAGACGCGCCATATATATAATCCAATCGAAACACGAACGCCGGTCGCGTCACGAAATCGGCGGCACAAGAGACGACTTATCTACCAATTTACTGCCTTTTTTGGCCGTACGTGGCCCCGGGCCGCTTTTGCAATCTTTTCTTTCTAACATCCTGTATGCGTGCGTGAGGCTGTGAGCATCAAAATGAGCTCGTGTAAATAATGTTCATGTTTTCTCTCTATATTGGGATCATCCCACGATCTTTTGCTTTCGGAACGAGAAGAGAACTAGGAAGAACCGCTGAGCACAGGACTTATCTCCTGTACGTGGGGTGTGAATGTGATGCAATATAAGCAGAGCGTCGTCGGCGGAGCAAGGTGGTGAAGACTAGCTGAGCACGGAGGTAATCTGAGGCGCGAATCACCGATCGTAGCTATCGATGGAGGATGATGACCGACTGACGAGGTACAACATCCAAGTACAGGTCAATTTGTGCAAAATCAAGCGTGAACGGAACCGAAAGGAGACTCGTTGACTTTGACCCTGAAAGCTCAGCAACCGCTATAACGACAGGTCATCCATGACTTTGCACAAACCACCCACTATTGTGTTGTTGTGTCTGTTTCATCAAAAACTAATAACCAGACCTAAGATGGCATCCCATCCCCACCGCACTCGACCACTAACCACAAATTTTCTTCTTCACCTCCACATGCGCTGCCATGGCAAGTCACGTCGTTGCTAGCTATGGGGAGAAGCGCCTTGTCTCCATCTTCTCCAACAGTCTCCACCCGCTCCTGCACAAGCATCTTTGTCCCATATAAATGTACGATGTTTAAAATTTTACATGTCGTGGTGAGGGCACATTTCGCTAAGGGCATGTTTTTCAAGAAAACGGCGATATGTAGTATGATGACCGTAAGCCACGGGATTCTTCAAGGGGGGTTGACATGTACATAACTCCGCATTGTTTGACACTCTCTTGCCACAAATTTGTATGATGCAACTTGGAAAGCCAGGTGTGCTCTCATTTTGTCCAATCGTAGTTAACTACTAGTTGATGTCTAATACACCTTAAAAAAGATGATGTCTAAAATTTTCGCTGTGTGCTGGTATGGGTTGGTGCGGCCCCCCCCCCCCTAATATGCTTTTTTTAACTCCCATCTTCTTCACTCCACTTTCATTTCTAGGCTTTTGCTGTTCTCATATGTCTAGTTAGAGGGTACCGTTCACCGAGAAATGGTGCAGATAGGATTCTTCCAATCCGGACTGTTCCTGCTTCCTGCACGGCTTCGCCGTCATACAAACGGTCCAGATGGCCCTCGCTCAACGTGCAGCGATTGCGCTCCGTCCCCCACCGACTACACCAACCTTTTTGAGCCCTGCATCAAGATGCCATGGTGTCCATGGTAGCTGCCATGGTGCCAATACAGATGATCACCGACAACAAGGAGGTCAACGCCGAGGGGCGTTGGGTGGGCCGTTCGTGGCAATGTCGCTCTCGCTCGTCACAATGTGGTTGTGCGGTGAGTTACTTAGTCTTCAAGATAACTCGGTCCTCCTACAGACATCATCCGTCACCGCCTTCTTCACCTGCGTCTCCGTCGTATTTCTCATCTACTATCTCGCAACATACCGCCTCTGGGAACACCTCTACGTGTCAATGTCCAAGACGATCTGGTGGACAAAGCTCAATGGGGGAGCAAAGCAGAGTTTGCATGCCGTCCCATCAGTTCAACTCTGATAGCTTCGGTGGAGTTGATGATTTGATACAACTACGTCCAAGGAAGGCTCTACGGTCCCCGCATATACGCGGAACGTGTTGACTTGTCAGACACAAAAAGAACCAATTGGCGTTTGTTTCGGCTTAATTTTTTCAGATGGAAAATCGTAGCAGACTAGGAAAATCGAGTCATTGACTAATTGATCATCTGCACAAACTAATTGTTCATCTACATAAACTTCTTGATGTGGTTCGTGCAGAAACTAATTGATCCTTGTGATTAGCTCTGTGTAAACATCAGGCGAGTTGCGGACGGCCGGAAGCGAGATTGAAACTATCCAACTGCCTGGCCAGGAATTTTCCCTGTAACTGTTAGACCGACTGGTCAACTCTTGGGGTTTAGTATGAACGCCCAATCAATATACATCAATCAGGTTGCCAAACAGAGGTTGCTTTCTGCACCTTCTAATCTCACAAGTCGATATGGGTACTTGATTAATGCAGCATCGATACGCGTTGAATATTAAATCGACCCGATCGATTAGAAGCGCGGCTACGTTTGTTTTTTTGGTTTATGTTGCGACCATGTTAAGATAGCAAACCACTCCAACTATGAAAATATCTCTTCTAAGAAAAATGAAAGTATCTTCTTGATCCATTGAAAAACAAACTCTTTCAAGCTGACGACCATCTCGAGTTGCCAACACGCAACCAACAATTTTATCATTTAGAAATTGTTAACTATGGGTGTGATTTTATCCCCAAGAGGATTGGAGGGGATTTGGTGAAACTCTTTCTTTCGCCCAATTCCCTCAAATACTTTTTCATCCTGATCCACTAGTGTTACATATATAGAGTTTTTCATCTACATAAAATGAGAGGGCTTGTGGTGGATATGTTAAGATTATTCCTTCCAAAACCGGCGTGGTAAACAAATTGTTAAGGATTTTTCTGGATCCGCGCTTATCCCCTCCAATCATCTCAAGTACAATTCAAATAGACTAGAAGTAGACATGGCCTAAAGGATATTACTAAGTATGGAATTAGTGTGTATAATATCATCATATGCAAATATGTTACTCCCTCCGTTTCAATCTATAGTGCCTATAGATTTTCTGCATTTGTTTCATAATATAAGAGTAGATTTGTGTTTATTTGCAAAGAACCCCTTCCACCGAGATGAGCTGAATAGCTGGAAATAAGGAAACGAACTAACACGTGCATAAAATCTGGGAACCTCCTATATCTCTCCTATTTCTGAGATCGTGGTTGTACTCTTTAGGGGGTTTTGTGTTAAAAAATGACTTGCGCTAATTACCGTGCAGAAAATCTATAGGCACTATAGATTGAAACGGAGGGAGTATATATTTTTATCTTACCAAACGTGACATCATTTGTACAACCCATATCGAAAGAAGGTGTGGGGTGGCATCCACCGTCATGCTTACGGTTTGACAAATCTAGAATGAGAGGGACGCACGAGTTTTGTAAAATGTATCTGCCTTGCCTACCCGTCATATGTGCCAAGATCAAAGTGGGTCTTGTTCTTTGGCTTCTTATAGGATGGAAACACTTGAGTTGCATATAATATATCGTGAGCGTAGTGTAGGCCTTGGCTTTTAATTTATTGGGTTCCTTGCTTAAGGAACCCCCAAAACTTATGATTGAACACAACCGGTCTTGTCCTCGGGTGTTACCTCCCGCACGTGTCCCTGTCTTGTAAGGAAAACGTGAAGCAAAGCTTTCTCGTAGAGTATAAACTTGGGTAAAGAGATTAGGGAGATTAGGAGAGCCTTTTCTAGTTTTAGCATTGTTTCAGTTGGCCGTGATGCGAATATGGCTGCCCACTTATGTGCTAAGCAAGCTAGTGTTGATAGCAGGAGATGTCTGTGGATCAATTATAACCCAGATTTTCTCACAAATACTCTTACGAGTGATTGTACTGCTATCAGTAATCAATAAAGCTCTCTGAATTAAAAAAAAAAACTGGCATGTGGACTTAGGAAACGAAAGAGTAACAATCAAACTGAAATTGGATGACGTTGGTGAATGATCACGTTGCCTTTTGTGCAAGGAATAAGAAATGAAGCAGGCCGGGTGATGCCGTCGGCGTAAACTTTGAAGTTTTGAATGAAGATGACATTATTAGACATGTATAATGATATGTATCCAATATGGTGTAGTACACCAATTGGATACGTATCCAATCTGTACAAGCCACGGTGGAGGCTCTTTCCACCAATATAACACGTAACCGAACCCTCGAACAAGGGTATCGTTCCTCCCATAGAAGTTTACATGGTATCAGGCCCCTCCCTTCCCTCCTAGCCGCCGCCGCCGGTGATCTACTCTCACCGTCGTCTCCTCCACGATACTCCAAGCTCCGGACGTTGACATCAGGTCTTCTCCTTGATCCCCCCTGCTCGCTATCTCCCAGGTCTCCCAACACCTCCCCAACCCGACAGATCCCACACCGTCCCAACCCTAAACCCTTCTTCGCCGATCTCCTTCATGGCGTCCTCTTCGTCTACGACTGCAGCCATCATCGGCGCGCCACCGGCCACCAAGTTGACCCGTGCCAACTTTCTGTATTGGCATGCTCAGGTTCTCCCTACCCTTCGTGGTGCCCGTGCCATGGGTCTACTCGACGGGTCCGATTCTGCTCCGCCTGAGGTTCTTGAGGCTGAAGATGAAAACAAGAAAAAGGTGTCCATCCCCAATCCTGCCTATGATACTTGGATCACCCACGATCAGCAGGTGGTCAGCTTTCTTGTCAATTCTCTCTCTGAAGAAGTTCTTCCTCATGTTTTTGGCTGTACACATGCCTCTGATGTTTGGCGTGCCCTTCAAGAACTATACACCTCTCAATCCAAGTCGCGGGTTTCAACTCTCCGCGGTGCTCTTACCAACACAAAGAAACAGGACATGACCGCTCAACAATTTATAACCAAGATGAAGGGATTTGCCTCTGAACTTGCTGCTGCTGGCAAGCCTGTTGATGATGATGAGTTGAAAGACTATATCCTTAATGGTCTCGATGGGAATTTCAATGCTCTTGTGGCTGCTATCAATGCTGTTCCATCCACTTCTCTCAATGACATGTGTTCCCAATTGTTATCCTGTGAGACTCGTGATACTATGTTGCTCTCTACTGGACAATCATCAGGCTCCTCGTTCATGTCTTCGGTTAATGCTGCTCCTCGCCATCCAAGTCAGGCGCAGCCTCGGCCACCACCTACTCCTATGCCATATGGACATTCCTCGCCGCAGCCACACCCATATCACACTCCACAGCAGCCATATACACCTCCCTACAACCCTCCACAACAGCCCTATACACCTCCTTATTCTCCCTATCAACCTCCCATGATGCCCTACCAATCCCACTATCCCCCGCCCTCCTACCAGCCTCCCCTTCTTCCCCTCCCAAATCCGCCCTATGCCCCAGCCAACCAATACAGACCCCCTCGCCCACCTCAGCAGCCTCAAGGACGCCAAGAGCCGGCGCGTCCCCAACCTCAAGGGCGTCGTCCAAAGGGGGGGGCGCAAGGACCAGCGTGGACGTGTTGCATCACCTTGGCAGGAAGGGGTCTTCTGTCAAATCTGTAAGAAAGAGGGTCACTCCGCCGATGAATGTTGGTGGCGTTATGGGGATGACAATGATGATGATGATACCTCGAAGGACACCAAAGGTGCATATGGTGTCGATACCAATTGGTATATTGATACAGGGGCTACACATCATGTCACAGGCCAGCTGAACAAACTCAGTGTCCATGACACATATCAAGGGCGTGATCAAGTTCACAATGCTAGTGGACAAGGTATGGACATTGCTCATATTGGTCATTCTACATTGCACACCCCCCATAGTTCTATCCAACTTCGTAATATTCTTCATGTTCCAGATGCTTCTATGAGTCTTCTTTCTGCACATAAAATTGCCCTCGACAATAATGCCTTTGTTGAAATTCACCCTTTCTTTTTCTTGATTAAGGATCAGGCAACCAAGCAAGTCGTGTTTAGAGGTCCCTGTCATGGTGGCTTATATCCCCTTGTTCCAGTTTCGTCGGGGTCATCCAAGCATGCACTAGTCACCATCAAGCCATCATCATCCACGTGGCATCGTCGTTTAGGGCATCCATCCTCTTTTATTGTCCAGCAAGTTCTTAGGAAGAATAATCTTTCATATTCTCCAGAAATAAATTCTTACATATGTGATCCATGCCAACAGGCCAAGAGTCATCAGCTACCATATCCTGTATCCACTAGTGTTTCTACAGTTCCTTTGGAACAGATTTTCTCTGATGTATGGGGTCCCGCCCCTCTCTCTGTAGGCAAACATGCATATTATGTAAGTTTCATCGATGATTTTAGTAAATTTACTTGGATCTATTTGCTTAAGAAGCGTTCTGATGTTTATCAAGTGTTTCTTGATTTCCAACAATATGTTGAGCGCCAATTTAATCGTAAAATTATCACCATGCAAACTGATTGGGGTGGTGAATATGAAAAACTGAATGGCTTTTTTCAACGCGTTGGCATTGCTCATCATGTTTCATGTCCCCATGCCCATCAACAAAATGGCTCCGCTGAGCGTAAACATCGTCATATTGTTGAAGTTGGTCTTGCTTTACTTGCCAACGCCTCCATGCCACTCAAGTTCTGGGATGATGCTTTCATTACTGCCACCTTCCTCATAAATCTGCTTCCTACAAAGGTGCTCAATCTCTCCACTCCCACTGAAAAACTTCTTCAAGTCAAGCCCAACTATGAGCCTCTACGTGTCTTTGGTTGTGCATGTTGGCCTAATCTCCGCCCATACAACAAACACAAACTCTCCTTTCGTTCCAAACGTTGTGTGTTCCTTGGGTATAGCCCCCGTCATAAAGGAGTAAAATGTCTAGATGTCAGCACAGGGCGAGTTTATATTTCTCGAGATGTTGTATTTGATGAAAATATCTTCCCGTTTGCATCTCTTCATCCCAATGCTGGTCGTCGTCTCCGCGAAGAAATAATGCTCCTCCCAGACACTACACCATCACTGGCTTCAGATGATAGGGGTGTGCATGCTAATGATCAATATTTGCACATTGTTCCTGTTGTTGATCCTCCGCAGGTTACAACACAGTTTTCTGGGCAAAATTCTGGTGAAAACAGTGCAAACAGCACATCAAATGATGCTACAGCCGAAGCACCTGAAACAACAGCAGCTGGCGCCGATCCCAATGCTGCAGAATCTGTCTTGGATCACCGTCCTGACGCGCCTGCCTCAGATTCGCCTGTGCGCGGCAGTCTGAATCAAGAAAAATATGCTACAGATTTATTGGATCTTGAAGTTCATCGGAAGTCTGGTGCTCTTATTCTGAATCAAGAAAAATATGCTACAGATTTATTGGATCGCGTTGGTATGAGTTCCTGTACTCCTTGTCCAACACCACTATCCACCACAGACACGCTAACACTGTATGATGGTTCTCCTCTTGGTTCTGAGGACATTACGAGGTACAGAAGCATTGTTGGTGCACTTCAGTATCTGACCCTGACCAGGCCTGATATTTCCTTCTCAGTAAACAAGGTTTGCCAGTATCTTCATGCTCCTACAACTTCTCATTGGACGGCTGTCAAGAGGATTCTTCGATATATTCATGGCACTCGCACTATTGGACTCACTTTTCTGCAGTCCCCCTCTACATTACTTAGTGCGTATTCAGATGCAGACTGGGCTGGTGACCTTGATGACAGACGGTCTACTGGAGGATTTGCTATTTTCTTTGGTCCTAATCTCATTTCCTGGAGTGCCAGAAAGCAACCTACTGTCTCCAGGTCTAGCACGGAGGCTGAATACAAAGCTCTTGCCAATGCCACTTCTGAACTTATTTGGCTTGAAACTCTTGTTCGTGAACTTGGTGTGGTTCTTCGTGAACGTCCAAGTCTATGGTGTGACAATCTTGGTGCTACATATCTATCTGCAAACCCAGTGTTTCATGCACGCACCAAGCATATTGAGATAGATTTCTTTTTTGTTCGAGAACGGGTTGCTCGCAAGCAACTTGATGTTAGGTTTATCTCTAGCAAGGATCAGATTGCTGATGGTTTTACCAAACCTTTATGTGTTAAGAAACTAGATGAGTTTAAGCGTAATCTGAACCTTAGTCCGGCTCAGATTAAGGGGGGGTATTAGACATGTATAATGATATGTATCCAATATGGTGTAGTACACCAATTGGATACGTATCCAATCTGTACAAGCCACGGTGGAGGCTCTTTCCACCAATATAACACGTAACCGAACCCTCGAACAAGGGTATCGTTCCTCCCATAGAAGTTTACAGACATGTTATCCAATCGAAACACGGATGTCGGCCAAGTCAACAAATCGGACGATATGACTTGGGCAAAAGTTTGGTGGTGCTGCCATCCTGATGACATTCACGAAATGACTCACGGCCGGTCACATGCAGTGAAGGATGACTTATCATAGTGTAGCACAATAAATCTCACACGCTAGCATCTAATACCTTTTTGCTTGAGCTACAACATCCATGCAAAAGGGAAGAAGCTACGGATAGTGAGATTCTTAGTGGGACATTCCCGTCCTGGTCTACGGTGAGCCTCACTTAGATTCATACACATTCACTTACAAGGCCTCCCAAACACTCTTTGGAAAAAAAGAGTGAATTAGTTTTCTGAAAAATTGGTTGCATGGTTAGGCTATACAGCCTTTTGGGCTACACGTCACACATACATCATGCATTTATCATGAGAGACGTGCTTAATTAGCATCACTACATCACGGTAGAGATTTGGGGGCACTTTTAAGTACCCTCAAATGTGAAAAATATGCCCTCAAAACTTTTAAGGGCACATAAAAATGTGCCGAATTTACTTGCTACTCGGAAAATATTAAGGGCACTACAAAAATGTGCCCTCATAGGTATACCTTTTAGGGCACATTTTAGACATGCCCCAAAAAAATTTGAGGGCACATTCAAAATGTGCCCCGAAAAGTTTTGAGGGCACATCTAAAATGTGCCTCAAAAGTTTAGAGGGCACATAAAAAATGTGCCCCGGAAACTTTTGAGGGCACATCTAAAATGTGCCCCCAAAAGTATAGAGGGCACATGCAAAATGTGCCCCAAAAACTTTTGAGGGCACATCTAAAATGTGCCCCGAAAAGTTTAGAGGGCACATGCAAAATGTGCCCCAAAAACTTTTGAGGGCACATCCAAAATGTGCCTTGAAAATTTAAGGGCACATCCAAAATGTGCCCCCAAAAGTTTAGAGGGCACATCCAAAATGTGCCCCGAAAAGCTATTAGGACAGATCTAAAATTCAGTTTACAACAATCACAATACATATAATCTGTAGCTACACAACCTCGGTACACATATCATTTCAAATGTCAGTCTGAAATTAAGCTAGCTTCAAAGGCCGGTATATATCGAATACATAAAATATGTGCCGGTTACAATAGTGCAAACGAATAAAAAACAAAGTCCAAGAATTACTTGCTCTAGAAGATTCGAACAGTTCAAGCACATATAATACTGGTACAAACCCAACAAGGTACATATGGAAATACTTCATTGGCGGATATAGGACTGTGTATGAGGCCTTTGATGGGAGAATCAGAGCACCACTCTCGTGACCATGCAGAAGCAATTAAAACTGAACCACCCACATCTGTCATAGGATTTTGAGCTCTGTTGTAAGAACCGAAAAAGTGCTCATAAGCAAGACTCAAAATAATTGATAAGAAGATGGCACAAGAATGGCAGAAAAAGTCCAATGGTATATGATCTGCAATTGTGAACACCTTCCCAGGTTACTCTCAACTACAAAGGAGGTAATAAATATATATATAACAAAAGAACAAGTAGTTTCTTTGACTCAATGAATCACCTTAAGCAAACTAATAAAATATGCGTCAATAAGGTTGATAACTAGCAAGTATACTGAGAATATAGTGGCCTAGAGTTGATAATACACAATTCTAGGTGCAAGAAAATGAAGCAAAGCATGTCATGCTACTGCACAGTTAATGTTACCTTCCTTAAGGGAAATACAAAGTGTTATTGTTAAGAAAAATTACTGCAGTAAGGAATAAATCTACACAGAAATAAAGGTGACAGTTCACCTGATTCCAGAGTATGGTACTCTCGAGCTCCTCAATTAACCAGATTCTCCAGTCTGGGAAAAGCATCCTTCTCTTCAGCTATATCTTCCTTTTATTTGCTATATCATTCACAAACATGCTAGATCAGTTAACCATGGCTAACAAGGCATTAATTAGAACACTTAGGAAATACCAAATCATCTCTAGCACTAACAAAATCTCTCTAAACCGAAGCAAAATCAGAAGGGCCACAGATCATGTTCAGTGAGACAATAAATCGAAGGAAAATAAACACAGTTTCTAATTCGTAATATAGTTCCAGAAATCAAGCAACTAAATACCTGAGAAGAAACTCAAGTTCCCGTTTGGTTGCATCCAATAGAGCATCCCGAATACCATCCATGAAGGCAAACCACTGTTTGGTTGCTTGGAATATAGTTGGTTCTTTCAATCTCCAGTCATAAGGGTACTTGTGTTCTGACAACCAAAGGCCACAATGGGTAGACAAACTTTTAAATAAAGTTGTTATTGTGAAGTTACTCACTGTAAGTATCTTCTAATATAGGATGGAAACCTTCACAACTCATTTGGACTCTAGAACTAACTGAAAGAAGTCAAACTTGCGGTGAAAGAAGAAAATTCACTCAAGGGAGACCTCTGCAATTTTATCTCACCTGCAATCACTCAAGGGATGGTCACTATTGACTACATGATATGTAGCAATAGCTTTAAATCAATGGGGAAATGTTGATTTCAGGAAGGAAGATGACAACAATAAATATCAGATATTTCCATACAGGCATAGCCAGCAATATGAAGTTGGTGCCATTTGCAAAATCGATACTCGTCGATAAACAAAAGATGCAAAACATCAGCAGTATATAAAGTCAGGCCGGACGATTGGTGTAAGCTAAAATAAATCTCTACGTGAAAATAAAAGCCTTAGAAAATGTAAGAGAACAAGAGAAGATAGTTTTAAACTTCAGTGGCCAATTTAGCAGTCCAGTAGAGATAAAAAAAATATCTATGTACTGAGCCAACAAATGGTGCCGTGTGCTAACACGAAATATGAGTACAAGCTAAATGACCAGGACATCATTTAATTACCTTAGGTGTACTGTATGAACACAGTTGACAGAGCAAACAATTGACATAGTACAGTGGAGTAACGGGGTTGTAGAGATAGTGGGATTACCTTGGCAGTCCAGCACTTAGCCTCCGCATTGTGGATGGCTTCCACAAGGCCGGTGTAGTTCCAGTTCTTAATGACATTGTAAGGTCCATCATGGATCTCCACCTTGATGCTGCATTTGGAATTCATACCTGAAGTATACACACAACGGCAATCACAACCAAGGCAAACAAAAATATGACAGAATTACAACTGTACTGAGTGAGAATCCAAGAGTGCTCACCTATACCACTTAGGCATCTTCAGCTTCTTGCAGTTGAACAAGGAGTCACCAGTCTCTTCATCACCACGTTGTCACTCATAAGCATCTTCTGGACGCAGCACATATACAGAACAGCAATTGTTGATTATTGATCATGCAGTGACACATTAACCAGTGAATAACTCACATTGGAGTATATAAATACCATATGAATTATTTTTTCAAACCTAGGATAATTACCTAGAGCTCACCTTAGTATTTTTCAGATAGCAAGAACAATATTCCATTTACTTCAGATAGCAAGAGCAATATTCCATTTACTTCAGATAGCAAGAGCAATATTCCATTTACTTCAGATAGCAAGAGCAATAAATAAAATGAAACGGCACACTTAATTGCCAAATCTCTTTCCAACTTATATGTGTTGTATCTACTGCACCTAACCAGGAACTATCTAGCTATCACAAGCAAACCAACATCATATCATCATCCATAGATCCCAACCATGAGTTCACAAGCAATACCACAACCTAGCACATATCCAGGAGATCAGCACCATAGTCATAACTCTAAAATTAAATGTGACTCGATAGCTGTACCACCTACACCGCATCACAAAGAATGAGGGAGAGCAGGGGATAACCGAGGAACTACCTGGCAGTAGACGTAGGATTGCGACCACCACTGCTGTTGCGGTGCGGTGAAACCACAGCCGTGCAGCAGCAGTGGGAAACAGAGGTCGTAGACGAGGAAGACGTAGTAGTCGTCGTGGAGGTAGCCGATGTAGTAGTGGATTAGCAGCAGGGGAAGTCGAGGAGGAGGTCGTGGGCGTTGAGGATGCATACGGAGGTGCTCGTGTGCGGAGCAGCAACGGCAACCCGAGCCAGACCCCATGGCTAGGGTTTGCCGGCGTGGCGTCCTGGCGGCAGCGAGGATCTGGCGGAGCCACGCTGGAAGGTGGACGACGAGGGGAACCAATCGGAGGAGCAGCGGCGCGGAACCACGCCGGAAAGCGAGCTGAACCCTGCGGGTTAGGGCTAGCCGTGACGTCATGCTTGGGGGGCGAAACAGGGAGGTGTAGTTGGGGATCCGGTGGAGGAGATCAAGCCGGAGCATCCCCGGCAAGCGGCGGAGGCGGATGCGGCCGGAGTTGAGCGCAACGGCAGCAGGCGGCGGCTCATCGTGGGTGTGAGGAGGTCCCGTACGGGTGGGGATCGAACCAGGAACGAGGGAATGGAGGGAGAGAGGGAGTCAGGCTGCCGGCTGGGTACGCGGATGGTGATGGGGCAGACTCATTCCTGCTACATCTGCAATGTACGTCCAGGAATCGGGGATGGATTCCTTGTTTCTCCCTGCTGGCTGGACCAATGCCCAACTGCTTTTTTCTAATAACAACAGGATAACTGTTATATTCATCGCAATAGAAGAAAAGGTCAAGACGACCGGTTGACCCAGTTTATAAGGAAAATCGGGTCCAAAAACCGTACAGATCGACCCTGTTTTTAAGGAAAAAAAATCAGAAAACCGCACAAACAACAGAGCCTTGTCGCCCACACGACACAAAGCCAACATTACACAAAACAAACACATCTGTGCCTGGAGCCGCCGCTCCAGCTTCCCCTGCTCAGTCATGAGCTGCAACACCGCACGGATTAGATGCCACGTAGCCCAAACTACACAAGACGATCATCCGCAGACCATGAACATCACGCCAAAAGATCCGGGGCCGCTGCCCCGACGTGCTAGCCAGACCGACCTTCCGATCACGTCGACCGGGCCGACGGACTTGCTACCCACGTAGCACAAGCACGCCACCCTTGCCTTGCTAGACCACAACCACACCCCATATGCCTGTAGCTGCACGGCTTTTCGAGGCCGCCACCTCGACGCACCATCCACCGTCCGGAGCCGCTGCCCCGACGTCCACCACCTTCGGCTGCAAGGCAACCATGCCTAGTTGACGCAAACCTGCCACACCACAAGTGTCGAGGCCTCCAAAGGCGGCGCCTTCAAGAAGGTAGCGACATAGATGTCGCCGTCGCCCGCTCCCGGGGAGCTGAGTGCTCCTGAGGAGCTGAGTGCTCCTGAGGAGCTGAGGTTTTCACCCGGAGACCACCTGACATCCGCGACGACAAGAGATGTAGCTCACGAAGATGCCTTCAAGAAGGAGAACGGCACCCACGGGTACCGCCGTCATTGGCACCTACTCAGAATAGGTGCAAAGCTTTCGCCTGGCATGCCATCTCCGCCATGGAGCCCCGCTTGAAGCTCGGGTAGAAGGAGCGCAACCAACAGAGCATGGGACCTTGCCGCCAATCACCCGACACACACACCCGACGCAGCAGCCAGAAGCAGCACCTCACTCCGCAGCCAAAAGCTGCCGGAGCGCCAGATTTGGACGGGAGCCGTCGAATATTCGGTCACCAGCCGCCACGCCGTCGAGGAACCGCGCCATGGGCCCGTGGAAGCCCGCAACGACCCCCGCGCCTCCTCCGCGCCAAGGACCTCTCAGGCCGCCAGCGCGCTTGCGCAGAACCAAGCCAGACCAGCGCCCTCAACAATCACCGGTCGCGACCGCTGCAACCCGAGGCCGTGACCCTCGGCGCCCGCTCTGAAGCCATCCACTCGTTTGAGCGCGAAGGACCCGCCCCAACGCTCGCTTGAGCGCGGCCAGCCTCAACCGCACCAGTGCTCGCTTGAGCGCGGCCAGCCTCAACCGCACCAGCGCTCGCTTGAGCGCCGCCAGCCTCAACCGCACCAGCGCTCGCATGAGCGCGGCCGGCGAAGAAGAAGCAGCGGGAGCCCCGCGCCGCCCTGCGCCAAAGCCAGGCGTCGGCCCGCGCCGCCGGTCGACGAAGCTGCCCCGTGCAGCCCGCCTATGGAGCGGGGAAAGGAGATCATGCCGCCGCCCACGCCGCGCGAGCTTTGCCCAGCGATGCTTGCCGGCGGCGGTGGGGGATAGGGTTGGAGGCGGAGCTTCTGCTGGCGGCTGGGGTTAGTACCCAGGTCGCCCGCGGGGAGCGACCGAGGCCAATGCCCAACTGTTATTGTCTCTCGAAAAGACTTATGATTTGTACTTTGAGAAAACTGCCACAAGGACAACAATTTATGGACCATACTGAAGGTCCATGGTCAGGGCTTATGACATCCAAGTTGGCGATGAGGTATCTTTCAACTATGATGAATAATATGACATACATGATGTCACTGTGTACCACCATGGGGACAATGGCAAGAAAAGGAAATTATTAGTTGGAGATCCAGGTATGAATCTGATGGACTTGTGTTATTATCATATTCTCTTGTAGGACTGACATGCATGTCAACTGTAGTGAATTGATATTTTGCAATTTTCATTGGTTGAGCAGTGGTTAATGATGTGGATCTTCATATTAGAAGTGCACTTCACAAGACTGTTTTCTCAAACATCAATGCAATCATAGAGCAGCAGATGGCAGCCATTACTTTTGCCATCTTGAAAGAAGTTTATGTGCATACTAGAAGAAAACTTGAGGATGATGAATTCTATTGCAGTGTAGACAATCTGAAGTTCTTTGTGCACATTTACAATGATGAAAATGTGCACTTTGATGCCCTGGTTAGTTATGAAATTCTTGCACTTTGATGTCCTTGTTAGTTCATATAGTATTTTTAAATTATTTGTGTAGCATAAGATACTGCATTCCTGTTCTGACTTGGTTAACATGTATTTGTCAGTACCTGAATCCAGAGTACTTCAACGATATGCACTGCCCTGTGAATGGAAATGTACACATGTGGAGGAGGGGCCTTAACCAACCAGAGGTAGCCTGGTACCACATTGAAGGAGATGACCACATTGCAATTACTGTAGGGTGGAACCATTTCAGGGAAGAATCCAACATTGTGGAAGGCTCTCTACTTGTGATGAAGGCAGTTCCAACCTATGAAGCCATTGGACTTGACTTTGTCGAGATGATGAACCCATGAAGCAAGTAATGAAGACATTATGTACTGTTTTTGCAAGTTAGTTAAGACTAGTTTTCATATTCGAGTTGCTAGTAAGTACTTTTGATTGTAGTACCTAAGTTTGTTATGTAATATATAAGTAGAATCTGGTCTGTAATAGTAAGTACTCCATCTGTGTGATGTAGTAGTAAGTATTCCATCTGTGTGATGTAATTTATTAGTAATCTGGACTTGGTCTGTAATAGATTTAAGTAGTTCATGCTCTAAACTTGGTGTATAACTATTAATGTGTGTTTCCTCTATTGGTGCTTTGTTGTTTTCAGGGCACATCACAAATGTGCCCTCATATGTATTAGGGGCACATGGATTTGTGCCCTCATAGCTATATCTATTAGGGCACATGGATATGTGCCCTTATAGGTATACCTATGAGGGCACATAAGATATGTGCCCCGAAAACTATTTACGGCACATGGATTTGTGCCCTAATAGGTCATACCATTTAGGGCACATCTAAATATGCCCTAAAAGGTATATTTTTGAGGGCACATCCAAAATGTGCCATAATTGATATGTCCTATAAGGGCACTTAAAATATGTGCCATAATTGGTAACTTTTCAGGGCACATAAAAAATGTGCCCCTAAGAATGTGCCCTGAAATGCCTACCGTGGTGTAGTGCATGTAGTAATATGCAAACGAACTTCAGAAAACCATCTGCTGATGAGGTGTTATGCAACTTTTCAATGCAATCTTATTTCTTTGCGGAATATTTGGCTAATTACATGCTTTAATCATGCCAATAATGTAGAACTAATTTAATCACATATATCACTAGCCAAATCAGTACTCCATTAGCCAAGTCACAGATAACATTGCTAACAAATCAAGTTGACCCCTGGTATGAATAGATGTTTGGCAACCGGCCAGATTTCTATCATACAATGTAGCAACCACATGTGTGATTGATCAAATTGAGTACGAATTAACGAGCTTTGATGAAAAGATACATTAATTAACTGACGAAAATACCAAACTGATTCATTTGTATTATTAATTAAGAAGATTCCCTATATATTTATACATTGAAGCGGTAGCTAAACAATTATGTTTATTTGCATCAGCTAGCATGTCGTAACATGTTGGAGACAAGCAAGAAAAGAGAGGCGAATTTCTTCGGAAATTCCGTATGAATGGTGTGGCAACTGACATGCACTCAAGCTTTTCATAATGTTATGCCAGCCTCGTCGTCAACTCCAATAGTTTGTTCGATGCATGCAGGTCACGCATCAATGATGCATGCAGGTACAATCAGCTAATTAATTACTACGTAGATCCAAAAAATATTTTTTCGGTTGGGTTTGCGTGACATGCATTGTTTTCAGAGTTTATTGGTGCAATTATATACCTGAATAATCTCGGAAAAAAATTGTATACCTGAAAGACTTGGCGTGTTCCCAGCACACAAAAACAAATTTGTGTCTATGAATTCACGCAAGCAGGTCGATATACAATAGAAAGAAGCGAATTGACCAATATGTCAGTTTTGTTAGAGAAAAAGTATATCCCCTAATTTCAAGCAGATGATAGAAAAAGATGTGTCTGGGATTGCAGCAGGTATAGTACTAGTACACGGTCATCACGGTAAAAAATATGAACACCCTTGGCTGGGTGGTGAAGTTAAGTTACGGTGTTAGACTCATCCATCGAATCAAGTATATTTTATAATTTGTGTTGCTCCATGGATAATTTTGTCCTGATTAAATTTAACTGTTTGACTATAGTGGCAAACTAAATTGAATTTTGCGTATTCTTGTTACACAAATGTATGTCAAGTGTTTTACATTACATTCTTGGGTGGCGTTAATTAAACGATAGTTTATGTCTATGCCTTTGCCATTTTTTTTTTTTGAACCATCCTCTGCCACTAATGGTAGCTACCGTGATGCCAATCCAGTACATGATCGACAACAAGGCTCTCAACAAGGAGGGCCGCTCCGCTGGCGTCGGCCTTTCCCTTGTCACCATGGGGCTCCAACGCTTCGTAACTTTCGAGTTGGTGGTGGTCAAGACGAGCGATTAACGCCTCCCACCCCTCCGCCGCCACTCGATTTGCAGGCCGTTTCGACGGCTGATCTCTTCTGAGTCGGCACCATCGTCGCGGCTGGCTCTCTCGTCGGCCTTTTCGCCTTCGCCGCTTCGCCTGCGCGTCCCAGAACGCGGCGTCAAATCCACCCCACCTCCACGAACATAAGGTGTTCGACGACTTGTTAGGTAGGCGCGATATGCCGTTGTTCGTTGCATCGTCTGTCGCGGCGCAATTTTAACCTTTAATTTTTCCGATGTTCGTTGCCTCGTCTGCTCGACGCGTCATTGACACACGAACGAAGCATCGCAGCTTTTCCTTACTGGCGCCTGAGGGGCAGACGAAACACCCCATCAGTGTTGCGCCTCCCCGGAGCGTCTCTGCGCCTCCTCCACGCGTCACCACCGTTCGCACACCACCGCACGTTCCAAATCTTTCTTCCCGCGTTTTCGTCCAGCCTCTTCTCGCGTCGCTGGCGTCTATAAAAGGCCTTGTCTGCTCAATGGACGCCACCACAGCCACCATCATCCCTTTCTCCGCTGCAAGACATGCCTCGTCGCCTATGCACCACCTACTCAATGACGAGCCGCCCGCTCCTCCTCTGCTTCTTCCTCACGAGAGCCAGGGCCGCGGCGTCCTCACCGGGTGGAGGAGTCGCTGTCTTGAGTCGAACCCTCGGCGGAGCTCGAGGGGGAGGTGGAGTGGGAGGTGAAGGTGGAGGTGGAGGTGGAGGCGCGGCAGCCTGGCCGCGTCCGGCGCTGCTCATGGTGGATCTGCTAGGGCTGAGCAGAAGCGGCGCTACGGCAGCGGCGGCTAGGGTTTAGTGGGAGGAGATGAGATGCTCGCACCCCTGTTTATATAGGTCGGAGGCAGGGCGACGACCGCGCCACGCGGTGCATCGCCATTATTACACGCGGCACCCGAGGCATCGCAGTGCAACGTCTACTAACTGCGCACGCTCGCGGAAACCGAGGCACGCCATTAACGCGGCCATTCAAAGGCTGCGGCGCGCCGCCCGAAAGTAATGTCGCGAAAGACGAAGCAGTTGTGCCGCTGCCGGCGGGCCCGTGCGAGGACCGAGCGGACACTTTGCGCGTCCGCAGCGACCGCAATACGCATATTGGCGCTCCGCGGACGGTCCGGTCACTTTGTATCGCGCCGGTGAAGGTGGTGCAAGACGCATTTTCAGTCACGGCGGACACAAACGGTCGTTCAGCGTCCATTTGCGTCGCCGCTTGAGATGCCCTTACAAGTCATTCAGACACACAACATAGTTTGCAGATCAGTCAAACACAACACACGAGCTACTCTAGCATAGTACTAGCATGCATGTTTTGTCAAGGAGATCAAGGACTCTTTATCTCCATCAAAGCAATGCCCGTATCTCCATCAAAGCAATGCCTGAAGATCAGGCGATTTTTTTTAAATAATACAAAATTTTTATTTAATTCTAGGAATAGCGCGCGATTTCAAAAAAGTGCAAAAGTGTGATCTGGTCGGTTAGTGATACGTCTCCAACGTATCTATAATTTCTGATGTTCCATGCTTGTTTTATGACAATACCTACATGTTTTGTTCACACTTTATATCGTTTTGATGCATTTTCCGGAACTAACCTATTGACGAGATGCCGAAGTGTCAGTTCCTATTTTCTGAAATTTTTGGTTTCAGAAATCCTAGTAAGGAAATATTCTCGGAATTGGACGAAATCAATGCCCAGCATCTTAGAATTCCACGAAGCTTCCACACCCGAGAGGAACCAGGGGGCGGGGCCCCACACAATAAAGGCGCGGCCGAGGGGGCGCCGGCCTACTGTGTGGGCCCCCGTAGCCCTTCCGACTCCGCCTCTTCTCCTATAAGAAGCCCCCTGACCTAAATCTTCGATACGGAAAAGCCACGGTACGAAAAAAGTTCCAGAGCCGTCACCATCGCGAAGCCAAGATCTGGGGGATAGGAGTCTCTATTCCGGCACGCCGCCGGGACGGGGAAGTGCCCCCGGAAGGCTTCTCCATCAACACCACCGCCATCTTCACCGCCATCTCCATCGACGCTGCTGCTCCCATGATGAGGAGGGAGTAGTTCTCCCTCGAGGCTAAGGGTTGTACCGGTAGCTATGTGGTTAGTCTCTCTCTGTACTCCAATACAATGATCTCATGAGCTGCCTTACATGATTGAGATCTATATGATGAGCTTTGTATCGCTACTAGTCTATGTGCTACTCATGTGATGTTATTAAAATAGTCTATTCCTCCTGCATGGTGTAATGGTGACAGTGTGTGCATCGTGTGGTTCTTGTCGTAGATTATGATCATAATCTCTTGTAGGTTATGGAGTTAATTATCGCTATGATAGTATTGATGTGATCTATTCCCCTTTCATAGTGTAATGGTGACAGTGTGTATGCTATGTTAGTACTCGGTTTATTTTGCAAAGATCTATTATGCTCTAAGGTTACTTAAATATGAATGCCGAATGTTGTGGCGCTTGTTAACTCCGGCTTGAGGGAGCTCTTGTAGCCCTACACAACGACTGGTGTTTGTCATCCAACAAAAGAGTGTATGTAGCACAAATGAGAGAAGTTATTAATTTATTATGCGATCAATGTTGAGAGTGTCCACTAGTGAAAGTATGATCCCTAGGCCTTGTTTCCAAACATCGAGTCACCGCTTATTTAATGTTCTGTTGCATGTTTACTCGCAGCCATATTTTATTCAGATTGCTATTACCACTCATCTACATCCATACTACTTGTATTTCACTATCTATTCGCCGAACTAGTGCACCTATACATCTAACAAGTGTATTAGGTGTGTTGGGGACACAAGAGACTTATTGTATCGTGATTGCAGGGTTGCTTGAGAGGGATATCTTTGACCTCTTCCTCCCTGAGTTCGATAAACCTTGGGTGATCCACTTAAGGGAAAACTTGTCGCTGTTCTACAAACCTCTGCTCTTGGAGGCCCAACACTCGCCTACGTGAAAGAAGCGTGAGTAGTGGCCAATGACGACCGGAAGCAAGATTTGGTGGGCTACTGACCATCGGCCAGCTACTAGTCCGATAGCTGCCAATGGATTTAGTTTAGGTTTATTACGAGTGATATCTCCTAGCACTTCTCCCCCATTATTTTCCTGCCACCGCTTTTCCGCCATATCTTCTCCCTCTCCCGTTCACACCGCTGTGTTTCCCTCCCGCCCTTGCCGCCACCCTTGCCGCCAATTCTTCCTGCCATCCTTCCATCCACTCCTTCCCGCCACCATCTCCCACCAAGTTTATTTTTCTGCCACGCTCTCGGATTTTTCCCTATAAAAGCAGGCATCGACACTCATCGCTGCACAAGTGATTCTATCTCTCTTATTTTTCTGTTGGCTCACCCTTAGCCATCATGAGTGTGTCGTGCTCTGACCAGGAGTTTAGTTCGGTGAAGGCAAAGGCTGCAAGTTTGCCACCGGGTGTGACTGCGGAGCGGTGTTGGTGCGGCCGTCTTGCTAAGGTTAAGCAGGTGGAGGATTTATCCGATTGGTTCGGCACGAAATTTTTCATGTGTGCGAGCTATGAGCATGATCCACCCCGTAGTTCAGCTTCGTCGTCCACCAGGCCGCCGATATGATTCGATATAATTTTATGTAGGCATAAATTTATTTATGAAT
The DNA here is from genome assembly GCA_030979885.1 of Lolium multiflorum. NCBI lineage: Eukaryota > Viridiplantae > Streptophyta > Magnoliopsida > Poales > Poaceae > Lolium > Lolium multiflorum. Next base: position 217,982,005 of record CM061753.1, on the reverse strand, counting down.
GTGATTTAATGTTACTGTTTGTGTTGCAGTCTCCACCGCCCCTATGCAAATGGTTTCACTGGATAGACACGTAGCAGCCGAATTGGGCGCGTCAGGAGGTTGAGGAGAAACACCGGCGTGCGTGGGCAACGTTCTTTGAGGAGGAGCGTCAGGAAAATACTCGTGCTAATGCTAAAGCAGAGCGAGAGAGACAGATCCAGAAACTAAGGGCGGAACAAGCTCGTAATCGCGAGGTGAATCAGAAGAGGATGGATGATGAGGCTGCACGTAGGTTTGCAGAGGAAGAGGTGCGCAGGGAGGCTCGTGAAGCGGAAAGGAAGAGACTAAGGGAAATAGTTGCTGAGACGCAAGCAGCAGAAGAACGCGGCGACAAGTCCGGAAAATGGCCACGGTGGACGCAGGAAAAGTAGTGTGATGTGTCGTACTGGCTATGTATTTTAATTTCAGTTTTAGTTTGTTGTTGTATCTTAAATTCCGTTGTAGTGATAAGCCGTATTTTAATTTCAGCTGCAATGTATCTTAATTTCAGTTGTAGTATTAATGTGAAATTAATTTGCCACAAAAATGTTGTGTTCGAAATTTTGGCTCAATTGTTTCCCGCCGAAATTCGCCGCCATTTTTTCCTGCCCAATTTTCCCGCCATTTATTCCCGCCCAAATCTCCCGCCACTTTTTCCCGCCCAATTTTTCCCGCTCACATCTTCCCGCCGAAAGTCATCCCTTCTAGCCTATAAAAACCCCACACCGTTTCCTTGTGTTTCAGTGTATTCTGTGAACAAGATGGATCCCCCATATAATAATCCCCCCATCTTTTTAACGAATTCATGGCCGAACCTCTTCTAGACAGTGCCCGCTATGTGATGATGGAGAGTAAGGTAGAGACATTCGAGGAGTTCATTAGTAGCGACGCCTTGCTCTGTGGGTAGGAAATTTGAGACTTGGTCCTATGGATATCCAGTCAAGAAGATGCCTGCTCGCAGCCCACGGAAAACAAGGTGTGAGCTTATCAGGTTGAATGAGAAGTGGAAGTCACTTACAAATAAGTTCCGAAGTAGCGCCTCGCCGCCTAGTTTCTTCCCCTCCCGCGACGTCCCCTTGTGCCTCGCTGCCCCCTTCCTGCTGGGCCAGTGTCGAAGGTTGGACAATTAGTGTCGCAACGACCAAATTGATTGCATAGGAAACATTGTCTCGTTGGCCCTCCAACTTCAGATTCATTCATATCATTCCAAATGCGCTGCGATGGCAGGAAGAAGTGGAGGGAAGGATGGCGGCAAGGGCGAGAGGGAAACACGACGGTGTGAATAGGGAGAGGGAGAAGATATGGCGGGAAAGCGGTGGCAGGAAAATAATGGGGGAGATGTGCCAGGAGATATCTCTCGTAATAAACCTAAACTAAATCCATGCACTGGTCGCATAGTAGCTGGCCGATCGGTCACTTTTGCACTTTTTTGAAATCACACGCTATTCCTAGAGTTAAATCAAAAATTCATATTATTTTAAAAAAAAAATCGCCGAAGATCAGCAACTAGGTGACTGATCGGCTTGCTGCTGGCCGGTCGGTCACCAGCTAGCCGAGCACTTTTATTCTCTGACATGGCAGCCCGGCCGACACACAATCGGTCTTCTATAAACCTATCGGTTTGCAGCGAACCGACTGAGTCACACAATCTGAAATTTTTCAAAACGCGTGTCACTTCTGGAAATTATAAAATAATTCGTATTATTTAAAAAAAATTGGCGTCAAGACGACCCACGTCTCGTGTTGGTCTACTGACAAGTATGTATCGGCCGTCCCCTTCTTCGTCGCAGCCTCCGTCATCTTCATTTTCTACTACCATATACTTTCTCAGTAGCCATGGCATTGATCACCTAGTTTGCCTGCCTAAGACTAGCCACAATGGGAGTATCATAGGTAGTATCATGCATGCTATGTTGGCAAAAATCTTACGTATCACATCAATTAATAAAGAGAGAAGTGATAGTAGTATCATAGGTAGATACAGTATCATAGCACGTAAAACTAAAAAATTTAATGACAAACACATCATATACACATATTTGCATTGAGATTGTACAAAACATTAAAGGGAAAATCTACCGGGAGGCGCCGCATTGCTGCCCGTGCGGCGGGCGTATTACGAAGAAAATGCATCGCTGCCCTTAATAGTCGATTACATTTTATCCCCACGGTCCTACACCTACCTTATCCCGAGTTTTCTCGACCACAGACCACACATCGACGGCAAGCAGCGCCGAGAGGAGGAGCAGACCGCCGTTGCTGCCGAGCACCGGAGCACGGAGCCTCGCGGAAGCGTGCCGTCTCCGCCGAGCACGGAGCCGCGCGGGAGGCCACCGTCGCCGCACGACACAGCTGGGGAAGTCTTCGCCGACGCCGAGCACAGAGCAGCGGGGGAGACCGTCGCAGCCGCCGCGCACGTAGTTGAGAGGCGTTCGACGACGAGCACATCGAGCCACGGCCCCGAGAAGAGGAGGCCGCCGTCGACGAGCAGACAGCGGAGAGGCGCCGCAAGCACATGGAGTTGCGCACGTGTTCATCTACGTTCTCCATTCGTCGGCGAAAAGAGCTCAAGCTTGCTGCTCCCTCGACCGTTCGTGCTCTTCCAAATCGATGCAGCAAGGCATCAGAAGTTCGTGGCGAAAGAAGTCTAGCACCATCCGTTGAACTACATGTGCGGCTGTGCGCCTAGGCCAGTACTGGAGTAATTAGTACAGTACTCTGTATAAGAAATTATTTTTCTTATATAAACTGTTTTTTACGTGCTAATTTGTGTAGGGTACACCGATTAATAGCCGACCGATTAAATCAGTTAATTGTTCGAATTCTGATTAATCGCTACTCCCAAGCCGACCGAGCAGTTAACGATTACCGATTTGCTTACCATTGCTTAGGTGTATAGTCATGTTAGAACATCAAAAATTGTTTTGTACACGGAACATAATAAATATTCTTTTTCCCAAAAGCTTGTGTATGGATACACAATGTCTAGATGTACATGTAACACTTTATTTCATAATGTTTAGACATTTTGAACATGTATTCGTATGTATCCGTGAGCCAAATTGAATTTTCCATTCAATCTTTACTATTATATGTGAGTTGGTACGCCGTCAAAAATGTTTGATTTCAAAGATTGGAGACATCTTGACCGTCCAATCTTACTAATCGTCTCCCGCTTGATATCTAGCCATCCGTGCGATCCACTCTATCCAAAATCCCCAAAACCAGGAGAAGTAAAAGCGTCCAGCCATATAAGGAAGTAAATAGCGAATATTAATTGCAGAATGGCCACAATCACGAAATGCCCAGGATCAAGTAATCATCACAATCAATTAGGAGATTGAATTGCTTTCAGGCAGTAAATCCTCTCCTAATTTGTTTCACAGATAGCTCCTACTACCAATTTGACGTGGAGGCGGGCAAGGAAAAACATGAACACCGCCTGCTAACTCTTTTTTTTTTTTTTTTGCGAGGGAAGGTTGCGATTACATCCAACCTAGATTCTTACAGAAAAGCCCAGAAAACAAAGAAAATACAAGGAAGACCCTCCTGAGCCCTGGCATCGTCTTCATCGCACACGACGTCACGCCGGCGAAACCTGCCGCATCGCCTCCGGAAGCTTGGACTGGGAGGCCCCCCATCGCGGACAGGGAGTCGACGCTCCTCGGTGCCGGAACACCTCCACCCTGCACGACGGACGGCGACACCACCTTGGCCACCATGAATCGCATCCTCCAAGTCGTCAGACGCCGGAACCGCCTTCTCTCGGACTCCGGCGAAGGGGAAACCCTCTCGTTGACTCCGTGGAGCCGCGAGCGAGGGTTGGACGGTAGATCCGCGGCGAAGCTCCCGCGGAGCCGCACCAACGGAGGGGAAGACCACCGCCACCAAAAGCACTCCGGCGCCACCGCTTCCGCCACAGCGCCGCCGGCTGCCACCCCACAACGCACACCTAGGTATTCACATATGGGATCCGTGGATTCCCCGTCCTCCCGCCGCCGAAGCGGCCGCCGGAGAGGCGGGGAATCCGGCGAATCGCCGGCAGAGAGCCTGTGCACGCGCGGTCGCCCAGAAATCGCCTGCTAACTCTTCTCTGCCATGATCACTATGGGTCCCGGCATGACCACTATAGCATGTTAACACACGATGGCTGGAGGCTGGGCGGGCCGGTGTCTACAGTCGCGGGGCGGCCGTTACCTTTGATCGACGGCGGGTCGTGGTTGAGCCTCGATGCTTCTCTCCTGTCCCCTCTGCTTCTTCCATTTGCTCTATGTTATCTACCCATATCTCTGTCTGATTTCTTGGCTGTATGATCCAGGTGCTACGGTAGATTGAATGTGGGTGGATTAGTGTAAAGCGGGAGGTGTGGGCGCAGAGGACACCACCGCATGTCGTGATTTCTTTAGGCTCAAAGTTACGGCAGCCACTATGGACGCAGAGGACACGACCAGCATGTGAAGAAGTACACCAAGACGCAAGTTTCCGTGGAATTGGGTTCTCCCTTTTCTACACACAGTAAGGTTGGATTGGATGCTATTTAACACTAGCAAGGCAAACTATTTATGTTTTTATTCATGAAAAAATGCTATCTTCATGTTTTCAGTAACAATTTGTTTGGTATACAATGGTGTATATCTCAATAGGAAGCCAAGAAAGTGGAAACTTCTACCGGAGTATCTTATTCTCACATTACAACTGAATACTTTTATTTATTGAACCCCAATTGGGATATTTAGTAGCACTGATGGTTAGATATATAGCTCGAATATATTGTGTATATTCTCAAGCTGTAGAATTAGGTATTTATGGGTGTAAAAAATAACTCAGAATGCTATGCCCTGAGTGTGTTATGATGGGTCTTGCAAAGGTTTGGTAATTTGCTTAGGTTTTAAACTAGGTTTAGTGTTTTTCATTGATCCAGAGATGTACGATTTTGGCAAAATAAAAGTTGTGCTATGTTGACTTAGAACATAGTACCTCGCTTAACTTTCATATTCCTCAGCAGATCACTATTCAGTAGTTGGTTTTGATGTTTCAAACTTTCAATGCTAAAATATAAATATTGCGTTTGCCAATAGAAAAAGATAATGACTTTGTGGAGGGTAAATGTTAATACGTTACAGTAGACTTGTGGAGGATAAAAACTCAGATATATTTTATAAAACGCCACATGATATTTATTGTTTACTTTGATTGTGAAAATGACAGGGTTATATGGTACAAGTCTCGGAATGTGGTGAAGCACTTCTTATGCATCGTAACATGTTGTTTCTGAGAGATTTGATGTGGTACGTATTAGAACGCCATTTTGACCATCTTAAGCTCAGTCGTCCCGTTTTAAATCATATTCTTGCATCAAAATACACATTACCCTTCCATGATGTAATTAGATGAATTTGATCCCCCAGGTTATGCTACTTATCCGCTCCAAGAATCAACATAACATCGACCCCTTCGCTTTTTTTTTCTTTGAGCTTAATTTTTCTTCTGCATGATTTCTGCTCATTTTACCGGTAGATTTGTTAATTAATGGTAGACATATATGTTGTCGCATTTGTTGTGTTTCCTCCTTGCTTACTTCTGATTTTATAGAAACTTGACATGGTCAATTATTGTTATAAATACAATTTCTGAATGTAACGGGAAGATCCATCAAATTAACATGGACCATTTTCATGTTTCTTCATTGTGTGCATATCTAGGCTCACACTATATGCAATCTTGAATCAAGATTCAATATCATGTGCCACCTTCACCTACTTCGAAAATAATAGCTGGTGGTGGACAACGTGAAGAGGCGTCACGAAATGAATGACGGTAAGAAGGATGGCGTGCTACTGGACGTGTTCTTCATAATCGTGTATCTCGACCTTGTCTGATGCTTTCCGTCATGTTGTGTTTGATGCATGTTTTTTCTCCTATTATTGCTCCAGTAATTAAATTTGTTTGGTAGAAACTTCGCAAGCAACATTGTAGACATTATCCCTTTCTCGTCTTTGATTGAGTAACTATGAATATAAACATTCTTTGTACCCATGTTATTGAAATCCTGGAATATTCATGTGCATTATGCTTACTTGTGTGGTGAGGTACAAAACTTGGGGGTCCGTAGCAACGCACGGGCATTCAACTAGTAATTTTTAATATAAATCCCAGAACGTGTGTGGTTCATTAATGTGTCACAAGAATTTAGGGTGAAGTTGGACCATAAAAACTCAATTTAGATCTCGGGCTGCACAAAGCTCATTCTAAAACAACAAATCGTTTCAATAAAAAAATTCATAATACTGTAGGCTATATACAAAAATGGCAAAATCTGACAATTTGGGGATTTGGAAAAAGTACTATTCACTTCATATTTATACTTTTGTCATTTTTATGTAGGTTAGAGTACAGTGTTTTTCGTATTAATGTTTTACAAACTTGTAGTACATATCTCAACTACAGACAGATTTCATTTCTGATTTGTTTGAAACTTCACAATGTGGTCTTCTCCTGCGCCACTGGTTGGGGTGGCGAGGGTTTATTAGTGCAACTACATATCCGAACAACTTTGTGTGTTCATTGCACACGAAAATAACTTGGCATGTGTGAATTTACGCACGAATGTCCAAATACAAGAAAACAAAGCGAAGAACGGGACACGTCAATTGTTAGCATAAAATGAAAAGCAGAACCCCCAAAAGTCAAGAGGATGATAGAAACAGATTTGTTAGCATAAAATGAAAAGTAGAACCCCCAACTCAAGCGGATGGTAGAAAAAGATTTGTACGCCCTCCTTTCTCAAATAAGTGAACGTTTAGCCTTAAATTTGTTCATAAAAGAGTGTACTTTCATATTTTCAATGCACTTTAAAGTAACAAAAATTGCTTCTCTCTCATCGCATGGAAATCAAAGCTAATAATATTTAGCACATGTTATCTTGATTTTCTACATGCGCTTAACTCATTGGAGATGAAACATCTTCCCAATATACTTTTCTCTTCACTTGATAATTTGTCTTGTAAATCCCGCCACTTATTTATGGACTGAGAGAGTATGATATTGTAGCACGTCCACCATATAAGGCCATCGTGATAACACTTAACAAGAGCAACACCCTTTGATTGGGTGGTGGGTGGCGGGTGGTGGGTGGTGAGGTTACGGTACTTGATTCCTCCATTAAAATGAGTATTGTAAGAGCATCTGCAGTCGTGTCCTCTAAACCGATTTGGGGCGCCGGAAAAAAACGGTTTCAGCCGCGTCCCCCAAAGCCGATTTTGTCCGGCGCCCCGACACGTGTCCGGTGTACCGAGCTCCGTCCCTGTCCCATTGGGACGCACTGGCACGCTGGACACAACGAAAGCGAGGCAAAGCGACGCGGTCCCGACATCGCCGGCTCGAAGGCTAAAACCCTGTCGCCTACCTTTGGTCAAGCGACGTAATAGCGTCCTGGTTTCCTAGGCGACGCAGGGACGCGTCTCGTCGTGCATGGCCGCGTGGCCGTTCGCGTCGACGTTATTACGTGCAACCACCCGCTGCCGCCGATGTACATTAAGACGCCCTGCGGTTCGTCCCAATCTCTCACCGTCCCAAACCTTCTCGTCGCCGCCCTCCCCAAATCTTCTCCTCGTCGCTCGAAACAATGTCGACCTCGTTCTCCCGCAAGATCGCCGCGGCGAACGGCTTCGGCCGCGACAGCCTAACCGTGCCGGAGGCGTGGGCGCTGTACCACGCCCGATATCCTGTCCCGCCGGACATGCGCCTGCCAAGCAGCGGCGGCTGGAAGATGGCCGTGAACGGCATTGGCGTCCCGCCGCCGCCGAAGCCGGGCACGGAGCAATGGAGGGACGGCATCAAGGCCCGGCGGGCTCAACTCACCGCCGAGGAGCGGGCGGATCCGACATGGGCGGCCAAGGACAACGACGACTGGTGGGTCAAGGCCAAGTACGACGTCGAGATGCACAACACCACCGGCCTCATCGGCGAGCCCAACAGCTGGAACAAGGACGGCCGCGCCCTGTTCTGGGGCGTTCCGGGGCGCACCCTCGACAGCGTCATCCGCGGCATCCGCAACGGAGCTCCAAGGTTGGAGACGCCGCCGTCACCACCACCGTCTCCTCGAGGAGGAGGACCGCAATGGCAGCCGAGGAGGACCACGTACTCGTCCTCCTCGAACTCTTCTTTCTCAGTACCGGCCGATCGACGTTGTCCTCGTCGTACCGCTCGGCGCCCTACACCGTCCCCAAACGCGTGGTGAAGGAGGAGTCGACGACGCCCGTCAACACGAGGCGTGGCGGCAGCCGGCGGCAGGAAGAGAGGCGTGGCGGCGCCCTCCTCATCCCAAAGCCGGAGGTGAAGGAGGAGCCGAAGATCGCAGGCGGCGCTGCTGGCGGAGTACGAGTGGTAGCAGCGGCTCATCGCCAGCGACGACCCCGAGGACTGCCCAGGGCTGCGGGGCGTGCTTGGCGTCGATGAACGACAACGCGCGGAGGGGCGACCTCGACATGGAGATCGCCATGTCCATCCGCAACTCCGGCAAGCCGCTCGAGGACCTCACCGACGACGGCGAGGCAGGACCAAGCGGCTTGGTGAAGGACGAGCCCGTCGACGAGCCCGACGAGCGCATCAAGCAGGAGGTCGTCACCGACGACATGTACAACTTCCACCAGTACTACGACGCCTCCGGCCGCCGCACGTACTTCTAGATTAGGTTTAGTTTAAATTTAGTTAAATTTCATTCGAATCTGTGTAATATATGCTAAGTTTGGATGAATCTAATCGAATCTCGCTTAAATTTAAAATTTCCGAAATTGTGTTTGGGGACACGACTGGGGAGCGACGTCCCTCAAATGCGACACGAACGAAACACGTCCCCCAAACGCTCAATCCGGCGCGGTTTGGGGAACAGTTTGGGGGACGTGACTGGAGATGCTCTAAATCCTGATGCTCGATAGATAATATTTTGCGAGATTCTCAATATATCGCCCCAAAAATGGAAAATAGATTCTCAGAATATCGTTAGCTTCAAATGGAAATAGAGGAGCGTGGCAGCGGCACACATTTGCTAACTCCTTGATCTTGATCACATCGGCTTCCCCCCTCTGCGCCCACTTCATTTTAGTTCCAAAGTGAGCTCCTCGATCGTCGCTCAAACTAACACGTACGGGGCACTTGAGATAAAACCGAAATCATGACATGGCATTAACCCTGCGCATTCACGGTTTCAAACGGTTTTTAGTGGTTCCTCAAACCAGCCCCTACTTACCACTTTAAACTGGATTGGTCTGATTTATACTGCTTACATAGGAGGTGATACAACGGTCTGGTGACTGGTTGCACAGATTACGCGGTTTGGAACCGTTGAGTTCGAGATCACTAGTAGAAAAAGGGCCTTTAGTCCGGTTGCTTACGAATCGGGACTAAAAGCCCCGCCACATGGGCGGCTGACATGCGCCGGAGCGAAGGACCTTTAGTCCCGGTTTGTAACACGAACTAGGACTAAAGTCTATTTCGAGTTTATTATTTTAATTTATTTGGGTTTCTAATTATTTTTCACTCCCTCTTTTTTTTCTATTTTTTCAGAATTTCTACTATTTCAGTTATTTGCATAGTTTAGTCTCTATCTCTAACTACACTTATCTCTAGTCAAATTACATACTCGTGGTTAAACTTCCCGCTCGGTCACTCATCCTCCAACTACTCTAGCACTAGCACGCTTAACTTCCGAGTTCCATCCCGTTCCGCATCCAAGTGCTTCGCGCGCATGTATGTGATAGTAGTACCATATCAATCCTATTAATATGTTGATCGATGTCACATTTCTTTATTGTTTGAATTTCAAATAATTCTTTTAATAAACAAAAGTAATGATGTAATAATAATATTGAATAAATAAATAAACATTAACTTTTTAATTTGTATTATTTTTAATTTTATTAATTAATTAAATATATTTTTTGCCAAACCTAAAACCTAAAAATTTGAAAATCTAAAAATTAGGTAAAAATGATAGTAATCTTTATGCATGATGCAATTATTAATTTTAGGTTTTAAAAAAATTAAAAATATATAAAATTCATAATTTATAGCAAAAACTAAAATCCTCCTACTTTTGTATTAGAAGTCGCCAGAAACCCTCCAGAGAGCCGCCACATCGCGAAACTCCGTCTCGGGAGCCAGAAGTCTCCGTTCTGGCACTCCGCCGGGACGGGGAATTGGAGGAGATCATCACCGCCATCACCGCCAACGCCTCTCCATCGACCAGCCATGTTTCCCCCATCCATGTGTGAGTAATTCCCCGCTGTAGGCTGAAGGGGATGGTAGGGATTGGATGAGATTGGTCATGTAATAGTCATAAGATTGTTAGGGCATGGTGCCTAGTATCCGTAGATGTTACTTTTATGATATTGTTGCAACTTGTTATGCTTAATGCTTGTCACTAGGGCCCGAGTGCCATGATCTCAGATCTGAACATGTTATTGATTCATGAAGATATTCGTTGTTTATGATCTTACCGCAAGTTGTATACACATGTCGCTATCCGGAACCAATGGCCCAGAAGTGACAGAAATCGGGAAAACCGGAGGGAATGGTAGTGATGTGAGGATCACATGTGTTCACGGAGTGTTAATGCTTTGCTCCGGTACTCTATTAAAAGGAGTACCTTAATTTCCAGTAGTTTCCCTAGAGGCCCGGCTGCCACCGGCTGGTAGGACAAAAGATGTTGTGCAAGTTTCTCATTGCGAGCACGTACGACTATATATGGAACACATGCCTATTGATTGATTAGTACTTGGATACCGTTTTATTATTATCTGCAAATGCCCTGCTTTGATTGTTATATGAGTTTCTCTCATCCATGCAACGCCCGTTAATCCGTCCCTGTGCCTACGTATTTTAATCCCTGCTGTTTACTATAATCACTACTGCTGTCTTTATTTCACCGCTGTGTTATTTTACTATTCCTACTGCTATAAAACTGTTACTACCGATAAACTCTTGCGAGCAAGTCTGTTTCCAGGTGCAGCTGAATTGACAACTCCGCTGTTAAGGCTTACAAGTATTCTTTGTCTCCCCTTGTGTCGAATCAATAAATTGGGTAATACTTCCCTCGAAGACTTGCGATCCCCTATACTTGTGGGTCATCAAGACTATTTTCTCGCGCCGTTGCCGGGGAGCATAGCTTTATTTGGAAGTTCACTTGGATTGATATTGTTCGCTGCAATTCTCCATCATGGGTAAACCTCGCGATACTAAGATCGCCATATTACCATCCACTACAAGAAAAGGTACAACTCTTAGTACCTCTGCTGCTCTTGATTCACCATCTGTGATAAGTAAACTTGTTTCACCACCACAAGCTTCAAATGCTGGTACTTCTACTGAATCTGAAAATTCCTCTTATAATTGTGATGATGCTTCTGCTGTGCTTGATAATGATGGTTCGTTAGGATCTTTTCTAGATGCTACAATTGCTAGGTCTAGGCAAATTGAAAATACTGAAACTCCTAATGAAAATGCTGCTACACCTGTTAATTCACCTGAGTCTGTTGAATATTCTAGTGATGATCTTGATGAAGATTATGTAGAGCTTGATGATGATTTTATTGAAAAATGCAATGCTACTACTGATGCAAGAAAAATTAAAAAGTTGCTTGCAGAACATGCTGTTAGATATAAACCGTCTCCTGATCCTAAATTTGCCACATCTCCTATAAACATTAATGATAAAGATTATGATTTTTCTCTTGATCTATCTCATATAGCTATTGTTGAGAAAACACCCTTTTGTGGTACTGAAAAAGAAAGTGCTGTTGAACACATGATTGAGTTATCTACTCTGAGTAGCGTGTTTTCGATGATGTTAAGATGCGTACTTATTTTGTCGCTAAAATTTTTCCTTTCTCATTAAAGGATGATGCTAAAACTTGGTATAATAATTTGCCTCCTGGTTCTATTAAAAGTCCAAAAGAATTGCTTGATGTTTTCTTCCGGAAATACTTTCCTGCTAGTGCTCAAGATATTGCTTTGCAGAGAATTTATAATTTTGACCAGGAAGATGGAGAGAAATTGCCTGAGGCTTGGGCGAGATTTTGTTCTCTTATTAGAGCTCGGCCTGACCATGATTTGGAAAAGCATGATTTACTTGATATATTTTATAGTGGACTAACTATTGAGTCTAGGGCATACCTGGATAGTTGTGCTGGTTGTGTTTTCAGGAAAAGAACTCCAGACGACGCTGAAGAATTATTGGCTAAAATAGGCCGGAATCATGATGATTGGTCTACACCTGAACCAACCCCGACACCGATAGTGAAGAAGAGAGGTATGATTAAATTAAATGATGAAGATATGAGGGAAGCCAAGAAGTCTCTTAAAGAGAAGGGTATTAAACCTGAAGATGTGAAGAATTTACCTCCTATAGAGGATTTATGTGAGATAACTCCCCCTTCATCCATGATTGAGGTACACTCTCTTCAACGCTTTACTAGGGAAGATATTCCGTATTCAAAACCTCCTGCTCAATGCTTAGATGAGTTTGATAATTATATTGTTAAGCAAGAAAACTTTAATATGAGAGTGGAGAATCATTTAATGGAAAATTCTCGAGCTATTAGTGAATTGCATGATATTGTGGAGAGAACCTCCAATGATGTTAAGATACTTGTTAAACATTTTCATATGGTTCAAACTCAAATTGATCAACTTACTAAAGTGCAAAATGACTTGTTGGGAAATAATTCTAAAAAAAAACATGCTTATGAAGTAACAACTAGAGGTGGTGTTTCTACCCAGGATCCTCTATATCCTGAAGGGCATCCCAAAAGAGTTGAACAAGATTCTCAACTAACTAAAACTAGTGTTCCATCTAAGAAAAACAAAAAGAACATAAGAATGTTGTAGAATCCTCTGAACCTGTTAATGATCCTAATAGTATTTCTATTTCTGATGCTGAAACTGAAAGTGGTAATGAACATGATAAAGATAATGATAAGGATGATACTCCTGATAAAGAAGAGGTTGAAAAAGAACCTAAAAAGCATGCTAAAAATAAAAAGTACACTAAAGAAGATTTTATTGCTGAGAAACATGGTAATGAAAGAGAACCTTGGGTTCAAAAGCAAATGCCTTTTCCTGCTAAGAAACTAAAATCAAAGGAGGAGGAACATTATAATAAATTTTGTGATTGGATGAAACCTTTATTTTTGCAAATCCCTTTGACTGATGCTATTAAATTGCCTCCTTATTCAAAGTATATGAAAGATATTGTCTCTAACAAAAGGAAAATTCCCAATGAGGAGATTTCCACTATGCTCGCTAATTACTCCTTCAGTGGTAAGATTCCAAAGAAGCTTGGAGACCCAGGTATACCGACTATTCCTTGTTCCATCAAGAATAATTATGTTAGAACTGCTCTATGTGATTTGGGAGCAGGAGTTAGTGTAATGCCTTTTTTCTCTTTATAAGAGACTTGATTTAGATAAGTTAATACCAACTGATATATCTTTGCAAATGGATGATAAATCTACCGCTATTCCTGTTGGTGTATGTGAAAATGTTCCTGTTCAAGTTACTCAACATTGCTTGATATTAACTGATTTTGTTGTGTTGGAAATGCCTGAAGATGATAATATGTCCATTATTCTTGGAAGACCCTTTCTTAATACTGCAGGGGCTGTTATTGATTGCAATAAAGGCATGGTTACTTTCAATGTTGATGATAAGGAACATACTGTCTATTTTCCCAAGAGGATTGATAAAGTATATGGAGTTAATACAATTTTTAATGTGAAAACTATCAAAGTGGGATCCATTGATTGTCCTATATATGAGCCTAAAGAAGAATATCAAACTCTTGTGATTGGATCCATATCAATTCAATATAAGGTAACATGATTGATTTGAGGTTTATTTCTTCTTATGTCATATAAAATTTATTTGGTAGCAAGACTTGATCAACCTTGTTAACAAGTATATTTTAATGCATAAGAGAGCTAAACAACATTTCTTTCTTTCTTTCTCCCTCCATTTATTTTACTTGCTGTAGCACTATTTGTTTTGCAATTTGCTTTAGTTGTTTAAGATTTTGGAAATCATTTTCCTGCGCAGTAATAATTAATTTAGAAATGTGCATTTTTCGAAGTTCTCTAAAAATTACAAAAATTATACCGTAGTCCTATTTTTCGAAGAGGCACCTGGGAGCACCTGGGGATGATGGGGCACCCCAGGGTGGCACCCCACCGGCGCGCCAGCCAGGGGGGTGCGCCACCCTGGTGTGTGGGCCCCCTTTGCCCCACTTCAGCATCTCTTCCTCCCATGCTCTTCTCTCTCCCGAAAAAACGCACCAAGTTCCTCTCACTCGCGTTTCTGCTCAAGAACTCGCGATTTCTCGATCTCCTTGCTCAGCCCAGATTTCTGTCTGAAATTTGGCACATTTGCTCCTTGGTATGTGACTCCTTTGATTGTCCAATTAGAATTTTGTTTGGTTGAGTATATCTTGAATATTTTGCTGCTGTAGATAACATGTTTAGTGAGCTTGCATGCTTGTTCTAAGTGGTAGAAACTAGTTTTGATGCATGTTTAGTACTCTAGCAAGTTCCTATAGTAGTTCCCCTCAATTATATACCTTGAAATCAAATTTTATAATGGTTGTTGAAAATTTCAGAAGAGGAAGATGAAGAAATTCAAATTTGGAGAATTGTTCAAGAAAGGAACAACCAGCACCGGTAGGCCCTCGAGGGCATCCACTCAGATTAGGCGATCCTACAATGAGGATATCATCGCGCCTAGCTTCGCGCCCGAGGAGGACAATGGGGCTCCTAATGCTTCATCCTTCCCATGTTATGATTTTCTGACAAATGCAGGGATATTGGATGATTTCTTCACCCTTGTCAACAGGGCGGGCTTAGCCACCTACGTGGGAGATGAAAGGGAGCAATACTACATGCTCACCAAAATTTTCGTTGAGAGCTTCAAGTTCCACAACACGCAATATGAGCCGACAGTTGCATTCAAGATCTATGGTAATCCTGTTACTATGGAATTGGAAGAATTTTGTCGTGCATTGGATATTGCCCCTGTAGGTACAACAAGGAGGATTGATGACAACCCCCGGGACCTGTTGGAGCTCTATCGAGGGATCACCGAAGATGATTGCCGCACCATTCAGCGCGGCAAGATAAGAAATATTCAACTTCCCGCCATTAAATATTTTGCATATTACATTGCTACTAGTATTCTTGGTAGGGAAAATACTAGTAATATCTCTAGCTATCATCTTGCTTTCTTGAATGCTGCACTTACTGGAGACATCTTATCATCTTGGTTCTCTTATTGCTCGCCGCCTGTCTAGCAGGGGGCCTATTTTTGGAGGAACTATTGCACTGCGCATTTTAACACATTTAAGACTCCCTCTTGATTCTAATGATGTGCCATTAACCCCTAGGAGACTTGATATTGCTGCTATGAAGAGTCATCATTTTGTTACTACTGACTCCACTATAGATAATATGGTCTATAGAATGTTGTTTGCTAACGGGGATGAGAAGGAAATCCCTCTTCCCCAGCCAGGTTTGTTCAATATTGACAGGCAATCATGGTCGCTCACTGATACGCGTAGATGCACACGTCCGTTGGGAACCCCAAGTGGAAGGTATGATGCGTATAGAAGCAAGTTTCCCTCAGTATGAAACCAAGGTTTAATCGAACCAGTAGGAGCCAAGAAGCACGTTGAAGGTTGATGGTGGCGAAATGTGATGCGGCGCAACAACAGGGATTCCGCGCCAACGTGGAATCTGCACAACAAAACCAAAGTACTTTGCCCCAACGAAAAAGGAGGTTGTCAATCTCACCGGCTTGCTGTAACAAAGGATTAACCGTATTGTGTGGAAGATGATTGTTTGCAAGAAAACAGTAAAACAAGTATTGCAAGTAGATTGTATGCGATGTAAAGAATAGGACCGGGGTCCACAGTTCACTAGAGGTGCCTCTCCCATAAGATAAAAGCATGTTGGGTGAACAAATTACAGTCGAGCAATTGACAAATAGAGAAGGGCATAACAATGCATATACATGATATGATAAATATAGTGAGATTTAATCAGGGCATTACGACAAAGTACATAGACCGCCATCCAACTGCATCTATGCCTAAAAAGTCCACCTTCAGGTATCATCCGAACCCCATTCAGTATTAAGTTGCAAAGCAACAGACAATTGCATTAAGTATGGTGCGTAATGTAATCGACAACTACATCCTTAGACATAGAATCAATGTTTTATCCCTAGTGGCAACAACACATCACAACCTTAGAACTTTCTGTCACTGTCCCAGTGTCAATGAAGGCATGAACCCACTATCGAGCATAAATACTCCCTCTTGGAGTTAAGAGTACAAACTTGGCCAGAGCCTCTACTAATAACGGAGAGCATGCAAGATCATAAACAACACATAAACAATAGATTGATAATCACCATAACATAGTATTCTCTATCCATCGGATCCCGACAAACACAACATATAGAATTACATATAGATGATCTTGATCATGTTAGGCAGCTCACAAGATCCAACAATGAAGCACAACAAGGAGAAGACGACCATCTAGCTACTGCTATGGACCCATGGTCCAGGGGTGAACTACTCACTCATCACTCCGGAGGCGATCATGGCGATGAAGAGTCCTCCGGAGATGAATCCCCTCTCCGGCAGGGTGCCGGAGGCGATCTCCCGAATCCCCGAGATGGGATTCGGCGGCGTCTCTGGAAGGTTTTCCGTATCGTGGCTCGGTCTGGGGCTCGCGACGGAGGCTTTAAGTAGGCGAAGGGTAGGTCAGGGGGGCTGACGAGGGGCCCACACCATAGGGCGGCGCGGGCCCCCCTCTGGCCGCGCGGCCCTATGGTGGCGGCGCCTCGTCGCCCCACTTCGTTATCTCTTCGGTCTTCTGGAAGCTCCAAAAATAGGACCCTGGGCGGTGATTTCGTCCAATTCCGAGAATATTTCCTTACTAGGATTTCTGAAACCAAAAACAGCAGAAAACAGCAACTGGCTCTTCGGCATCTTGTTAATAGGTTAGTTCCAGAAAATGCGTAAATATGACATATAATGTGCATAAAACATGTAGGTATCATCAATAAAGTAGCATGGAACATAAGAAATTATCGATACGTTGGAGACGTATCAGCATCCCCAAGCTTAGTTCTGCTCGTCCCGAGCAGGTAAAACGATAACAAAGATAATTTCTGAAGTGACATGCCATCATAATCTTGATCATACTATTTGTAAACATATGTAATGAATGCATCGATCAAAACAAAAGTAATGACATGAGTAAACAAGTGAATCATATGACAAAGACTTTTCATGAATAGTACTTCAAGACAAGCATCAATAAGTCTTGCATAAGAGTTAACTCATAAAGCAATAAATCAAAGTAAAGGTGTTGAAGCAACACAAAGGAAGATTAAGTTTCAGCGGTTGCTTTCAACTTATAACATGTATATCTCATGGATATTGTCAACATAAAGTAATATAACAAGTGCAATATGCAAGTATGTAGGAATCAATGCACAGTTCACACAAGTGTTTGCTTCTTAAGGTGGAAGGAGATAGGTAAACTGACTCAACAATAAAAGTAAAAGAATGGTCCTTCAAAGAGGAAAGCATCGATTGCTGTATTTGTGCTAGAGCTTTTATTTTGAAAACATGAAACAATTTTGTCAACGGTAGTAATAAAGCATATGAGTTATGTAAATTATATCTTACAAGTTGCAAGCCTCATGCATAGTATACTAATAGTGCCCGCACCTTGTCCTACTTAGCTTGGACTACCGGATCTTTGCATGCCATGTTTCAACCAAGTGTCACAAAGGGGTACCTCCATGCCGCCTGTACAAAGGTCTAAGGAGAAAGCTCGCATTTTGGATTTCTCGCTTTTGATTATTCTCAACTTAGACATCCATACCGGGACAACATGGACAACAGATAATGGACTCCTCTTAAATGCATAAGCATGTAGCAACAATTATTATTCTCATATGAGATTGAGGATATATGTCCAAAACTGAAACTTCAACCATGATTCATGGCTTTAGTTAGCGGCCCAATGTTCTTCTCTAACAATTTTGCATGCTCCAACCACTAAGGTGATAGATCCTTCAGACAAGACGGACATGCATAGCAACTCACATGATATTCAACAATAGTTGATGGCGTTCCCCAGAAGCATGGTTATCGCACAACAAGCAACTTAATAAAAGATAAAGTGCATAAGTACATATTCAATACTACGATAGTTTTTAAGGCTATTTTGTCCCATGAGCTATATATTGCAAAGGTGAATGATGTAATTTTAAAGGTAGCACTCAAGCAATTTACTTTGGAATGGCGGAGAAATACCATGTAGTAGGTAGGTATGGTGGACACAAATGGCATAGTGGTTGGCTCAAGGATTTTGGATGCATGAGAAGTATTCCCTCTCGATACAAGGTTTAGGCTAGCAAGGTTATTTGAAGCAAACTCAAGGATGAACCGGTGCAGCAAAACTCACATAAAAGACATATTGTAAACATTATAAGACTCTACACCGTCTTCCTTGTTGTTCAAAACTCAATACTAGATATTATCTAGACCTTAGAGAGACCAAATATGCAAATCAAATTTTAGCAAGCTCTATGTATTTCTTCATTAATGGGTGCAAAGTATATGATGCAAGAGCTTAAACATGAGCACAACAATTGCCAAGTATCACATTATCCAAGACATTTTAGAATTACTACATGTAGCATTTTCCAATTCCAACCATATAACAATTTAACGAAGAAGAAACTTCGCCTTGAACATTATGAGTAAAGCCTAAGGACATATTTGTCCATATGCAACAGCGGAGCGTGTCTCTCTCCCACAAAGTGAATGCTAGGATCCATTTTATTCAAACAAAAACAAAAACAAAAACAAACCGACGCTCCAAGTAAAGAACACAAGATGTGACCGAATAAAAATATAGTTTCAGGGGAGAAACTGATGATGTTGTCGATGAAGAAGGGGATGCCTTGGGCATCCCCAAGCTTAGACGCTTGAGTCTTCTTAAAATATGCAGGGGTGAACCACGGGGCATCCCCAAGCTTAGAGCTTTCACTCCTCTTGATCATAGTATATCATACTCCTCTCTTGACCCTTGAAAACTTCCTTCACACCAAACTTCAAGCAAACTCATTAGAGGGTTAGTGCACAATTAATAATTCACACATTCAGAGGTGACACAAACATTCTTTACACTTCTGGACATTGCATAAAGCTACTGGACATTAATGGATCAAAGAAATAAATCCAACATAGCAAAAGAGGCAATGCGAAATAAAAGGCAGAATCTGTCAAAAACAGAACAGTCCGTAAAGACGAATTTAAAGATGGCACCAGACTTGCTCAAATGGAAAAACTCAAAACTAATGAAAGTTGCGTACATATCTGAGGATCACGCTCGTAAATTGGCAGATTTTTTCGAATTTTCTACAGAGAACTGTGCCCAGATTCGTGACAGACAGCAATGCTGTTTCTGCGCAGCAATCCCAAATATAACATCAACTTTGACATAGAAACTTTACTTGGCACAAAAACATGATAAGGAGAGGTTGCTACAGTAGTAAACAACTTCCAAGACTCAACAAAACAAAAAATTGCTGTAGTAAAAACATGGGTTGTCTCCCATAAGCGCTTTTCTTTAACGCCTTTCAGCTAGGCGCAGAAAGTGCAAATCAAGTATTATCGAGAGTAGAAGCATCAACATCATTACCTTGGGAGCTGGGAGTTTTCTCAACAATGCATTGTATCTGGTCTATATAAGTAACTCCTCTCTCATTGCTCCTAGGCTTACTATTCTCATCAAACAAATTTTCAGGAATAAGCCAAGCATAGTTGTTTTCCAAAGCTTCATGCATTCCTAGTAGTTTACTAGGTATTGGCGCTTTAATTTCCCTACCATCATTAACATTATTAGTATACTTAATTCTATCCATATCCATCTTTTCAAGTATTTGCTTAAAATTAGGAAAGAAACCAAGCCTCTTATGCTTAATAAAAACTTTTCTAGCTTCTTTAACTATATCCTCAAATTCTCTAACAAGGACTTTTAAAACAAAATTTCTCTTTTCCCCCATCTCCATATCCGAAAGTGTAAGAAACATATGTTGTATTATGGGATTGAGATTAACAAATCTAGTTTCTAACATGTGTATCAAACAGGCAGAAGCACTTTCATAAGTAGGAGCAGTTTTTAATAATGGTATATCTTCAAAATCTTCATCCATACTAACATGGGTGAAAAATTCTTCTATATTATCTCTTCCAATGATACACCCTCGTCCTACCGGTATCTCTTCCAAAGTAAACTTAGGATTAAGCATGATGAAATAAGCAAAAAGTAAACTAGGCAAAAAAGCAAAGACAAGTAACTAATTTTTTTTTGTGTTTTTGATATAGAGAGCAAGACAGTAAATAAAGTAAAACTAGCAACTAATTTTTTGTGTTTTGTTTAGGTGCAGCAAACAAAGTAGTAAATAAAATAAAGCAAGACAAAAACAAAGTAAAAAGATTGAGAAGTGGAGACTCCCCTTGCAGCGTGTCTTGATCTCCCCGCAACGGCGAAGCTTGCTGGCGTGTAGTTGACGTGGGATTAGAAATCTTTGTGGTGTAGCTTTTCTTCAGTTCCCCGGCAACGGCGCCAGAAATTTAGCTTGATACGCGTAGATGCACACGTCCGTTGGGAACCCCAAGTGGAAGGTATGATGCGTATAGAAGCAAGTTTCCTCAGTATGAAACCAAGGTTTAATCGAACCAGTAGGAGCCAAGAAGCACGTTGAAGGTTGATGGTGGCGAAATGTGATGCGGCGCAACAACAGGGATTCCGGCGCCAACGTGGAATCTGCACAACAAAACCAAAGTACTTTGCCCCAACGAAACAGTGAGGTTGTCAATCTCACCGGCTTGCTGTAACAAAGGATTAAGCGTATCGAGTGGAAGATGATTGTTTGCAAGAAAACAGTAAAACACAATTGCAGTAGATTGTATGCTATGTAAAGAATAGGACCGGGGTCCACAGTTCACTAGAGGTGTGTAACACCCCAAATTTCAATAAAAGAAAATTAGAAGAATTCCAGAAAGTAAAATTTCAAACCAACAAAAACTTTTTCTTACATATAGTACCATGCATAGGACTTGTGCATTTGAGTGATATGCCATGATGCTTGTTACCTTGTGTATATGCTAAACCCTAAAAACCCTAATGTGATCAAGTGAAGATCACAAAGAAAATAAAATAAAATAAAATAAAATCAATTGCTAAAACCCTAAAACCCTCACATAGACATTATGCCATTTTCATAAATTTTGACCCTAGACCAAATTGATCTTCACCATTAGTTGAAATACATTACTAAACTCATATTACAACTTTGTGAATCATAGAAACACCCATTAAATCAAATTCAAATAAAAATTGAGGTCACATAGAATAATGGTCAAATCTGCCCATTATAATCTGGTCACCACTTTGAGCCCCTGTATTTCAAAATTTTCAAACTAAACTCTTGCCACTCTTTGCTTGTCATCCAAGAGGACATCAAGGTGAACACTTTATGTAAAGAAATCTATGCCAAATTCTTTTTGGATAAAAATCTACACACATGCAAAGTTGGAACTTTTTATTAATATGAACAATCTCACACATAGCATTTTGGGAGATTCATGGAATTTAAAAATTCCACCATCACCTCAAATCCTCTCTGGTCATTTACAACATATATCAACAATCACATTTCAAAAACTTTCACCATTTGAATATTTTCGAATTTGCTTATTTTTGCATTTTCCAAATTTGGGCACTATTTGCAATAGTTGCAAATAGTGATCTACCTCAACCTAATCTACCCTAACCTACCCCATTTGTTCCCTGGTCCCCTTAATCCAAATGCCATAGAAACCTAAGGAGAGGAGGAGCAAGGCTAGGACATGGCCATGCCGGCCATGTCACCAACCCGACCACCTCCACCTCTCTCCCTTCTCTCTGCCCTGGCCCCCATGCCATTGAGCGCCACCGCACCTCCCTAGCGCCGCCTAGCACCGCCCTGGTCGACGAGGACGACGACAACGCCCGGAACGCACGCGTCCAGAACGGCATCGCCATGCCGCTCGCGTCGCGCGTGGACACCCACGGGCACCCCTGGCCACGCGCCGCGCGGCCACCACACGCACGCCCTGGCCCCCCTGACTAGCCGTTGAGCACGCACACGCCACCACGACGCCGCCAGACACGCGCCCAGCCCCAACCCGTGCTCGCCGCCGCCGGAG
Organism: Lolium multiflorum; assembly: GCA_030979885.1. NCBI lineage: Eukaryota > Viridiplantae > Streptophyta > Magnoliopsida > Poales > Poaceae > Lolium > Lolium multiflorum. The sequence continues at coordinate 217,959,663 of CM061753.1, read as the reverse complement.
ACGACGAAGAAATCCCGCCACTGCCGCGCAGATGCCCGCACGCGCCCGACAAAGTTAGGCACCGCCCCGCGTCGCCGTTGACGCTCAGAGGACCGCCACGACACGCTGAACAGCGCCGCGTCGCCGCCTAGCTCGCTAGACCACCGGAGACGCCGCGCCCATGTCGCCATCGCCGCAGCACCCACGGCCACTCGCTGGCCTATAAAAGGAGACGCCCATTTGACGATCCGAGCACACCAGCACCTTCCCCTCTTCTCCCTCGACCGCCTGAGCCACTCCACCGTCGACATTAGCCACCGTAGCTCGCCAATCGCCACCTCACTGCCGAGCGCCGCCGCGGAAGCTCGTCGTCGATTGGAGCCACCCCAGGACGAGCCGCTGCTACCAGGAGGACCGCCGTCGTCTACACCTTCGTCGAGCATATTGCCAACCCCTCGCCGGAGTCCAGGTGACCCTCCGACCCCCTACCCGAGCCGCGCCGGCGAGCTCTTCTCCTCGTCGACGACGATGGACGTGATCCGTCGGATCACGATCTAATCGTGCGTCCCACATCGCCCCGTACCGATTCGGGTGCGGTGAGCCGCTGACAGGCCAGCCCCACCCTGTCAGGCAGCCCACGCGTCGGTGGACCGTGGTGGGCTGGCTTGGGCCATTTTTAATTCGTTTGGCCCGTTAGCTTTTCCCGCCGGCCCTTTGATTCAAATTTCATTTAATAAATTTAGTTGAATTATCCCACTGGACCCAACTTTGAAATTGCATAGAAATTGTTTGGCTTGGCCAAATTTAATAAATTTTATATATTTGGAAAGCTATTAAAATTATCTACAATATGCCACTGGTCTCATGACCAGATTCGTTGTAGAATTAATTCGACAAAAATAACAAGGCAGGGACTTTTCCCTACTCAATTAATTATTAAAAATCAAATAAAATAGATATTAAGTTAGTTCCAACTCTGGTAGTTCACATATTACTTACACTAATTGATTATGCAATAAAATGGTGTGGTCACCTTGCATGATCATGCCCTAGTTTAAGTAGTGGACAATATGGCTATTTTTCCCTAAATGGTATTGTCCAAAAATATTAGTAAATCATATGGGAGCTTTTCTTCCATTTAAATTCTGTCATGAACAATCCAATATGAGGTGAAGCCTCTGATCATAAAAAAATCTCATATGGTTTGTTGATGATATTAAATTATTACCATGTTAGAATTAAATTGTATGGGGTGCTACACCCCATTTAAATCATTTTCTCCAAATGATAAGTGTGAAGAGGTTGACTTGGGTCAACCTAGGTCACATATTATACATAAGAGAAATTAAATCCTAAAAAGATAATGAGAGGAAATTATTTCTCTGAATAATTCAAAAGTAACATTTAAGATTATTATGAGAGGAAATTATTTTTCCTAATTAATAAGAAAAACCCATCCACCAACATAATAGTGATATGTGATGCTAGTTTAATTTGTGTGAATCATGTGTGTGCTTAGTTTAGTAAATAGATTGGTGTGATGATTGTGTATCCCGTATTCGTATTTTAGACGCTAGTACCGAGGAGTACCAGGAGGAGGAGGAGGTCTACTGTCAGGAAGAAGAAGACCACTTTGACCAGTTTCCCAACCAAGGCAAGATAATACTCTTGCAAGTGTTAGCTCATCCTGAGCCAAGCACCACCCATTTACTTTATATTATGAGCCTAATTCCCAGTTTTATGTTAAGTTTTACTTACTGTTATTTTGTACTATTGATTCGTAATTCCATAGGGTAAATGTTAGATTAGTACAAGAGTATCAAAGTTAGCCTAGGAGCAAAGCAAATTACTTAGCACCCCTCATCCTTAGATGCTAGTGCTAAATTAAACATGACTACTCTAGATGGGAACATGTGTGGTGAAATGTTGAAATGACTTTTGAAGGTGAATATGACCAAGAGAAGATGGTGATTTTTGATTAAAAACTAGTATTGGTTTGGATGCGATACCTTTCCAATTATTGAGTACCCCCACAATACCTGATTATGGGTAGGGCTTAACTAGAAGTTTATGTATCTTAGTATGAGTTCCCTCTGAACACACATCATAGGGGTTATGCCGAGGCTGCCTCCGTTGTTGGTGAATGATGTGAATTGAAGGTGAATTGTACGGCCAAGCCCTGTGCAGTTCCCAGGATGACAGTTGGTCATCACTGGGAGGCCAAGCTCATGGGGAGAGGTGCTCATACTAGGGTTAGTAAATGAAAGGTTATGGTTGATGATCCGCGTACTGTGTTACGATGATTCGGGGAAATCCCGACGGATGAAATCAAATGTTGTGGCACAAGTGTGCAACCTCTGCAGAGTGTAAATCTATTCGAATAGCCGTGTCCACGGTTACGGACGGTTGGAAAGGCCATACAGTTTCCAGTATTAGAATTTGATCATGTGGTTGAAATGAATGGTGAATGGTGACTTGATTATATTGAAAACACAACAGAGTTGTGGGAATGACACTGATGTTCCCACTTGAGTTAGTTAGTATATGAATAAGTCTTTAGTAAATACTTGTGAACTAAAACTAGCTTATGCAAAGAAACTAGAGCTTAGCACCCCCTTACTAGAAATGTTAGCACTTACACTAGTATTAGTTTGCGAGTACATCAAGTACTCACGGCTGTGTCCCTGGCTATTCAAATGGCCAGACTATGAAGAGGAGCAGCAGTACGAGGAGGACGGTCAGCAGGAAGTCTACCACAACTAGGAGTCTGCTAACGTCAAGCGTTGGCCTGTGGACTATAGAGTCCTTGTATCTTACGCTTCCGCTATGAACTTATGTTTGTTCGTTGACCAGTTCGTTGATCGTTAGATCAACTATTTGTGTAATATGGATCATGTGATTCCAATTTGTAAGACTTTATGGGTTGTAATGAATGATGACTGTGATACTTAACTATTATGCCTCGCAACAACAATATTCCTGGGATTGCGATGTATGACATAATAGGCATCCGGACTTAAAAATCCGGGTGTTGACAAGTTGGTATCAGAGCCATTGTTTGACCTTAGGAGACCCTAGTTTAGAATGGACGTTCCGAAAAATTTAGTTTCTAAAACAAATTGAGTGAATACTTGGGAAAAACTTACTCATTCTCTTTTCTACCGGATCTTTTCAAAAATAATGATCATGCTCTTCTTTTTAAATACATCTAAAATATTGCCACACTTAGTCACATCTCTAACTTACTCATCCATTTCACTTTCAGATGGAGCCCTACGTCCAGACGGAGACCTACGATCTGGAGAACGGAGGAAGTCTGGTGTTCGAGCGCGACTTGTACCTTGTGTCCGAGAGGCTCGAACGTCCACCTCCCAAGTTCCATGGAGTCCGGATCCACGACACCCCCACCGGGGAACAGCAGTGGATGATCACCGCTGACTTGAAGGGAAGTTCGGAGCCTCCCGTCTCGGAGAGGATCCTTTTCTCCTTCAAGGCATGCAACTGGCCGGACGGGCTTGCTCACGCTCTTCAGGAGGGACTTGCTCGGGTGTGCGGACAGCACATCGCCGCACTCCGGGGAAGCCGCTTCGCCTACTTCGCCAGGCACGACACCATGGGAGAACCCATGGCACCCTCTTCGCACCCGGTGCTCATGATTCATGTGGGGCATCTGGACTTGATGCTTCATGAGACCCGGAAGGACCTGGAGCGGACGCGGGTTCACAACCAGCACGCCCAGATGACTGTGGCTCACCATGCCGAAGCTATCCGGATGCTCGCCAAGGACCGCAAGTTACTCCGCCTGCAGCGCGCCAAGAAGGATGCCACTATCCGCCGCCTTCGCGAGAAGATCCGCACCTTGGAGGTGACTGTCCGTACCCAGCAGGACCAGATCCAGGAGCTGGAGGAGGATGGAGAGGACATTCAGGGAGGTGATGACTTCCTGAGTGACGACAACGACTTTGAGGATGATGAGTTCACTGATGAGGAGGACTACGCGTTTCTGGAGCCCGAGGAGGATGGGATCATCACCATCGATGTGGACATTGATATCGAGGGGTAGTTGCACTAGATCACATGTGTAGGAATGGCTTGTACCCCGTCCTTTGTATCGTAGCATGAAGGGTTCTTAAAACCCTGGGTATGAGTATGTATCCGGTCCCTTGTATCGTAGAAGGAAGAAGAAGGGTTCTTAAAACCCTTAGTGTGTTAGCTTGTAATCTGTGATGCTTGCTATGAATGAATGAATGTTTGTGTGTTATATGCATCATCACAAGTCTTTAAAGTTTAAAAGTTACCCAAAAATAAGCCATAGAAAATTCCCTCTTATCTCATGATCTATCTATCTGTTCAGATGGCTCACCGCAACTCAGATGCGATGATGCAACTACTGCAGACCCTGATGGCAGACAGGGAGACAGACCGAGCTGAACGTCAAGCCAGCCTCGCAGCACTGCAACAGTTAGCCAACAACCAGCAGGGCCATGGACACCATGACCATCCAGGATCCAAACTCAAGAATTTCCAAAACACCAACCCACCTGTTTTCAGCAAGACTGAAGAGCCCTTAGATGCAGATGATTGGCTGCAAACAATGGAAAATAACCTGGAAGTAGCTGGAGTGGATGAAAATGAGAAAGTGCTGTTTGCTACGCACTACTTAGCCGGACCAGCAAGGGCTTGGTGGACAAGTGCCCGTGCATTAAATGCCGGACAGATGATGACTTGGGCTGACTTTAAGCTCAAGTTTAGCAAGTACCATGTACCACCAGGTTTGATCAAGAAGATGAGGGATGAATTCCGGGAACTGAAGCAAGGCCGGATGTCGGTGGTAGAATACCGCGACAGGTTCCTCACCCTGTCAAGGTACGCCCCCGATGAAACTGACACCAATGAGAAAAGGAAGGAGAGATTCCTGAACGGCCTGCACGACGAGATGCAGACAGTACTGGTCAACATCCCCTTTGCTGACCTTGAAGCCTTAGTGGATTCTTCCATCCAAATGGAAGGCAAGTTGCACCAGGCCAATGAAAATCGCAAGCGCCGCATGATGAATCAGAGTGGGCCCAGCAATGCCCCGAGATACCGCCCTAGCTCAAGCAGTGATTCGCCCCCAGAAACAACAAGCCCCAGAACCAAGTGTCGCGCCCCGGATTTCAGAACCGGAGCGGAGGAAACCCAAGGCCAGGAGGCCCCCACCACAACAGCAACAACCCCAACTCCTATGTGCACCACAACAACTTCAACCGCGCTCCGCCGCGAGCCCCCAACACCAACAACAACAACACCAACACTGCACCAAGGACCGGGAGCAATGCTATTCCGGTTGGAACCAAGGACAAGTCCACAATCACCTGCTATGAATGTGGAGTGGTGGGACACTTCTCCAATGAGTGCCCCAAAAGGCTGGCCAAGCTCGCCGGCAACACCGCTGCACCTGCTCAGCAGCAACGCCGTGTCTCCACCGGCAAGAAGTTCGCCCCCAACAACCCGCACAACCGCGGAGGTCGCCTCTACCACATGAACGCCGAGGAAGCCCAGGAAGCAGATGTGGTGCTGGGTATGTTCTCTGTTAACTCAATACCAGCAAGAGTGTTGTTTGATTCCGGAGCATCACATTCATTTGTTACCGAAGATTTTGTGAGCACTAGTAAGATTCAACCAATCAGCTTGAAACATGTCATGATAGTTCAAATACCTGGATCAACTACTAAAGCTAGAAAATTTTGCAAAGAAGTACCCATCAGAATTCAAGAAATAATGTTTTTTGCAAACTTAATTGTTCTGGGAACAAAAGGATTGGAAGTAGTACTAGGAATGGATTGGATGGCGAAACATCATGGATTGATAGACTGCGCCAAGAAGGCCATCACCATGACTAGTAGCACCGGAATAACACTAGAACATGTGTCTGAAAAACTCCCCAGAAATTTCACTTGCAACCAAGGAGTAGCCAAACCAACTCTGGATCAGATCAGGGTCGTTTGTCGATACGCTGATGTGTTTCCGGATGATCTACCCGGTATGCCCCCGGATCGGGATATCGAGTTTATCATCGAGTTAATTCCTGGAACAGGACCGATAGCCCAGAGAGCCTATAGCATGAACCCGGCAGAATTGAGAGAACTGAAGAAGCAACTGGATGATATGTTGCACAAGGGTCTGATTCGACCAAGTTCGTCGCCTTGGAGATCACCAGTTTTATTTGTGGATAAGAAAGATGGTGCCAATCGGTTATGTACGGATTATCGTAAACTTAACGATGTCACCATCAAAAACAAATACCCCTTGCCAAAGATAGAAGACCTGTTTGACCAGCTAGCCGGTGCCACCGTATTCTCCAAGATTGACCTTAGGACTGGCTACCATCAACTGAAGATCCGTGCAACGGATATCCCAAAGACTGCCTTCACCACCAGATATGGACTGTATGAGTACAATGTCATGTCATTTGGATTGACCAATGCCCCCGCCTATTTCATGAACCTCATGAACAAGGTCTTCATGAACTTTTTGGATAAGTTTGTCGTTGTTTTCATCGATGACATTCTTATCTACTCCAAAACCGAAGAGGAACATGAACAACACTTGGAAATAATCCTAGAAACCCTGAGGCAGCACAAGTTATATGCCAAGTTTAGTAAGTGTGAGTTTTGGTTGAAGGAGGTAGGATTCCTGGGACATATATTGTCCGCAGGAGGAATTGCCGTAGATCCCGCCAAGATCAAGACTGTCACAGAATGGAAAGCCCCAACCACTCAGACCGAGGTCCGTGCATTTCTCGGATTAGCGGGATATTACCGCCGATTCGTTGAAGGATTTTCCAGCATAGCCCGACCCATGACTCAACTGCTGAAGAAGGACAAGAAGTTTGAATGGACTGCCAAATGTGAAGAAAGTTTCCAACAGCTCAAGAACAGATTGACCACAGCCCCAATATTGATCATGCCGGATATCACCAAGCCATTTGATGTCTACTGTGATGCGTCCAAGATTGGTCTTGGATGTGTGTTGATGCAAGGAGGCAAAGTGATATCATACCTGTCCCGGCAACTGAAACAGCATGAGCAGAACTACCCAACCCATGACCTCGAACTCGCAGCCGTAGTGTTAGCCCTGAAAGTTTGGCGTCATTACCTCATGGGTAATCGATGCGAAATCTATTCTGATCACAAGAGCCTGAAGTATATCTTCACCCAGAAAGAGCTGAACATGAGGCAACGCAGATGGTTAGAGTTAATCAAGGATTATGATATGGAAATCCACTATCACCCCGGCAAGGCCAATGTAGTAGCAGATGCCCTGAGTAGACTGCCTTGTCAGTTAAACTCCATGATAGCAAAGGAACAGCCTAGCCTACACCAAGAGTTTGAGCACTTCAGAATGGAGCTAGTTAGTGAAGGATACCTAGCCAGCATAGAACTGCAGCCTACCTTGGTTGGACAGATCAAAGAAGCCCAGAAGGGAAATGCCAGCATTGACGGAATCAAGAGTCAGATAGCTGCAGGAAAGGCACCAGGATTCACCATCGATGAAGAAGGAGTACTTTGGTACAACGGTCGCCTGTGTGTACCGTCAGATTCAGAATTGAAGCAAGTCATACTGAAGGAAGCTCACGACACCCTGTATTCCATTCACCCCGGCGGTACCAAGATGTACCAGGATTTGAAGGAACAATTCTGGTGGCATGGAATGAAGAGAGAAATTGGAAGCTACATCGCCAAGTGTGACATCTGTCAGCGAGTCAAAGCAACATCAACGACCCGCCGGACTGTTGCAACCTTTACAGATTCCTGAGTGGAAATGGGATTCTGTGGGGATGGACTTTATCACGGGATTGCCCAAATCTAGCAGAGGAAATGACTCCATTTGGGTTGTCATTGATAGGTTGACCAAGGTTGCCCACTTCATCCCTGTCAAGACCACCTACCAAGGCCCAAAGTTAGCTGAGTTATACATCTCAAGGATAGTAGCCCTGCATGGAACCCCTAAGTCAATTGTGTCAGAGGAGGATCACAGTTCACCTCACGATTCTGGCAGAAAGTGCATGAAGGACTAGGAACCCGTCTAAACTTCAGCACCGCTTATCACCCGCAGACTGACGGATCGAGAGAGTCAACCAGATACTGGAAGATATGTTGAGAGCTTGTGTACTGGAGTATGGATCCAAGTGGGAAGATTGTCTGCCTTACGCAGAATTCTCTTACAACAACAGTTATCAAGCCAGCTTACAGATGGCCCCCTTTGAAGCCCTGTACGGAAGAAAATGCCGTACCCCTCTGAACTGGTCGGAAGTCGGAGAAAGCCAAGTCTTTGGACCAGATGTTCTTCGAGAAGCGAAGAGAAGGTGCACAAGATCCGCGAGTACCTCAAGACAGCGCAGTCAAGACAGAAGAGCTACGCCGACAAGAGACGCCGAGAGATGACCTTTGAGATCGGAGACTTCGTCTATCTCAAGGTGTCACCCCTCAAGGGAATGCAGAGATTCCAGCTGAAAGGAAAGCTCGCACCCCGATATGTCGGACCTTTCAAAGTTCTGAGTCGCCGAGGCGAAGTGTCTTATCAACTGGAACTCCCTGAAGAAATGGCAGCTGTGCACAACGTGTTCCACATCTCACTCCTCCGGAAGTGCCTTGAAGTCCCCGAGAAGACGGAGGTATTCAAGAACATCGATCATCGATCGGTGGATATCAACACTGACTTGACATACCGCGAAGTGCCTATCCGCATCCTGGAGGAAGCCTACAGAACCACCCGCACCCGAAGTATCAAGTTTCTGAAGATACAGTGGAGCAACCATACCGAAGATGAAGCCACTTGGGAGCGGGAGGAAGACATGAAGAAAGAATACCCAGATCTCTTTAGTACCTAATTTTCTTTTAGATCTCGGGACGAGATCTTTTGTAAGGGGGAAGGGTTTGTAACACCCCAAATTTCAATAAAAGAAAATTAGAAGAATTCCAGAAAGTAAAATTTCAAACCAACAAAAACTTTTTCTTACATATAGTACCATGCATAGGACTTGTGCATTTGAGTGATATGCCATGATGCTTGTTACCTTGTGTATATGCTAAACCCTAAAAACCCTAATGTGATCAAGTGAAGATCACAAAGAAAATAAAATAAAATAAAATAAAATCAATTGCTAAAACCCTAAAACCCTCACATAGACATTATGCCATTTTCATAAATTTTGACCCTAGACCAAATTGATCTTCACCATTAGTTGAAATACATTACTAAACTCATATTACAACTTTGTGAATCATAGAAACACCCATTAAATCAAATTCAAATAAAAATTGAGGTCACATAGAATAATGGTCAAATCTGCCCATTATAATCTGGTCACCACTTTGAGCCCCTGTATTTCAAAATTTTCAAACTAAACTCTTGCCACTCTTTGCTTGTCATCCAAGAGGACATCAAGGTGAACACTTTATGTAAAGAAATCTATGCCAAATTCTTTTTGGATCAAAATCTATACACATGCAAAGTTGGAACCTTTTTATTAATATGAACAATCTCACACTTAGCATTTTGGGAAATTCATGGAATTTAAAAATTCCACCATCACCTCAAATCCTCTCTGGTCATTTACAACATATATCAACAATCACATTTCAAAAACTTTCACCATTTGAATATTTTCGAATTTGCTTATTTTTGCATTTTCCAAATTTGGGCACTATTTGCAATAGTTGCAAATAGTGATCTACCTCAACCTAATCTACCCTAACCTACCCCAATATGTTCCCTGGTCCCCTTAATCCAAATGCCAAATAGAAACCTAAGGAGAGGAGGAGCAAGGCTAGGACATGGCCATGCCGGCCATGTCACCAACCCGACCACCTCCACCTCTCTCCCTTCTCTCTCTGCCCTGGCCCCCATGCCATTGAGCGCCACCGCACCTCCCTAGCGCCGCCTAGCACCGCCCTGGTCGACGAGGACGACGACAACGCCCGGAACGCACGCGTCCAGAACGGCATCGCCATGCCGCTCGCGTCGCGCGTGGACACCCACGGGCACCCACTGGCCACGCGCCGCGCGGCCACCACACGCACGCCCTGGCCCCTGCCGTTGAGCACGCACACGCCACCACGACGCCGCCAGACACGCGCCCAGCCCCAACCCGTGCTCGCCGCCGCCGGAGACGACGAAGAAATCCCGCCACTGCCGCGCAGATGCTCGCACGCGCCCGACAAAATTAGGCACCGCCCAGCGTCGCCATTGACGCTCAGAGGACCGCCTGGACATGCTGAACAGCCCTGCGTCGCCGCCTAGCTCGCTAGACCACCGGAGACGCCGCGCCCATGTCGCCATCGCCGCAGCACCCACGGCCACTCGCTGGCCTATAAAAGGAGACGCCCATTTGACGATCCGAGCACACCAGCACCTCCCCTCTTCTCCCTCGACCGCCTGAGCCACTCCACCGTCGACATTAGCCACCGTAGCTCGCCAATCGCCACCTCACTGCCGAGCGCCGCCGCGGAAGCTCGTCGTCGATTGGAGCCACCCCAGGACGAGCCGCTGCTACCAGGAGGACCGCCGTCGTCTACACCTTCGTCGAGCATATTGCCAACCCCTCGCCGGAGTCCAGGTGACCCTCCGACCCCCTACCCGAGCCGCGCCGGCGAGCTCTTCTCCTCGTCGACGACGATGGACGTGGTCCGTCGGATCACGATCTAATCGTGCGTCCCACGTCGCCCCGTACCGATTCGGGTGCGGTGAGCCGCTGACAGGCCAGCCCCACCCTGTCAGGCAGCCCACGCGTCGGTGGACCGTGGTGGGCTGGCTTGGGCCCTTTTTAATTCGTTTGGCCCGTTAGCTTTTCCCGCCGGCCCTTTGATTCAAATTTCATTTAATAAATTTAGTTGAATTATCCCACTGGACCCAACTTTGAAATTGCATAGAAATTGTTTGGCTTGGCCAAATTTAATAAATTTTATATATTTGGAAAGCTATTAAAATTATCTACAATATGCCACTGGTCTCATGACCAGATTCGTTGTAGAATTAATTCGACAAAAATAACAAGGCAGGGACTTTTCCCTACTCAATTAATTATTAAAAATCAAATAAAATAGATATTAAGTTAGTTCCAACTCTGGTAGTTCACATATTACTTACACTAATTGATTATGCAATAAAATGGTGTGGTCACCTTGCATGATCATGCCCTAGTTTAAGTAGTGGACAATATGGCTATTTTTCCCTAAATGGTATTGTCCAAAAATATTAGTAAATCATATGGGAGCTTTTCTTCCATTTAAATTCTGTCATGAACAATCCAATATGAGGTGAAGCCTCTGATCATAAAAAAATCTCATATGGTTTGTTGATGATATTAAATTATTACCATGTTAGAATTAAATTGTATGGGGTGCTACACCCCATTTAAATCATTTTCTCCAAATGATAAGTGTGAAGAGGTTGACTTGGGTCAACCTAGGTCACATATTATACATAAGAGAAATTAAATCCTAAAAAGATAATGAGAGGAAATTATTTCTCTGAATAATTCAAAAGTAACATTTAAGATTATTATGAGAGGAAATTATTTTTCCTAATTAATAAGAAAAACCCATCCACCAACATAATAGTGATATGTGATGCTAGTTTAATTTGTGTGAATCATGTGTGTGCTTAGTTTAGTAAATAGATTGGTGTGATGATTGTGTATCCCGTATTCGTATTTTAGACGCTAGTACCGAGGAGTACCCAGAGGAGGAGGAGGTCTACTGTCAAGGAGAAGAAGACCACTTTGACCAGTTTCCCAACCAAGGCAAGATAATACTCTTGCAAGTGTTAGCTCATCCTGAGCCAAGCACCACCCATTTACTTTATATTATGAGCCTAATTCCCAGTTTTATGTTAAGTTTTACTTACTGTTATTTTGTACTATTGATTCGTAATTCCATAGGGTAAATGTTAGATTAGTACAAGAGTATCAAAGTTAGCCTAGGAGCAAAGCAAATTACTTAGCACCCCTCATCCTTAGATGCTAGTGCTAAATTAAACATGACTACTCTAGATGGGAACATGTGTGGTGAAATGTTGAAATGACTTTTGAAGGTGAATATGACCAAGAGAAGATGGTGATTTTTGATTAAAAACTAGTATTGGTTTGGATGCGATACCTTTCCAATTATTGAGTACCCCCACAATACCTGATTATGGGTAGGGCTTAACTAGAAGTTTATGTATCTTAGTATGAGTTCCCTCTGAACACACATCATAGGGGTTATGCCGAGGCTGCCTCCGTTGTTGGTGAATGATGTGAATTGAAGGTGAATTGTACGGCCAAGCCCTGTGCAGTTCCCAGGATGACAGTTGGTCATCACTGGGAGGCCAAGCTCATGGGGAGAGGTGCTCATACTAGGGTTAGTAAATGAAAGGTTATGGTTGATGATCCGCGTACTGTGTTACGATGATTCGGGGAAATCCCGACGGATGAAATCAAATGTTGTGGCACAAGTGTGCAACCTCTGCAGAGTGTAAATCTATTCGAATAGCCGTGTCCACGGTTACGGACGGTTGGAAAGGCCATACAATTTCCAGTATTAGAATTTGATTATGTGGTTGAAATGAATGGTGAATGGTGACTTGATTATATTGAAAACACAACAGAGTTGTGGGAATGACACTGATGTTCCCACTTGAGTTAGTTAGTATATGAATAAGTCTTTAGTAAATACTTGTGAACTAAAACTAGCTTATGCAAAGAAACTAGAGCTTAGCACCCCCTTACTAGAAATGTTAGCACTTACACTAGTATTAGTTTGCGAGTACATCAAGTACTCACGGCTGTGTCCCTGGCTATTCAAATGGCCAGACTATGAAGAGGAGCAGCAGTACGAGGAGGACGGTCAGCAGGAAGTCTACCACAACTAGGAGTCTGCTAACGTCAAGCGTTGGCCTGTGGACTATAGAGTCCTTGTATCTTACGCTTCCGCTATGAACTTATGTTTGTTCGTTGACCAGTTCGTTGATCGTTAGATCAACTATTTGTGTAATATGGATCATGTGATTCCAATTTGTAAGACTTTATGGGTTGTAATGAATGATGACTGTGATACTTAACTATTATGCCTCGCAACAACAATATTCCTGGGATTGCGATGTATGACATAATAGGCATCCGGACTTAAAAATCCGGGTGTTGACAAGGTGTCTCTCCCATAAGATAAAAACATGTTGGGTGAACAAATTACAGTCGGGCAATTGACAAATAGAGAAAGGCATAATAATGCATATACATGATATGATAAATATAGTGAGATTTAATTGGGCATTACGACAAAGTACATAGACCGCCATCCAACTGCATCTATGCCTAAAAAGTCCACCTTCAGGTTATCATCCGAACCCCATTCAGTATTAAGTTGCAAAGCAACAGACAATTGCATTAAGTATGGTGCGTAATGTAATCGACAACTACATCCTTAGACATAGAATCAATGTTTTATCCCTAGTGGCAACAACACATCACAACCTTAGAACTTTCTGTCACTGTCCCAGGTGTCAATGAAGGCATGAACCCACTATCGAGCATAAATACTCCCTCTTGGAGTTAAGAGTACAAACTTGGCCAGAGCCTCTACTAATAACGGAGAGCATGCAAGATCATAAACAACACATAAACAATAGATTGATAATCACCATAACATAGTATTCTCTATCCATCGGATCCCGACAAACACAACATATAGAATTACATATAGATGATCTTGATCATGTTAGGCAGCTCACAAGATCCAACAATGAAGCACAACAAGGAGAAGACGACCATCTAGCTACTGCTATGGACCCATGGTCCAGGGGTGAACTACTCACTCATCACTCCGAGGCGATCATGGCGATGAAGAGTCCTCCGGAGATGAATCCCCTCTCCGGCAGGTGCCGGAGGCGATCTCCGAATCCCCCGAGATGGGACGCGGCGGCGGCGTCTCTGGAAGGTTTTCCGTATCGTGGCTCTCGGTACTGGGGGTTTCGCGACGGGGCTTTAAGTAGGCGGAAGGGTAGGTCTGACGAGGGCCCACACCATAGGGCGGCGCGGCCCCTCCGGCGCGCGCCCTATGGTGGCGGCGCCTCGTCGCCCCACTCGTTATCTCTTCGGTCTTCTGGAAGCTCCGTGCAAAAATAGGACCCTGGGCGGTGATTTCGTCCAATTCCGAGAATATTTCCTTACTAGGATTTCTGAAACCAAAACAGCAGAAAACAGAACTGGCTCTTCGGCATCTTGTTAATAGGTTAGTTCCAGAAAATGCGTAAATATGACATATAATGTGCATAAAACATGTAGGTATCATCAATAAAGTAGCATGGAACATAAGAAATTATCGATACGTTGGAGACGTATCACTCACTAAGGAGGAGGTGGAGGAACATATGAAGATACAAGACTTCCACCAGCAGCATGACTCCGAGGACGCCGAGCCCTCCTACGACTGCACCGTCACATACCCCGATGTTTCCTCCAGCACATACCTGGAACCGGGTCGTTCTTCGTCGTACTACGGAGACACCACTTCATGGGGACCGTGGGAATGAACTCCACTTAGGCCAAAAGCCTAAGCTTGGGGGAGGTATACCGGCATCACTCATTCTTTGCATATTATGGTTGCTGGATACTTGTACATACTTGTTTAGTTTCTTAGAGTGGTTTTCTAATGAGAGGGAGATGATATTTGGGGAAGTGCTGTCCAAAAACAGATTCTGGACTGTTACCAAAAAAATTCGTACGCACAGCCAGAACGTTATTTTGAGTTGCCAATTTTTGAGCATGTGCCCCAGGTTGTTATCTAACTTTCATTAGTTGAACACTTTTTGAGCTGAGCAATGGAAGATTTTTGTTAATTTCGATTTCTGTACTGCTGTCAGGATTTGGCAGATTTCTGTCATCCTGCTTTTCTGTGTTTCTGTTAGTTTGCATTCTTCTGTTTTCGCTTTGTTTCTTTCCTAAAACACAAAAAGACCAAAAATATTTCTGTTGTTTCTCTTCACCATTTGTTTATTTGGTTCTTTGCTCTTAGTTTACTTTATTTGCTATCGTTGGTTTGCTATGAGAAAACCCAAAAAGATTTTGCTTTGTTTTCTTGTTTCTTTTGTTCTTGTTTCCAATTCGAAAACACCAAAAATATTTGTTGTTCTTCTTTGGTTTGTAAAGTTCATCATGAGTTCAATGGTCTTCGGTGGCTGGAGCGTGGTTTTCATTTCATATTATCCAAGCTACACAAGTGAAAGGCAATAATGACGATCTACAACAATTGGATTGTGGTGAGAGGCTGGTATGAACTCTATTTGTTTTCATTTTTGTACATATACTCATCCATGTGAGCATGCTTAGCTGGTTCATGTGAGGTATATGTTATTTGAGAAAGTCTAGTAGTTCATGATCTCTCATGTTTAGCTCCAATTTATTAATATGAGTAGCATGTCATGGATGTTCGCTTGCATTGTTTTATTCATAAGTAAGTATGGTATTGTGGTATCCTCCTCTGAATAATTCATTTATATCGACTTGGCACGTGCTCACGCATGCATATGACTGAACAAAAAGTCAATTAAGCCTCGATGATTTATATTGCTTCAGAGTTCTTGTATCACTTTTATGCCTCCATTAATTTATTTTGCCGCAAGCATGATTATGACAGTTACTGCTCTCTTGATTTGTCGCTCCCTAGTCTTTTGCTAGCCTTCACTTGTACTGAGCGCCGCTCGTGCTTCCAAACACCTGAAAACCAAGTTGTTCCAAAGTGTCCACCATAAATACCTATGCATGGCATTTCAAACCATTCCAAGTAAATTCTCATGCGCTACCTTTAAAACTTTCAAAATGCTTCTCAATTTGTGTTAATGTTTCATAGCTCATGAGGAAGTATGTGGTGTTTAGCTTTCAACCTTGTCATTTACTTTTGACGGACTCTCATATGGACTAGTGGCACATCCGCTTATCCAATAATTTTGCAAAAAGAGCTGGCAATGGGATTCCCAGTCCCAAATTAATTAATTCAAATAGACACTCCTCCATGGTTTGTGATTGTTGGACGGCACCCGAAGGATTCGGTTAGCCATGGCTTGTGTAAGCAAAGGTTGGGGGAGTGTCATCATCATAATAAAACTTAAATAAAAAGGCACTCCTTCATGGTATGCGATTGTTGGCAGGCACCCGAGGATTCGGTTAGCCATGGTTTGTGTAAGAAAGGTTGGAAGGAGTGCCACATAAACATACAAATAATTCATGGGAGCCGCTCTTGGGAGTCCGGTTGATGAGGTAGTTAGTGTACCCATTACCATTCGTTGACAACAACAAGCACCTCTCAAAATAATTTTACTCCTGTTTTAAAAATGAAAAGCTCTAGCGCATGTTAATCCCTGCTTCCCTCTGCGAAGGGTCAATCTTTTACTTTTATGTTGTGTCTCCATTCTTTCTTTGAGCACTATCTTGAGAGCACAACTGTCATTCTTAGTATAATATGCTTGTCTCAAAATATGATTGATTGTGGTATAACTTTGATGCTTTTATCTTTGACAATCACTACTTCTAGTCTTTCTATGAACTCCAGAGGTGCCTCGGGCATTTATGTTTTGCCGATCAAATACGGGCAAGCAAGATACCACTTTATCATATTCTCTTATGAACATTGCAATCCTGCTTATATACATGATTCATGATGCTTATTATTAATTGTTGGTACCTCTCCATGATTGACATAGCTGTTGGATGATCTTATTTGCATGTATCTCATTATGAACTGCTTAAGTATTAGCCATAGCATGAGAATATATACATCATATGAGCAAATGTGTTCGTGAAAGTTCTTTTATCGCTCAGTTGTTAACTGAATTGCTTGAGGACAAGCAATAAGCTAAGCTTGGGGGAGTTGATACGTCCAAAACGTATCTACTTTCCCGAACACTTTTGCTATTGTTTTGCCTCTAATTTGTGTATTTTGGATACAACTAACACGGACTAACGCTGTTTTCAGCAGAATTGCACCGGTGTCTCGTTTTTGTGCAGAAATCCAACTTTCAGGAAAAACCTCGGAATTTATACAGAAGGCCCTATTTTCCCAGAAGACTCACGGAGCCAGAAGGGCAAGCCAGGTGGGGGCACGAGGGCCCCACACACTAGGCCGGCGCGGCCCAAGGGGGGCCCGCGCGGCCCTAGTGTGTGGCCCCCTCGGCTGGCCCCCCCCCCTTCGGACTACTTATCGCCCTCGACCTAAAAACGCACGGGGAGAAGTCGAAGTCGCCAGAAACCCTCCAGAGCCGCCACATCGCAAACTCCGTCTCGGGAGCCAGAAGTCTCCGTTCTGCACTCCGCCGGACGGGGAATTGAGGAGATCATCACCGCCATCACCGCCAACGCCTCTCCATCGACCAGCCATGTTTCCCCCATCCATGTGTGAGTAATTCCCCCGCTGTAGGCTGAAGGGGATGGTAGGGATTGGATGAGATTGGTCATGTAATAGTCATAAGATTGTTAGGGCATGGTGCCTAGTATCCGTAGATGTTACTTTTATGATATTGTTGCAACTTGTTATGCTTAATGCTTGTCACTAGGGCCCGAGTGCCATGATCTCAGATCTGAACATGTTATTGATTCATGAAGATATTTGTTGTTTATGATCTTACCTGCAAGTTGTATACACATGTCGCTGTCCGGAACCAATGGCCCCGAAGTGACAGAAATCGGGACAACCGGAGGGAATGGTAGTGATGTGAGGATCACATGTGTTCACGGAGTGTTAATGCTTTGCTCCGGTACTCTATTAAAAGGAGTACCTTAATTTCCAGTAGTTTCCCTAGAGGCCCGGCTGCCACCGGCTGGTAGGACAAAAGATGTTGTGCAAGTTTCTCATTGCGAGCACGTACGACTATATATGGAACACATGCCTATTGATTGATTAGTACTTGGATACCATTTTATTATTATCTGCAAATGCCCCTGCTTTGATTGTTATATGAGTTTCTCTCATTGATACATCTCCAACGTATCGATAATTTCTTATGTTCCATGCTACTTTATTGATGATACCTACATGTTTTATGCACATTATATGTCGTATTTACGCATTTTCTAGAACTAACCTATTAACAAGATGCCGAAGAGCCAGTTGCTGTTTTCTGCTGTTTTGGTTTCAGAAATCCTAGTAACGAAATATTCTCGGAATTGGACGAAATCAACGCCCAGGGTCCTATTTTTGCACGAAGCTTCCAAAGACCGAAGGAGAGTCGAAGTGGGGCCACGAGGTGGCCAGATGACAGGCGCGGCGCGGCCCCTGCGCGCGGCCTGTCACCTGGGCCCCTCGTGCCGCCTCTTGACCTGCCCTTCCGCCTACAAATAGCCTCCGTCGCGAAACCCCAGTACCGAGAGCCACGATACGGAAAACCTTCCAGAGACGCCGCCGCCGCGAATCCCATCTCGGGGATTCAGAGATCGCCTCCGGCTCCCTGCCGGAGAGGGGATTCATCCCCCGGAGGACTCTACACCGCCATGGTCGCCTCCGGAGTGATGAGTGAGTAGTTCACCCTGGACTATGGGTCCATAGCAGTAGCTAGATGGTCGTCTTCTCCTAATTGTGCTTCATTGTTGGATCTTGTGAGCTGCCTAACATGATCAAGATCATCTATCTGTAATACTATATGTTGTGTTTGTCGGGATCCGATGGATAGAGAATACTATGTTATGGTGATTATCAATCTATTGTTTATGTGTTGTTTATGATCTTGCATGCTCTCCGTTATTAGTAGAGGCTTGATACGTCTCCAACGTATCGATAATTTCTTATGTTCCATGCTACTTTATTGATGATACCTACATGTTTTATGCACATTATATGTCATATTTATGCATTTTCTGGAACTAACCTATTAACAAGATGCCGAAGAGCCAGTTGCTGTTTTCTGTGTTTTGGTTTCAGAAATCCTAGTAAAGAAATATTCTCGGAATTGGACGAAACTTTCGCCTGTGGTCCTATTTTTGCACGAAGCTTGAAGACCGAAGAGATAACGAAGTGGGGCCACGAGGCAGCCGAGGGGTGGCCGGCGCGGCCCAAGCCCCGGCCGCGCCGACCTATCCCCCCGGGCCCCTCGTGTGGCCCCCGCTGACCCTCCGCCTACTTAAAGCCTCCGTCGTGAAACCCCCGAGAGCCACGATACGGAAAACCTTACGAGACGCCGCCGCCGCGAATCCCATCTCGGGGATTCGGAGATCGCCTCCGGCACCCTGCCGGAGAGGGGATTCATCTCCCGGAGGACTCTACACCGCCATGGTCGCCTCCGGAGTGATGAGTGAGTAGTTCACCCCTGGACCATGGGTCCATAGCAGTAGCTAGATGGTCGTCTTCTCCTTGTTGTGCTTCATTGTTGGATCTTGTGAGCTGCCTAACATGATCAAGATCATCTATCTGTAATACTATATGTTGTGTTTGTCGGGATCCGATGGATAGAGAGTACTATGATTATGGTGATTATCAATCTATTGTTTATGTGTTGTTTATGATCTTGCATGCTCTCCGTTACTAGTAGAGGCTCTGGCCAAGTTTTTACTCTTAACTCCAAGAGGGAGTATTTATGCTCGATAGTGGGTTCATGCCTCCATTGAATCTGGGACAGTGACAGAAAGTTCTAAGGTTGTGGATGTGCTGTTGCCACTAGGGATAAAACATTGATTCTATGTCTAAGGATGTAGTTGTTGATTACATTACGCACCATACTTAATGCAATTGTCTATTGCTTTGCAACTTAATACTGGAGGGGGTTCGGATGATAACCTGAAGGTGGACTTTTTAGGCATAGATGCAGTTGGATGGCGGTCTATGTACTTTGTCGTAATGCCCAATTAAATCTCACTATATTTATCATATCATGTATATGCATTGTTATGCCTTTCTCTATTTGTCAATTGCCCGACTGTAATTTGTTCACCCAACATGCTTTTATCTTATGGGAGAGACACCTCTAGTGAACTGTGGACCCCGGTCCTATTCTTTACATAGCATACAATCTACTTGTTTTACTGTTTTCTTTGCAAACATCTTCCACTCGATACGTTTAATCCTTTGTTACAGCAAGCCGGTGAGATTGACAACCTCATTGTTTCGTTGGGACAAAGTACTTGGGTTGTGTTGTGCAGGTTCCGCGTTGGCGCCGGAATCCCTGGTGTTGCGCCGCATCATATTTCGCGACCATCAACCTTCAACGTGCTTCTTGGCTCCTACTGGTTCGATTAAACCTTGGTTTCTTTCTGAGGGAAAACTTGCTCTGTGCGCATCATACCTTCCTCTTGGGGTTCCCAACGGACGTGTACATCTACGCGCATCAAGCACTTTTTCTGGCGCCGTTGCCGGGGATCAAGACACGCTGCAAGGGGAGTCTCCACTTCTCAATCTCTTTACTTTGTTTTTGTCTTGCTTTATTTTATTTACTACTTTGTTTGCTGCACCTAAACAAAACACAAAAAAATTAGTTGCTAGTTTTACTTTATTTATTGTCTTGCTCTCTATATCGAAAACACAAAAAAAAATTAGTTACTTGCATTTACTTTATCTAGTTTGTTTTATTTACCGTTGCTAAAATGAATACTCCTGAAAATACTAAGTTGTGTGACTTCACAAATGCAAATAATAATGATTTCTTATGCACACCTATTGCTCCACCTGCTACTACAGCAGAATTCTTTGAAATTAAACCTGCTTTACTAAATCTTGTCATGAGAGATCAATTTTCTGGTGTTAGTTCTGATGATGCTGCTGCCCATCTCAATAATTTTGTTGAACTTTGTGAAATGCAAAAGTATAAAGATGTAGATGGTGATATTATTAAATTGAAAGTGTTTCCTTTCTCATTAAGAGGAAGAGCTAAAGATTGGTTGCTATCTTTGCCTAAGAATAGTATTGATTCATGGACTAAATGCAAGGATGCTTTTATTGGTAGATATTATCCTCCCGCTAAAATTATATCTTTGAGAAGTAGCATAATGAATTTTAAGCAATTAGATACTGAACATGTTGCTCAAGCATGGGAGAGAATGAAAACTTTGGTAAAGAATTGCCCAACCCATGGACTGACTACTTGGATGATCATCCAAACCTTCTATGCAGGACTAAATTTTTCTTCGCGGAATTTATTGGATTCAGCTGCTGGAGGTACCTTTATGTCCATCACATTGGGGGCGGCTACAAAACTTCTTGATGATATGATGATAAATTACTCTGAATGGCACACGGAAAGAGCTCCACAAGGTAAGAAGGTAAATTCTGTTGAAGAAACCTCTTCCTTGAGCGATAAGATTGATGTGATTATGTCTATGCTTGTGAATGGTAGATCTAATGTTGATCCAAATAATGTTCCTTTAGCTTCATTGGTTGCTCAAGAAGAAAATGTTGATGTGAATTTCATTAAAAATAATAATTTCAACAACAATGCTTATAGGAACAACTCTGGTAATAACTATAGGCCATATCCTTCTGCTAATGGTAATGGTTATGGTAATTCTTATGGGAATTCTTACAATAATAATAGGAGTGTACCCCTGGTCTTGAAGCCATGCTTAAAGAATTTATTAGTACACAAACTGCTTTTAACAAATCTGTTGAGGAAAAGCTTGATAAAATTGATACTATTGCTTCTAGAGTTGATAGACTTGCCTCTGATGTTAATCTTTTAAAATTGAAAGTTATGCCTAATAATGATATTGATAATAAGATTACTACTACAGCAAATGCCATCCAAGTTAGAATTAATGAGAATATAAGATTAATGGCTGAACTGCGTGCTAGGTGGGATAGAGAAGAAAATGAAAAACTAGCTAAAGAGAATAATGTAGCTAAAGTTTGGACTATTACCACCACTAGTAATGCTAATTCTCCACATGTTGCTGCACCTCCTACTATCAATGGTAAAATAATTGGTGTTGGCAATGTTTCTACTCCTAGTGCAAAGCGTACAAAACTGCCTGAAATTGCTAAAACTGCTGAAACTGCTTGTGATAAAACTGCTGAAATTTTTTCCAACCTTGGGAACAATGATCCCATTGCTGTAGCTCATAATGATTTAGATTTTGATGATTGCCACATCTCTGAAGTTATAAAGTTCTTACAAAAACTTGCTAAAAGTCCTAATGCTAGTGCTATAAATTTAGCCTTTACAAAACATATTACAAATGCTCTTATAAAAGCTAGAGAAGAGAAACTAAAACTTGAAACTTCTATTCCTAGAAAGTTAGAAGATGGTTGGGAGCCCATCATTAAAATGAAATTCAATGACTTTGAATGTAATGCTTTATGTGATCTTGGTGCAAGTATTTCTGTTATGCCTAAAAAGATTTATGATATGCTTGACTTGCCACCATTGAAGAATTGTTATTTGGATGTTAATCTTGCCGATAATGTTAAAAAGAAACCTTTGGGGAGGATTGATAATGTGCATATTACGGTTAACAATAACCTTGTCCCCGTTGATTTTGTTGTCTTGGATATCGAATGCAATGCATCTTGTCCAATTGTGTTGGGAAGACCTTTTCTTCGAACTGTTGGTGCTGTTATTGATATGAGGGAAGGTAATATTAAATATTAATTTCCTCTCAAGAAAGGTATGGAACACTTCCCTAGAAAGAGAATGAAGTTGCCTTTTGATTCTATTATTAGAACAAGCTATGATGTTGATGCTTCTACTCTCGACAATACTTGATTTGCACTTTCTGCGCCTAGCTGAAAGGCGTTAAAGAAAAGCGCTTATGGGAGACAACCCATGTTTTTACCTACAGCAATTTTTTGTTTTATTGAGTCTTGGAAGTTGTTTACTACTGTAGCAACCTCTCCTTATCATGTTTTTGTGCCAAGTAAAGTTTCTATGTCAAAGTTGGTGTTATATTTGGGATTGCTGCGCAGAAACAGCATTGCTGTCTGTCACGAATCTGGGCACAGTTCTCTGTAGAAAATTCGAAAAAATCTGCCAATTTACGAGCGTGATCCTCAGATATGTACGCAACTTTCATTAGTTTTGAGTTTTTCCATTTGAGCAAGTCTGGTGCCAGCTCTAAATTCGTCTTTACGGACTGTTCTGTTTTTGACAGATTCTGCCTTTTATTTCGCATTGCCTCTTTTGCTATGTTGGATTTATTTCTTTGATCCACTAATGTCCAGTAGCATTATGCAATGTCCAGAAGTGAAAATAATGATTGTGTCACCTCTGAATGAGTGAATTATTAATTGTGCACTAACCCTCTAATGAGTTTGCTTGAAGTTTGGTGTGAAGGAAGTTTTCAAGGGTCAAGAGAGGAGAATGATATACTATGATCAAGAGGAGTGAAAGCTCTAAGCTTGGGGATGCCCCCGTGGTTCACCCCTGCATATTCCAAGAAGACTCAAGCGTCTAAGCTTGGGGATGCCTTGGCATCCCCTTCTTCATCGACAACATCATCAGGTTCCTCCCCTGAAACTATATTTTTATTCAATCACATCTTGTGTTCTTTACTTGGAGCGTCGGTTTGTTTTTGTTTTTGTTTTTGTTTGAATAAAATGGATCCTAGCATTCACTTTGTGGGAGAGAGACACGCTCCGCTGTTGCATATGGACACATGTGTCCTTAGGCTTTACTCATAATGTTCATGGCGAAGTTTCTTCTTCGTTAAATTGTTATATGGTTGGAATTGGAAAATGCTACATGTAGTAATTCTAAAATGTCTTGGATAATGTGATACTTGGCAATTGTTGTGCTCATGTTTAAGCTCTTGCATCATATGCTTTGCACCCATTAATGAAGAAATACATAGAGCTTGCTAAAATTTGATTTGCATATTTGGTCTCTCTAAGGTCTAGATAATATCTAGTATTGAGTTTTGAACAACAAGGAAGACGGTGTAGAGTCTTATAATGTTTACAATATGTCTTTTATGTGAGTTTTGCTGCACTTGTTCATCCTTGAGTTTGCTTCAAATAACCTTGCTAGCCTAAACCTTGTATCGAGAGGGAATACTTCTCATGCATCCAAAATC
This sequence comes from Lolium multiflorum, assembly GCA_030979885.1. Lineage (NCBI taxonomy): Eukaryota > Viridiplantae > Streptophyta > Magnoliopsida > Poales > Poaceae > Lolium > Lolium multiflorum. The sequence goes on along the minus strand of CM061753.1, from coordinate 217,935,680 downwards.
CTTGAGCCAACTACTATGCCATTTGTGTCCACCATACCTACCTACTACATGGTATTTCTCCGCCATTCCAAAGTAAATTGCTTGAGTGCTACCTTTAAAATTCCATCATTCACCTTTGCAATATATAGCTCATGGGACAAAATAGCCTTAAAAACTATCGTAGTATTGAATATGTACTTATGCACTTTATCTTTTATTAAGTTGCTTGTTGCGCGATAACCATGCTTCTGGGGAACGCCATCAACTATTGTTGAATATCATGTGAGTTGCTATGCATGTCCGTCTTGTCTGAAGGATCTATCATTTTAGTGGTTGGAGCATGCAAAATTGTTAGAGAAGAACATTGGGCCGCTAACTAAAGCCATGAATCATGGTTGAAGTTTCAGTTTTGGACATATATCCTCAATCTCATATGAGAATAATAATTGTTGCTACATGCTTATGCATTTAAGAGGAGTCCATTATCTGTTGTCCATGTTGTCCCGGTATGGATGTCTAAGTTGAGAATAATCAAAAGCGAGAAATCCAAAATGCGAGCTTTCTCCTTAGACCTTTGTACAGGCGGCATGGAGGTACCCCTTTGTGACACTTGGTTGAAACATGGCATGCAAAGATCCGGTAGTCCAAGCTAAGTAGGACGAGGTGCGGACACTATTAGTATACTATGCATGAGGCTTGCAACTTGTAAGATATAATTTTCATAACTCATATGCTTTATTACTACCGTTGACAAAATTGTTTCATGTTTTCAAAATAAAAGCTCTAGCACAAATACAGCAATCGATGCTTTCCTCTTTGAAGGACCATTCTTTTACTTTTATTGTTGAGTCAGTTTACCTATCTCCTTCCACCTTAAGAAGCAAACACTTGTGTGAACTGTGCATTGATTCCTACATACTTGCATATTGCACTTGTTATATTACTTTATGTTGACAATATCCATGAGATATACATGTTATAAGTTGAAAGCAACCGCTGAAACTTAATCTTCCTATGTGTTGCTTCAACACCTTTACTTTGATTTATTGCTTTATGAGTTAACTCTTATGCAAGACTTATTGATGCTTGTCTTGAAGTACTATTCATGAAAAGTCTTTGCCATATGATTCACTTGTTTACTCATGTCATTACCTTTGCTTTGATCGCTGCATTCATTACATATGTTTACAAATAGTATGATCAAGATTATGATGGCATGTCACTTCAGAAATTATCTTTGTTATCGTTTTACCTGCTCGGGACGAGCAGAACTAAGCTTGGGATGCTGATACGTCTCCAACGTATCGATAATTTCTTATGTTCCATGCTACTTTATTGATGATACCTACATGTTTTATGCACATTATATGTCATATTTATGCATTTTCCGGAACTAACCTATTAACAAGATGCCGAAGAGCCAGATTCTTTGCTGTTTTTGGTTTCGAAATCCTAGTAAAGAAATATTCTCGAATTGGACGAAACTCGCCAGGGTCCTATTTTTGCACGAAGCTTCCAGAAGACCGAAGAGATAACGAAGTGGGGCCACGAGGCAGCCAGGGTGGCCGGCGCGGCCCAAGCCCTGGCCGCGCCGACCTATCCCCTGCCCCGTGTGGCCCCCCGCGTTGACCCTCCGCCTACTTAAAGCCTCCGTCGCGAAACCCCCACCGAGAGCCACGATACGGAAAACCTTACCGAGACGCCGCCGCCGCGAATCCCATCTCGGGGGATTCGGAGATCGCCTCCGGCACCCTGCCGGAGAGGGGATTCATCTCCCGGAGGACTCTACACCGCCATGGTCGCCTCCGGAGTGATGAGTGAGTAGTTCACCCCTGGACCATGGGTCCATAGCAGTAGCTAGATGGTCGTCTTCTCCTTGTTGTGCTTCATTGTTGGATCTTGTGAGCTGCCTAACATGATCAAGATCATCTATCTGTAATACTATATGTTGTGTTTGTCGGGATCCGATGGATAGAGAGTACTATGATTATGGTGATTATCAATCTATTGTTTATGTGTTGTTTATGATCTTGCATGCTCTCCGTTACTAGTAGAGGCTCTGGCCAAGTTTTTACTCTTAACTCCAAGAGGGAGTATTTATGCTCGATAGTGGGTTCATGCCTCCATTGAATCTGGGACAGTGACAGAAAGTTCTAAGGTTGTGGATGTGCTGTTGCCACTAGGGATAAAACATTGATTCTATGTCTAAGGATGTAGTTGTTGATTACATTACGCACCATACTTAATGCAATTGTCTGTTGCTTTGCTTAACTTACTGGAGGGGGTTCGGATGATAACCTGAAGGTGGACTTTTTAGGCATAGATGCAGTTGGATGGCGGTCTATGTACTTTGTCGTAATGCCCAATTAAATCTCACTATATTTATCATATCATGTATATGCATTGTTATGCCTTTCTCTATTTGTCAATTGCCCGACTGTAATTTGTTCACCCAACATGCTTTTATCTTATGGGAGAGACACCTCTAGTGAACTGTGGACCCCGGTCCTATTCTTTACATAGCATACAATCTACTTGTTTTATTGTTTTCTTTGCAAACATCTTCCACTCGATACGTTTAATCCTTTGTTACAGCAAGCCGGTGAGATTGACAACCTCACTGTTTCGTTGGGACAAAGTACTTGGGTTGTGTTGTGCAGGTTCCGCGTTGGCGCCGGAATCCCTGGTGTTGCGCCGCATCATATTTCGCGACCATCAACCTTCAACGTGCTTCTTGGCTCCTACTGGTTCGATTAAACCTTGGTTTCTTTCTGAGGGAAAACTTGCCACTGTGCGCATCATACCTTCCTCTTGGGGTTCCCAACGGACGTGTACATCTACGCGCATCAGGCTCTGGCCAAGTTTTTGCTCTTAACTCCAAGAGGGAGTATTTATGCTCGATAGTGGGTTCATGCCTTCATTGACACCTGGGACAGTGACAGAAAGTTCTAAGGTTGTGATGTGCTGTTGCCACTAGGGATAAAACATTGATTCTATGTCTAAGGATGTAGTTGTCGATTACATTACGCACCATACTTAATGCAATTGTCTGTTGCTTTGCAACTTAATACCGAATGGGGTTCGGATGATAACCTGAAGGTGGACTTTTTAGGCATAGATGCTTGGATGGCGGTCTATGTACTTTGTCGTAATGCCCGATTAAATCTCACTATATTTATCATATCATGTATATGCATTGTTATGCCCTTCTCTATTTGTCAATTGCCCGACTGTAATTTGTTCACCCAACATGCTTTTATCTTATGGGAGAGACACCTCTAGTGAACTGTGGACCCCGGTCCTATTCTTTACATCGCATACAATCTACTGCAATACTTGTTTTACTGTTTTCTTGCAAACAATCATCTTCCACACAATACGGTTAATCCTTTGTTACAGCAAGCCGGTGAGATTGACAACCTCACTATTTCGTTGGGGCAAAGTACTTTGGTTTGTTGTGCAGGTTCCACGTTGGCGCCGGAATCCCTGTTGTTGCACCGCATCACATTTCGCCACCATCAACCTTCAACGTGCTTCTTGACTCCTACTGGTCCGATTAAACCTTGGTTTCTTTCTGAGGGAAAACTTGCCACTGTGCGCATCATACCTTCCTCTTGGGGTTCCCAACGGACGTGTACATCTACGCGCATCACTCATCCATGCAACGCCCGTTAATCCGTCCCTGTGCCTACAGTATTTTAATCCTGCTGTTTACTATAATCACTACCGCTGTCTTTATTTCACTGCTGTTATTTTACTATTCATACTGCTATAAAACTGTTACTCGATAAACTCTTGCGAGCAAGTCTGTTTCCAGGTGCAGCTAAATTGACAACTCCGATGTTAAGGCTTACAAGTATTCTTTGTCTCCCCTTGTGTCGAATCAATAAATTGGGTAATACTTCCCTTGAAGACTGTTGCGATCCCCTATACTTGTGGGTCATCAATTGGCTAACCGGGTATACCCGGGTGAATTCGGATGTAACTTTTTCCCACGATCATTTTGATATATTATGTTTTTTTTCGACGTCGTATGCAAAAGTTATTGCGGTTTTACCATTTTTCAAAACTTTTTTTGCAAAAAAAGTGAAAATTCAAATTTGTTAATTTTCCCTAATACTAGGTTGCATAACATACAAGAATCTGAAAACATTTTATTTTTTGAATTTTCTATCATTTTATTTTCTATTTTACAGTGTTAAAAAAGGCGATCCGCGGGGGGGGGTGGAGGTGCGTTGGGAGCAAAAAATCAGGAAAAATCCTTAATCCTGGTTGGGGACACCAACCAGGACTAAAGGTACCTACCGACTCGACTAAAGGGTACCCTTTAGTCTCGGTTGGTGTCACCAACCGGGATTAAAGGTTTTTTCCTGATTTTTGCCCACCGTAGCCCTTTAGTCCTGGTTGCCCCGAGCATTAGTCTCGGTTCACTAGCAGAACCGAGACTAAAGACCCATTAGTCCCGGGTCAAAGTATTTGGGGACTAATGGGTTGGGATGGAAGGCCTTTTTTATACTAGTGGATGGCGCCGGATGACGGGCAAGTAAAAAAAAGGCCGTTGACGGTATGCATGGCGCATGGTGCGTGCATGGCGTGCATTCATGCGAGGTCCTCTTATATCCTTCGGATACCCGCACGCCACCTACTCCCATGGTCGGACTCGTCGTAGCTGCGGTACAATTACTTTTCAAGATGAAAACTCAAGGTCTAGCCTTAATTGATTGTGTTTGGCAATGTCTTTGTTGAAGATATTATTTTAAGAGCGGAGACTATATTCAGGGTAAAATCTAAAAGCTTTGATCGGGCGACGATGACTGATACGTCCAAAACGTATCCACTTTCCCGAACACTTTTGCTATTGTTTTGCCTCTAATTTGTGTATTTTGGATACAACTAACACGGACTAACGCTGTTTTCAGCAGAACTGGTGTCTCGTTTTTGTGCAGAAATCCAACTTTCGGGAAAATCCTCGGAATTTATGCAGAAGGCCCTATTTTACCAGAATATTGACGGAGCCAGAAGGGCAAGAGAGGTGGAGGCCCGAGGGCCCACACCACATGGCGGCGCGGCCTGGGGCCCGCGCGGCCATGTGGTGTGGCCCCCTCGGCCGGCCTCCGACGCCCCTTCGGACTACTTATTGGTTTCGACCTGAAAACGCACGGAGAGAAGTCGAAGTCGCCAGAAACCCTCCAGAGAGCCGCCACATCGCGAAACTCCGTCTCGGGAGCCAGAAGTCTCCGTTCTGGCACTCCGCCGGGACGGGGAATTGGAGGAGATCTTCACCGCCATCACCGCCAACGCCTCTCCATCGACCAGCCATGTTTCCCCCATCCATGTGTGAGTAATTCCCCCGCTGTAGGCTGAAGGGGATGGTAGGGATTGGATGAGATTGATCATGTAATAGTCATAAGATTGTTAGGGCATAGTGCCTAGTATCCGTAGATGTCACTTTTATGATATTGTTGCAACTTGTTATGCTTAATGCTTGTCACTAGGGCCCGAGTGCCATGATCTCAGATCTGAACATGTTATTGATTCATGAAGATATTCGTTGTTTATGATCTTACCTGCAAGTTGTATACACATGTCGCTGTCCGGAACCAATGGCCCCGAAGTGACAGAAATCGGGACAACCGGAGGGGATGGTAGTGATGTGAGGATCACATGTGTTCACGGAGTGTTAATGCTTTGCTCCGGTACTCTATTAAAAGGAGTACCTTAATATCCAGTAGTTTCCCTAGAGGCCCGGCTGCCACCGGCTGGTAGGAAAGAAGATGTTGTGCAAGTTTCTCATTGCGAGCACGTACGACTAAATATGGAACACATGCCTATTGATTGATTAGTACTTGGATACCGTTTTATTATTATCTGCAAATGCCCATGCTTTGATTGTTACATGAGTTTCTCTCATCCATGCAACGCCCGTTAAATCCGTCCCTGTGCCTACAGTATTTTAATCCTGCTGTTTACTATAATCACTACTGCTGTCTTTATTTCACCGCTGCTATTATTTCGCTATTTCCACTGCTATCAAACTGTTACTACTGATAAACTCTGCGAGCAAGTCTCGCTTCAGCTGAATTGACAACTCCGCTGTTAAGGCTTACAAGTATTCTTTGTCTCCCTTGTGTCGAATCAATAAATTGGGTAATACTTCCCTCGAAGACTGTTGCGATCCCCTATACTTGTGGGTCATCAATGGCTAACCGGGTATACCCGGGTGAATTCGGATGTAACTTTTTCCCACGATCATTTTGATATATTATATGTTTTTTTTCGACGTCGTATGCAAAAGTTATTGCGGTTTTACCATTTTTTAAACTTTTTTTGCAAAAAAAGTGAAAATTCAAATTTGTTAATTTTCCCTAATACTAGGTTGCATAACATACAAGAATCTGAAAACATTTTATTTTTTTAAATTTTCAATCATTTTATTTTCTATTTTACAGTGCTAAAAAGGCGATCCGCGGGTGTGGGTGGAGGTGCGTTGGGAGCCAAAAATCAGGAAAAAACCTTTAATCCTGGTTGGGGACACCAACCAGGACTAAAGGGTACCCTACCGGGACTGACTAAAGGGTACCCTTTAGTCTCGGTTGGTGTCACCAACCGGGATTAAAGGTTTTTTCCTGATTTTTGCCCACCATAGCCCTTTAGTCCTGGTTGCCCCGAGCATTAGTCTCGGTTCACTAGCAGAACCGAGACTAAAGACCCATTAGTCCCGGTCAAAGTATTTGGGGACTAATGGGTTGGGATGGAAGGCCTTTTTTATACTAGTGGATGGCGCCGGATGACGGGCAAGTAAAAAAAGGCCGTTGACGGTATGCATGGCGCATGGTGCGTGCATGGCGTGCATTCATGCGGAGGTCCTCTTATATCCTTCGGATACCCGCACGCCACCTGCTCCCATGGTCGGACTCGTCGTAGCTGCGGTACAATTACTTTTCAAGATGAAAACTCAAGGTCTAGCCTTAATTGATTGTGTTTGGCAATGTCTTTGTTGAAGATATTATTTTAAGAGCGGAGACTATATTCAGGGTAAAATCTAAAAGCTTTTGATCGGGCGACGATGACTGATACGTCCAAAACGTATCCACTTTCCCGAACACTTTTGCTATTGTTTTGCCTCTAATTTGTGTATTTTGGATACAACTAACACGGACTAACGCTGTTTTCAGCAGAATTGCTCTGGTGTCTCGTTTTTGTGCAGAAATCCAACTTTCGGGAAAATCCTCGGAATTTATGCAGAAGGCCCTATTTTACCAAAATATTGACGGAGCCAGAAGGGGAAGAGAGGTGGAGGCCCGAGGGCCCCACACCACATGGCGGCGCGGCCCAGGGGGGCCGCGCGGCCATGTGGTGTGGCCCCCTCGGCCGGCCTCCGACGCCCCCCTTCGGACTACTTATCGGGTTCGACCTAAAAACGCACGGAGAGAAGTCGAAGTCGCCAGAAACCCTCCAGAGAGCCGCCACATCGCGAAACTCCGTCTCGGGAGCCAGAAGTCTCCGTTCTGCACTCCGCCGGGACGGGGAATTGGAGGAGATCTTCACCGCCATCACCGCCAACGCCTCTCCATCGACCAGCCATGTTTCCCCCATCCATGTGTGAGTAATTCCCCCGCTGTAGGCTGAAGGGGATGGTAGGGATTGGATGAGATTGGTCATGTAATAGTCATAAGATTGTTAGGGCATAGTGCCTAGTATCCGTAGATGTCACTTTTATGATATTGTTGCAACTTGTTATGCTTAATGCTTGTCACTAGGGCCCGAGTGCCATGATCTCAGATCTGAACATGTTATTGATTCATGAAGATATTCGTTGTTTATGATCTTACCTGCAAGTTGTATACACATGTCGCTGTCCGGAACCAATGGCCCCGAAGTGACAGAAATCGGGACAACCGGAGGGGATGGTAGTGATGTGAGGATCACATGTGTTCACGGAGTGTTAATGCTTTGCTCCGGTACTCTATTAAAAGGAGTACCTTAATATCCAGTAGTTTCCCTAGAGGCCCGGCTGCCACCGGCTGGTAGGACAAAAGATGTTGTGCAAGTTTCTCATTGCGAGCACGTACGACTAAATATGGAACACATGCCTATTGATTGATTAGTACTTGGATACCGTTTTATTATTATCTGCAAATGCCCATGCTTTGATTGTTACATGAGTTTCTCTCATCCATGCAACGCCCGTTAAATCCGTCCCTATGCCTACAGTATTTTAATCCTGCTGTTTACTATAATCACTACTGCTGTCTTTATTTCACCGCTGCTATTATTTCGCTATTTCCACTGCTATCAAACTGTTACTACTGATAAACTCTTGCGAGCAAGTCTGTTTCCAGGTGCAGCTGAATTGACAACTCCGCTGTTAAGGCTTACAAGTATTCTTTGTCTCCCCTTGTGTCGAATCAATAAATTGGGTAATACTTCCCTCGAAGACTGTTGCGATCCCCTATACTTGTGGGTCATCAAGACTATTTTCTGGCGCCGTTGCCGGGGAGCATAGCTTTATTTGGAAGTTCACTTGGATTGATATTGTTCGCTGCAAATTCTCCATTATGGGTAAACCTCGCGATACTAAGATCGCCATATTACCATCCACTACAAGAAAAGGTACAACTCTGAGTACCTCTGCTGCTCTTGATTCACCCTCTGTGATTGATAAACTTGTTTCACCGCCACATGCTTCACATGCTGGTACTTCTGCTGAATCTGAAAATTCTCATAATATTGATAATGTTTCTGCTGTGCTTGATGATAGTGGTTCATTGGGATCTTTTCTAGATGCTACAATTGCTAAGTCTAGACAAATTGAAAATACTGAAACTCCTAATGCTACTACACCTGTTAAATCACCTGAACTTGATTATTCTAGTGATGATCCTGATGAAGATTATGTAGAGCTTGATGATGATTTTATTGAAAAATGCAATGCTACTACTGATGCAAGAAAAATTAAAAAGTTGCTTGCAGAACATGCTGTTAGATATAAACCATCTCCTGATCCTAAATTTGCCACATCTCCTATAAACATTAGGGATAAAGATTATGATTTTTCTCTTGATCTATCTCATATAGCTATTGTTGAGAAAACACCCTTTTGTGGTACTGAAAAAGAAAGTGCTGTTGAACACCTGACTGAGTTATCTACTCTTAGTGGCGTGTTTTCTGATGATGTCAAGATGCGTACTTATTTTGTCGCTAAAATTTTTCCGTTCTCATTAAAGGATGATGCTAAAACTTGGTATAATAATTTGCCTCCTAGTTCTATTAAAAGTCCAACCGACTTGCGTGATGTTTTCTTTCGAAAATACTTTCCTGCTAGTGCTCAACATGCTGCTTTGCAGAGAATTTATAATTTTGACCAGGAAGATGGAGAGAAATTGCCTGAGGCTTGGGCGAGATTTTGCTCTCTTATTAGAGCTCAGCCTGACCATGATTTGGAAAAGCATGATTTACTTGATATATTTTATAGTGGACTAACCATTGAGTCTAGGGCATACCTAGATAGTTGTGCTGGTTGTGTTTTCAGGAAAAGAACTCCAGACGACGCTGAAGAATTATTGGCTAAAATAGGACGGAATCATGATGATTGGTCTACACCTGAACCAACCCCGACACCGATAGTGAAGAAGAGGGGTATGATTAAATTGAATGATGAAGATATGAGGGAAGCCAAGAAGTCTCTTAAAGAGAAGGGTATTAAACCTGAAGATGTGAAGAATTTACCTCCTATAGAAGATATATGTGAGACGATTCCCCCTTCATCCATGATTGAGGTACACTCGCTTCAACACTTTACTAGGGAAGATATTCCGTATTCAAAATCTCCTGCTCAATGCTTAGATGAATTTGATAATTATATTGTTAAGCAAGAAAACTTTAATATGAGAGTAGAGAATCATTTAATGGAAAATTCCCGAGCTATTAGTGAATTGCATGATATTGTGGAGAGAACCTCCAATGATGTTAAGATACTTGTTAAACATTTTCAAATGGTTCAAACTCAAATTGATCAACTTACTAAAGTGCAAAATGACTTGTTGGGAAATAATTCTAAAGAAAAACATGCTTGTGAAGTAACAACTAGAGGTGGTGTTTCTACCCAGGATCCTCTATATCCTGAAGGGCATCCCAAAAGAGTTGAACAAGATTCTCAACTAATTAAAACTAGTGCTCCATCTAAGAAAAAGAAAAAGAAACATAAGAATGTTGTAGAATCTGATACGTCCAAAACGTATCTACTTTCCCGAACACTTTTGCTATTGTTTTGCCTCTAATTTGTGTATTTTGGATACAACTAACACGGACTAACGCTGTTTTCAGCAGAACTGCTCTGGTGTCTCGTTTTTGTGCAGAAATCCAACTTTCGGGAAAATCCTCGGAATTTCTTCAGATGGCCCTATTTTACCAAAATATTGACGGAGCCAGAAGGGCAAAGGAGGTGGAGGCCCGAGGGCCCCACACCACATGGCGGCGCGGCCCAGGGGGGGCCCGCGCGGCCATGTGGTCTGGCCCCCTCGGCTGGCCTCCGACGCCCCCCTTTGGACTACTTATCGGGTTCGACCTAAAAACGCACGGGGAGAAGTCGAAGTCGCCAGAAACCCTCCAGAACGCCACATCGCGAAACTCCGTCGCGGGAGCCAGAAGTCTCCGTTCTGGCACTCCGCCGGGACGGGGAATTGGAGGAGATCTTCGCCGCCATCACCGCCAACGCCTCTCCATCAACCAGCAATGTTTCCCCCATCCATGTGTGAGTAATTCCCCCGCTGTAGGCTGAAGGGGATGGTAGGGATTGGATGAGATTGGTCATGTAATAGTCATAAGATTGTTAGGGCATAGTGCCTAGTATCCGTAGATGTCACTTTTATGATATTGTTGCAACTTGTTATGCTTAATGCTTGTCACTAGGGCCCGAGTGCCATGATCTCAGATCTGAACATGTTATTGATTCATGAAGATATTCGTTGTTTATGATCTTACCTGCAAGTTGTATACACATGTCGTTGTCCGGAACCAATGGCCCCGAAGTGACAGAAATCGGGACAACCGGAGGGGATGGTAGTGATGTGAGGATCACATGTGTTCACGGAGTGTTAATGCTTTGCTCCGGTACTCTATTAAAAGGAGTACCTTAATATCCAGTAGTTTCCCTAGAGGCCCGGCTGCCACCGGCTGGTAGGACAGAAGATGTTGTGCAAGTTTCTCATTGCGAGCACGTACGACTAAATATGGAACACATGCCTATTGATTGATTAGTACTTGGATACCGTTTTATTATTATCTGCAAATGCCCATGCTTTGATTGTTACATGAGTTTCTCTCATCCATGCAACGCCCGTTAAATCCGTCCCTGTGCCTACAGTATTTTAATCCTGCTGTTTACTATAATCACTACTGCTGTCTTTATTTCACCGCTGCTGTTATTTCACTATTTCCACTGCCATAAAACTGTTACTACTGATAAACTCTTGCGAGCAAGTCTGTTTCCAGGTGCAGCTGAATTGACAACTCCGCTGTTAAGGCTTACAAGTATTCTTTGTCTCCCCTTGTGTCGAATCAATAAATTGGGTAATACTTCCCTCGAAGACTGTTGCGATCCCCTATACTTGTGGGTCATCAAGACTATTTTCTGGCGCCGTTGCCGGGGAGCATAGCTTTATTTGGAAGTTCACTTGGATTGATATTGTTCGCTGCAAATTCTCCATTATGGGTAAACCTCGCGATACTAAGATCGCCATATTACCATCCACTACAAGAAAAGGTACAACTCTGAGTACCTCTGCTGCTCTTGATTCACCCTCTGTGATTGATAAACTTGTTTCACCGCCACATGCTTCGCGTGCTGGTACTTCTGCTGAATCTGAAAATTCTCATAATATTGATAATGTTTCTGCTGTGCTTGATGATAGTGGTTCATTGGGATCTTTTCTAGATGCTACAATTGCTAAGTCTAGACAAATTGAAAATACTGAAACTCCTAATGAAAATGTTGCTACACCTGTTAATTCACCTGAGTCTGTTGAATATTCTAGTGATGATCTTGATGAAGATTATGTAGAGCTTGATAATGATTTTATTGAAAAATGCAAGGCTACTACTGATGCAAGAAAAATTAAAAAGTTGCTTGCAGAACATGCTGTTAGATATAAACCATCTCCTGATCCTAAATTTGCCACATCTCCTATAAACATTAGGGATAAAGATTATGATTTTTCTCTTGATCTATCTCATATAGCTATTGTTGAGAAAACACCCTTTTGTGGTACTGAAAAAGAAAGTGCTGTTGAACACATGACTGAGTTATCTACTCTTAGTGGCTTGTTTTCTGATGATATTAAGATGCGTACTTATTTTGTCGCTAAAATTTTTCCTTTCTCATTAAAGGATGATGCTAAAACTTGGTATAATAATTTGCCTCCTGGTTCTATTAAAAGTCCAAAAGAATTGCTTGATGTTTTCTTCCGCAAATACTTTCCTGCTAGTGCTCAACATGCTGCTTTGCAGAGAATTTATAATTTTGACCAGGAAGATGGAGAGAAATTGCCTGAGGCTTGGGCTAGATTTTGTTCTCTTATTAGAGCTCAGCCTGACCATGATTTAGAAAAGCATGATTTACTTGATATATTTTATAGTGGACTAACTATTGAGTCTAGGGCATACCTGGATAGTTGTGCTGGTTGTGTTTTCAGGAAAAGAACTCCAGACGACGCTGAAGAATTATTGGCTAAAATAGGCCGGAATCATGATGATTGGTCTACACCTGAACCAACCCCGACACCAATAGTGAAGAAGAGGGGTATGATTAAATTGAATGATGAAGATATGAGGGAAGCCAAGAAGTCTCTTAAGGAGAAGGGTATTAAACCTGAAGATGTGAAGAATTTACCTCCTATAGAAGATATATGTGAGACAATTCCCCCTTCATCCATGATTGAGGTACACTCGCTTCAACACTTTACTAGGGAAGATATTCCGTATTCAAAATCTCCTGCTCAATGCTTAGATGAATTTGATAATTATATTGTTAAGCAAGAAAACTTTAATATGAGAGTAGAGAATCATTTAATGGAAAATTCCCGAGCTATTAGTGAATTGCATGGTATTGTGGAGAGAACCTCCAATGATGTTAAGATACTTGTTAAACATTTTCAAATGGTTCAAACTCAAATTGATCAACTTACTAAAGTGCAAAATGACTTGTTAGGAAATAATTCTAAAGAAAAACATGCTTATGAAGTAACAACTAGAGGTGGTGCTTCTACCCAGGATCCTCTATATCCTGAAGGGCATCCCAAAAGAGTTGAACAAGATTCTCAACTAATTAAAACTAGTGCTCCATCTAAGAAAAAGAAAAAGAAACATAAGAATGTTGTAGAATCCTCTGAACCTGTTAATGATCCTAATAGTATTTCTATTTCTGATGCTGAAACTGAAAGTGGTAATGAACATGAGGAAGATAATGATAAGAATGATACTCCTGATAAAGAAGAAATTGAAAAGGAACCTGAAAAGCCTGCTAAAAATAAAAAGTACACTAAAGAAGACTTTATTACTGAGAAGCATGGTAATGAAAGAGAACCTTGGGTTCAAAAGCAAATGCCTTTTCCTGCTAAGAAACTAAAATCAAAGGAGGAGGAACATTATAATAAATTTTGTGATTGGATGAAACCTTTATTTTTGCAAATCCCTTTGACTGATGCTATTAAATTGCCTCCTTATTCAAAGTATATGAAAGATATTGTTACTAACAAAAGGAAAATCCCCAATGAGGAAATTTCTACTATGCTCGCTAATTACTCCTTCAATGGTAAGATTCCAAAGAAGTTGGGCGACCCAGGTATACCGACTATTCCTTGTTCCATCAAGAATAATTATGTTAGAACTGCTCTATGTGATTTGGGAGCAGGTGTGAGTGTGATGCCTTTTTCTCTTTATAAGAGACTTGATTTAGATAAATTGATACCAACTGATATATCTTTGCAAATGGCTGATAAATCTACTGCTATTCCTGTTGGTTTATGTGAAAATGTTCCTGTTCAAGTTACTCAGCATTGCTTGATATTAACTGATTTTGTTGTGTTGGAAATGCCTGAAGATGATAATATGTCCATTATTCTTGGAAGACCCTTTCTTAATACTGCAGGGGCTGTTATTGATTGCAATAAAGGCATGGTTACTTTCAATGTTGATGATAAGGAACACACTGTCTATTTTCCCAAGAGGATTGATAAAGTATGTGGAGTCAATACAATTTTTAATGTGAAAACTATCAAAGTGGGATCCATTGATTGTCCTATATATGAGCCTAAAGAAGAATATCAAACTCTTGTGATTGGATCCATATCAATTCAATATAAGGTAACATGATTGATTTGAGGTTTATTTCTTCTTATGTCATATAAAATTTATTTGGTAGCAAGACTTGATCAACCTTGTTAACAAGTATATTTTATTGCATAAAAGAGCTAAACAACACTTCTTTCTTTCTTTCTCCTTCCACCTATTTTATTTGCTGTAGCACTTTTATTTTGCAATATGCTTTAGTCATTTAAGATTTTAGAAATCATTTTACTGCGCAGTAATCATTAATTTAATACCCAGAAATGTGCATTTTTCAAAGTTCTCTAAAAATTACAAAAATTACACCGTTGGTCCTATTTTTCGACGAGGCACCTGGGAGCACCAGAGGATGACCTGTGGGGCACCAGGGGGTGCCACACCATAGGCTGGCGCGGCCAGCAAGGGGGCCGCGCCACCATGTGGTGTGGGCCACCCCTTGCCCCACTACACCATCTCTTCCTCCCAGCACCTTCTCTCTCCCGAAAAAACTCGTACCAAGTTTCTCTCACTCGTGTTTCTGCTCAAGAACTCGCGATTTTTCGATCTCCTTGCTCAGCCCAGATTTCTGTCTGAAATTTGGCACATTTACTCCTTGGTATGTGACTCCTTTGATTGTCCAATTAGAATTTCATTTGGTTGAGTATATCTTGAATATTTTGCTGCTGTAGATAACATGTTTAGTGAGCTTGCATGCTTGTTCTAAGTGGTAGAAATTAGTTTTGATGCATGTGTAGTACTCTAGCAAGTTCCTATAGTAGTTCCCTTCAATTACACACCTTGAAATCAAATTTTATAATGATTGTTGAAAATTTCAGAAGGGGAAGATGAAGAAATTCAAGTTTGGAGAGTTGTTCAAGAAAGCAACAACCAGCACCGGTAGGCCCTCAAGGGCGTCTACTCAAATTAGGCGATCCTACAATGAGGATGTCATCGCGCCTAGCTTCGCGCCCGAGGAGGACCATGGGGCTCCTAATGCTTCATCCTTCCCTTGTTATGAGTTTCTGACCAATGCAGGGATATTGGATGACTTCTTCACCCTCGTCAACAGGGCAGGCCTAGCCACCTACGTGGGAGACGAGAGGGGACAATATTACAGGCTCACCAAAATTTTCGTTGAGAGCTTCAAGTTCCACAACACGGAATATGAGCCGACAGTCGCATTCAAGATTTATGATATTCCTGTTACCATGAAATTGGAAGAATTTTGTTGTGCATTGGGTATTGCCCCTGTAGGTACAGCAAGGAGGATTGATGACAACCCTCGGGACTTGTTGGAGCTCTACCGAGGGATCACCGGGGATGATTGCCGCACCATCCAGCGAGGGAAGATAAGAAACATTCAACTCCCCGCTATTAAGTATTTCGCATATTACATTAGTACTAGCATTTTGGGTAGAGAAAATACTAGTAACATCTCTAGCTACCATCTTGCTTTCTTGAATGTTGCACTTACTGGAGAGACACCTTATCATCTTGGTTCTCTTATTGCTCGCCGCCTGTCTAGCAGGGGGCCTATTTTTGGAGGAACTATTGCACTGCGCATTCTAACACATCTAGATATTCCTCTTGATTCTAATGATGTACCATTAACCCCTAGGAAGCTAGATATTGCTGCTATGAAGAGCCATCGTTTTGTTACTACTGACTCCACTATAGATAATATGGTCTATAAAATGTTGTTTGCTGATGGGAATGAGAAAGAAATCCCTCTTCCCCAGCAGGGTTTGTTTAATATTGACAGGCAATCATGGTCGCTAACAAAGGAGGTGGTGGAGGAACATATGAAGATACAAGAATTCCACCAGCAACATGACTCCGAGAACGCCGAGCCCTCCTACGACTACACCGTCACGTACCCCGACGTTTCCTCCAGCACATACATGGAACCGGGTCGTTCTTCGTCATATTACGAAGACACCACTTCATGGGGACCGTGGGAATGAACTCCACTTAGGCCAAAAGCCTAAGCTTGGGGGAGGTATACCGGCATCACTCATTCTTTGCATATTATGATTGCTGGATACTTGTACATACTTGTTTAGTCTCTAGAGTGGTTTTCTAATGAGAGGGAGATGATATTTGGGGAAGTGCTGTCCAAAAACAGATTCTGTGCTGTTACCAAAAAAATTCGTACGCACAGCCAGAACGTTATTTTGAGTTGCCAATTTTTGAGCATGTTCCCCAGGTTGTTATCTAACTTTCATTAGTTGAACACTTTTTGGTCTGAGCAATGGAAGATTTTTGTTAAATTCGATTTCTGTACTGCTGTCAGGATTTGGCAGATTTCTGTCATCCTGCTTTTCTGTGTTTCTGTTAGTTTGCATTCTTTTGTTTTCGCTTTGTTTCTTTCCTAAAACACAAAAAGACCAAAAATATTTCTGTTGTTTCTCTTCACCATTTGTTTATTTGGTTCTTTGCTCTTAGTTTACTTTATTTGCTATCGTTAGTTTGCTATAAGAAAACCCAAAAAGATTTTGCTTTGTTTGCTTGTTTTCTTTCGTTCTTGTTTCTAATTCGAAAACACCAAAAATATTTGCTGTTCTTCTTTGGTTTGTAAAGTTCATCATGAGTTCAATGGTCTTCGGTGGCTGGAGCGTGGTTTTCATTTCATATTATCCAAGCTACACAAGTGAAAAAGCAATAATGACGATCTACGACAATCTGATTGTGGTGAGAGGCTGGTATGAACTCTATTTGCTTTCATTTTTGTACATATACTCATCCATATGAGCATGCTTAGTTGGTTCATGTGAGGTATATGTTATTTGAGAAAGTCTAGTAGTTCATGATCTCTCATGTTTAGTTCCAATTTATTAATATGAGTAGCATGTCATGTATGTTTGCTTGCATTGTTTTATTCATAAGTAAGTATGGCATTGTGGTATCCTCCTCTGAATAATTCATTTATATCGACTTGGCACATGCTCACGCATGCATATGACTGAACAAAAAGTCAATTAAGCCTCGATGATTTATATTGCTTCAGAGTTATTGTATCACTTTTATGCCTCCGTTAATTTATTTTGCCGCAAGCATGATTATGACAGTTACTGCTCTCTTGATTTGTCGCTCCCTAGTCTTTTGCTAGCCTTCACTTGTACTGAGCGGGATCGCCGCTCGTGCTTCCAAACACCTGAAAACCAAGTTGTTCCATAAGTGTCCACCATAAATACCTATGCATGGCATTTCAAACCATTCCAAGTAAATTCTCATGCGCTACCTTTAAAACTTTCAAAATGCTTCTCAATTTGTGTTAATGTTTCATAGCTCATGAAGAAGTATGTGGTGTTTAGCTTTCAACCTTGTCATTTACTTTTGACGGACTCTCATATGGACTAGTGGCACATCCGCTTATCCAATAATTTTGCAAAAAGAGCTGGCAATGGGATTCCCAGTCCCAAATTAATTAACTTAAATAGACACTCCTCCATGGTTTGTGATTGTTGGACGGCACCCGAAGGATTCGGTTAGCCATGGCTTGTGTAAGCAAAGGTTGGGGGAGTGTCATCATCATAATAAAACTTAAATAAAAAGGCACTCCTTCATGGTATGTGATTGTTGGCAGGCACCCGAGGATTCGGTTAGCCATGGTTTGTGAAAGAAAGGTTGGAAGGAGTGCCAACCAAAAATAAATAAATGGGAGCCGCTCTTGTGAGTCCGGTTGATGAGGTAGTTAGTGTACCCATTACCATTCGTTGACAACAACAAACACCTCTCAAAATAATTTTACTCCTGCTTTACAAATGAAAAGCTCTAGCGCATGTTAATCCCTGCTTCCCTCTGCGAAGGGTCAATCTTTTATTTTTATGTTGTGTCTCCATTCTTTCTTTGAGCACTGTCTTGAGAGCACAACTGTCATTCTTAGTATAATATGCTTGTCTCAAAATATGATTAATTGTGGTATAACTTTGATGCTTTTATCTTTGACAATCACTATTTCTAGTCTTTCTATGAACTCAAGAGGTGCCTCGGCATTTATGTTTTGCCGATCAAATACAGGCAAGCGAGATACCACTTTATCATATTCTCTTATGAACATTGCAATCCTGCTTATATACATGATTCATGGTGCTTATTATTAATTGTTGGTACCTCTCCATGATTGACATAGCTGTTGGATGATCTTATTTGCATGTATCTCATTATGAACTGCTTGAGTATTAGCCATAGCATGAGAATATATACATCATATGAGCAAATGTGTTCGTGAAAGTTCTTTTATCGCTCAGTTGTTAACTGAATTGCTTGAGGACAAGCAATAAGCTAAGCTTGGGGGGAGTTGATACGTCCAAAACGTATCTACTTTCCCGAACACTTTTGCTATTGTTTTGCCTCTAATTTGTGTATTTTGGATACAACTAACACGGACTAACGCTGTTTTCAGCAGAACTGCTCTGGTGTCTCGTTTTTGTGCAGAAATCCAACTTTCGGGAAAATCCTCGGAATTTCTTCAGATGGCCCTATTTTACCAAAATATTGACGGAGCCAGAAGGGCAAAGGAGGTGGAGGCCCGAGGGCCCCACACCACATGGCGGCGCGGCCCAGGGGGGGCCCGCGCGGCCATATGGTGTGGCCCCCTCGGCTGGCCTCCGACGCCCCCCTTTGGACTACTTATCGGGTTCGACCTAAAAACGCACGGGGAGAAGTCGAAGTCGCCAGAAACCCTCCAGAAGCCGCCACATCGCGAAACTCCGTCGCGGGAGCCAGAAGTCTCCGTTCTGGCACTCCGCCGGGACGGGGAATTGGAGGAGATCTTCACCGCCATCACCGCCAACGCCTCTCCATCAACCAGCAATGTTTCCCCCATCCATGTGTGAGTAATTCCCCCGCTGTAGGCTGAAGGGGATGGTAGGGATTGGATGAGATTGGTCATGTAATAGTCATAAGATTGTTAGGGCATAGTGCCTAGTATCCGTAGATGTCACTTTTATGATATTGTTGCAACTTGTTATGCTTAATGCTTGTCACTAGGGCCCGAGTGCCATGATCTCAGATCTGAACATGTTATTGATTCATGAAGATATTCGTTGTTTATGATCTTACCTGCAAGTTGTATACACATGTCGCTGTCCGGAACCAATGGCCCCGAAGTGACAGAAATCGGGACAACCGGAGGGGATGGTAGTGATGTGAGGATCACATGTGTTCACGGAGTGTTAATGCTTTGCTCCGGTACTCTATTAAAAGGAGTACCTTAATATCCAGTAGTTTCCCTAGAGGCCCGGCTGCCACCGGCTGGTAGGACAGAAGATGTTGTGCAAGTTTCTCATTGCGAGCACGTACGACTAAATATGGAACACATGCCTATTGATTGATTAGTACTTGGATACCGTTTTATTATTATCTGCAAATGCCCATGCTTTGATTGTTACATGAGTTTCTCTCATCCATGCAACGCCCGTTAAATCCGTCCCTGTGCCTACAGTATTTTAATCCTGCTGTTTACTATAATCACTACTGCTGTCTTTATTTCACCGCTGCTGTTATTTCACTATTTCCACTGCCATAAAACTGTTACTACTGATAAACTCTTGCGAGCAAGTCTGTTTCCAGGTGCAGCTGAATTGACAACTCCGCTGTTAAGGCTTACAAGTATTCTTTGTCTCCCCTTGTGTCGAATCAATAAATTGGGTAATACTTCCCTCGAAGACTGTTGCGATCCCCTATACTTGTGGGTCATCAGAATCCTCTGAACCTGTTAATGATCCTAATAGTATTTCTATTTCTGATGCTGAAACTGAAAGTGGTAATGAACATGAGGAAGATAACGATAAGAATGATACTCCTGATAAAGAAGAAATTGAAAAAGAACCTGAAAAGCATGCTAAAAATAAAAAGTACACTAAAGAAGATTTTATTACTGAGAAACATGGTAATGAAAGAGAACCTTGGGTTCAAAAGCAAATGCCTTTTCCTGCTAAGAAACTAAAATCAAAGGAGGAGGAACATTATAATAAATTTTGTGATTGGATGAAACCTTTATTTTTGCAAATTCCTTTGACTGATGCTATTAAATTGCCTCCTTATTCAAAGTATATGAAAGATATTGTTACTAACAAAAGGAAAATCCCCAATGAGGAAATTTCCACTATGCTCGCTAATTACTCCTTCAATGGTAAGATTCCAAAGAAGCTTGGAGACCCAGGTATACCGACTATTCCTTGTTCCATCAAGAATAATTATGTTAGAACTGCTCTATGTGATTTGGGAGCAGGTGTGAGTGTGATGCCTTTTTCTCTTTATAAGAGACTTGATTTAGATAAATTGATACCAACTGATATATCCTTGCAAATGGCTGATAAATCTACTGCTATTCCTGTTGGTTTATGTGAAAATGTTCCTGTTCAAGTTACTCAGCATTGCTTGATATTAACTGATTTTGTTGTGTTGGAAATGCCTGAAGATGATAATATGTCCATTATTCTTGGAAGACCCTTTCTTAATACTGCAGGGGCTGTTATTGATTGCAATAAAGGCATGGTTACTTTCAATGTTGATGATAAGGAACACACTGTCTATTTTCCCAAGAGGATTGATAAAGTATGTGGAGTTAATACAATTTTTAATGTGAAAACTATCAAAGTGGGATCCATTGATTGTCCTATATATGAGCCTAAAGAAGAATATCAAACTCTTGTGATTGGATCCATATCAATTCAATATAAGGTAACATGATTGATTTGAGGTTTATTTCTTCTTATGTCATATAAAATTTATTTGGTAGCAAGACTTGATCAACCTTGTTAACAAGTATATTTTATTGCATAAAAGAGCTAAACAACACTTCTTTCTTTCTTTCTCCCTCCACCTATTTTACTTGCTGTAGCACTTTTGTTTTGCAATATGCTTTAGTCATTTAAGATTTTAGAAATCATTTTCCTGCGCAGTAATCATTAATTTAATACCCAGAAATGTGCATTTTTCGAAGTTCTCTAAAAATTACAAAAATTACACCGTTGGTCCTATTTTTCGACGAGGCACCTGGGAGCACCAGAGGATGACCTGTGGGGCACCAGGGGGTGCCACACCATAGGCCGGCGCGGCCAGCAAGGGGGCCGCGCCACCTTGTGGTGTGGGCCACCCCTTGCCCCACTACATCATCTCTTCCTCCCAGCACCTTCTCTCTCCCGAAAAAGCTCGTACCAAGTTCCTCTCACTCGTGTTTCTGCTCAAGAACTCGCGATTTTTCGATCTCCTTGCTCAGCCCAGATTTCTGTCTGAAATTTGGCACATTTACTCCTTGGTATGTGACTCCTTTGATTGTCCAATTAGAATTTCATTTGGTTGAGTATATCTTGAATATTTTGCTGCTGTAGATAACATGTTTAGTGAGCTTGCATGCTTGTTCTAAGTGGAAGAAACTAGTTTTGATGCATGTTTAGTACTCTAGCAAGTTCCTATAGTAGTTCCCTTCAATTATATACCTTGAAATCAAATTTTATAATGATTGTTGAAAAATTTCAGAAAATGGAAGGGAGTGTGCACCAACTTAACCAAGAAGAGTTGGAGGTACAGCAAGTTATGAGAGTCCATCGTGAAGAGGGAGTATACCCCTCTTATTACCCATGCACGGACTTTATGCGGAATGCAGGAATCCTGCAAGATGTGCAAACACTAATTTCCAATGCAGGATTGGGAAATTTTGCTGTTGGTGAACCTCACCAATATGCTAAACTAACGGTGTCGGTTGTGCAGGATTTCGAATTTCACCGGTCTCGAACTGACCCCATGGTCCGGTATAAGATTTATAACAAAACTATTGACTTGCCTTTCAGTGATTTTTGCACAGCGATTAGAGTGCCGCAGTGGGGATCCTGCGAGAAGATCAGGGGAACACCGCGGGAGCTCTCAAATCTTTATACAAGGATTTGTAATGGGAGGAGCTTCTCCAATGATGGTGGTAAGATTAGTAGCATTCAACATCCAGCCATCCGCTACTTTGCCTATTTCATTACAAAGTGCGTTCTTGCGAGAAGGACTGGAGGTAAATTATCTGTCCAAGATTTGGCTTTCTTAGCTGCTGCTTTGCAACAGGATAGGACTTATAATTTGGGTGCTTTAATAGCTTGTAGACTTGCTACTAACCGTGAGAAAGGAGGAATTTGTGGAGGTCTTATCGCCTCTCGCTTATTAGCTATGCATGGTGTAGGTCCTCACCATTTAGATATTCCGCTTTCTATAGAGAAACTTGATGTTTTCTCCATGATCAGGCATGAGTTTATTTCAGATGCATCTAATTTGAACAACCTGCATTATAGGATAACTTTGTATAAGAAAAGTTGGAGTATAACTAAGAAAATTGAAAAATTAGTACGCTTGCCTGCACCTGCTTTGTTTAACCTTGATGCCAGGGACGGGTGGTCGATCACAGAAAATGAGCTAAACGCATACATAGAAAGGGAAAGCCATCGTGCAAGGGAAGATGTGGAGGAGGCCGAGGAGCATCCCGACTCTTCATCCGATGCAGCAAGCTCCTCATATCAACATCATGGGCATGTGGAACCTCCACGATATTCTTCTGCGCAGGGGCCCTATTACCACTCCATGTATGATCCACCGGCGTGGAACTCCGACCCTCGTTGGGAATGAACTCCACTTAGGCCAAAAGCCTAAGCTTGGGGGAGGTATACCGGCATCACTCATTCTTTGCATATTATGGTTGCTGGATACTTGTACATACTTGTTTAGTCTCTTAGAGTGGTTTTCTAATGAGAGAGAGATGATATTTGGGGAAGTGCTGTCCAAAAACAGATTCTGGGCTGTTACCAAAAAAATTCGTACGCACAGCCAGAACGTTATTTTGAGTTGCCAATTTTTGAGCATGTGCCCCAGGTTGTTATCTAACTTTCATTAGTTGAACACTTTTTGGTCTGAGCAATGGAAGATTTTTGTTATTTTCGATTTCTGTACTGCTGTCAGGATTTGGCAGATTTCTGTCATCCTGCTTTTCTGTGTTTCTGTTAGTTTGCATTCTTTTGTTTTCGCTTTGTTTCTTTCCTAAAACACAAAAAGACCAAAAATATTTCTGTTGTTTCTCTTCACCATTTGTTTATTTGGTTCCTTGCTCTTAGTTTGCTTTATTTGCTATCATTAGTTTGCTACAAGAAAACCCAAAAAGATTTTGCTTTGTTTGCTTGTTTTCTTTCGTTCTTGTTTCTAATTCGAAAACACCAAAAATATTTGCTGTTCTTCTTTGGTTTGTAAAGTTCATCATGAGTTCAATGGTCTTCGGTGGCTGGAGCGTGGTTTTCATTTCATATTATCCAAGCTACACAAGTGAAAAGGCAATAATGACGATCTACGACAATCTGATTGTGGTGAGAGGCTGGTATGAACTCTATTTGCTTTCATTTTTGTACATATACTCATCCATATGAGCATGCTTAGTTGGTTCATGTGAGGTATATGTTATTTGAGAAAGTCTAGTAGTTCATGATCTCTCATGTTTAGTTCCAATTTATTAATATGAGTAGCATGTCATGGATGTTTGCTTGCATTGTTTTATTCATAAGTAAGTATGGCATTGTGGTATCCTCCTCTGAATAATTCATTTATATCGACTTGGCACATGCTCACGCATGCATATGACTGAACAAAAGTCAATTAAGCCTCGATGATTTATATTGCTTCAGAGTTCTTGTATCACTTTTATGCCTCCGTTAATTTATTTTGCCGCAAGCATGATTATGACAGTTATTGCTCTCTTGATTTGTCGCTCCCTAGTCTTTTGCTAGCCTTCACTTGTACTGAGCGGGAACGCCGCTCGTGCTTCCAAACACCTGAAAACCAAGTTGTTCCAAAAGTGTCCACCATAAATACCTATGCATGGCATTTCAAACCATTCCAAGTAAATTCTCATGCGCTACCTTTAAAACTTTCAAAATGCTTCTCAATTTGTGTTAATGTTTCATAGCTCATGAGGAAGTATGTGGTGTTTAGCTTTCAACCTTGTCATTTACTTTTGACGGACTCTCATATGGACTAGTGGCACATCCGCTTATCCAATAATTTTGCAAAAAGAGCTGGCAATGGGATTCCCAGTCCCAAATTAATTAACTAAAATAGACACTCCTCCATGGTTTGTGATTGTTGGACGGCACCCGAAGGATTCGGTTAGCCATGGCTTGTGTAAGCAAAGGTTGGGGGGAGTGTCATCATCATAATAAAACTTAAATAAAAAGGCACTCCTTCATGGTATGTGATTGTTGGCAGGCACCCGAGGATTCGGTTAGCCATGGTTTGTGAAAGAAAGGTTGGAAGGAGTGCCAACCAAAAATAAATAAAATGGGAGCCGCTCTTGTGAGTCCGGTTGATGAGGTAGTTAGTGTACCCATTACCATTCGTTGACAACAACAAACACCTCTCAAAATAATTTTACTCCTGCTTTACAAATGAAAAGCTCTAGCGCATGTTAATCCCTGCTTCCCTCTGCGAAGGGTCAATCTTTTACTTTTATGTTGTGTCTTCATTCTTTCTTTGAGCACTATCTTGAGAGCACAACTGTCATTCTTAGTATAATATGCTTGTCTCAAAATATGATTGATTGTGGTATAACTTTGATGCTTTTATCTTTGACAATCACTACTTCTAGTCTTTCTATGAACTCCAGAGGTGCCTCGGCATTTATGTTTTGCCGATCAAATACGGGCAAGCGAGATACCACTTTATCATATTCTCTTATGAACATTGCAATCCTGCTTATATACATGATTCATGGTGCTTATTATTAATTGTTGGTACCTCTCCATGATTGACATAGCTGTTGGATGATCTTATTTGCATGTGTCTCATTATGAACTGCTTAAGTATTAGCCATAGCATGAGAATATATACATCATATGAGCAAATGTGTTCGTGAAAGTTCTTTTATCGCTCAGTTGTTAACTGAATTGCTTGAGGACAAGCAATAAGCTAAGCTTGGGGGGAGTTGATACGTCCAAAACGTATCTACTTTCCCGAACACTTTTGCTATTGTTTTGCCTCTAATTTGTGTATTTTGGATACAACTAACACGGACTAACGCTGTTTTCAGCAGAACTGCTCTGGTGTCTCGTTTTTGTGCAGAAATCCAACTTTCGGGAAAATCCTCGGAATTTATGCAAAGGCCCTATTTTACCAAAATATTGACGGAGCCAGAAGGGCAAGAGAGGTGGAGGCCCGAGGGCCCCACACCACATGGCGGCGCGGCCCAGGGGGGCCCGCGCGGCCATGTGGTGTGGCCCCCTCGGCCGGCCTCCGACGCCCCCCTTCGGACTACTTATTGGTTT
The DNA here is from genome assembly GCA_030979885.1 of Lolium multiflorum. Classification (NCBI taxonomy): domain Eukaryota; kingdom Viridiplantae; phylum Streptophyta; class Magnoliopsida; order Poales; family Poaceae; genus Lolium; species Lolium multiflorum. The sequence goes on along the minus strand of CM061753.1, from coordinate 217,910,091 downwards.
CGACCTGAAAACGCACGGAGAGAAGTCGAAGTCGCCAGAAACCCTCCAGAGAGCCGCCACATCGCGAAACTCCGTCTCGGGAGCCAGAAGTCTCCGTTCTGGCACTCCGCCGGGACGGGGAATTGGAGGAGATCTTCACCGCCATCACCGCCAACGCCTCTCCATCGACCAGCCATGTTTCCCCCATCCATGTGTGAGTAATTCCCCCGCTGTAGGCTGAAGGGGATGGTAGGGATTGGATGAGATTGGTCATGTAATAGTCATAAGATTGTTAGGGCATAGTGCCTAGTATCCGTAGATGTCACTTTTATGATATTGTTGCAACTTGTTATGCTTAATGCTTGTCACTAGGGCCCGAGTGCCATGATCTCAGATCTGAACATGTTATTGATTCATGAAGATATTCGTTGTTTATGATCTTACCTGCAAGTTGTATACACATGTCGCTGTCCGGAACCAATGGCCCCGAAGTGACAGAAATCGGGACAACCGGAGGGGATGGTAGTGATGTGAGGATCACATGTGTTCACGGAGTGTTAATGCTTTGCTCCGGTACTCTATTAAAAGGAGTACCTTAATATCCAGTAGTTTCCCTAGAGGCCCGGCTGCCACCGGCTGGTAGGACAGAAGATGTTGTGCAAGTTTCTCATTGCGAGCACGTACGACTAAATATGGAACACATGCCTATTGATTGATTAGTACTTGGATACCGTTTTATTATTATCTGCAAATGCCCATGCTTTGATTGTTACATGAGTTTCTCTCATCCATGCAACGCCCGTTAAATCCGTCCCTATGCCTACAGTATTTTAATCCTGCTGTTTACTATAATCACTACTGCTGTCTTTATTTCACCGCTGCTATTATTTCGCTATTTCCACTGCTATCAAACTGTTACTACTGATAAACTCTTGCGAGCAAGTCTGTTTCCAGGTGCAGCTGAATTGACAACTCCGCTGTTAAGGCTTACAAGTATTCTTTGTCTCCCCTTGTGTCGAATCAATAAATTGGGTAATACTTCCCTCGAAGACTGTTGCGATCCCCTATACTTGTGGGTCATCAAGACGCTATTGTTCTTTAGGGTGGTGCGAGGCAGAGCTGGGTGTAACTGGTATCTTCCGATATTAATATATTCCCTTTATTGGAAAAATATATATATGCATTGTCTTGCTAATTTTGTCGTGTGTGGAAATTTGCTGGTTTTACTTTATTTATTGTCTTGCTCTCCATATCAAAAACACACAAAAAATAGTTACTTGCATTTACTTTATCTAGTTTGTTTTATTTATCGTTGCTAAAATGAATACCCCTGAAAATACTAAGTTGTGTGACTTCACAAACGCAAATAATAATGATTTCCTATGCACACCTGATACGTCTCCGACGTATCGATAATTTCTTATGTTCCATGCCACATTATTGATGATGTCTACATGTTTTATGCACACTTTATGTCATATTCGTGCATTTTCTGGAACTAACCTATTAACAAGATGCCGAAGTGCCAGTTTTTCTGCTGTTTTTGGTTTCAGAAATCCTAGTAACGAAATATTCTCGGAATTGGACGAAATCAACGCCCAGGTTCCTATTTTGCCCGGAAGCATCCAGAACACCCGAGAGCCACCAGAGGAGAGCCCTGGTGGGCCCAGATGATAGGGTGGCGCGGCCAGGGCTGGGCCCGCGCCACCCTATGGTGTCGTCGCCCCTTCGACCCTCCTGCGCCGCCTCTTCGCCTATATAAAGCCCCTGCATCGAAAACCCTTACGGAGGAAGCCACGGTACGCGAAACCATCCAGAGCCGCCGCCATCGCGAAGCCAAGATCTGGGGGACAGGAGTCTCTGTTCCGGCACCCTGCCGGACGGGGAAGTGCCCCCGGAAGGCTTCTCCATCGACACCGCTGCCATCTCCACCGCCATCTTCATCACCGCTGCTGCTCCCATGAGGAGGGAGTAGTTCTCCATCGAGGCTCGGGGCTGTACCGGTAGCTATGTGGTTCATCTCTCTCCTATGTACTTCAATACAATAATCTCATGAGCTGCCTTACATGATTGAGATTCATATGAGTTTTGTATCACTATTCATCTATGTGCTACTCTAGTGATGTTATTAAAGTACTCTATTCCTCCTCCACGTGTGTAAAGGTGACAGTGTGTGCACCGTGTGAGTACTTGGCGTAGGCTATGATTGTGATCTCTTGTAGATTGCGAAGTTAACTATTGCTATGATATATTGATGTGATCTATTCCTCCTACATATGCATGAAGGTGACAGTGTGCATGCTATGTTAGTACTTGGTTTAGTCTTTTGATCTATCTTACACTATAAGGTTACTAAAATATGAACATTAATTGTGGAGCTTGTTAACTCCGGCATTGAGGGTTCGTGTAATCCTACGCAATGTGTTCATTATCCAACAAGAGAGTGTAGAGTATGCATTTATCTATTCTGTTATGTGATCAAAGTTGAGAGTGTCCACTAGTGAAAGTCTATTCCCTAGGCCTTGTTCCTAAATACTGCTATCGCTGCTTGTTTACTGTTTTACTGAATTACTACTGCTGCGTTACTACTGCATGTTTACTTCCTACAATATTACTACCATCAACTGCACGCCAGCGAGCTATTTTCTGGCGCCGTACTACTGCTCATATTCATTCATACCACTTGTATTTCACTATCTCTTCGCCGAACTAGTGCACCTATTAGGTGTGTTGGGGACACAAGAGACTTCTTGCTTTGTGGTTGCAGGGTTGCATGAGAGGGATATCTTTGACCTCTTCCTCCCTGAGTTCGATAAACCTTGGGTAATCCACTTAAGGGAAACTTGCTGCTGTTCTACAAACCTCTGCTCTTGGAGGCCCAACACTGTCTACAAGAATAGAAGCACCCGTAGACATCAAGCACTTTTCTGGCGCCGTTGCCGGGGAGGGAAGGTAAACGGCACTCACACATTGGCAAGCCCGGCAACTAAGCACTTTTCCTCCCTCGTCAACTACGCGCCAAGCACTTTTCTGGCGCCGTTGCCGGGGAGGGAAGGTAAACGGCACTCACACATTGGCAAGCCCGGCAACTAAGCACTTTTCCTCCCTCGTCAACTACGCGCCAAGCACTTTTCTGGCGCCGTTGCCGGGGAGGAAAGGTAAAAGGCACTCATACTTCGGTTCCAGGTAACAGTACTTTTCTGGCGCCATTGTGTGTGTGCTCGAAGCTATTTCCTTTAGACTCTGCAATTGCGACATTTGGTTTCTTGTTTACACTAGTTAGGCATAATGGACAACAAAGAGCTTCTTATTCTATTTCCTGATTTAAGACATGGATGGTTTGATGCGAAAATTAAAAAACCCATGGAACATATTAATATGAATGCTTTGAACACTATTGTTGCTAATGCTATGGAAAATTCTAAGCTTGGGGAAGCTGGCTTTGATGAGCATGATATTTTTAGTCCCCCAAGCATTGAGGAGAAAATTTACTTTGATGATACTTTGCCTCCCATTTATGATGATTATAATGATAGTAGTCTTTTGTTACCACCTGTTATGGAGGATAAATTTGATTATGATTACAATATACCTCCTATATTTGATAGCTACTTTGTTGAATTTGCTCCCACTACAATTAATAAGAATGACTATGCTTATGTTGGGAGTAGTAATTATTTTATGCATGAGACTCATGATAAGAATGCTTTATGTGATAGTTATATTGTTGAGTTTGCTCATGTTGCTACTGAAAGTTATTATGAGAGAGGAAAATATGGTTGTAAAAATTTTCATGTTACTAAAACACCTCTCTATGTGCTGAAATTTTTGAAGCTACACTTGTTTTATCTTCCTATGCTTGTTACTTTGCTCTTCATGAATTTGTTTATTTACAAGATTCCTATGCATAGGAAGCATGTTAGACTTAAATGTGCTTTGAATTTTCCTCTTGATGCTCTCTTTTGCTTCAACTTCTATTTCTTGCGAGTGCATCATTAAAACTGCTGAGCCCATCTTAATGGCTATAAAGAAAGAACTTCTTGGGAGATAACTGATACGTCTCCAACGTATCGATAATTTCTTATGTTCCATGCTACTTTATTGATGATACCTACATGTTTTATGCACATTATATGTCATATTTATGCATTTTCTGGAACTAACCTATTAACGAGATGCCGAAGAGCCAGTTGCTGTTTTCTGCTGTTTTTGGTTTCAGAAATCCTAGTAAGGAAATATTCTCGGAATTGGACGAAACTTTCGCCCAGGGTCCTATTTTTGCACGAAGCTTCCAGAAGACCGAAGAGATAACGAAGTGGGGCCACGAGGCAGCCAGGGGCTAGGGCGGCGCGGCCCAAGCCCTAGCCGCGCCGACCTGCCCCCTGGGCCCCTCGTGTGGCCCCCCGCGTTGACCTTCCGCCAACTTAAAGCCTCCGTCGCGAAACCCCCAGTACCGAGAGCCACGATACGGAAAACCTTCCAGAGAGATACGTCTCCGACGTATCGATAATTTCTTATGTTCCATGCCACATTATTGATGATATCTACATGTTTTATGCACACTTTATGTCATATTCGTGCATTTTCTGAACTAACCTATTAACAAGATGCCGAAGTGCCAGTTCCTGTTTTCTGCTGTTTTTGGTTTCAGAAATCCTAGTAACGAAATATTCTCGGAATTGGACGAAATCAACGCCCAGGTTCTTATTTTGCCCGGAAGCATCCAGAACACCCGAGAGCCACCAGAGGAGAGCCCTGGTGGGCCCAGATGATAGGGTGGCGCGGCCAGGGTGGGCCCGCGCCACCCTATGGTGTCGTCGCCCCTTCGACCCTCCTGCGCCGCCTCTTCGCCTATATAAAGCCCCTGCATCGAAAACCCGACGGAGGAAGCCACGGTACGCGAAACCATCCAGAGCCGCCGCCATCGCGAAGCCAAGATCCGGGGGACAGGAGTCTCTGTTCCGGGCACGGGGAAGTGCCCCCGGAAGGCTTCTCCATCGACACCGCTGCCATCTCCACCGCCATCTTCATCACCGCTGTTGCTCCCATGAGGAGGGAGTAGTTCTCCATCGAGGCTCGGGGCTGTACCGGTAGCTATGTGGTTCATCTCTCTCCTATGTACTTCAATACAATAATCTCATGAGCTGCCTTACATGATTGAGATTCATATGAGTTTTGTATCACTATTCATCTATGTGCTACTCTAGTGATGTTATTAAAGTACTCTATTCCTCCTCCACGTGTGTAAAGGTGACAGTGTGTGCACCGTGTGAGTACTTGGCGTAGGCTATGATTGTGATCTCTTGTAGATTGCGAAGTTAACTATTGCTATGATATATTGATGTGATCTATTCCTCCTACATATGCATGAAGGTGACAGTGTGCATGCTATGTTAGTACTTGGTTTAGTCTTTTGATCTATCTTACACTATAAGGTTACTAAAATATGAACATTAATTGTGGAGCTTGTTAACTCCGGCATTGAGGGTTCGTGTAATCCTACGCAATGTGTTCATTATCCAACAAGAGAGTGTAGAGTATGCATTTATCTATTCTGTTATGTGATCAAAGTTGAGAGTGTCCACTAGTGAAAGTCCATTCCCTAGGCCTTGTTCCTAAATACTGCTATCGCTGCTTGTTTACTGTTTTACTGAATTACTACTGCTGCGTTACTACTGCATGTTTACTTCCTACAATATTACTACCATCAACTGCACGCCAGCAAGCTATTTTCTGGCGCCGTACTACTGCTCATATTCATTCATACCACTTGTATTTCACTATCTCTTCGCCGAACTAGTGCACCTATTAGGTGTGTTGGGGACACAAGAGACTTCTTGCTTTGTGGTTGCAGGGTTGCATGAGAGGGATATCTTTGACCTCTTCCTCCCTGAGTTCGATAAACCTTGGGTAATCCACTTAAGGGAAACTTGCTGCTGTTCTACAAACCTCTGCTCTTGGAGGCCCAACACTGTCTACAAGAATAGAAGCACCCGTAGACATCAAGCACTTTTCTTGTTTTCTGGCGCCGTTGCCGGGGAGATCAAGACACGCTGCAAGGGGAGTCTCCACTTCTCAATCTCTTTACTTTGTTTTTGTCTTGCTTTATTTTATTTACTACTTTGTTTGCTGCACTAAATCAAAATACAAAAAAATTAGTTGCTAGTTTTACTTTATTTACTATCTTGCTCTCTATATCAAAAACACAAAAAAATTAGTTACTTGTCTTTACTTTGTTTGCCTAGTTTACTTTTTGCTTATTTCATCATGCTTAATCCTAAGTTTACTTTGGAAGAGATACCGGTAGGACGAGGGTGTATCATTGGAAGAGATAATATAGAAGAATTTTTCACTCATGTTAGTATGGATGAAGATTTTGAAGATATACCATTATTAAAAACTGCTCCTACTTATGAAAGTGCTTCTGCCTGTTTGATACACATGTTAGAAACTAGATTTGTTAATCTCAATCCCATAATACAACATATGTTTCTTACACTTTCGGATATGGAGATGGGAGAAAAGAGAAATTTTGTTTTAAAAGTCCTTGTTAGAGAATTTGAGGATATAGTTAAAGAAGCTAGAAAAGTTTTTATTAAGCATAAGAGGCTTGGTTTCTTTCCTAATTTTAAACAAATACTTGAAAAGATGGATATGGATAGAATTAAGTATACTAATAATGTTAATGATGGTAGGGAAATTAAAGCGCCAATACCTAGTAAACTACTAGGAATGCATGAAGCTTTGGAAAACAACTATGCTTGGCTTGTTCCTGAAAATTTGTTTGATGAGAATAGTAAGCCTAGGAGCAATGAGAGAGGAGTTACTTATATAGACCAGATACAATGCATTGTTGAGAAAACTCCCAGCTCCCAAGGTAATAATGTTGATGCTTCTACTCTTGATGTTACTTGATTTGCACTTTCTGCGCCTAGCTGAAAGGCGTTAAAGAAAAGCGCTTATGGGAGACAACCCATGTTTTTACCTACAGCAATTTTTTGTTTTGTTGAGTCTTGGAAGTTGTTTACTACTGTAGCAACCTCTCCTTATCATGTTTTTGTGCCAAGTAAAGTTTCTATGTCAAAGTTGATGTTATATTTGGGATCGCTGCGCAGAAACAGCATTGCTGTCTGTCACGAATCTGGGCACAGTTCTCTGTAGAAAATTCGAAAAATCTGCCAATTTACGAGCGTGATCCTCAGATATGTACGCAACTTTCATTAGTTTTGAGTTTTTCCATTTGAGCAAGTCTGGTGCCAGCTTTAAATTCGTCTTTACGGACTGTTCTGTTTTGACAGATTCTGCCTTTTATTTCGCATTGCCTCTTTTGCTATGTTGGATTTATTTATTTGATCCATTAATGTCCAGTAGCATTATGCAATGTCCAGAAGTGAAAATAATGATTGTGTCACCTCTGAATGTGTGAATTATTAATTGTGCACTAACCCTCTAATGAGTTTGCTTGAAGTTTGGTGTGAAGGAAGTTTTCAAGGGTCAAGAGAGGAGTATGATATACTATGATCAAGAGGAGTGAAAGCTCTAAGCTTGGGGATGCCCCCGTGGTTCACCCCTGCATATTTTAAGAAGACTCAAGCGTCTAAGCTTGGGGATGCCCAAGGCATCCCCTTCTTCATCGACAACATCATCAGGTTCCTCCCCTGAAACTATATTTTTATTCAGTCACATCTTGTGTTCTTTACTTGGAGCGTCGGTTTGTTTTTGTTTTTGTTTTTGTTTGAATAAAATGGATCCTAGCATTCACTTTGTGGGAGAGAGACACGCTCCGCTGTTGCATATGGACACATATGTCCTTAGGCTTTACTCATAATGTTCAAGGCGAAGTTTCTTCTTCGTTAAATTGTTATATGATTGGAATTGGAAAATGCTACATGTAGTAATTCTAAAATGTCTTGGATAATGTGATACTTGGCAATTGTTGTGCTCATGTTTAAGCTCTTGCATCATATGCTTTGCACCCATTAATGAAGAAATACATAGAGCTTGCTAAAATTTGATTTGCATATTTGGTTTCTCTAAGGTCTAGATAATATCTAGTATTGAGTTTTGAACAACAAGGAAGACGGTGTAGAGTCTTATAATGTTTACAATATGTCTTTTATGTGAGTTTTGCTGCACTTGTTCATCCTTGAGTTTGCTTCAAATAACCTTGCTAGCCTAAACCTTGTATCGAGAGGGAATACTTCTCATGCATCCAAAATCCTTGAGCCAACTACTATGCCATTTGTGTCCACCATACCTACCTACTACATGGTATTTCTCCGCCATTCCAAAGTAAATTGCTTGAGTGCTACCTTTAAAATTCCATCATTCGCCTTTGCAATATATAGCTCATGGGACAAAATAGCCTTAAAAACTATCGTAGTATTGAATATGTACTTATGCACTTTATCTTTTATTAAGTTGCTTGTTGTGCGATAACCATGTTTCTGGGGAACGCCATCAACTATTGTTGAATATCATGTGAGTTGCTATGCATGTCCGTCTTGTCTGAAGGATCTATCATTTTAGTGGTTGGAGCATGCAAAATTGTTAGAGAAGAACATTGGGCCGCTAACTAAAGCCATGAACCATGGTTGAAGTTTCAGTTTTGGACATATATCCTCAATCTCATATGAGAATAATAATCATTGCTACATGCTTATGCATTTAAGAGGAGTCCATTATCTGTTGTCCATGTTGTCCCGGTATGGATGTCTAAGTTGAGAATAATCAAAAGCGAGAAATCCAAAATGCGAGCTTTCTCCTTAGACCTTTGTACAGGCGGCATGGAGGTACCCCTTTGTGACACTTGGTTGAAACATGGCATGCAAAGACCCGGTAGTCCAAGCTAAGTAGGACGAGGTGCGGACACTATTAGTATACTATGCATGAGGCTTGCAACTTGTAAGATATAATTTACATAACTCATATGCTTTATTACTACCGTTGACAAAATTGTTTCATGTTTTCAAAATAAAAGCTCTAGCACAAATACAGCAATCGATGCTTTCCTCTTTGAAGGACCATTCTTTTACTTTTATTGTTGAGTCAGTTTACCTATCTCCTTCCACCTTAAGAAGCAAACACTTGTGTGAACTGTGCATTGATTCCTACATACTTGCATATTGCACTTGTTATATTACTTTATGTTGACAATATCCATGAGATATACATGTTATAAGTTGAAAGCAACCGCTGAAACTTCATCTTCCTTTGTGTTGCTTCAACACCTCTACTTTGATTTATTGCTTTATGAGTTAACTCTTATGCAAGACTTATTGATGCTTGTCTTGAAGTACTATTCATGAAAAGTCTTTGCTATATGATTCACTTGTTTACTCATGTCATTACCTTTGCTTTGATCGCTGCATTCATTACATATGTTTACAAATAGTATGATCAAGATTATGATGGCATGTCACTTCAGAAATTATCTTTGTTATCGTTTTACCTGCTCGGGACGAGCAGAACTAAGCTTGGGGATGCTGATACGTCTCCAACGTATCGATAATTTCTTATGTTCCATGCTACTTTATTGATGATACCTACATGTTTTATGCACATTATATGTCATATTTATGCATTTTCTGGAACTAACCTATTAACGAGATGCCGAAGAGCCAGTTCTGCTGTTTTTGGTTTCAGAAATCCTAGTAAGGAAATATTCTCGGAATTGGACGAAACTTTCGCCCAGGGTCCTATTTTTGCACGAAGCTTCCGAAGACCGAAGAGATAACGAAGTGGGGCCACGAGGCAGCCAGGGCGGCGCGGCCCAAGCCCCGGCCGCGCCGACCTGCCCCCTGGGCCTCGTGTGGCCCCCCGCGTTGACCTTCCGCCTACTTAAAGCCTCCGTCGCGAAACCCCCAGTACCGAGAGCCATGATACGGAAAACCTTCCAGAGACGCCGCCGCCGCGAATCCCATCTCGGGGGATTCAGGAGATCGCCTCCGGCACCCTAGAGGGATTTCATCTCCCGGAGGACTCTTCATCGCCATGATCGCCTCCGGAGTGATGAGTGAGTAGTTCACCCCTGGACCATGGGTCCATAGCAGTAGCTAGATGGTCGTCTTCTCCTCGTTGTGCTTCATTGTTGGATCTTGTGAGCTGCCTAACATGATCAAGATCATCTATCTGTAATTCTATATGTTGTGTTTGTCGGGATCCGATGGATAGAGAATACTATGTTATGGTGATTATCAATCTATTGTTTATGTGTTGTTTATGATCTTGCATGCTCTCCGTTATTAGTAGAGGCTCTGGCCAAGTTTTTGCTCTTAACTCCAAGAGGGGGTATTTATGCTCGATAGTGGGTTCATGCCTCCATTAAATCTGGGACAGTGACAGAAAGTTCTAAGGTTGTGGATGTGTGTTGCCACTAGGGATAAAACATTGATTCTATGTCTAAGGATGTAGTTGTTGATTACATTACGCACCATACTTAATGCAATTGTCTGTTGCTTAGCAACTTAATACTGAATGGGGTTCGGATGATAACCTGAAGGTGGACTTTTTAGGCATAGATGCAGTTGGATGGCGGTCTATGTACTTTGTCGTAATGCCCGATTAAATCTCACTATATTTATCATATCATGTATATGCATTGTTATGCCTTTCTCTATTTGTCAATTGCCCGACTGTAATTTGTTCACCCAACATGCTTTTATCTTATGGGAGAGACACCTCTAGTGAACTGTGGACCCCGGTCCTATTCTTTACATAGCATACAATCTACTGCAATTGTGTTTACTGTTTTCTTTGCAAACATCTTCCACTCGATACGTTTAATCCTTTGTTACAGCAAGCCGGTGAGATTGACAACCTCACTGTTTCGTTGGGGCAAAGTACTTTGGTTTTGTTGTGCAGATTCCACGTTGGCGCGGAATCCCTGGTGTTGCGCCGCATCACATTTCGCGACCATCAACCTTCAACGTGCTTCTTGGCTCCTCCTGGTTCGATTAAACCTTGGTTTCTTTCTGAGGGAAAACTTGCCACTGTGCGCATCATACCTTCCTCTTGGGGTTCCCAACGGACGTTTTTACGAGATAACCCATGTGTTTTTTTACTACAGTACTTTGTTTTATATTTGTGTCTTGGAAGTTGTTTACTACTGTAGCAACCTCTCCTTATCATGTTTTTGTGCCAAGTAAAGTTTCTATGTCAAAGTTGATGTTATATTTGGGATCGCTGCGCAGAAACAGCATTGCTGTCTGTCACGAATCTGGGCACAGGCCTCTGTAGAAAATTCGAAAAAATCTGCCAATTTACGAGCGTGATCCCCAGATATGTACGCAACTTTCATTAGTTTTGAGTTTTTCCATTTGAACAAGTCTGGTGCCAGCTTTAAATTCGTCTTTACGGACTGTTCTGTTTTTGACAGATTCTGCCTTTTATTTCGCATTGCCTCTTTTGCTATGTTGGATTCATTTCTTTGATCCATTAATGTCCAGTAGCTTTATGCAATGTCCAGAAGTGAAAAGAATGTTTGTGTCACCTCTGAACATGTGAATTTTTGATTATGCACTAACCCTCTAATGAGTTTGCTTGAAGTTTGGTGTGAAGGAAGTTTTCAAGGGTCAAGAGAGGAGTATGATATACTATGATCAAGAGGAGTGAAAGCTCTAAGCTTGGGGATGCCCCCGTGGTTCATCCCTGCATATTTCAAGAAGACTCAAGCGTCTAAGCTTGGGGATGCCCAAGGCATCCCCTTCTTCATCGACAAAGTATCAGGTTCCTTCTCTTGAAACTATATTTTTATTCGGTCACATCTTATGTACTTTACTTGGAGCGTCTGTGTGCTTTTATTTTTGTTTTGTTATTTTCATTCTCTGAATAAGTTCATCCTTGTGTGGGAGAGAGACACGCTCCGCTGGTTCATATGAACACATGTGTTCTTAGCTCATAATATTCATGGCGAAGTTTCCTCTTCGTTAAATTGTTATATGGTTGGAATTGAAAATGCTACATGTAGTAATTGGTAAAATGTCTTGGATAATGTGATACTTGGCAATTGTTGTGCTCATGTTTAAGCTCTTGCATCATATACTTTGCACCCATTAATGAAGAAATACATAGAGCTTGCTAAAATTTGGTTTGCATAATTGGTCTCTCTAAGGTCTAGATAATTTCTAGTATTGAGTTTTGAACAACAAGGAAGACGGTGTAGAGTCTTATAATGTTTACAATATGTCTTTTATGTGAGTTTTGCTGCACCGGTTCATCCTTGTGTTTGTTTCAAATAAACCTTGCTAGCCTAAACCTTGTATCGAGAGGGAATACTTCTCATGCATCCAAATCCTTGAGCCAACCACTATGCCATTTGTGTCCACCATACCTACCTACTACATGGTATTTCTCCGCCATTCCAAAGTAAATTGCTTGAGTGCTACCTTTAAAATTCCATCATTTACCTTTGCAATATATAGCTCATGGGACAAAATAGCCTTAAAAACTATCGTAGTATTGAATATGTACTTATGCACTTTATCTCTTATTAAGTTGCTTGTTGTGCGATAACCATGCTTCTGGGGAACGCCATCAACTATTCTTTGTTGAATATCATGTGAGTTGCTATGCATGTCCGTCTTGTCTGAAGGATCTATCACCTTAATGATTGGAGCATGCAAAATTGTTAGAGAAGAACATTGGGCCGCTAACTAAAGCCATGAATCATGGTTGAAGTTTCAGTTTTGGACATATATCCTCAATCTCATATGAGAATAATAATTGTTGCTACATGCTTATGCATTTAAGAGGAGTCCATTATCTGTTGTCCATGTTGTCCCGGTATGGATGTCTAAGTTGAGAATAATCAAAAGCGAGAAATCCAAAATGCGAGCATTCTCCTTAGACCTTTGTACAGGCGGCATGGAGGTACCCCTTTGTGACACTTGGTTGAAACATGGCATGCAAAGATCCGGTAGTCCAAGCTAAGTAGGACGAGGTGCGGGCACTATTAGTATACTATGCATGAGGCTTGCAACTTGTAAGATATAATTTACATAACTCATATGCTTTATTACTACCGTTGACAAAATTGTTTCATGTTTTCAAAATAAAAGCTCTAGCACAAATACAGCAATCGATGCTTTCCTCTTTGAAGGACCTTTCTTTTACTTTTATTGTTGAGTCAGTTCACCTATCTCTCTCCACCTTAAGAAGCAAACACTTGTGTGAACTGTGCATTGATTCCTACATATTTGCATATTGCACTTGTTATATTACTCTATGTTGACAATATCCATGAGATATACATGTTATAAGTTGAAAGCAACCGCTGAAACTTAATCTTCCTTTGTGTTGCTTCAATACCTTTACTTTGATTTATTGCTTTATGAGTTAACTCTTATGCAAGACTTATTGATGCTTGTCTTGAAGTACTATTCATGAAAAGTCTTTGCTTTATGATTCATTTGTTTACTCATGTCATTACCATTGTTTTGATCGCTGCATTCATTACATATGTTTACAATATGATCAAGTTTATGATGGCATGTCACTTCAGAAATTATCTTTGTTATCGTTTTACCTGCTCGGGACGAGCAGAACTAAGCTTGGGGATGCTGATACGTCTCCGACGTATCGATAATTTCTTATGTTCCATGCCACATTATTGATGATATCTACATGTTTTATGCACACTTTATGTCATATTCGTGCATTTTCTCGGAACTAACCTATTAACAAGATGCCGAAGTGCCAGTTCCTGTTTTCTGGTTTCAGAAATCCTAGTAACGAAATATTCTCGGAATTGGACGAAATCAACGCCCAGGTTCCTATTTTGCCCGGAAGCATCCAGAACACCCGAGAGCCACCAGAGGAGAGCCCTGGTGGGCCCAGATGATAGGGTGGCGCGGCCAGGGCTGGGCCCGCGCCACCCTATGGTGTCGTCCCCTTCGACCCTCCTGCGCCGCCTCTTCGCCTATATAAAGCCCCTGCATCGAAAACCCTTACGGAGGAAGCCACGGTACGCGAAACCATCCAGAGCCGCCGCCATCGCGAAGCCAAGATCTGGGGGACAGGAGTCTCTGTTCCGGCACCCTGCCGGACGGGGAAGTGCCCCCGGAAGGCTTCTCCATCGACACCGCTGCCATCTCCACCGCCATCTTCATCACCGCTGCTGCTCCCATGAGGAGGGAGTAGTTCTCCATCGAGGCTCGGGGCTGTACCGGTAGCTATGTGGTTCATCTCTCTCCTATGTACTTCAATACAATAATCTCATGAGCTGCCTTACATGATTGAGATTCATATGAGTTTTGTATCACTATTCATCTATGTGCTACTCTAGTGATGTTATTAAAGTACTCTATTCCTCCTCCACGTGTGTAAAGGTGACAGTGTGTGCACCGTGTGAGTACTTGGCGTAGGCTATGATTGTGATCTCTTGTAGATTGCGAAGTTAACTATTGCTATGATATATTGATGTGATCTATTCCTCCTACATATGCATGAAGGTGACAGTGTGCATGCTATGTTAGTACTTGGTTTAGTCTTTTGATCTATCTTACACTATAAGGTTACTAAAATATGAACATTAATTGTGGAGCTTGTTAACTCCGGCATTGAGGGTTCGTGTAATCCTACGCAATGTGTTCATTATCCAACAAGAGAGTGTAGAGTATGCATTTATCTATTCTGTTATGTGATCAAAGTTGAGAGTGTCCACTAGTGAAAGTCTATTCCCTAGGCCTTGTTCCTAAATACTGCTATCGCTGCTTGTTTACTGTTTTACTGAATTACTACTGCTGCGTTACTACTGCATGTTTACTTCCTACAATATTACTACCATCAACTGCACGCCAGCGAGCTATTTTCTGGCGCCGTACTACTGCTCATATTCATTCATACCACTTGTATTTCACTATCTCTTCGCCGAACTAGTGCACCTATTAGGTGTGTTGGGGACACAAGAGACTTCTTGCTTTGTGGTTGCAGGGTTGCATGAGAGGGATATCTTTGACCTCTTCCTCCCTGAGTTCGATAAACCTTGGGTAATCCACTTAAGGGAAACTTGCTGCTGTTCTACAAACCTCTGCTCTTGGAGGCCCAACACTGTCTACAAGAATAGAAGATTTCCTATGCACACCTATTGCTCCACCTGCTACTACAGCAGAATTCTTTGAAATTAAACCTGCTTTACTGAACCTGGTTATGAGAGATCAATTTTCTGGTGTTAGTTCTGATGATGCTGCTGCCCATCTTAATAATTTTGTTGAACTTTGTGAAATGCAAAAATATAAGGATGTAGATGGTGATATTATTAAATTGAAAGTGTTTCCTTTCTCATTAAGAGGAAGAGCTAAAGATTGGTTGCTATCTTTGCCTAAGAATAGTATTGATTCATGGACTAAATGTAAGGATGCTTTTATTGGTAGATATTATCCTCCCGCTAAAATTATATCTTTGAGAAGTAGCATAATGAATTTTAAGCAATTAGATACTGAACATGTTGCTCAAGCATGGGAGAGAATGAAAACTTTGGTAAAGAATTGCCCAACCCATGGACTGACTACTTGGATGATCATCCAAACCTTCTATGCAGGACTAAATTTTTCTTCACGGAATTTATTGGATTCAGCTGCTGGAGGTACCTTTATGTCCATCACTTTGGGGGCGGCTACAAAACTTCTTGATGATATGATGATAAATTATTCTGAATGGCACACGGAAAGAGCTCCACAAGGTAAGAAGGTAAATTCTGTTGAAGAAACCTCTTCCTTGAGTGATAAGATTGATGTGATTATGTCTATGCTTGTGAATGGTAGATCTAATGTTGATCCAAATAATGTTCCTTTAGCTTCATTGGTTGCTCAAGAAGAAAATGTTGATGTGAATTTCATTAAAAATAATAATTTCAACAACAATGCTTATAGGAACAACTCTGGTAATAACTATAGGCCATATCCTGCTAGTGGTAATGATTATGGTAATACTTATGGTAGATATGAGGAAAAGATGCTAGAAATTGAAAGATCCACTAAAAACTTTATGCAATCACAATATGAGCAAAATCAATTGTTTACTAAAACTATGAATGAACAATCTACCTTGTTGAAAAATATAGGAAATCAACTTGAAAACTTGAATAGGGAGATTTCTGGTCTGCAAACTAAAATTTCAAATGCTGAAACCCGAATCTCATACATGTCCGCATCACAATCCTCTTTAATTAATAAAATGGCTGCTAAACCTGATGATATTGATAATAAAATTACTACTACAGCAAATGCCATCCAAGTTAGAATTAATGAGAATATAAGATTAATGGCTGAATTGCGTGCTAGGTGGGATAGAGAAGAAAATGAAAAACTAGCTAAAGAGAATAATGTAGCTAAAGTTTGGACTATTACCACCATTAGTAATGATAATGATTCACATGTTGCTGCACCTCCTACTATCAATGGTAAAATAATTGGTGTTGGCAATGTTTCTACTCCTAGTGCAAAGCGTACAAAACTGCCTGAAATTGCTAAAACTGCTGAAACTGCTTGTGATAAAACTGCTGAAATTTTTTCCAACCTTGGGAACAATGATCCCATTGCTGTAGCTCATAATGATTTAGATTTTGATGATTTCCACATCTCTGAAGTTATAAAGTTCTTACAAAAACTTGCTAAAAGTCCTAATGCTAGTGCTATAAATTTAGCCTTTACAAAACATATTACAAATGCTCTCATAAAAGCTAGAGAAGAGAAACTAAAACTTGAAACTTCTATTCCTAGAAAGTTAGAAGATGGTTGGGAGCCCATCATTAAAATGAAATTCAATGACTTTGAATGTAATGCTTTATGTGATCTTGGTGCAAGTATTTCTGTTATGCCTAAAAAGATTTATGATATGCTTGACTTGCCACCATTGAAGAATTGTTATTTAGATGTTAATCTTGCCGATAATGTTAAAAAGAAACCTTTGGGGAGGATTGATAATGTGCACATTACGGTTAACAATAACCTTGTCCCCGTTGATTTTGTTGTCTTGGATATCGAATGCAATGCATCTTGTCCTATTGTGTTGGGAAGACCTTTTCTTCGAACCGTTGGTGTTGTTATTGATATGAGGGAAGGTAATATTAAATATCAATTTCCTCTCAAGAAAGGTATGGAACACTTCCCTAGAAAGAGAATGAAGTTGCCTTTTGATTCTATTATTAGAACAAGTTATGATGTTGATGCTTCTACTCTTGATGTTACTTGATTTGCACTTTCTGCGCCTAGCTGAAAGGCGTTAAAGAAAAGCGCTTATGGGAGACAACCCATGTTTTTACTACAGTACTTTGTTTTATATTTGAGTCTTGGAAGTTGTTTACTACTGTAGCAACCTCTCCTTATCATGTTTTTGTGCCAAGTAAAGTTTCTATGTCAAAGTTGATGTTATATTTGGGATCGCTGCGCAGAAACAGCATTGCTGTCTGTCACGAATCTGGGCACAGGCCTCTGTAGAAAATTCGAAAAAATCTGCCAATTTACGAGCGTGATCCTCAGATATGTACGCAACTTTCATTAGTTTTGAGTTTTTCCATTTGAGCAAGTCTGGTGCCATTTTAAAATTCGTCTTTACGAACTGTTCTGTTTTTGACAGATTCTGCCTTTTATTTCGCATTGCCTCTTTTGCTATGTTGGATGAATTTCTTTGATCCATTAATGTCCAGTAGCTTTATGCAATGTCCAGAAGTGAAAAGAATGATTGTGTCACCTCTGAATGTGTGAATGTGTTATCACCAGAATTTGACCAAGCCAGAGGTGGGCCGCGATCAAGATGGACTTGAAGATATACATATAGAAGAGATATGTGAATCGGCCTTATTTACCAAGTTTGGGCTAGCTAGCCCGTGTATCTTAGTTTAGAAATTAGAGTTTGTCTCGTGCACGGTTTAGTGCACGCCCACATTAGAAAGTCCCCTGGACTATAAATATGTACCTAGGGTTTATGGAATAAACAACAACCAACGTTCAACACAAACCAATCTCGGCGCATCGCCAACTCCTTCGTCTCGAGGGTTCCTCCGGTAAGCACCATGCTGCCTAGATCGCATCTCGCGATCTAGGCAGCACGAGCCTGCCTAGTTGTTCATGCGTTGCTCGTACTGAAGCCTTTTTGATGGCGAGCAACGTAGTTATCATAGATGTGTTAGGGTTAGCATTGTTCCTAGTATCATATGCTGTCGTAGTGCAACCCTTGCGCATCTAGCCGTCCCTGTACCTCATCATGGGTGCAGGGGCGGCACCCCGCTTGATCATTATTTAGTAGATCTGATCCGTTACGGTCGCTCCTTGATTCATCAAGGATTAGTTTAATATCTGCAATAGTTAGGCCTTACAAAGGGTTGGAGGATCCAGCGGCATGCAGGGTGTAGTTTGCTGCCCCTAGACAGGACGTTCCGAGGATCAACCTAGTGTTGGTTTTTAGGCCTTGTCTAGGGCTGGCTTACGTTTACCGTGCGTGAGCGCGAGGCCCAATCGTGAGTAGGATGATCCGATTATGCGGTGAAAACCCCAGATCGTCGTGGATCTCATATGCTTTATCATGATCAAGCAGGACCACCATATATTCGGCCACCTCGGACGAATCATGGGTGAATCGGCTCCATGAGCCGATTCACAGGACAACCTGAGAGCCGATCGAGGCTCGTATTTAACGTGTACGTGTGTGCCCTGCAGGAAACTAAGCGAGGCATCATCCACACCTTCCTGACCAGGTATAGGTCAGGTGGCACGCCCTTGCAACTCGCATCGGCGCGCGACCAGGAGGCTTTGCGGGCCGTCGCTCTGAGGGACTGGGGCCAGCCGCAGCCCTAGTCGTTCCCGGCTCTACGGTGTTGACCAGTCACTGCCCGCCGGTGGGTTTCTGACGTCAACACATTCTGGCACGCCCGGTGGGACAATCTTCAACGACAACCACCTCGCCATCCACATCAGAGATGGCGAAAAGCACCCCGGTCGAGTACGAGGATCGGAATGGCAAAGTCAGGGCCCTCCGCGAAGCCGACCTCATCGGCTCTTCCCACGACGCCCGCTCCCATGGCGTCAACACGGTCGATCTCAGCCACTCCATAAGGGAACCAGGGTTCTCTTTCGATGCCAATATGGCAGGGTTCGTGATTCGCCATGACGCGGACAAAGCGGAAAGCAGCCACACTCGTGGCAAAGAGAAAGACGAGGCCGCTCCACGTGACCGGCCCCAAGACGACGATAAACGGTACCTGGCCGAGGAGGAGGCGAGAAGCATGCGGTATCCACGCCCATTATCCGTGCATCTCCTCAGCAAATATGAGCAGCCACACGACCGACATCGCCGCTACTACAACGACGATGAAGGATATCGTCGGTCTGGTGCAAGCAGGGGGTATCGCCAGCACGACAGGAACGACGACGGGTACGAGCGTCGCGCCAGGGGGAGGTCAGAAGAGCAAGACAACATGGACAAGCACTGGAACTGTCCCTTCTTCAGACACTGCTGGGATTCAGGAATGAGCCGATTACCAACAATCGGCAACTGCCCAAGATGCACACAACAAAGGGGAAGGACGAACCAAGTTGCAGTGTTCAAACGTCTAGGACCTCTCCCACCTCAGAGCAAACGGACTGAGTCGTCTCAAGAAGAAGACTTCGAGGAGTCGGGTAGAGAAGAAGATAGGTACCGCCAACCAAGGCGGTGCCCTGATGGACTCAGCCAGTCTCGGGAGCGCCGGGTGCAGCGAAGCCGAGGCACAGTACTTATACATGTTGAGGATAGCACGGCCCGATTTGGCCGCGAAAATCCAGCGAATAGTGGAGACAAAGGCGCGCCCACCAAAGAAAGTATGGCGCCCCAAACAGGCGAAAGCCGATGCACAGGCATCGGCTGATACCGATGCAGAGCGCATCGGTGACACAGACGTGGTCCGAAATGGACAACATATGAACAGCGCCATAGAATCGTACCAGGACAAGTGCAGGCGCGTCACCCTGATCGAGAAGGACAAAGATGAAGGTCCTGCAAGAGATCAGGAGTTCACTAGTGCTGAGTGGTCCCGGGGGGCAAAACCCGTGTCCTGCAGGTGGGCAAAGCAGCCAGGACCAGCAAAGGGATTCGACTTCGATTTGAGCAAAACGGAGCAAATTTTTGATTGGCTCCTGAAGGAAAAACAGCTGAAGTTACCCGACGGCCACAAAATCCCCACGTTACAAGAAATGACCGGCCAACCATACTGCAAATGGCATGACACGTTCACCCATGCCACCAACGACTGCGAAGCCTTGCGCGGACAGATTCAGGTGGCAATAGAACAAGGCCGGTTACTCTTCGACCAGTTCGCCATGAAAGTTGACACGCAGCCGGCTCCGGAGGTCAACATGGTCAATCTCAGCAACTGCTTAAATCGCGAGCAAGGTGGCTCATCCGATGTCAATGGAGCAGGGCTCGAAGATCGCCATCGCGAGGATGAGCCCGAGAGCAGTCGCTCCCGCGGCAAAGGTGAAGAGGAGGCCGATCCACACGATCGGCCCCAAGCGATGGCAAGCATTGACCCGAAGGCGATGGAAAAGGGGGACTTCTACGACGAACTAGAAGAGGTTGAGGAAGTCAAGAAGAAAATCACGAAGTGGTTGGACTCTGGTTCATCAGGCCAGGCGAGTACCTGAAAGGATTTCCAGTATAATACCTATGAAGAAAAAGGATGGCCGGTGGCGCGTCGCCATAAATTTTCGAAACCTCAACATTCTGTAAATAGTTGGATCGACGACTACAAGGGAAGACGATTCCAGCGATCGGCTAAAATTACTTGCGCCACTCTTGTTTACTGATGTGCTATTTCGCATGGTGAGTGGCGAGGAAAGATGAATTGGCTGAAAAGCCGATATCTTCAAATTGCTTAAAAGATTCGGCTCGGGGGCATATACACGAAGAAGGTACAAAGCCACGAAGGATGTACCCAGGGGAAGCCGATATGCGTAGACATCCGATGGGCCATCGACTCAAGGGATTAAAAAAAAAAATGACGATGCAAGGGACTCAAGGCTTGAGCAGACAGAAATCAGTTTGGGCGTCCAAGACGGCCCTTTTTCTCATTTAAGGTGTTGAGGTTTGCCGGCAGGTTTGAGGATCATAACCCTGACCGAACAACAGGAATAGCATGGATGTGCAGATCAGGCTAGGATCACGAGAACAACCGCGGTCATCCAATTGGACTGAGTGTCATTTTCGCCAAAAGTTACCTCATCAGACCAAAGAGCTTGGGAGGTCAACTCACCACGGAGGCTCTCTGTTGTTAACAACCGATCCATTCAGAATCGGCTCATGCTGTATCACAGTAGAAGGGCTGATAGTGACCCGATGCAGTGGTGCAACTCCGCTCTCGCCTTGATCGTGGCTCGGGGGGCAGTGAGCCAATGGCATTGAAATTGGCTGTCTCCGCGTCATAACCATGTTGAGCAAGAGAGCTCTTGCAGAGTAAAACCGCCAGGGTTAACGGGAGAAGTTTGAAGGAGGGGCCATCATCAGTGGTTAGGCCTCAGGCCAGTTCGTCGAGGCATAGGAGCGCGACATCGTTGGAAAAGCTGTGGGCAAACACTTGTTGAGCGAGGTGTCAGCTTCATGTCGGGGGCGTCAGGTTTTCCTGGAGGCATTAATCCAGGAGTTTTGTTATCAGGACGAACGTCATATTCGGATGATGTTTAAACGTCTAAAGGCCTTAGGATCTCAAAGCTGCGCATCGGACCTGTTCAATTGGAAGCTTGGATCTGAATCCCATGGACTGCAAGTGGACATCTGAGAAGTCAAATCAGATCGGTCTTTTTGCAATATATTTGAAAGCTGATGCTTTGCCATCGGCTCATTAAGCAGCTGCCGGATTGATAATCGGCGGATTTTAGTACAAAAGAAATCGGCAAAGTCAAGTTAGAAGAAGCTCCTTCATTGATAGACATGATTTCTTACAAAGGAGGAACCGATGACTCAAAGAAAGAAGAACGAGAAAAAAAGGAAGGGTCCGTTGACTCATCTACTACTGCTAAGCCTATGCTAGTAGATCCTAGTCTATGGGCCGTCACTGCCCTCGTCGTCATCTTCGGGACCCTCATCGGCACTGCTGCCGATGGGCTCTTCGTCGCTACTCCCATAGCCCTCTACGGGAGCTTCATCCCCGTCTTCATCATCGCTGCTGTCGTCGTCCCACCACATACGGAGGCGCTTCGCCGGTGGATGGCCCTCAAGGGAGTCGTCGTCATCGTTGTCATCCGCCTCTTCCTCCTCTTCAGAGGTGGAGAAGCCTTCCCGGAGGTTGTCCTCACTTTCCGGCTCCGGTTCCTCGTGGACAAGGAACTGAAGATCTTCATCCCCGCTGGTCAGGCTGGTCGTCTTCAGACCGGGCGGAGGAGGCGTGGTCCTCCAGGTCCCATTCTTCCGGGGCACGGACGTCCGGCGGCGTCTCGCGGGAGGAGGAGGGCCCATGGGAAAGCTCGGAGGAGGAAGAAGACATGGTGGTGCAGGATAATGCGAGGAAGATAAAAAGGAGCAAGCTGTTTAGAACGGCTAAATAGAAGGGATGTGAGGGAGATTTAATGCCACAGCAGTTTCCGAGGAGGTGATGCCTAGCAGGAAAAATTTTCGGACGCGTGGAGAAGTGAAAGGGGTAAGGTGTCATGATGAGGATTCTGCGGTGATTTCTGCTCTGCCACGACGTGACCCTACGAGGGAAAGCATAATGATTTTGGAAATGTCATTTCCAAAACCAGGGGGGCATGTGTTATCACCAGAATTTGACCAAGCCAGAGGTGGGCCGCGATCAAGATGGACTTGAAGATATACATATAGAAGAGATATGTGAATCGGCCTTATTTACCAAGTTTGGGCTAGCTAGCCCGTGTATCTTAGTTTAGAAATTAGAGTTTGTCTCGTGCACGGTTTAGTGCACGCCCACATTAGAAAGTCCCCTGGACTATAAATATGTACCTAGGGTTTATGGAATAAACAACAACCAACGTTCAACACAAACCAATCTCGGCGCATCGCCAACTCCTTCGTCTCGAGGGTTCCTCCGGTAAGCACCATGCTGCCTAGATCGCATCTCGCGATCTAGGCAGCACGAGCCTGCCTAGTTGTTCATGCGTTGCTCGTACTGAAGCCTTTTTGATGGCGAGCAACGTAGTTATCATAGATGTGTTAGGGTTAGCATTGTTCCTAGTATCATATGCTGTCGTAGTGCAACCCTTGCGCATCTAGCCGTCCCTGTACCTCATCATGGGTGCAGGGGCGGCACCCCGCTTGATCGTTATTTAGTAGATCTGATCCGTTACGGTCGCTCCTTGATTCATCAAGGATTAGTTTAATATCTGCAATAGTTAGGCCTTACAAAGGGTTGGAGGATCCAGCGGCATGCAGGGTGTAGTTTGCTGCCCCTAGACAGGACGTTCCGAGGATCAACCTAGTGTTGGTTTTTAGGCCTTGTCTAGGGCTGGCTTACGTTTACCGTGCGTGAGCGCGAGGCCCAATCGTGAGTAGGATGATCCGATTATGCGGTGAAAACCCCAGATCGTCGTGGATCTCATATGCTTTATCATGATCAAGCAGGACCACCATATATTCGGCCACCTCGGACGAATCATGGGTGAATCGGCTCCATGAGCCGATTCACAGGACAACCTGAGAGCCGATCGAGGCTCGTATTTAACGTGTACGTGTGTGCCCTGCAGGAAACTAAGCGAGGCATCATCCACACCTTCCTGACCAGGTATAGGTCAGGTGGCACGCCCTTGCAACTCGCATCGGCGCGCGACCAGGAGGCTTTGCGGGCCGTCGCTCTGAGGGACTGGGGCCAGCCGCAGCCCTAGTCGTTCCCGGCTCTACGGTGTTGACCAGTCACTGCCCGCCGGTGGGTTTCTGACGTCAACAGAATTATTAATTATGCACTAACCCTCTAATGAGTTTGCTTGAAGTTTGGTGTGAAGGAAGTTTTCAAGGGTCAAGAGAGGAGTATGATATACTATGATCAAGAGGAGTGAAAGCTCTAAGCTTGGGGATGCCCCGTGGTTCACCCCTGCATATTTTAAGAAGACTCAAGCGTCTAAGCTTGGGGATGCCCAAGGCATCCCCTTCTTCATCGACAACATCATCAGGTTCCTCCCCTGAAACTATATTTTTATTCAGCACATCTTTTTTGTTCTTTACTTGGAGCGTCGGTTTGTTTTGTTTTTGTTTTTGTTTGAATAAAATGGATCCTAGCATTCACTTTGTGGGAGAGAGACACGCTCCGTTGTTGCATATGGACAAATATGTCCTTAGGCTTTACTCATAATGTTCAAGGCGAAGTTTCTTCTTCGTTAAATTGTTATATGGTTGGAATTGGAAAATGTTACATGTAGTAATTCTAAAATGTCTTGGATAATGTGATACTTGGCAATTGTTGTGCTCATTTTTAAGCTCTTGCATCATATACTTTGCACCCATTAATGAAGAAATACATAGAGCTTGCTAAAATTTGGTTTGCATATTTGGTCTCTCTAAGGTCTAGATAATATCTAGTATTGAGTTTTGAACAACAAGGAAGACGGTGTAGAGTCTTATAATGTTTACAATATGTCTTTTATGTGAGTTTTTCTGCACCGGTTCATCCTTGAGTTTGCTTCAAATAACCTTGCTAGCCTAAACCTTGTATCGAGAGGGAATACTTCTCATGCATCCAAAATCCTTGAGCCAACTACTATACCATTTGTGTCCACCATACCTACCTACTACATGGTATTTCTCCGCCATTCCAAAGTAAATTGCTTGAGTGCTACCTTTAAAATTTCATCATTCACCTTTGCAATATATAGCTCATGGGACAAAATAGCCTTAAAAACTATCGTAGTATTGAATATGTACTTATGCACTTTATCTTTTATTAAGTTGCTTGTTGTGCGATAACCATGCTTCTGGGGAACGCCATCAACTATTCTTTGTTGAATATCATGTGAGTTGCTATGCATGTCCGTCTTGTCTGAAGGAGATCTACCACCTTAATGGTTGGAGCATGCATATTGTTAGAGAAGAACATTGGGCCGCTAACTAAAGCCATGAATCATGGTTGAAGTTTCAGTTTGGACATATATCCTCAATCTCATATGAGAATAATAATTGTTGCTACATGCTTATGCATTAAAGAGGAGTCCATTATCTGTTGTCCATGTTGTCCCGGTATGGATGTCTAAGTTGAGAATAATCAAAAGCGAGAAATCCAAAATGCGAGCTTTCTCCTTAGACCTTTGTACAGGCGGCATGGAGGTACCCCTTTGTGACACTTGGTTGAAACATGGCATTGCGAAGATCCGGTAGTCCAAGCTAAGTAGGACAAGGTGCGGGCACTATTAGTATACTATGCATGAGGCTTGCAACTTGTAAGATATAATTTACATAACTCATATGCTTTATTACTACCGTTGACAAAATTGTTTCATGTTTTCAAAATAAAAGCTCTAGCACAAATATAGCAATCGATGCTTTCCTCTTTGAAGGACCATTCTTTTACTTTTATTATTGAGTCAGTTTACCTATCTCTCTCCACCTTAAGAAGCAAACACTTGTGTGAACTGTGCATTGATTCCTACATACTTGCATATTGCACTTGTTATATTACTTTATGTTGACAATATCCATGAGATATACATGTTATAAGTTGAAAGCAACCGCTGAAACTTAATCTTCCTTTGTGTTGCTTCAACACCTTTACTTTGATTTATTGCTTTATGAGTTAACTCTTATGCAAGACTTATTGATGCTTGTCTTGAAGTACTATTCATGAAAAGTCTTTGCTTTATGATTCAGTTGTTTACTCATGTCATTACCATTGTTTTGATCACTGCATTCATTACATATGTTTACAAATAGTATGATCAAGATTATGATGGCATGTCACTTCAGAAATTATCTTTGTTATCGTTTTACCTGCTCGGGACGAGCAGAACTAAGCTTGGGGATGCTGATACGTCTCCAACGTATCGATAATTTCTTATGTTCCATGCTACTTTATTGATGATACCTACATGTTTTATGCACATTATATGTCGTATTTACGTATTTTCTGGAACTAACCTATTAACAAGATGCCGAAGAGCCAGTTGCTGTTTTCTGCTGTTTTTGGTTTCAGAAATCCTAGCAACGAAATATTCTCGGAATTGGACGAAATCAACGCCCAGGTCCTATTTTTGCACGAAGCTTCCAAGACCGAAGGAGTCGGGCCCACGAGGTGCATGACAGGCGGCGCGCCTGCCCTGGCCGCGCCGCCCGTCACTCGGGCCCCTCGTGCCGCCTCTGACCTGCCCTTCCGCCTACAAATAACATCGTCGCGAAACCCCGCGAGAGCCACGATACGGAAAACCTTCCAGAGATGCCGCCGCGAATCCCATCTCGGGGATTCAGGAGATCGCCTCCGGCACCCTGCCGGAGAGGGGATTCATCCCCGGAGGACTCTACACCGCCATGGTCGCCTCCGGAGTGATGAGTGAGTAGTTCACCCTGGACTATGGGTCCATAGCAGTAGCTAGATGGTCGTCTTCTCCTAATTGTGCTTCATTGTTGGATCTTGTGAGCTGCCTAACATGATCAAGATCATCTATCTGTAATACTATATGTTGTGTTTGTCGGGATCCGATGGATAGAGAATACTATGTTATGGTGATTATCAATCTATTGTTTATGTGTTGTTTATGATCTTGCATGCTCTCCGTTATTAGTAGAGGCTCTGGCCAAGTTTTTGCTCTTAACTCCAAGAGGGAGTATTTATGCTCGATAGTGGGTTCATGCCTTCATTGACACCTGGGACAGTGACAGAAAGTTCTAAGGTTGTGATGTGCTGTTGCCACTAGGGATAAAACATTGATTCTATGTCTAAGGATGTAGTTGTCGATTACATTACGCACCATACTTAATGCAATTGTCTGTTGCTTTGCAACTTAATACTGAATGGGGTTCGGATGATAACCTGAAGGTGGACTTTTTAGGCATAGATGCAGTTGGATGGTCTATGTACTTTGTCGTAATGCCCGATTAAATCTCACTATATTTATCATATCATGTATATGCATTGTTATGCCCTTCTCTATTTGTCAATTGCCCGACTGTAATTTGTTCACCCAACATGCTTTTATCTTATGGGAGAGGCACCTCTAGTGAACTGTGGACCCCGGTCCTATTCTTTACATCGCATACAATCTACTGCAATACTTGTTTTACTGTTTTCTTGCAAACAATCATCTTCCACACAATACGGTTAATCCTTTGTTACAGCAAGCCGGTGAGATTGACAACCTCACTGTTTCGTTGGGGCAAAGTACTTTGGTTTTGTTGTGCAGGTTCCACGTTGGCGCCGGAATCCCTGTTGTTGCGCCGCATCACATTTTGCCACCATCAACCTTCAACGTGCTTCTTGGCTCCTACTGGTCCGATTAAACCTTGGTTTCTTTCTGAGGGAAAACTTGCCACTGTGCGCATCATACCTTCCTCTTGGGGTTCCCAACGGACGTGTACATCTACGTGCATCACTCATCCATGCAACGCCCGTTAATCCGTCCCTGTGCCTACAGTATTTTAATCCTGCTGTTTACTATAATCACTACTGCTGTCTTTATTTCACCGTTGCTGTTATTTTACTATTCCTACTGCTATAAAACTGTTACTACTGATAAACTCTTGCGAGCAAGTCTGTTTCCAGGTGCAGCTGAATTGACAACTCCGATGTTAAGGCTTACAAGTATTCTTTGTCTCCCTTGTGTCGAATCAATAAATTGGGTAATACTTCCCTCGAAGACTGTTGTGATCCCCTATACCTCTGGGTCATCAATTGGCTAACCGGGTATACCCGGGTGAATTCGGATGTAACTTTTTCCCACGATCATTTTGATATATTATACGTTTTTTTTCGACGTCGTATGCAAAAGTTATTGCGGTTTTACCATTTTTCAAAACTTTTTTGCAAAAAAAGTGAAAATTCAAATTTGTTAATTTTCCCTAATACTAGGTTGCATAACATACAAGAATCTGAAAACATTTTATTTTTTTAAATTTTCAATCATTTTATTTTCTATTTTACAGTGCTAAAAAAGGCGATCCGCGGGGGGGGTGTGGAGGTGCGTTGGGAGCCAAAAATCAGAAAAAACCTTTAATCCTGGTTGGGGACACCAACCAGGACTAAAGGGTACCCTACCGGACTAAAGGGTACCCTTTAGTCTCGGTTGGTGTCACCAACCGGGATTAAAGGTTTTTTCCTGATTTTTGCCCACCGTAGCCCTTTAGTCCTGGTTGCCCCGAGCATTAGTCTCAGTTCACCAGCAGAACCGGGACTAAAGACCCATTAGTCACGGGTCAAAGTATTTGGGGACTAATGGGTTGGGATGTGTTACCCTCCAAAACCCACCGACGGGCAATGGTTAAGCAACACGTAGAGCCGGGAGGCTCCCAAGGCCGCTTAGTGGACCCTGGCACCTCGCGTCGTCCCGCAAATCTTCCAGCCACGTCCTGGCGGTTGCTAGGGGTGCCACCTGACCTAGACCCGATCCGGAAGGTGTTAGAGTGCTTCGCTTGTTCCTGCATGGTAGACACGTAACATTAAATACGAGCCCTATCGGCTCTCAGGTTGCCCTGTGGATCGGCTCAAAGAGCCGATCGCCCCATGGTTCACGTTGGATTTGCAATGACATGGGGATCCGCTTGATCAAAACAAAGCTAAACCGATCTACGACAGTTTAGGGTTTTCACCGCATAACCGGAACGTCCTACGTGTGATCGGGCCTAGCAGCTACGGAAGATGATGCAAACTACCCCTACAAGAGGCCTAAAAACCAACATAACGTTGATTCCCGGAACATCCCTTGCAGGGACGGTGAACAACACCTAACGCACTACCGGATCGTCCGACCCCAGCATAAGGCCTAACTATGCAGATATTAAACTAATCCCTGCGGAGCAAGGAGCAACTATAACAGATCGGATCTACTAAGTAACGAACAAGCAAGATGCTGCCCTTACACCCGTATAGGTGTAAGGGCAGCTAGGTGTCGAGGGACGGCATTGCCACGCATGTATGCACGAGAAAGCATCAATGCAAGCCCCTAAACACCTAAAGATAAGTAGTACTGCTCGCCATCAACAACGCTTCAGCACGAGCAGTACAAGGTAGACGAATAAACGTGTACTGCCTAGATCGCAAGATGCGATCTAGGCAGCATGATGCTTACCCGGAAGAAACCCTCGAAAAAAGGGGTGGCGATGCGCCTGATTTGTGTTTGTTGTGAACGTGATTGTCCTCCTTTTCCGATAACCCTAGATACATATTTATAGTCCAAGGGACTTTCTAATTGAGGCGTGCACCTAACCGTGCACGGGCCAGACTCTATCTTTTAATCTAAACACGATACGATCTACTATATTACAGATACACGGGCAATTTAGCCCAAACTCTTAGCGCAAGGCCGCTCCGAAGATGCTCCACGTGTACGTCCTTCAAGCCCATCTTCACTTACGGCCCATCTCCTGATTTGGCCAAAATCGGGTGATAACACATGCCCCCTGGTTTTGATAATGATAATTGCAAAACCATCTGTCTCGTCGAAGGGTCATGTCGTGGCGAGCGAACCGTCGCAGTATTTTCTCATCATGACGACTTGCCTTCCCACCTTCTCTGCACGATTTGACGGTTTTGGCACCATGTCCTCGAAACTGCTTAAGCATTAAATCGCTATATCCCCTTTTATTTGGCCACATCGAACAGTTCTCCTCTTCCTCCCTCTGCCTCAGCACTTCCAAAAACCCTCCTCTGCCGCCATGTCTTCCTCTTCTTCCTCCTCCACTTCATCGGGTCTTTCCTACGTGTCCTCTCCCATCCGGGAATCAACACCAGAGTGGGGTACGCAGGCGGCGTACGATATCCTTGCCCCAACAGCGTGGGACAAGGAGGACCACGACTTCTCCGTTTGGTCTGAGGATGACAAGTCCTCGACTGACGGGGAGAGGACCTCCGCTTCCTCGCCAATGGGGAAGCGGTGGAGGAAAGCGACGACGACCGCTTTCCCTGGGACGGGGTCACCTCCTCCGAGGAGATGAAGGAGGAGGAGGAGGAGGATGACAGCTCCTCCGACGAGCCGCCGGCCAAACGCCATTGCCCCTGGCCCGGGAACCTCAACGATTCGAGGCCGAGGACGACGATGCTGACGAGGAGGATGAGGACAACGAGGGTCCTGCCGGCGGCCGCTACAGCAGCGACGACGAG
This sequence comes from Lolium multiflorum, assembly GCA_030979885.1. Taxonomy (NCBI): domain Eukaryota; kingdom Viridiplantae; phylum Streptophyta; class Magnoliopsida; order Poales; family Poaceae; genus Lolium; species Lolium multiflorum. The sequence continues at coordinate 217,879,901 of CM061753.1, read as the reverse complement.
CCCGCCGAAAGCGCCGACAGCGGCGACGACGGCGATGACGAGGGCAACAATGGCCCCTAGATAGGATCCTAGAATAGGATCAGTAGTAGTAGGAGGGGCAATGCATCCCCCTAGGCCTTCCTTTTGAGAGCAATCAGCTCTTTTCATGTAAGAAATCTGATTATCAATGAAGAAATTTCCCCAATTTGACTCTGCCGATTCCTTGCAAATTGATTTAGCCGATTCTCCCTTGTATTGATTTTGCCGATTGTTAGCCTGATCAACGCTCGATGAACCGATGGCAACGCATCGGTCTCTTATGATAAATTTCGAGATAGATCAGTTCAGATCCTCAAATTCCAGTCGAACAGGACCAAATCGGAATCGCGCAACCTTAAATCTTGGAAATCCAAGTCCCCTGAGCTTAATGTTAGCTTTAATCGGCAAGACTCCAGAATTGATGCCTTCAGGAGAACTCTAGGACCATTGCTGAAAATCTTGATCGCCTACAACTTTCGCCGCGATGCTTTGTCTCTTTGCAGCAACAAACTGGCCCAAAGCCTACCAATTATGATGGCTCCTCTTCAAATTGGTGCTCTAGCTCCTCGAACAAAGCACCTTGAGGGTGAGCTGCCCCCCGAGCCTCAGTCAAGGCGAGGATAAAGATGTACCAACCGAATGAGCCATCACCGGCTTCCCAACTGTAGTGCAGCGTCAGCCGATTCTAACCAAATCGGCTTTCAAAAGCAGAGAACCTTCAAAGTGAGCTGCCCCCCGAGCTTCTTCAGTCCAATGATGCAACCTCTGGTGAGAATGCAGTTCAGTCCAACTGGACGATCGTCGGTTGTTCTCATGATCCTAGCCTGATCTGCACGTTCATGCTGTTCTTGCTGTTGGCCAGGGCTGCGATCCTCAAACTTGTCGGCAAATACCAACAGCTTAAATGAGAAAAAGGGCCGTCTTGGACGCCCGAACTGATGCTTCTGCTGGTACTGCCGAGCTTGAAGTCTTGCAGAAGGAGTTGGAAGTCCTTGAAGAGAGGGCCTGAGTCACCAAGCAATCCCAATGAGGGGTTCCTCCAGTAGAGCCTCGCCACGTAACTTGATGACTGCTCCATTAGGCTTCCGCTTGTAACAGTTGTATCCCTTGAGTCGATGGCCGTGCATCGGCTTTGAATGTCGATGGCATCGGCTGTGCTCAAAAATTTCTGCATCGGCCGACCCCCCCATACTTGAGCTGCTCTGCTGGACATTTGACATCCGTTCCCAGCTCCGTATCCTCGTCTCATCCATCTATGTGCCCCCCGAGCCGATTCTGTCAAGTAATTGATGGTATCGGCTCTTCAGGCATCTGTTGGATCAATGCTGAACACAGACAAAGGTATGTTGAGGATAGTTTTGGCCGATTGCGGGAATCGGCCTCCTTTTCATTGCAATGCTTGACGATGGTTTGCAACTTCTCGGATTTCCACTGTAGCTACGTGGCATGCTGGAGATAAGATCCTTTGCTTTTCATTTTTTGAGGGCCGATCTCAGGGATCGGCCTTGCCACGTACGTCCAATGTCTTGGTACTCCGTCCGGATCACGGATACCATGTTTGTATCAGCCGATGTCTCTACATCGGCATCAGCCGATGCCTGTGCATCGGCTTTCGCCTGTTTGGGGCGCCATACTTTCTTTGGCGGGCGCGCCTTCGTCTCCAATGTTTGCTGAATTTTCGCGGCCAGATCGGGCCGCGCTTTTCAACGTGTACAGGTACTGTGCCTCGGCTTCTTCCAGTTTCGCAGCCGCTGCACTCTACGCTTCTGAGAATGGCTGAGTCCATCGGGCACCACCTTGGTCGGTGATACCTATCTTCTTCTCCATCTGACTCCTCAAAGTCTTCTTCTTGAGATGACTCAGCTTGCTTGTTATGAGGTGGGAGAGGCCCTAGACGCTCGAACACTGAGACTTCATTTGTCTTCCTTTGCTGCTTGCATTCTGGGCAGTTCTCGATTGTTGGCAATCGGCTCATTCCTGAGTCCCAACAATGTTTGAAGAAAGGACAGTCCCATGCTTATCCATGTTGTCTTGCTCCCTTGACCTCCCTATAGCGTGAGGCTCGTACCGTCGTTGTTTCCATCATGCCGACGATACCTTCGTTCTGCATCAGACCGACGATATCTTTCGTCGTCTTCGTCGTAGCGGCGACGTCGGTCGTATGGCTGATCGTATTTGTTGAGGAGATGCACGGAGAGTGGGCGTTGATACCGTATGCTTCTCACCTCCTCCTCGGTTAGGTACCGTCTATCATCATCTTGGGGCCGGTCGCGTGGAACGGCCTCCTCTTTATCTTTGCCACGAGAGTGGCTGCTCTCTGCTTTGTCCGCGCCATGGCGGTTCACAAGCCCTGCCATGTTGACACTAAAGGAGAACCCTGGCTCCCTTATGGAGTGGCTGAGATCTACCGTGTTGACGCCATGCGACGGACGCGTGTTTCCTTTGAGCTTGATGTTGTGAGAACGGGTCTTCTCAAAGGAGCCGATGAGTTCGGCTTCACGGATGGCCTTCAGGTCATCGTATTCTTCTTGTGTGTGATCCTGTTCCTCTGCCATCTCGGATGTCGGTGTTGACGTGGATGTTGCAGAAGATGTCCCACCGGGCGTGCCAGAATGTGTTACCCTCCAAAACCCACCGACGGGCAATGGTTAAGCAACACGAAGAGCCGGGAGGCTCCCAAGGCCGCTTAGTGGACCCTGGCACCTCGCGTCGTCCCGCAAATCTTCCAGCCACGTCCTGGCGGTTGCTAGGGCGTGCCACCTGACCTAGACCCGATCAGGAAGGTGTTAGAGTGCTTCGATTGTTCCTGCATGGTAGACACGTAAACATTAAATACGAGCCCTATCGGCTCTCAGGTTGCCCTGTGGATCGGCTCAAAGAGCCGATCGCCCCATGGTTCACGTTGGATTTGCAATGACATGGGGATCCTGCTTGATCAAAACAAAGCTAAACCGATCTACGACAGTTTAGGGTTTTCACCGCATAACCGGAACGTCCTACGTGTGATCGGGCCTAGCAGCTACGGAAGATGATGCAAACTACCCCTACAAGAGGCCTAAAAACCAACATAACGTTGATTCCCGGAACATCCCTTGCAGGGACGGTGAACAACACCTAACGCACTACCGGATCGTCCGACCCCAGCATAAGGCCTAACTATGCAGATATTAAACTAATCCCTGCGGAGCAAGGAGCAACTATAACGGATCGGATCTACTAAGTAACGAACAAGCAAGATGCTGCCCTTACACCCGTAGAGGTGTAAGGGCAGCTAGGTGTCGAGGGACGGCATTGCCACGCATGTATGCACGAGAAAGCATCAATGCAAGCCCCTAAACACCTAAAGATAAGTAGTACTGCTCGCCATCAACAACGCTTCAACACGAGCAAGACAAGGTAGACGAATAAACTACTGCCCAGATCGCAAGATGCGATCTAGGCAGCATGATGCTTACCCGGAAGAAACCCTCGAAGAAAGGGGTGGCGATGCGCCTGATTTGTGTTTGTTGTGAACGTGATTGTCCTCCTTTTCCGATAACCCTAGATACATATTTATAGTCCAAGAGACTTTCTAATTGAGGCGTGCACCTAACCGCACGGGCCGACTTCTATCTTTTAATCTAAACACGATACGATCTACTATATTACGGATACACGGGCAATTTAGCCCAAACTCTTAGCAAGGCCGCTCCGAAGATGCTCCACGTGTACGTCCTTCAAGCCCATCTTCACTTACGGCCCATCTCCTGATTTGGCCAAAATCGGGTGATAACAGGATGGAAGGCCTTTTTTCTACTAGTGGATGGCGCCGGATGACGGCAAGTAAAAAAAAAGGCCCGTTGACGGTATGCATGGCGCATGGTGCGTGCATGGCGTGCATTCATGCGAGGTCCTCTATATCCTTCGATACCCGCACGCCACCTGCTCCCATGGTCGACTCGTCGTAGCTGCGGTACAATTACTTTTCAAGATGAAAACTCAACGTCTAGCCTTAATTGATTGTGTTTGGCAATGTCTTTGTTGAAGATATTATTTTAAGAGCGGAGACTATATTCAGGGTAAAATCTAAAAGCTTTTGATCGGGCGATGATGACGCTTCTGTATTGTTCCCTTTTTGGAGGCGTCGCTTTTGGAGAGCGTGGAGTTCAGAATCTGGGTGTAACTGGTATCTTCCGATATTAATATATTCCCTTTATCGGAAAAATATATATATGCATTGTCTTGCTAATTTTGTCGTGTGTGGAAATGGACAGCGCGTGGACGGAATTACGGAGATCGTGAGGGAAGGCCCGTTGACTTTGACGATGAGAACCACGAGACAAAACCCTGCACCGACCATCCCAAAGAGCTTGAGGGTAGTTTGGATGTAACTTTCTCCCACGCTTATTTTGATATATTATACATTTTTTCTGACGTCCTATGCAAAAATTAATGCCATTCTACCTTTTTCTAAAAAAAATCTTCAAAAAAAATTGAAATTCAAATTTGTTAATTTCCTCTAATAGTAGGTTGCGTAACATACAGGAATCTCACAAGATTTTATTTTTTGAATTTTCATTTTGTATTTTACAAAGCTAAATAAGGCGGTCCAGGGGGTGCGTGGGGACCAAAAAAAAAACTAGAAAGTCTTTACACCAGTTCGTGCCACGAACCGGTGGCAAAGCAGACCTCACACCGATTCATGCCACGAACTGGTGCGGTTATGTCTGCCACGCTGACGCCAACTCCTTAGACCGGCTTCGTACGAACCGGTACTAAAGGTCCCGCACGAACCGGTGCTAAAGCTCTGCGGGTTTCCTGCGACGTCCTGGCCGCTCGAATCGGTCTAATGCACCATTTAATCTTGGTTCGTAGCCCAACCGATGCTAAAGCTCCGGACAGCTCCAACCAATAAGCCATGTTTTCTACTAGTGCGGATACAGTCTACATGGCCATCACAATTGAAAGATCAACACCCTTTCCTGGATGGTGAAGTTACGGTGCTTTACATTATTGTGGCAAATTGAATTGAATTTTTTGTATTCTTGTGACGCAAACTTAAGTCAACCGCTTTACGTGACATCATTGGGAGGGGGGGGGGGGCATTGCCCCCTCTCCCACCGGATGTTAATTAAAAAGTAATGTATCTTTGCCTTTTCTATTGCAAAATTTTGAACCGTCCTTCGCTACTGATGGTCACAGTGCTCCTTTCCCTCGTCACCGTGGAGCTCAGCTGCACCATCACTTTCAAGCTCGTCGTGGTCAAGACCACACGCGTCTCCTGCTGGTCCACTGCCAAGTATGCATCAATCGTCGCCTTCTTCGCCACAGCTTCCGTCATCTTCATTGTCTACTACCATGGCTCCGGGCAGTCTTCTCCTTCGAGGAACTGGCACCTGCATATGCAGCCTAGTGTTGCTCCTATTGGTCGTCGGCGCCCGCGTCTGTCTACTACTACCTCCGTTTTGATGAATAAGCGCACATGTATTTCAAGACAAATTTTGATCCAAAAATTAAGTAAACAAATCTTAATTATATTGTACATAATTAGTGATGTCTGATTCATACTGGAAAACACTTTTTATTAGTGCTAATGTTATACCAACAATCTTTATATATTTAAATTAATTTACACACAAAAATAAGTTGGCGGGTGTGAATTCACACAAGTAGGTCCAAATACAAGGGAACAAAGCCTAGTGAACGGTACGTTAGTTGTTAGCATAAAATGAAAAGCAGAACCGCTCAAATCAAGCATCAAGCAGATGATAGAAAAAAGATTTGCCTGTAATTGGAGCGGGTGCATGACCATCATGATAACACCTAACAAGATCAACACCCATTTGATCGGGCGGTGAGGTTACAGTGTCTCATTCATGCGTCGAAACATGTATTTTAAATCCTACTGTTCGAGAGATAATATTGTGTGATATTGTCAATGTATCGCCCTAAAAAAGAAAAAAAATCACGGATTATCATTAGCTTCAAATGGAAATAGTGGGCACTGTATACCTAGCAGAAGAAGTGGCTCTCTAAGGTTTACTTGTCTTTTTTCAATACAGTACAGCCCCTGACCCTGAAGGGCGTGGCAATGGCACACATTTGCTGACTCCTTAGCTGTGACCAAATCAGCACGCAGGTTTCACCCTGGTGCGCCCGCTTCACTGACAAGTTTCCTGTATTTTAGTTCCAATTTGAGCTCCTCTCGCTCAAACTATCATGCTACTCGAAATAACACCGAAATCATGACATGACATGACTTCCCCTCTCTCCTCCCTCTACAGTAACCGGTGGTTTCTCAAGATCTGGCCCATCCCGCAGCTCTCTGTGCGTTGCCGGCCTGAGATGGCGGAGGTGAGGTGCGCAGTTAGTTTTCTAGGTTTAGAGGTTTCCCGGCGTTTGCCGGTTAGGTTGGGAGAAGATCTGGTTCGGGGCCGATCCGTAGCGGGCCGAGATCTGGTGGCGTCCCTCTGCTCCGGTGGCCGGAGCCAAGGAGCTCCTCCTCGACCGATCTCAAGATAAGGCCGGCGTCATCTCCTTCGAGCTTCTGCCGCCTTCATCAGCTCCTGGCCGGCCTTGGCAGGAGGGAGCGTGGCTCGGAGGTTGAGAGGCTTGATCCGGAGGTGCAGGGCTGCCCGCCTCTCGGTGCTCGGCGCGGCACCAGGTGGACCGCGCCGCGACCTCCATCCAGAGATCCATGGTTGATCTTTGCTTCGAGCCTGCCGACGGCTACGCCCTTTGATAAGGTTCCTAGGAGTCGCTGCCTGGTGAGAAGATGGCCTCTTGCCTCCTTGGCCGCCATGGCGAGGGAGGCGGGCAAGGAGGTGGGCTGCTGGTCTCTTTCGTCCTGGCCGCCATGGAGGCGCAGGAGGCGGAAGGTGCCGCGCAGCTCGCTTCTTCTTCTTGCGATGGCGCTGTAATAGTCGCGGTCGGCTCTCTCTTGCTTGCTCAAGCCCCATGGTGGTGGCTTGCTCGCGGGAGTTGTTTGTCGTCGGGCGTGACTTTGTTGTGGAGCCTCTCCGATGCCGTTTGGCGTTGGAACCGAAAGACAGAGGGGTTGTCGCTCCCCGCTGCTTGCTACGGCTGAAGGAGATCTCCTGTGCTTCGTCTCCAAGTGGTGCGTCCCCGGAGATGACGTCGCAGTCCGTCGGTTGAGCCTGATCTGGAGGAGGAAATAGGAGGACTGGATCGCGTTTTCTGTTTTTTCTTAGGGTCCTCTTTGCATATCTTAGACCCCTGTGTATTTTTCGGTATCTTTCTGGGTCTCTTTGTACTCCAATTTGTTAATGCAGCTTTTAGGGTGCTTTGCACCCTATCCTTGTTCAAAAAAAAAATGACATGACATGATAACATCCTACGCAAGTAAGCCAAGCAACATGGTCAACTTGTCATGTGTCTACATGCAGTTGGCGCAATGCCGGAGGATTGCAGAGTCCGCAAGTCATCCCATGAGCTATGGTGGAGTTGACGATGTGACCCAATTACGTGTGTCCAAGGCAAGGAAGGAGCTGCGGGTCCCAGCGGATACGCGCATCGCAACACGGCCGGTTTATCAGCATAAGGCTGGTGCCATTGCGGGCGGTAGCGGGGGCGTTAACGGCGGCGATGAGGCGAGAGAGGGGCGGGAGGCGGGCGAGACGAGAGGGAGGGGCGCCGGCGGGGGCGCCCGGCTCCCGCCCGCTATTTAAAAAACAAGAAACATAATTTTTATTTTTATTAATTATTATGTAATCGGTAACATTTTTAGTTGAATAATTTTTTGCATTATTTTGAATGTCTACAAAAATTCGGTGAAATAACTTAATGTGAAAAAGAAATGGTGATATGGAGGAGAGAGGTGAGAGACGCACTATACCGCTACAGACGCACCGTGAAGGAGAGAGATGAGAGTGGAATGGTAAAAAACTGACGTGACGAGGCGAGTGTATACAGTGCATTGGCACCAGCCTAAGCAGCGGAACAAGTTGGTAAAACTCACGACCGATTACACAAAGACATTCGAGGCACGATTCACCGATCGCAGCTATCAGACAAAGCAACCGGTCACATGCAATGGATAGATGATGACCGATTGAGGTACGTAGCGAGTACAGCAGGCCGTGAACGGTGAGGGAGGGAGATCGTGTCAGAAGAAACTACTAGTTTTTTTTTTTGAGAAACACAGTACAAACGCAGACGCTCACATACACGCGTATACACTCACCCTATGAACGCACACACGCACACCCTACCCCTATGAGCACCTCCTAAGACTGAATGGCGGACGATCTTGAAATTGACGGTCACCACAGGCGCCTGCTGTCGACGGGAACGTCGCCTCCCACTGAATGAATATTCCGCCTTTATAAGACACACAGATGTCAAACCTGGGGTTTGAACTCTAGTGGGCTGGGGATACAACCATCCTCCTAACCACCCAACTTCAGGTTGGTTCTCGACTACTAGTTGACTTTGACGACGGGAACCACGGAACGAAATCCTGCAGCGAAAGGGACGACTGTCCCAGCCTGCTTCTCGAATATACGTATATTCTCTGTTCGACGAATATTGTGTAAGATTTATTAAAATTTAAATATATTTAGATACTAAATAATATCTACATACACATCTTAAATTGGCCAGCTTGATGAATGGCCTGCACAACGGAGCAAAGCTTAGAAGAACCGTACGCGGGCCATGAACCAAAACATGAAGGCCCACATGCTGACACACATGTAGCCCAATAGCTCATCCAGTTCTCTCACAGAAAAAAAATAAGTAAGGCGCCGATTGAGGACGGTTGTCAACTGCCAGCCGGCACCGTCGCACAGCTTGAACCAATCTTATTATTTGTTTGTTACCAATTACATGCTTTATCCAGAACATACAGTATATAGAAGTGGAACCAAGTTACATCCCGCACACGAGTTTTTTTTTTTTTGAACAAAGAAGGCCTAGAAGGCCCAGGAGCTTTCATTCCATCACACGTGGTGGGTACAAATTTACAGGAAGTCCTCAGGCATCTCTTGCACCGAAAAATCTAAATTTGAAGAAAGGCCTCCCAAACTACAGAAAACACCCTGAGACAAAAATCGAAAAAGCAATCGGTCCCCGGGCCACCACCACCATTCGCCGGCGACCTCGTGACGTTGCGTCGAGATCCGATGCCGATATGCCGATAGCATGCTTCCGGCGACGCTCGCTGATCCCCCGGCCGCTTCTCCTCCTCCGGGGACGAACCTTGTCGGTGAGAGGCGACGAGCTCCGCAGATCGTTAGCGAGGGGCCTCCATCATGGAGGCTGAAGACGGGCCGCTATTCCGGCCGAAGATCGTGGCGCGCGCGGAGAGGCACCACGTGATTCGCCGATGAGCTCTTGCGCAGAGACTCCGTAGCACCCTTCGTGCAAGGGTCGATGAAGACGCCAAGGGACCGCCGCCACGGTCACCCTTCTCGCCACCATGGCAAGGAAGGCGCAACCGAAGCTTTGCACTCACCCATCGCGTCCGCATCGACAGAGATGACAGCATCTCTATCTCTATTCAAAGCGGCAAGCCGAGCTTCCACTCCTCCTCGCCACCATGGCCGGCCAGGAGAGAAACACACGACACGCCTTGCAACTTCGAAGGGGAACTCACCTCGCTCCACGGCCGGCCAGGGGAACTCCAACGTCGATGCCGAGGTAGAGGGAAGAACCCGTCGCCGCCGATTTATTGCGAAGACGGCGCCGCTCCTTGCCGTTCCGCCTCCGACCACCGGAGAGAGAGAGCCGCAGCAGCCCTAGCTTGGTCAAGATCCGGCGAGAAGATCCCGACCACCGCCTCCTCTACGGGACATCCGCCTTAACGGTGGCAAACAGCCACAAACAACTAAAAAAACTACAGATCTAACCTAGACCTAGAACTACTCCGGCTTCCTCCACCGCTCCGATCCGGCCGGCCATTCGGAGTCGGTGTGGGGCCCGATCACCCCGGTCACGCCAGTTGCTGGAGATTTTTGGAGATGAATTTTTGTGGTGTGTGCGGGCAGCGTCCGAATGTCTGTTAGCTGTGCTCGCAAGAGGAAGATGAGATTGACCACATCTTGCAGTGTTTATGCGAGATAAGTCTGGCACAGATGCATGCAACCAATGCAAATTCCTTTTGATATCCCGATGCATGACGATCATCTGCAGTCACCTAGATCCACCTAGCTAGTTTTTTATCGTGGATTTTGGTTTTTTGGTTGTTAGATTTTTTTTTTGAACAAGTGCGGCCACGGAGGGCCTGGAAGCTGGCCTGGAAGCAGCTTCATAAAGGGTGGTACATAAATTACAGCAATGTCCTTTTGCATCTTTTGCCCTAGAAAATCTTGAATTTGAAGAAAAGACATTACAAATTGCAGAAAGGACCCTAGCAAAAACATGGAAAAAGCAATCCATTGCTTGGGCTGCTTCTCCGCCACTCGCCGGCGACCTCAAGGCGAAGAACACCGAGATCGGAGAGGAAGAAGCCCGAGACTCTCGAATCTGACGAAGAACCACCAGCATCGGCTGCCTCAACGTCTCCGGGGATGAGCCACTTGGGGGCGAAGCGACAGCAAGCTCCAGCACTTGGTAGAAGAGGGCCTCCAAAGGAGGTTGTACTCCTGGTCGAGGGCCGCCATTCAGCCATGGATTACAGGGGCGAGGCAGAGTGGCCGGCTGAAGTCCCCCGCTGATGAACTCTCCAGGGAGCGTGTTGACGCGACGGCGCGCCAAGAACATCAACATCTTCCCCATAGCACCACATAAGCTTCTTATTGCAGCAAGAAAAGATTGGGGGAAAAGGAGCAAGACCTGCCAAGGCAAGATCTTGCCATGGATTCAGCTCGGAGGTGGTAGCATAAGATCCGCCTGCAAGGTCCTCCCATCGATCCTCTTCAAGAAGAAGATCTTGAGAAGAAATCCAGACGAATCTGGATCTAACCACCTCTTTATTTGTTGGAGAAGAACTAAAAACGAGAAATCCTAATCCTAAAAGAAGCCAGTCCCCTCTCCCACCCTCCGTCAGCCACCATGGCTGTTGTGGGTATACTTTATGGGTATATCAACGACGTGGTCTAGATCCGGCAAGCCCGGGTGCCCCACAGATGGTGATGGTGGCATATGGCCCATCGGGCGGCCCGCCTTGCCGCTGAGAAGATGGATGAAGTCCTGCCCAGAACAGGAGCGATCCAACCGACCTATGCTAAGATCTGTGGTTGCCCATGAAGTATCCGGATCCACTATGGCAAGTAAGGAAAGGTGGATCCTTGACTTGCACGGCAATGTAATACTCCGTAGTTAGGCATCTTGTATTCCGGCTAGGACTCCCCATGTAAACCCTAGATCCGACCGCCTTTATAAGCCGGATCCTGGGATCCCTAGAGGCACAACCACAACTCATTGTAACAACGCGAAAGCACCCAGATAATTCTAGACAAGCAGCAGTAGGCCCTGTCATCGTGTGTGTTCCGAACTGGTAATCGCATACCACCGTCCCGAGGACTCTCCGCCCGATGGCCCCTACTTCTTTTCCCCCGCGAGGATTGCTCCTCCGAGGTACCGTCGAATAGGCAACGAAAGTTGGCGCCCACCGTGGGGCCAAGGCGTCTGGAGGCCGGAACCGGGAGGGTTCCGCCATGGGAAGCTACGGCGACACCATCACTGTGGGGCGTACGTAAACGTATTAATTTCTATGTTCCATGCTACTTTTATGACAATATTTGAATGTTTTATACATACTTTACGCATTATTATACATTTTCCGGCACTAACCTATTAACAAGATGCCGAAGTGCCAGTTGTTGTTTTCTGCTGTTTTTGGTTTCAGAAATCCTAGTAAGGAAATATTCTCGGAATTGGACGAAATCAACGCCTGGGTCCTATTTTTGCACGAAGCTTCCGTGAAGATCGAAGCCTTTGGTTCCCACAGACGGCGCCAGACAAAGGATTAACTTGTCAATGCCTACAGATTGTAGACTAGGGTTTTGTTAGAAGTAGAGGGCAAGTAGATCTCGGTTGTTTCAGCCAAAAGTACTCGACGATTATGAAAGCTAGGGTTATGTTGACAAGAAATTCGATCTTTCTCCTCGACTCCCTTTATATAGGAGGCGGAGCCGAGGGTTTCGTGATACACAAGTTACAGAGTTCGGGAGGGTTTTGTATCCAACCCGTAAGATTACAAATCTCTATCTTTCCTAATACAAACTATCTTTCCTTAATACTAAATGGGCTTCCGAGTCTTCTTATTCTTCGAGTACTGGGCCTTCAATAAACCCCGGGTACCATCTTTGGCAGGCCCATTGGGGATGCCTATGTCAGTAGCCCCCGAGATTTTTCTTGAATCGAAGAATCAAGGAAAATCTCCAACTTTACTCATCACATAATCTTTCGATATGCAATCACTATTTTGTACAGGGATAACGGTAATTGGGGCTAGTTCATCTGACGGATCAGGTACTAGTTAACTGCTCTAGTGGCAATCCGCAAAAACCTACTTCAAGATCACGTCCCCGGACATGATCTCGGGATACTGGTGTAAACTTCGACAGGTGCCGCTTAAGGTCTTACCATTCTGTCGAGTCCCAGTCATATTTTATCGGGTACCTAACGCGTCCATTAGGATTTTTCTTCGTATCTGTTGATACGGAAAAAAGTAGCACCGCCGTCAGAGACGGTGCCACGCCGCTCAGAACGGATCTGGGGTCTTACCTTCGCAAAGTTTTGCGGCATTCAGAGATTATTCGCGACTTTTAGCGCTCTGAGAATATATTGTCGAGTGCTTTTCGGCTGTTGAAATAGCACATTTTATCGAGTCATATTTGATGACTTATTTTGTCTTCCCGATGGGAGTATATGTAGAGTTATCTCAGGTAACTCGAAATATACTCACTTTAAAAATCATCGCATCAACAATGCTCCCGATGGAGTAGCCCCCGAGGCTACGGCCCAAGAACTTGTGCTTGGGTGTAGGCTCCACAGATTAGTATCCTTTGCCGCTATATTTATAATCCTTCTCGATATTTTTATATCTATCGGGTGCGCGACCGCCTCCCGATGGGAGTAGCCCCCGAGGCTATGAACAAATACTTGTATTTGATCATAGGCTCTCGCCATTTCTATCTTGTCAGACTCGAATTTTCTTTTTTCCAAAGTAGCCCCCGAGCGTTTGGGCAAAAACTTGTATTTGATCAAAAGCTCCCGAGATAATCTTATGTTGTCGATAAACTTTTGAAACCTCATAGTCGAACTTTTCTTTTATCTTGACGACGTCATTGCTGATGATAGCCACGATTTCTATTTTGGAAACTGACCATTACCGCTTGTTTCGCTGCCTTGTGGGTCCCAATTCCTGATCTGACGGACACGTCGTGCAAGTGGGGGACACATGTTCTCCCCTTTTTCTGGCACACGTTCTGTAACCTCGTCAATGTTAAAATACCATTTTACCCTTGTTTCCACGTGGTGATCATCTCCTGCATTCTTTTTTCATCCAACGGTTCCGTCGCTTCACCGCACCTCTATATAAGATCCCCTTCTTCTTCCTCGAACACTTCCGCTCGCGCCGTTCCCCTGCTTTCCTCTGCAAAATTTCCTCCTGCGCTCCTCATCTCCCAAAGCTCTTCTCTTCGTAGCTACACTTCTCCGCCATTGTTGATGCCACCGCGTCGCTTGACCAGGCACAGCACACCTGATTCATCGATGGCTGCCGCGGATCTAGGAGCCGCGGAGTGGGAGAGGTCCAAGATCACGAACCAGGACCTGAATCTCTTGAAGAAGCTGGGGATTACCAAGAAACCCAAAGCGGTTTGCTTCCCCAGTGAAGAAAGCTACCCAACCCCTCCAATGGGGTATCGGGTAAGTTTTGTTGATCACCTCATCCGCGGTCTTTCCGCCCCCATTCACCCTTTTCTTCGGGGGTTACTTTATGTTTATGGTCTCCAACTTCACCACCTCACGCCCAACTCTATCCTTCACATTTCTATCTTCATCACCCTCTGCGAAGCCTTCCTTGGTGTCCAGCCTAACTGGGCATTATGGAAGCGCATTTTCTTCTGTCGCCGTAATGGCTCTGCCAATGTCGCCTATAATATAGGCGGCGTTGTTATTTCTGTTCGCTCCTCTGTCAACTACTTCGACGTCAAACTCCCTGACTCCGTTCAAGGGTGGCGCAAGAAGTGGTTGTACATTCGTGAAGAAAACCATGGATGCGCCGAAGACAACATTCCTCCTTTTGACGGTGCCGAGAAAATCCTTCGCCGCCGTTCTTGGGACGCAGAAGGAAGAAAGAACTTCGACAGAGGCCCTGATGACTCGCATCCATGAGTTGCAAAATACTCGTGGAAAAGAATTATCAGGCATCCAAATTACGGCGTATTTCCTTAGGACTAGAGTGCAGCCTCTTCAGGCTCGCAAAAACCCTTTCTGGAATTATGCTGGCGATGAAGACACAGATCGCTTGTCGACGAATCTGGAAGTCAAGGATTTGGATAGGCTTATTCGAAAAATTTCATCTCTCAAGAAGAAAGACTCCATCCCTTCCACTTATCGCGTAAAACCATACAGCGCCGCCCATGCGCTTCCTAAGGTAAACATTGTCGCGTAATTTGTTATTGCCTTGCTATTTGTGTTGTTACTCCTTTCTGACATCCTTCCCTCTTTTTATACAGGACCACCCAAATCTTGTTTCACTTCCTCCTCTTCCTGAAGGTGGGGAAGTCGAAGAAAGGGCCGTTATCTCCGATGATAACCAAGATGCCCCCTCTTTTGCAAATGAACCCGCAGAATCTCGAAAATCTGCGGGATCTGACGAAAAAGAGGATGTCTCTGAAGCCACTGCGTCGGCACAATCTCCTCCTCCTGCTGTTTCTCCAAGGAACAAAAGGAAAAGGGATGATGCCGAAGATTCCGGCACCTCCAAGGTCGAAGAAGCTGTCCCTTCTCACCAGAAGGCAGGCTATGATCCATACCTCGAGGCTCTCATCAGTTCGTAAGTACCCTTTCTCTGTTTATTTGTACTTGAAGATTCTTGTCTATCTTGCTTTTTATATTGTCGACATTTACTCGTAGTGATGATGAAGAAGAAGTACCAACTCGCTGATGTGGCTGCTCGAACGAGTACGTCACATACATTAGTCGCCTCGGAAACGCCATTGAAGGAGAAGAAACGTCGCCTCCTCGACAGAACGTCGGCGCTGCTACTCCTCCGTCAAGCCCCCTTGTCCCTTCACCAAAAAGGGCAAGGGTTGAAACAATCCCGAGCTCACTCTTCAATCGAGTAGCTCTTCTAACCCTCTCTTGGATGACGTAAGTTCTTAATGCTCTTGTCGCTGTTTATATTTTCTCCGTTTGCTCCTATGTGTCGTCATTTTTCCCATACCGACATTTTCTTTCTTTGTCTTTCCTTGATAGCCTATGATCAAAGAGCTTCTTCGCATCGGTGCCCAATTCGTTGGGTACCGTGATTACGCCAAGAAAAGGAAGTGCTACTTTTTGCTTCTGCTTCCTTTCTGCTTTATTGTCGACGTTTGTAGCTAATCTTGTCTTCCTTTTTCAGAGAAACTGGCAGAAGCCAATGAACGTGCTGACACGCTTGCTCAAAAATTAGAGCAATGTGAGGAGGCTCGTAAAAGGCCGAGTCGGATGCTGTTGAAGCTAGGCAAGAAGCTGACAAAGCTAAGGCTGATGCTGCTGGTGTCGAAGATCTTCGCACATGATGCCGAGACTTCGTTAAGCGAGCACATAACTGCGCAATCTGCTCGCGAAGAAGCGATCACCAAACGTATAAGGACACAAAATCGTCGCTTTGTCAGTAAGTATTTGCACCATTTCATACCCTTTGGATTTTTCTTTTTTGCACTTGTTTGTTGACCAAATTTTCTATTTTTATTTTGACAGATAGGACCTCTCAAGAATTTGAACTTGAGAATCCCGACAACGATTCTCTTCTTGACGCCGTTTCATTCCTTGAGTTTCATGGGACGGAAGCGCGTGAAGGCATGGATGAAGCCAGGGCGGGGTTGTCGAAGCTTTTCCCCTACTTCTTCCCGAAGAAAGAGGAGCCCGCGACTTTCCTTGGTCTTGCCAAGTGCTTTAATCCTCCCGAAGATCTTGGGCTGAAGATGCGCCATGAGAACATGAAGGTTGCCGTTGAAAGCACCGTTGCCCTAGTTGCTGACAGTCAACAGACTATTGACTGGGCCAAAGTTGGCGACACGGAGCAGATAGAGCAAACAAAGTGGCGATCATTGATCAAGGCGGCAAAGCTGAACACGAAGAAAATCCTGGCCTATCTCGGGATCAAGCCATCTTCGACTCCTAGCTCGTCAAGGCCGGAGGTCTAATTGAATGCCTTTGTCTTTTCTATTTTTTGCTTTCTTTATTTCTTTTGCTGTTGTCGCCATTCTAGCCTTGGCGACAATTACCCTGCCAGTCCCTTAGGAGAACTTCTTTTGTAATGACCATGTAAATTTTCTAGAAGCAATGAAATTCCTCTTGGTGCTATCATTGATCCGGGGATTTTCTTTTCCAGTTGATATTTGATAATTATTCAACCAATCCTTGCTCTCCCGATGCTGCTCCCGCGTCTTCCTTGTCGAAGAAAGTAAAAGCCGATGACAATTTCCTTGAAGGTTCTTCAAGCACACCTTTGTCGGAAGATTTACAGGAACTTCGACAACAACTTCAGTCCACGAAGAAACAAACTCTGGCAATGATGGAACAATCTCGGAAAGCGTCTGAACAAGAACGACTTGCTCGTCGACAAGCCGAAGAGGCTATGGCTGCCAAGGATGCTGCTGTATTGGAAGCAAAAGGAGCCAATACCCGAGAAAATAGCATGCTCGAGCTGATGTTGGAAGCTAGCACAGATATGTTAGGTATGTATCTCAAACTTTATGATGCCTTCTCTTTATTTTGCTGTGCCTTCTTCCAAGTTTCTTGCCTTGTTGTCTAATAGGCTCAGTTCTTGATGCTGCTGCCGAAGATCGAAGAGTGAATGAGAGAACAAATCTTCTTGTCAACCTTTCCCTTAACCATGGCTCTTTATTTTGGGCCACTCCTGAACGAACCCAGCAGATTGTCAGGTTCCAAGATCGTGCTTGCCAAGTACGCGAATTTCTAAATTTTTGCACGACAACGTTGACCCTTGTTTTCAAGACTTTGTTTCCTCGGAATGAGGTTCCTGCGACTCTTCCTGAATTGCTAGAGACCTTCAGAGATGCTCCTCGTATTCATAATTTCGTACGAGCCCAACTGACTGCTGGAGCAAGATTTGCCATGATTATGATACATATTTGCCATCCAAAGTTAGACCTGTCGACGATTGTCGTTGATTGCATGGCGAAGAAAACGCGGCGGAAGAATAATATTGATGCAATCAACGAGATGGTGACTCCTGTGGCCGAGTCGATGATAGACGAGCTTCTTCGGGATTCAGAATTCTTCGTCAAGGGATCTTATGCTGAGCATAAAACAACCAGAGGCTTGTCAATAGATACTATTTTAGGTTCTGACTGATTTGTAAAACTTTGTCGAAAACATTTGTTGTATATCACAGAATGCTCTATATTGTTGGAGCCCCCGAGCCTTTTGGCTAGAGTTTGTACTATTTTTCTCTTCCCAAGATTTCTTCTTGTGCTGTAATAAAACACCTTGATGGACTGCAGGATCTTGGTGTCGAAGTTCTATATTTTTGTTTGTCGGGTTTTGGACCAAATGATGAGATTTTCTGATGTGTGTACTATATTTAATCATTACCAGCGTCCGATTTATGTATTTGGCGAGGTACTATTGTACCAAGGCGAAATATTTTTCAGTAAATCGAGTTTGCCTGTTTTGATATTTGAAGGTGTAGAGCCCCCGAGTGTGTCGACGAATAAGAAGTATATCTTTACTATTTTTATTATATTGCAGCACCATGAGCCCGCCCTCATTAAAAACCTTTCCTGCCCCACTCGGTGCCCCGAAAAAAGGAAAAGAGTGCTGTCTGAAAACTCACAAGCCAAGATACATGTTTACAGAGGAGACTATATTTTCATCTAGGCGTAAAAACGCCTGAGCTGCGCCACGTTCCAAGGATTTGGCTCAACGTTCCCCGTCTTCTTGTCCTTGATCCTGTATGCTCCTCCTTCGATGACTTCTGTGACGATGTAGGGTCCAAGCCATGGTGACTCGAGTTTTTCATGACTTTTTTGATTGAGTCGCAAAACTAAATCACCGACTTGAAAAGATCTTGGACGCAATCTTCGACTGTGGTAATTCTTCAGGTCCTGTTGATATTTAGCGACTCGCGACATAACTTCATCTCGAGCTTCGTCAAGTGCATCACGTCGTCCTCCAAGGCTTTTTCGAGGTTTCTTCATTATATTCTGTAACTCTTGGGGAATCATGCTCGATTTCTATCGGCAGACTGCTTCTGCTCCATGAACCGTAAAAACGGCGTTTCCCTGTGTCGCCGTATTTGGTGTTGTTCGGATACTCCACAATACACTTGGCAGCTCCTCCGGCCAAGTATGCCGAGCTTTTTCCAATGGTCCTAGCAGGCGTTTCTTGATGCCATTGCATAATGCCATTGGCTTTCTCGACTTGTCCATTGGTCTGTGGATGTGCGACAGACGCAAAACTCAACTTAATGCCCACTTCTGCGCAGTATGCTTTGAACTCCTTGGACGTAAAGTTGCTGCCGTTGTCTGTGACGATGCTATGAGGGACTCCAAATCTGAAGACGATGCTTTTCACGAACTTAATCGCTGACGCACCGTCCGGTGAATTTATCGGCTTTGCTTCGATCCATTTTGTAAATTTGTCGACAGCAACAAGCATATACTCATAACCTCCTGGCGAAGCTTTGTGTAGTTTTCCCACCATATCGAGACCCCATTGAGCAAAGGGCCAAGATAGTGGGATTGGCATGAGTTCTGCTGCCGGAGAGTGAGGTTTGGCGGCAAATCTTTGGCACGCGTCAAGTTCTCACTATTTCCTTCGCGTCCTCGATTGCTGTTAACCAAAAATCCTGCCTGAAAGCCTTAGCCGATAGCCCGGTTGCTCGCGTGTGCCCGTGACATCCCTTCGTGCACATCTTTCAGATAATTCTTCCTTCTTCGGGTGTAACGCATCTCTGTAGCACGCCTCCGAAATACTTTGCTTGTACAACTCCCCTTTTACCACAATGAAAGCTTTTGATCTCCTGATTATTCGCCTTGCTTCAACTGATCGTCGGGTATCGTTTTCCTTAGGATATATGATATGTAAGCCTGCATCCATGGAATTTGCACCATCATGACTAGCTCTTGCTCTTCTTCTTCTTCTTCTGCTGTGTCTTTGGTGATACTCGAGGGTTTCTCTTTCTTCTCCTTCTTTGTTTTTGCTGGCTTTGTTGATCTTTCGCTTATCTCTTCCCAAAACACGCCTGGAGGTATCGCGAGACACTGTGACCCGATGTTTGCAAGAACGTCGGCTTCATCGTTGCTCATCCTGCTGATGTGGTTTACCTCACAACCATCAAATAATTTCTCCAGCTCATTGTACACCTCTTTGTATGCTATCATACTTTCGTTGACTGCATCACATTGGTTCATAACTTGCTGTGCCACCAATTGTGAGTCGCCGAAAATTTTCAATCGGGTTGCACCGCAAGCTTTCGCCATCTTCATCCCGTGTATGAGAGCTTCATATTCTGCTTCATTGTTAGACGCGTTTGGGAACGTCATCCGCAAAACGTACTTCAACTTGTCGCCTTCAGGTGATACCAATATCACGCCTGCTCCACCTTCCAACCTTTTGGACCCGTCGAAGTTCATGGTCCAAGTTCTCGATAAATCTGGGGGTCCCGTGTTTTGTAGCTCCATCCACTCTGCAATGAAATCTGGTAAGACCTGTGATTTTATTGCTTTTCTTTTTTCATACGTGATGTCCCGAGGAGAAAGTTCTATTCCCCAAAGGGAGACACGACCCGTAGCTTCTGGGTTGTTTAGTATATTTGATAAGGGAGCCTCGTTGACCACTATTATCGGGTGCGCCGAAAAATAGTGTCGCAATTTTCTTGCTGTCGTGAATACTCCATATGCAAGTTTCTGATATTGCGGGTACCGCTGTTTTGAAGGCGACAGTACTTCGCTGATGAAATATACTGGCCTCTGAACTCCATGAAGCTTGCCTTCTTCTTCTCTCTCGACTACTAGGCCTGTGCTGACCACCTGAGGTGTGGCTGCAATGTATAATAGGAGAGGTTCTTTCTCTTTGGGCGCCACCAATATCGGTGGTGTCGAAATTGCTCGCTTGAGGTTCTCGAAGGCTCTCTGCTTCCTCGTTCCATTGAAATTTCTCCCCCTGTTTGATCAATGCATAGAACGGCAACGCCTTTTCTCCTAGCCTGACGACGAATCTGCTTAAAGCTGCGACTCGCCCCGTTAACTGTTGTACCTCTTTCAGCTTTGTTGGCTTTCTCATAGTAACGATGGCCTGTATTTTTTCGGGATTAGCTTCAATCCCCCTTGCTGATACTAAGAACCCGAGAAGTTCTCCAGGAACTCCAAAAGAGCACTTTGTCGGGTTCAGCTTGAGGCAGAACTTGTCGAGGTTGTCGAAGGTTTCCTTCAAGTCTTCGATCAGAGTCGACCCTTTCTTTGATGTTATTACGACATCGTCAATGTAGACTTGTACATTTTTTCCAATCTGTGTTGCTAGGCACTTCTGCATCATCCGCTGATATGTTGCTCCCGCGTTTTTCAGACCAAAGGGCATTGTTTTGTAGCAAAACACGCCATAAGGTGTGATGAACGCTGTCTTGGCTTCATCTTCTTCTTTTAATCTTATCTGGTTATAACCAGAATATGCGTCCAGGAAGGAAAGACGTTCGCATCCTGCCGTGGAGTCGATGATTTGATCGATCCTGGGAGGGGAAAGTGATCCTTGGGACAATGTTTATTGAGACACGTGAAGTCGACGCACATGCGAAGGACTATTGTGTGTTTTTTCGGCACCATCACTGGGTTAGCTACCCATGTGGCTTCTGTAGATATTTCTCTGATGAAACCAGCATCTTTGAGTCGATCTATTTCCGATAACATGGCTTTGCGGCTAGGTTCTGAAAAACGCCGCAAAGGCTGCTTAACTGGTCGTGCGAGAGGATCCAAATTGAGGTGGTGCTCGGCGAGTTCCCTGGGTACTTGATACGTCCAAAACGTATCTACTTTCCCGAACACTTTTGCTATTGTTTTGCCTCTAATTTGTGTATTTTGGATACAACTAACACGGACTAACGCTGTTTTCAGCAGAACTGCTCTGTGTCTCGTTTTTGTGCAGAAATCCAACTTTCGGGAAAATCCTCGGAATTTATGCAGAAGGCCCTATTTTACCAAAATATTGACGGAGCCAGAAGGGCAAAGGAGGTGGAGGCCCGAGGGCCCCACACCACATGGCGGCGCGGCCCAGGGGGGCCCGCGCGGCCATGTGGTGTGGCCCCCTCGGCCGGCCTCCGACGCCCCCCTTCGGACTACTTATTGGTTTCGACCTGAAAACGCACGGGGAGAAAAGTCGCCAGAAACCCTCCAGAGAGCCGCCACATCGCGAAACTCCGTCTCGGGAGCCAGAAGTCTCCGTTCCGGCACTCCGCCGGGACGGGAATTGGAGGAGATCTTCACCGCCATCACCGCCAACGCCTCTCCATCGACCCGCCCATCCATGTGTGAGTAATTCCCCCGCTGTAGGCTGAAGGGGATGGTAGGGATTGGATGAGATTGGTCATGTAATAGTCATAAGATTGTTAGGGCATAGTGCCTAGTATCCGTAGATGTCACTTTTATGATATTGTTGCAACTTGTTATGCTTAATGCTTGTCACTAGGGCCCGAGTGCCATGATCTCAGATCTGAACATGTTATTGATTCATGAAGATATTCGTTGTTTATGATCTTACCTGCAAGTTGTATACACATGTCGCTGTCCGGAACCAATGGCCCCGAAGTGACAAGAATCGGGACAACCGGAGGGGATGGTAGTGATGTGAGGATCACATGTGTTCACGGAGTGTTAATGCTTTGCTCCGGTACTCTATTAAAAGGAGTACCTTAATATCCAGTAGTTTCCCTAGAGGCCCGGCTGCCACCGGCTGGTAGGACAAAAGATGTTGTGCAAGTTTCTCATTGCGAGCACGTACGACTAAATATGGAACACATGCCTATTGATTGATTAGTACTTGGATACCGTTTTATTATTATCTGCAAATGCCCCTGCTTTGATTGTTACATGAGTTTCTCTCATCCATGCAACGCCCGTTAAATCCGTCCCTGTGCCTACAGTATTTTAATCCTGCTGTTTACTATAATCACTACTGCTGTCTTTATTTCACCGCTGTCGTTATTTCACTATTTCCACTGCCATAGAACTGTTACTACTGATAAACTCTTGCGAGCAAGTCTGTTTCCAGGTGCAGCTGAATTGACAACTCCGCTGTTAAGGCTTACAAGTATTCTTTGTCTCCCCTTGTGTCGAATCAATAAATTGGGTAATACTTCCCTCGAAGACTGTTGCGATCCCCTATACTTGTGGGTCATCAAGACTATTTTCTGGCGCCGTTGAGCATAGCTTTATTTGGAAGTTCACTTGGATTGATATTGTTCGCTGCAAATTCTCCATCATGGGTAAACCTCGCGATACTAAGATCGCCATATTACCATCCACTACAAGAAAAGGTACAACTCTTAGTACCTCTGCTGCTCTTGATTCACCATCTGTGATAAGTAAACTTGTTTCACCACCACATGCTTCACATGCTGGTACTTCTGCTGAATCTGAAAATTCTCATAATATTGATAATGTTTCTGCTGTGCTTGATGATAGTGGTTCATTGGGATCTTTTCTAGATGCTACAATTGCTAAGTCTAGACAAATTGAAAATACTGAAACTCCTAATGAAAATGCTGCTACACCTGTTAATTCACCTGAGTCTGTTGAATATTCTAGTGATGATCTTGATGAAGATTATGTAGAGCTTGATGATGATTTTATTGAAAAATGCAATGCTACTACTGATGCAAGAAAAATTAAAAAGTTGCTTGCAACATGCTGTTAGATATAAACCATCTCCTGATCCTAAATTTGCCACATCTCCTATAAACATTAGGGATAAAGATTATGATTTTTCTCTTGATCTATCTCATATAGCTATTGTTGAGAAAACACCCTTTTGTGGTACTGAAAAAGAAAGTGTTGTTGAACACATGACTGAGTTATCTACTCTTAGTGGCTTGTTTTCTGATGATATTAAGATGCGTACTTATTTTGTCGCTAAAATTTTTCCTTTCTCATTAAAGGATGATGCTAAAACTTGGTATAATAATTTGCCTCCTGGTTCTATTAAAAGTCCAAAAGAATTGCTTGATGTTTTCTTCCGGAAATACTTTCCTGCTAGTGCTCAACATGCTGCTTTGCAGAGAATTTATAATTTTGACCAGGAAGATGGAGAGAAATTGCCTGAGGCTTGGGCGAGATTTTGCTCTCTTATTAGAGCTCAGCCTGACCATGATTTGGAAAAGCATGATTTACTTGATATATTTTATAGTGGACTAACCATTGAGTCTAGGGCATACCTGGATAGTTGTGCTGGTTGTGTTTTCAGGAAAAGAACTCCAGACGACGCTGAAGAATTATTGGCTAAAATAGGCCGGAATCATGATGATTGGTCTACACCTGAACCAACCCCGACACCGATAGTGAAGAAGAGGGGTATGATTAAATTGAATGATGAAGATATGAGGGAAGCCAAGAAGTCTCTTAAAGAGAAGGGTATTAAACCTGAAGATGTGAAGAATTTACCTCCTATAGAAGATATATGTGAGACAATTCCCCCTTCATCCATGATTGAGGTACACTCGCTTCAACACTTTACTAGGGAAGATATTCCGTATTCAAAATCTCCTGCTCAATGCTTAGATGAATTTGATAATTATATTGTTAAGCAAGAAAACTTTAATATGAGAGTAGAGAATCATTTAATGGAAAATTCCCGAGCTATTAGTGAATTGCATGGTATTGTGGAGAGAACCTCCAATGATGTTAAGATACTTGTTAAACATTTTCAAATGGTTCAAACTCAAATTGATCAACTTACTAAAGTGCAAAATGACTTGTTGGGAAATAATTCTAAAGAAAAACATGCTTATGAAGTAACAACTAGAGGTGGTGTTTCTACCCAGGATCCTCTATATCCTGAAGGGCATCCCAAAAGAGTTGAACAAGATTCTCAACTAACTAAAACTAGTGCTCCATCTAAGAAAAAGAAGAAGAAACATAAGAATATTGTAGAATCCTCTGAACCTGTTAATGATCCTAATAGTATTTCTATTTCTGATGCTGAAACTGAAAGTGGTAATGAACATGAGGAAGATAATGATAAGAATGATACTCCTGATAAAGAAGAAATTGAAAAAGAACCTGAAAAGCATGCTAAAAATAAAAAGTACACTAAAGAAGATTTTATTACTGAGAAACATGGTAATGAAAGAGAACCTTGGGTTCAAAAGCAAATGCCTTTTCCTGCTAAGAAACTAAAATCAAAGGAGGAGGAACATTATAATAAATTTTGTGATTGGATGAAACCTTTATTTTTGCAAATCCCTTTGACTGATGCTATTAAATTGCCTCCTTATTCAAAGTATATGAAAGATATTGTTACTAACAAAAGGAAAATCCCCAATGAGGAAATTTCTACTATGCTCGCTAATTACTCCTTCAATGGTAAGATTCCAAAGAAGTTGGGCGACCCAGGTATACCAACTATTCCTTGTTCCATCAAGAATAATTATGTTAGAACTGCTCTATGTGATTTGGGAGCAGGTGTTAGTGTAATGCCTTTTTCTCTTTATAAGAGACTTGATTTAGATAAATTGATACCAACTGATATATCTTTGCAAATGGCTGATAAATCTACTGCTATTCCTGTTGGTTTATGTGAAAATGTTCCTGTTCAAGTTACTCAGCATTGCTTGATATTAACTGATTTTGTTGTGTTGGAAATGCCTGAAGATGATAATATGTCCATTATTCTTGGAAGACCCTTTCTTAATACTGCAGGGGCTGTTATTGATTGCAATAAAGGCATGGTTACTTTCAATGTTGATGATAAGGAACACACTGTCTATTTTCCCAAGAGGATTGATAAAGTATGTGGAGTCAATACAATTTTTAATGTGAAAACTATCAAAGTGGGATCCATTGATTGTCCTATATATGAGCCTAAAGAAGAATATCAAACTCTTGTGATTGGATCCATATCAATTCAATATAAGGTAACATGATTGATTTGAGGTTTATTTCTTCTTATGTCATATAAAATTTATTTGGTAGCAAGACTTGATCAACCTTGTTAACAAGTATATTTTATTGCATAAAAGAGCTAAACAACATTTCTTTCTTTCTTTCTCCCTTCACCTATTTTACTTGCTGTAGCACTTTTGTTTTGCAATATGCTTTAGTCATTTAAGATTTTAGAAATCATTTTCCTGCGCAGTAATCATTAATTTAATACCCAGAAATGTGCATTTTTCGAAGTTCTCTAAAAATTACAAAAATTACACCGTTGGTCCTATTTTTCGACGAGGCACCTGGGAGCACCAGAGGATGACCTGTGGGGCACCAGGGGTGCCACACCATAGGCCGGCGCGGCCAGGGGGCCGCGCCACCTTGTGGTGTGGGCCACCCCTTGCCCCACTACACCATCTCTTCCTCCCAGCACCTTCTCTCTCCCGAAAAAACTCGTACCAAGTTTCTCTCACTCGTGTTTCTGCTCAAGAACTCGCGATTTTTCGATCTCCTTGCTCAGCCCAGATTTCTGTTTGAAATTTGGCACATTTACTCCTTGGTATGTGACTCCTTCGATTGTCCAATTAGAATTTCATTTGGTTGAGTATATCTTGAATATTTTGCTGCTGTAGATAACATGTTTAGTGAGCTTGCATGCTTGTTCTAAGTGGAAGAAATTAGTTTTGATGCATGTTTAGTACTCTAGCAAGTTCCTATAGTAGTTCCCTTCAATTACACACCTTGAAATCAAATTTTATAATGATTGTTGAAAATTTCAGAAGGGGAAGATGAAGAAATTCAAATTTGGAGAGTTGTTCAAGAAAGCAACAACCAGCACCGGTAGGCCCTCAAGGGCGTCTACTCAAATTAGGCGATCCTACAATGAGGATGTCATCGCGCCTAGCTTCGCGCCCGAGGAGGACCATGGGGCTCCTAATGCTTCATCCTTCCCTTGTTATGAGTTTCTGACCAATGCAGGGATATTGGATGACTTCTTCACCCTTGTCAACAGGGCAGGCCTAGCCACCTACGTGGGAGACGAGAGGGGACAATATTACAGGCTCACCAAAGTTTTCGTTGAGAGCTTCAAGTTCCACAACACGGAATATGAGCCGACAGTGCATTCAAGATCTATGATATTCCTGTTACCATGAAATTGGAAGAATTTTGTTGTGCATTGGGTATTGCCCCTGTAGGTACAGCAAGGAGGATTGATGACAACCCCCGGGACTTGTTGGAGCTCTACCGAGGGATCACCGGGGATGATTGCCGCACCATCCAGCGAGGGAAGATAAGAAACATTCAACTCCCCGCTATTAAATATTTCGCATATTACATTGGTACTAGCATTTTGGGTAGAGAAAATACTAGCAACATCTCTAGCTACCATCTTGCTTTCTTGAATGTTGCACTTACTGGAGAGACACCTTATCATCTTGGTTCTCTTATTGCTCGCCGCCTGTCTAGCAGGGGGCCTATTTTTGGAGGAACTATTGCACTGCGCATTTTAACACATCTAGATATTCCTCTTGATTCTAATGATGTACCATTAACCCCTAGGAAACTAGATATTGCTGCTATGAAGAGCCATCGTTTTGTTACTACTGACTCCACTATAGATAATATGGTCTATAGAATGTTGTTTGCTGATGGGAATGAGAAGGAAATCCCTCTTCCCCAGCCAGGTTTGTTCAATATTGACAGGCAATCATGGTCGCTCACTAAGGAGGCGGTGGAGGAACATATGAAGATACAAGAATTCCACCAGCAACATGACTCCGAGAACGCCGAGCCCTCCTACGACTACACCGTCACGTACCCCGACGTTTCCTCCAGCACATACATGGAACCGGGTCGTTCTTCGTCATATTACGAAGACACCACTTCATGGGGACCGTGGGAATGAACTCCACTTAGGCCAAAAGCCTAAGCTTGGGGGGAGGTATACCGGCATCACTCATTCTTTGCATATTATGGTTGCTGGATACTTGTACATACTTGTTTAGTCTCTTAGAGTGGTTTTCTAATGAGAGGGAGATGATATTTGGGGAAGTGCTGTCCAAAAACAGATTCTGTGCTGTTACCAAAAAAATTCGTACGCACAGCCAGAACGTTATTTTGAGTTGCCAATTTTTGAGCATGTTCCCCAGGTTGTTATCTAACTTTCATTAGTTGAACACTTTTTGGTCTGAGCAATGGAAGATTTTTGTTAATTTCGATTTCTGTACTGCTGTCAGGATTTGGCAGATTTCTGTCATCCTGCTTTTCTGTGTTTCTGTTAGTTTGCATTCTTTTGTTTTCGCTTTGTTTCTTTCCTAAAACACAAAAAGACCAAAAATATTTCTGTTGTTTCTCTTCACCATTTGTTTATTTGGTTCCTTGCTCTTAGTTTACTTTATTTGCTATCGTTAGTTTGCTATGAGAAAACCCAAAAAGATTTTGCTTTGTTTGCTTGTTTTCTTTCGTTCTTGTTTCTAATTCGAAAACACCAAAAATATTTTCTGTTCTTCTTTGGTTTGTAAAGTTCATCATGAGTTCAATGGTCTTCGGTGGCTGGAGCGTGGTTTTCATTTCATATTATCCAAGCTACACAAGTGAAAAGGCAATAATGACGATCTACGACAATCTGATTGTGGTGAGAGGCTGGTATGAACTCTATTTGCTTTCATTTTTGTACATATACTCATCCATATGAGCATGCTTAGTTGGTTCATATGAGGTATATGTTATTTGAGAAAGTCTAGTAGTTCATGATCTCTCATGTTTAGTTCCAATTTATTAATATGAGTAGCATGTCATGGATGTTTGCTTGCATTGTTTTATTCATAAGTAAGTATGGCATTGTGGTATCCTCCTCTGAATAATTCATTTATATCGACTTGGCACATGCTCACGCATGCATATGACTGAACAAAAAGTCAATTAAGCCTCGATGATTTATATTGCTTCAGAGTTCTTGTATCACTTTTATGCCTCCGTTAATTTATTTTGCCGCAAGCATGATTATGACAGTTATTGCTCTCTTGATTTGTCGCTCCCTAGTCTTTTGCTAGCCTTCACTTGTACTGAGCGGGACGCCGCTCGTGCTTCCAAACACCTGAAAACCAAGTTGTTCCAAAGTGTCCACCATAAATACCTATGCATGGCATTTCAAACCATTCCAAGTAAATTCTCATGCGCTACCTTTAAAACCTTCAAAATGCTTCTCAATTTGTGTTAATGTTTCATAGCTCATGAGGAAGTATGTGGTGTTTAGCTTTCAACCTTGTCATTTACTTTTGACGGATTCTCATATGGACTAGTGGCACATCCGCTTATCCAATAATTTTGCAAAAAGAGCTGGCAATGGGATTCCCAGTCCCAAATTAATTAACTTAAATAGACACTCCTCCATGGTTTGTGATTGTTGGACGGCACCCGAGGATTCGGTTAGCCATGGCTTGTGTGAGCAAAGGTTGGGGGAGTGTCATCATCATAATAAAACTTAAATAAAAAGGCACTCCTTCATGGTATGTGATTGTTGGGGCACCCGAGGATTCGGTTAGCCATGGTTTGTGAAAGAAAGGTTGGAAGGAGTGCCAACCAAAAATAAATAAAATGGGAGCCGCTCTTGTGAGTCCGGTTGATGAGGTAGTTAGTGTACCCATTACCATTCGTTGACAACAACAAACACCTCTCAAAATAATTTTACTCCTGCTTTACAAATGAAAAGCTCTAGCGCATGTTAATCCCTGCTTCCCTCTGCGAAGGGTCAATCTTTTACTTTTATGTTGTGTCTCCATTCTTTCTTCGAGCACTATCTTGAGAGCACGACTGTCATTCTTAGTATAATATGCTTGTCTCAAAATATGATTGATTGTGGTATAACTTTGATGCTTTTATCTTTGACAATCACTACTTCTAGTCTTTCTATGAACTCCAGAGGTGCCTCGGCATTTATGTTTTGCCGATCAAATACGGGCAAGCGAGATACCACTTTATCATATTCTCTTATGAACATTGCAATCCTGCTTATATACATGATTCATGGTGCTTATTATTAATTGTTGGTACTTCTCCATGATTGACATAGCTGTTGGATGATCTTATTTGCATGTATCTCATTATGAACTGCTTAAGTATTAGCCATAGCATGAGAATATATACATCATATGAGCAAATGTGTTCGTGAAAGTTCTTTTATCGCTCAGTTGTTAACTGAATTGCTTGAGGACAAGCAATAAGCTAAGCTTGGGGGGAGTTGATACGTCCAAAACGTATCTACTTTCCCGAACACTTTTGCTATTGTTTTGCCTCTAATTTGTGTATTTTGGATACAACTAACACGGACTAACGCTGTTTTCAGCAGAACTGTTCTGGTGTCTCGTTTTTGTGCAGAAATCCAACTTTCGGGAAAATCCTCGGAATTTATGCAGAAGGCCCTATTTTACCAAAATATTGACGGAGCCAGAAGGGCAAGGGAGGTGGAGGCCCGAGGGCCCCACACCACATGGCGGCGCGGCCCAGGGGGCCCGCGCGGCCATGTGGTGTGGCCCCCTCGGCCGGCCTCCGACGCCCCTTCTCGACTACTTATTGGTTTCGACCGAAACGCACGGGGAGGTCGAAGTCGCCGAAACCCTCCAGAGCCGCCACATCGCGAAACTCCGTCTCGGGAGCCAGAAGTCTCCGTTCTGGCACTCCGCCGGACGGGGAATTGGAGGAGATCTTCACCGCCATCACCGCCAACGCCTCTCCATCGACCAGCCATGTTTCCCCCATCCATGTGTGAGTAATTCCCCGCTGTAGGCTGAAGGGGATGGTAGGGATTGGATGAGATTGGTCATGTAATAGTCATAAGATTGTTAGGGCATAGTGCCTAGTATCCGTAGATGTCACTTTTATGATATTGTTGCAACTTGTTATGCTTAATGCTTGTCACTAGGGCCCGAGTGCCATGATCTCAGATCTGAACATGTTATTGATTCATGAAGATATTCGTTGTTTATGATCTTACCTGCAAGTTGTATACACATGTCGCTGTCCGGAACCAATGGCCCCGAAGTGACAAGAATCGGGACAACCGGAGGGGATGGTAGTGATGTGAGGATCACATGTGTTCACGGAGTGTTAATGCTTTGCTCCGGTACTCTATTAAAAGGAGTACCTTAATATCCAGTAGTTTCCCTAGAGGCCCGGCTGCCACCGGCTGGTAGGACAAAAGATGTTGTGCAAGTTTCTCATTGTGAGCACGTACGACTAAATATGGAACACATGCCTATTGATTGATTAGTACTTGGATACCGTTTTATTATTATCTGCAAATGCCCCTGCTTTGATTGTTACATGAGTTTCTCTCATCCATGCAACGCCCGTTAAATCCGTCCCTGTGCCTACAGTATTTTAATCCTGATGTTTACTATAATCACTACTGCTGTCTTTATTTCACCGCTGCTGTTATTTCACTATTTCCACTGCCATAGAACTGTTACTCGATAAACTCTTTGCGAGCAAGTCTGTTTGTGCAGCTGAATTGACAACTCCTGTTAAGGCTTACAAGTATTCTTTGTCTCCCTTGTGTCGAATCAATAAATTGGGTAATACTTCCCTCGAAGACTGTTGCGATCCCCTATACTTGTGGGTCATCAGCATGTCAGCTGGACACCATGCGAAGATTTTCCAGTGCTCACGGAGGAACTCGACGAGCGCGCTTTCCTATGCGACATCCATGTTTGCGGCAATGGACGTCGTTTTCTTTGGATCTATCGGGTGGATCTGTACCTCTTTTGAATCCTTGGTTGTACTGAAAGTTGACTCCTTGGAAGATCTCCCTACCTCTGGCAGCACATCATAATCAGTGAACCTTGGCGCCGCATATTTTGCTTGCATCCCGAAAGTTTCTGATAGTCGATGAAAATCATTGTCACATTTATCAGATAACGCAAACTTCCTTTGATTGTGATAGGTCCCTTGGGTCCAGGCAACCTCCACAACAAATATGTATAATGCGGCACTGCCATGAATCTGGCATATGCTGGTCGTCCCAACAATGCATGATATTGCGACGGGAAATCCACAACTTCGAATTCCAAATTCTCTATCCTGTAGTTTTCTCGGGTTCCAAACTGAACGTCGAGGTTGATTTTGCCCAATGGGTAACTTGGCTTCTCTGGTGTGATCCCGTGGAAACGTGTGTCAGTTGGTTTCAAGTTTGCCAGGGATATGTTCATCTTCCTCAATGTATCTGCATACATGAGGTTTAAGCTGCTGCCGCCATCTATGAAAACTCTCGACACGTCAAACCAGCGATTACTGCGGGTAAGATGAGTGCTGATTGTCCTGGTCGAGGAACTTGCTGCGGATGGTCTGCGATTGTGAAGCCGATGTCTTGCCCCGACCAATTTAAGTACTCGACTGTTGGTGGAGGCATCTTCTCTGCCATGAACACTTGTCGCGAGATTACCTTCTGCGCCCTGTTTGATGGCCTAGCTTTCTGAATCATCGAGACCGCACCGTTAGAGTTGGGGTCAACATATGGAGGTGGATGTGGTGCTGCCGCAATTCTAAGCTGGTGCCGATTTTCGTCCGTAATTGCGGGAGGAGGTGGAAGGTGGATTTCGCTCCTTGGCCCCTGGGGGTTTCTGTTCGTGGCCTGGGCATTTGCGATTCCTGCGGCTCGCAACATTGCCTGAAAGTTTCGGCAATCTTTCTGGAGATGCCCTGACTGCCTCTTTCCATTGTTGTCAAGATAAAAATGCATCTGGCACGGACCGTTCATCATCTCTTCGGGGGACACATAAGGTCTTTGAAACCTTGGTCCATTGTTTTGTCTGTTGCCGCGAGAATCACCTCTATTGTCGCCTTGATGCTCGTTACTCCTTTGGTAGTCGTCTCGATTGTTTCCTCCAGGATTTCCTCGAAAACCAGCCGATATATGGCCGGGAGCATCGTTGTTGTAGAACTGGCGAGAAAATCGCCTTCTATTTTGATAATTTCGACCACGATCCTCCTCTGGCGACCTGTGTCGCTTGTTGTATATTGCGTCTTCTCCATCTGCCCATTTATTGGCTATCTCCATGAGTGCTGATATGGTCTTAGGGTTAGTTCTCCCTAAGTCCTCGACAAAATCTCCTCGGCGAATTCCTGCCACGAACGCATCTATTGCCCTCTCGTCAGATATATCTTCTGCCGAGTTCTTTATGATGTTCCACCGCTGTATGTATTTCCTCATCGACTCGTCGTGTTTCTGTCGACACGCTCTCAACTCTTCCAATGACGCAGGTTTCTTGCAGGTGGATCGGAAGTTTTTCACGAAGATGTCCTCAAAGTTATCCCAGCTGTCGATGGAATTTGGGGGGAGTTTCTTTATCCAAGATCTCGCGGCACCGCTCAGGTGAACTTGGATACTTTGCATAGCTGTTGCTCTGGTTCCTCCTACCAGCTTTACCATCTCGAGATAATCCACGAGCCAATCCTCGGGATCTTGCAGGCCGTCGAATTTCTTGAAATTTTCGGGTAGCTTGAACCCTTTTGGGACTCGAGTTTTTCGAACTCTTCTCGTAAAACAC
Organism: Lolium multiflorum; assembly: GCA_030979885.1. Classification (NCBI taxonomy): domain Eukaryota; kingdom Viridiplantae; phylum Streptophyta; class Magnoliopsida; order Poales; family Poaceae; genus Lolium; species Lolium multiflorum. The sequence continues at coordinate 217,847,083 of CM061753.1, read as the reverse complement.
GGGAGCCCACACATATCTTCGTCGGCAAGCTCTGGTGAGTGCTGACGCTCCCTTCTTTCTTGTCGCGCTCTGTCCACCCTTACTTGGACTGCTGTGTCTCTTGCTCCACTTGTTCTTGGGGGGTCTTGAACTGCTGTGTTGGGTCGTGGACTATTTTGCCTAGGATTTTCTTCGGGAGGCGTTGTTGCAAACGCTGTTCCCATTACTCCTACTCCAGCCATCGCCATATTGAACAATGGTTCTCTCGGGTCCCCAGGAGGTGGTCTAGACGCAAGGATGTAAGCTTGTGTTGCCATGTAACCTGCTTCTGGCGTTTTTGGGATGATATTTCCTCTTTCATCAATCGACATAAAGGACATGTCGAGATTTTGGATTATATTTCCTTTCTGCTTCGGGTATGTTTTGCAGCCGAGACATTGCTCTCCTCCGAGCTTCTCTGTGACTATCTCCCGAAGTTCCCGAAAGGCGACTTAACTCTGCTCTGCGTCGCTTGATGCGTAAGCTGCTTCTTTTCTCCTATTCAGGGACGCTGTCTGTTTTTCCAACTCTCTGCTCACCCGAGCAATTCTATATTGATATGCTTGAAGTTCTTGTACAGTAGCAGTGGTGGTCATAGGTTCTGAACCATCCATGGCTTTTGCAGCCCTATCCCACGCTTCTTGCGGGAGCTGTACTCTTTCTCGAGGTGAAGACCCGACGTATTTAGTGCCTAGGCCATGTCTGAGATCAGCGGGATCGACGTATGGATTTCCCAAATCGTCGAAAGCCTCTGACGTTTCTGGCTCTGATCGGCCTGCCCTTCTATCGCATAAATCTGATGATATTTTGCGCATTGATTTTTGTCAGGATTGGTGACACCATCATATAGAGTGGTGAAGACCTTCCCGATGGCAGCAGATTTGTCGATGAAGTTCAAGCTGTCGACGCTGTCGGAGTCGCTGCTTATAAAGGAGTCCGCAGACGACCGAAGGATGTGTTGCTGAAGATCTTGGCGAGCTTTCCGCTTGCCTTGCTGTCGACGAAGCGTGGCGACGAAAACTCCTCGTCACTCGACGAAAAGTTAGAGTCGACCGCTGAAAATTCCGACGAGATCGGAACTTCGAGACGGTAGGATCCTTCCTTGTTGACGCCAAATCGGAATTTTCCGAACGTCATGATGATGGGCTCCTCCAGATAGGCACATGCATCCATACGGGAGGGCGGGTGAGGAATAAAATTGACTAGATCAGTTTTTCCCTTGTTACCTCGATCCATCGCGTTGCTTGCCACCGACGAAGTCGACGATCTTGAACGTGCCATCGAGATCAGCTCCTTGCAACCTCTAGTTCCCACAGACGGCGCCAATTGACAAAGGATTAACTTGTCAATGCCTATAGATTGTAGACTAGGGTTTTGTTAGAAGTAGAGGGCAAGTAGATCTCGAAGGTTTCAGCCGAAAAGTACTCGACGATTATGAAAGCTAGGGTTATGTTGACAGTAAATTCGATTCCTTCTTTGTCCTCGACTCCCCCTTTATATAGGAGGCGGAGTCGAGGGTTTCGTGATACACAAGTTACAGAGTTCGAGAGGGTTTTGTATCCAACCCGTAAGATTACAAATCTCTATCTTTCCTAATACAAACTATCTTTCCTTAATACTAAATGGGCTTCCGAGTCTTCTTATTCTTCGTAGTGGGCCTTCAATAAACCCCGGTACCATCTTTGGCAGGCCCATTGGGGATGCCTATGTCAGTACACCCGAGAGCGGCGCGGCAGCCCCGGCCGCGCCGGCCTAGTGTGTGGGCCCCTCGTGACGCCCCTGACCTACCCTTCCGCCTACAAATAGCCTTCGTCGCGAAACCCCCTGTACAGAGATACACGATACAGAAAACCTTCTAGAGACGCCGCCGTCGCGAATCCCATCTCGGGGATTCAGGAGATCGCCTCCGGCACCCTGCCGGAGAGGGGAATCATCACCGGAGGGGCTCTACATCATCATGCCCGCCTCCGGATTGATGCGTGAGTAGTTCATCCTTGGACTATGGGTCCATAGAAGTAGCTAGATGGTTGTCTTCTCCGCTTGTGCTATCATTGTTTAGATCTTGTGAGCTGCCTAACATGATCAAGATCATCTATTTGTAATGCTACATGTTGTGTTTGGCGGGATCCGATGAATATAGAATATTATGTTAAGTTGATTATCAATCTATCATATATGTGTTGTTTATGTTCTTGCATGCTCTCCGTTGCTAGTAGAGGCTCTGGCCAAGTTGATACTTGTAACTCCAAGAGGGAGTAATTATGCTCGATAGTGGGTTCATGCCTCCATTGAATCTGGGATCGTGACAGTAGGTTCTAAGGTTGTGGATGTGTTGTTGCTACTAGGGATAAAACATCGATGCTTTGTCTAAGGATATTTGTGTTGATTACATTATGCGTCATACTTAATGCAATTATCTGTTGTTTACAACTTAATATTGGAAGGGGTTCGGATGATAACCTAAAGGTGGATTATTTAGGCATAGATGCATGCTGGATAGCGGTCTATGTACTTTGTCGTAATGCCCTGATTAAATAACATAGTAATCATCATTGATATGTATTGAATCTTTATTTGTCAATTGCCCACCTGTAATTTGTTCACCCAGCATGTTAGTTATCTTATTGGAGAGACACCTCTAGTGAACTGTGGACCCCGGTCCATTCTTTTACATCTGAATACATTCTACTGCTTTTACTGTTATTTGCAAACAAACACCATCTTCCACTCGATACGCTTAATCCTTTGTTTTCAGCAAGCCGGTGAGATTGACAACCTCACTGTTACGTTGGGGCAAAGTACTTGATTGTGTTGTGCAGGTTCCACGTTGGCGCCGGTTTCACTGGTGTTGCGCCGCACTACATTCCTCCACCAACAACCTTCACGTGCTTCTTGGCTCCTACTGGTTTGATAACCTTGGTTTCTTACTGAGGGAAAGCTTGCTGCTGTGCGCATCACACCTTCCTCTTGGGGTTCCCAACGGACGTGTACATCCACGCGCATCAAGACTGTTTTCTGGCGCCGTTGCCGGGGAGATCAAGACACGCTGCAAGGAGTCTCCACTTCCAATCTTTTTTACTTTGTTTTTGTCTTGCTTTACTTTATTTTATTTACTGTCTTGTTTGCTTCATATTAAAAACACAAAAAAAAGTTTACTTTACTTATTGTCTTATTTACTTGTTCTATATCAAAACACAAAAAAATTAGTTACTTGTCTTTACTTTATTTGCCTAGTTTACTTTTTGCTTATTTCATCATGCTTCATCCTAAGTTTACTTTGGAAAAGATACCGGTAGGACGAGGGTGTATCATTGGAAGAGATAATATAGAAGAATTTTTCACCCATGTTAGTATGGATGAAGATTTTGAAGATATACCATTATTAAAAACTGCTCCTACTTATGAAAGTGCTTCTGCCTGTTTAATACACATGTTGGAAACTAGATTTGTTAATCTCAATCCCATAATACAACATATGTTTCTTACACTTTCGGATATGGAGATGGGAGAAAAGAGAAATTTTGTTTTAAAAGTCCTTGTTAGAGAATTTGAGGATATAGTTAAAGAAGCTAGAAAAGTTTTTATTAAGCATAAGAGGCTTGGTTTCTTTCCTAATTTTAAACAAATACTTGAAAAGATGGATATGGATAGAATTAAGTATACTAATAATGTTAATGATGGTAGGGAAATTAAAGCGCCAATACCTAGTAAGCTCCTAGGGATGCATGAAGCTTTGGAAAATAACTATGCTTGGCTTGTTCCTGAAAATTTGTTTGATGAGAATAGTAAGCCTAGGAGCAATGAGAGAGGAGTTACTTATATAGACCAGATACAATGCATTGTTGAGAAAACTCCCAACTCCCAAGGTAATAATGTTGATGCATCATCTCTTGAAAATACTTGATTTGCACTTTCTGCGCCTAGCTGAAAGGCGTTAAAGAAAAGCACTTCTTGGGAGATAACCCAAGTTTCATTTTATTTACTGTATTGTTGAGTCTTGGAAGTTGTTTACTACTGTAGCAACCTCTCCTTATCATGTTTTTGTGCCAAGTAAAGTTTCTATGTTAAAGTTGATGATAGATTTGGATCGCTGCGCAGAAACAACATTGCTGTCTGTCACGAATTCTCGCAGATCTCTGCAAAAAAATCGAAAAAATATGCAAATTTACGAGCGTGATCCTCATATATGTACGCAACTTTCATTAGTTTTGAGTTTTTCCATTTGAGAAAGTTAAGTGCCCCTGCCAGATTCATCTTTACGGACTGTTCTGTTTTTGACAGATTCTGTCTTTATTTCGCATTGCCACTTTTGCTATGTTGAATGAGTTTCTTTGTTCCATTAACTTTCAGAAGCTTTGTGCAATGTCCAGAAGTGTTAAGAATGATTGTTTCACCTCTGAATATGTGAATTTTTGGTTATGCACTAACCCTCTAATGAGTTTGCTTGAAGTTTGTGTGAAGGAAGTTTTCAAGGGTCAAGAGAAGAGGATGATATACTATGATCAAGAAGAGTGAAAGGTCTAAGCTTGGGGATGCCCCGGTGGTTCATCCCTGCATATTTTAAGAAGACTCAAGCATCTAAGCTTGGGGATGCCCAAGGCATCCCTTTCTTCATCGACAACATTATCAGGTCACTTCTAGTGAAACTATATTTTTATTCTATCACATCCTATGTTCTTTACTTGGAGCGTCGGTTTGCTTTTATTTTTGTTTTGGTTTGAATAAAGTTGGATCCCACCATTCTTATATTGGAGATATTACGCTCCGCTTTTTCTTATGGAACACTTGTGTTCTTAATTGTGCTTTAATGTTCATGGCGAAGGCTAAATTGCTTCGTTAAATTGCTATTTGGTTGGAATCGAAAATGTTGCATATGGTTTGGCAACTTGGCAATTGTTTGAGCTCTCATAGATCATGTTTAAGCTCTTGCATCATGTAGTTTAATCCATTAATGAAGAACTACCGTAGAGCTTGTTTAATTTGGTTTGCATGATTGGTCTCTCTAAGTCTAGATATTTTCGGGTAAAGTGTTTTGAACAACAAGGAAGACAGTGTAGAGTCTTATAATGTTTGCAATATGTTCTTGTGTGAGTTTTGTTGTACCTGTTCATACTTGTGTTTGCTTCAAACAACCTTGCTAGCCCAAACCTTGTACTGAGAGGAAATGCTTCTCGTGCATCCAAACACCTTGAGCCAAAAAACCCATGCCATTTGTGTCCACCATATCTACCATTCCAAAGTAAATTACTTGAGTGCTACCTTTAAAATTTCATTCCTTTACCTTTACAATATATAGCTCATGGGACAAATAGCTAAAAAACTATTGTGGTGATGAATATGTAGTTATGTGTCTTAATTCTTATAAGTTGCTTGTTGAGCGGTAACCATGTTTCTGGGGACGCCATCAACTTTACCTTTGTTGGATATCATGTGAGATGCTATGCATGTTCGTCTTGTCTGAAGTAAGTGCGATTTCATGATCAAATGGTTTGAGTATGCATATGTTAGAGAAGAACATTGGGCAGCCAACTAAAGCCATGTATCATGGTGGAAGTTTCAGTTTGGACATACAACCTCAATCTCTTATGAGAATATTAACTGTTGTTGAATGCTTAAGCATTAAAAGAGGAGTCCATTATCTGTTGTCTATGTTGTCCCGGTATGGATGTCTAAGTTGAGAATAATCAAAAGCGAGAAATCCAATGCGTGTTTTCTCCTTAGACACTTGTACAGGCGGCATAGAGGTATCCCTTTGTGACACTTGGTTGAAACATATGTTATGCGATGATAATCCGTGTTTTCCGAGCTAAGTAGGACAAGGTGCGAGCACTATTAGTACTCTATGCATGAGACATGCAACTTGTAGGAAGTATTATGCATAGCACATATGAATTATTACTACCGTTGACAAAATTATTTCTATGTTTTCAAAACAAAAGCTCTAGCACAAAAATAGTAATCCATGCTTCCCTCTGCGAAGGGCCATTCTTTTACTTTATGTTGAGTCAGTTTACCCACTTCTTTCTATCTTAGAAGCAAACACTTGTGTTAACTGTGTGCATTGATTCTTACATGTTTACTTATTGCACCTGTTATATTACTCTATGTTGACAAATATCCATGAGATATACACGTTACAAGTTGAAAGCAATTGCTGAAACTTAATCATCCTTTGTGCTGCTTCAATGCATTCTACTTTGAATTTATTTCTTACTAGTTAAATGCCCGTGCGTTGCTACGGCATCTTATTTTTTTCATCTTCTTTTCCCATATCAATGCAAGGCACATGAAAACTTACATGTGTATACTTACGGTAGTACATCAACATAGTACTTCAAAATTGCTAAGATTGCACTTCCCTCAAGTGTAATTCGTTAAAAGCTAAATATTCATGTGTATCTACATAATAACAAAGATGATACACAAAGGTATCAATTAAAGTTTATTTCAAACTAAGTCACGACAATTGGTGTTACATCTTGCTTTTCACTCTCTATCGACCCCACTATACACTTGCTATACCTTCTTTTGGTACAACTCCTCTACATGGCTACTTCCTAAGAAGACAAATATTTTTCCTCTATTTCCCCCTCCCATCTTTGCCCTCATCCATGCATCTATCTATGTTGATGCTTTGCTCAAGGTCGTTGATGTCTACGTTCCCCCTCCTTTCCTGTAGACAGTGTTGGGCCTCCAAGTGCAGAGGTTTGTAGAACAGCAGCAAGTTTCCCTTAAGTGGATCACCCAAGGTTTATCGAACTCAGGGAGGAAGAGGTCAAAGATATCCCTCTCATGCAACCCTGCAACCACAAAGCAAAAAGTCTCTTGTGTCCCCAACACACCAAATAGGTGCACTAGTTCGGCGAAGAGATAGTGAAATACAGGTGGTATGAATATATATGAGCAGTAGTAACGGTGCCGAAAATAGCTTGCTGGCGTGTAGTTGATGGTGGTAGTATTGCAGCAGTAGTAACACAGAACAGAAACAAGCAGTAGTAACTCAGCAGTATTTAGGAACAAGGCCTAGGGATTACACTTTCACTAGTGGACACTCTCAACATTGATCACATAACAGAATAGATAAATGCATACTCTACACTTTTGTTGGATGATGAACACATTGCGTAGGATTACACGAACCCTCAATGCCGGAGTTAACAAGCTCCACAATAATGCTCATGTTTAAGTAACCTTAAGTGTAAGATAGATCAAAAGACTAAACCAAGTACTAGCATAGCATGCACACTGTCACCTTCATGCATATGTAGGAGGAATAGATCACATCAATATTATCATAGCAATAGTTAACTTCGCAATCTACAAGAGATCATGATCATAGCATAAACCAAGTACTAACACGGTGCACGCACTGTCACCTTTGCACACATGCAGGAGGAATAAAACTACTTTAATAACTTTGCTAGAGTAGCACATAGATAAATTGTGATACGATGCACATTGCAATCATAAAGAGATATAAATAAGCACTTCACTACGCTCTTCAACAGTGAATAAGTACTTCGTGAAATATAGCCTAAGAGACCCACACGGTGCACACACTGTCACCTTTACACACGTGGGACAAGGAGTCTCCGGAGATCACATAAGTAAAACCCACTTGACTAGCATAATAACATCTAGATTACAAGCATCATCATATGAATCTCAATCATGTAAGGCAGCTCATGAGATTATTGTATTGAACTACATAGAGAGAGATGAACCACATAGCTACCGGTACAGCCCCGAGCCTCGATGGAGAACTACTCCCTCCTCATGGGAGCAGCAGCGGTGATGAAGATGGCGGTGGAGATGGCAGCGGTGTCGATGGAGAAGCCTTCCGGGCACTTCCCCGTCCGGCAGGTGCGGAACAGAGACTCCTGTCCCCCATCTTGGCTTCGCGATGGCGGCGGCTCGGAACTTTTCTCGTATCGTGGCTTCCTCTGGGGTTTCGGCGGGGCTTTATATAGGCGAAGAGGCGGCGCAGGAGGGTCAACGAGGCGACGAGACCATAGGGTGGCGCGGCCAGGGCCTGGGCCGCGCCACCATGTCATCTGGGCCCACCAGGGCCCCCCCTCTGGCGGCTCTCGGGTGTTCTGATGCTTCCGGGCAAAATAGGAACCTGGGAGGTGATTTCGTCCAATTCCGAGAATATTTCGTTACTAGGATTTCTGAAACCAAAAAAAACAGGAACTGGCACTTCGGCATCTTGTTAATAGGTTAGTTCCAAAAAATAAATACGACATATAATGTGCATAAAACATGTAGGTATCATCAATAAAGTGGCATGGAACATAAGAAATTATCAATACGTTGGAGACATCAGCATCCCCAAGCTTAGTTCTGCTCGTCCCGAGCAGGTAAAACGATAACAAAGATAATTTCTTAAGTGACATGCTATCATAACCTTGATCATACTATTGTAAGCATATGAGATGAATGCAGCGATCAAAACAATGGTAATGACATGAGTAAACAACTGAATCATAAAGCAAAGACTTTTCATGAATAGCACTTCAAGACAAGCATCAATAAGTCTTGCATAAGAGTTAACTCATAAAGCAATAAATCAAAGTAAAGGTGTTGAAGCAACACAAAGGAAGATTAAGTTTCAGCGGTTGCTTTCAACTTTCAACATGCATATCTCATGGATAATTGTCAACATAGAGTAATATAACAAATGCAATAAGCAAGTATGTAGGAATCAATGCACAGTTCACAAGTGTTTGCTTCTTGAGGTGGAAGGAGATAGGTAAACTGACTCAACAATAAAAGTAAAAGAATGGTCCTTCAAAGAGGAAAGCATCGATTGCTATATTTGTGCTAGAGCTTTGGTTTTGAAAACATATAGAGAGCATAAAAGTAAAGTTTTGAGAGGTGTTTGTTGTTGTCAACGAATGGTAGTGGGCACTCTAACTCCCTTGCCAGACAAACCTTCAAAGAGCGGCTCCCATTTTATTTTGTTTTTGGGTGGCACTCCTTCCAACCTTTCTTTCACAAACCATGGCTAGCCGAATCCTCGGGTGCCTGCCAACAATCTCATACCATGAAGGAGTGCCTTTTTATTTTAGTTTTATTATGATGACACTCCTCCCCACCTTTGCTTTCTCAAGCCATGGCTAACCGAATCCTTCGGGTGCCGTCCAACAATCACATACCATGGAGGAGTGTCTATTTTTGTTAATTAATTTGGGACTGGGAATCCCATTGCCAGCTCTTTTTGCAAAATTATTGGATAAGCGGATGAAGCCACTAGTCCATTGGTGAAAGTTGCCCAACAAGATTGAAAGATAAACACCACATACTTCCTCATGAGCTATAAAACATTGACACAAATAAGAGGTAATAACTTTTGAATTGTTTAAAGGTAGCACTCAAGCAATTTACTTTGGAATGGCGGAGAAATACCATGTAGTAGGTAGGTATGGTGGACACAAATGGCATAGTAGTTGGCTCAAGGATTTTGGATGCATGAGAAGTATTCCCTCTCGATACAAGGTTTAGGCTAGCAAGGTTTATTTGAAACAAACACAAGGATGAACCGGTGCAGCAAAACTCACATAAAAGACATATTGTAAACATTATAAGACTTTACATCGTCTTCCTTGTTGTTCAAAACTCAATACTAGAAATTATCTAGACCTTAGAGAGACCAATTATGCAAACCAAATTTTAGCATGATCTATGTATTTCTTCACTAATAGGTGCAAAGTATATGATGCAAGAGCTTAAACATGAGCACAACAATTGCCAAGTATCACATTATCCAAGACATTTTACCAATTACTACATGTAGCATTTTCCAATTCCAACCATATAACAATTTAACGAAGAGGAAACTTCGCCATGAATATTATGAGCTAAGAACACATGTGTTCATACGAACCAGCGGAGCGTGTCTCTCTCCCACACAAGGATGAACTTATTCAGAGAACTAAGATAACAAAACAAAAATAAAAGCACACAGACGCTCCAAGTAAAGTACATAAGATGTGACTGAATAAAAATATAGTTTCAAGAGAAGGAACCTGATACTTTGTCGATGAAGAAGGGGATGCCTTGGGCATCCCCAAGCTTAGATGCTTGAGTCTTCTTGAAATATGCAGGGATGAACCAGGGCATCCCCAAGCTTAGACCTTTCTCGATCACATTATATCACCCTCTTCTATTGACCCTTGAAAACTTCCTTCACACCAAACTTCAAGCAAACTCATTAGAGGGTTAGTGCATAATCAAAAATTCACATGTTCAGAGGTGACACAATCATTCTTAACACTTCTGGACATTGCACAAAACTTCTGAAAGTTAATGGAACAAAGAAACTCATTCAACTTAACAAAAGCGGCAATGCGAAATAAAAGGCGGAATCTGTCAAAAACAGAACAGTCCGTAAAGACGAATTTTAAGATGGCACCAGACTTGCTCAAATGGAAAACTCAAAACTAATGAAAGTTGCGTACATATCTGAAGGATCACGCTCGTAAATTGGCAGATTTTTTCGAATTTTCTACAGAGAACTGTGCCCAGATTCGTGACAGACAGCAATGCTGTTTCTGCGCAGCGATCCCAAATATATCATCAACTTTGACATAGAAACTTTACTTGGCACAAAAACATGATAAGGAGAGGTTGCTACAGTAGTAAACAACTTCCAAGACTCAACAAAACAAAAATTGCTGTAGTAAAATAAACACATGGGTTATCTCCCAAGAAGTTCTTTCTTTATAGCCATTAAGATGGGCTCAGCAGTTTTAATGATGCACTCGCAAGAAATAGTATTTGAGGCAAAAGAGAGCATCAAGAGGCAAATTCAAAACACATTTAAGTCTAACATGCTTCCTATGCATAGGAATCTTGTAAATAAACAAGTTCATGAAGAGCAAAGTAACAAGCATAGGAAGATAAAACAAGTGTAGCTTCAAAAATTTCAGCACATAGAGAGGTGTTTTAGTAACATGAAAATTTCTACAACCATATTTTCCTCTCTCATAATAACTTTCAGTAGCATCATGAGCAAACTCAACAATATAACTATCACATAAAGCATTCTTATCATGAGTCTCATGCATAAAATAATTACTACTCCCAACATAAGCATAATCAATTTTATTAGTTGTAGTGGGAGCAAATTCAACAAAGTAGCTATCAAATATAGGAGGTATATTGTAATCATAATCAAATTTATCCTCCATAACAGGTGGTAACAAAAGACTACTATCATTATAATCATCATAAATAGGAGGCAAAGTATCATCAAAGTAAATTTTCTCCTCAATGCTTGGGGGACTAAAAATATCATGCTCATCAAAGACAGCTTCCCCAAGCTTAGAATTTTCCATAGCATTAGCAACAATGGTGTTCAAAGCATTCATATTAATAACATTCCCATTAGCATGCATATAAAGTTCCATGGGTTTTTTAATTCTCTCTTCAAACACATCATGTCCTAATTCAAGATAAAGTTCATAAAGATCTCTCATTTTATTGTTGTCTTCCATTAAGCCTAACTAGTGTAAACAAGAAACCAAATGTCGCAATTGCAGAGTCTAAAGGAAATAGCTTCGAGTACTTACAATGGCGCCGGAAAATAGCTTAGTAGCCGAGATCCGGAGTGTGAGTACCTTTTACCTGTCCTCCCCGGCAACGGCGCCAGAAAAGTGTTTGATGTCTACGTTCCCCTCCTTTCCTGTAGACAGTGTTGGGCCTCCAAGTGCAGAGGTTTGTAGAACAGCAGCAAGTTTCCCTTAAGTGGATCACCCAAGGTTTATCGAACTCAGGGAGGAAGAGGTCAAAGATATCCCTCTCATGCAACCCTGCAACCACAAAGCAAAAAGTCTCTTGTGTCCCCAACACACCAAATAGGTGCACTAGTTCGGCGAAGAGATAGTGAAATACAGGTGGTATGAATATATATGAGCAGTAGCAACGGTGCCAGAAAATAGCTTGCTGGCGTGTAGTTGATGGTGGTAGTATTGCAGCAGTAGTAACACAGGAAACAGTAAACAAGCAGTAGTAACTCAGTATTTAGGAACAAGGCCTAGGGATTACACTTTCACTAGTGGACACTCTCAACATTGATCACATAACAGAATAGATAAATGCATACTCTACACTTTTGTTGGATGATGAACACATTGCGTAGGATTACACGAACCCTCAATGCCGGAGTTAACAAGCTCCACAATAATGCTCATGTTTAAGTAACCTTAAGTGTAAGATAGATCAAAAGACTAAACCAAGTACTAGCATAGCATGCACACTGTCACCTTCATGCATATGTAGGAGGAATAGATCACATCAATATTATCATAGCAATAGTTAACTTCGCAATCTACAAGAGATCATGATCATAGCATAAACCAAGTACTAACACGGTGCACGCACTGTCACCTTTGCACACATGCAGGAGGAATAAAACTACTTTAATAACTTTGCTAGAGTAGCACATAGATAAATTGTGATACGATGCACATTGCAATCATAAAGAGATATAAATAAGCACTTCACTACGCTCTTCAACAGTGAATAAGTACTTCGTGAAATATAGCCTAAGAGACCCACACGGTGCACACACTGTCACCTTTACACACGTGGGACAAGGAGTCTCCGGAGATCACATAAGTAAAACCCACTTGACTAGCATAATAACATCTAGATTACAAGCATCATCATATGAATCTCAATCATGTAAGGCAGCTCATGAGATTATTGTATTGAACTACATAGGAGAGAGATGAACCACATAGCTACCGGTACAGCCCCGAGCCTCGATGGAGAACTACTCCTCCTCATGGGAGCAGCATGTGATGAAGATGGCGGTGGAGATGGCAGCGGTGTCGATGGAGAAGCCTTCCCGGGGCACTTCCCCGGCGGCAGTGCCGGAACAGAGACTCTGTCCCCAGATCTTGGCTTCGCGATGGCGGCGGCTCCGGAACTTTTCTCGTATCGTGGCTTCTCGGGGTTTTCGATGCAGGGGCTTTATATAGGCGAAGAGGCGGCGCAGAGGGTCAACGAGGCGACGAGACCATAGGGTGGCGCGGCCAGGGCCTGGGCCGCGCCACCATGTCATCTGGGCCCACCAGGCCCTCCCGGCTCTCGGGTGTTCTGATGCTTCCGGCAAAATAGGAACCCGGGAGGTGATTTCGTCCAATTCCGAGAATATTTCGTTACTAGGATTTCTGAAACCAAAAACAGCAGAAACAGGAACTGGCACTTCGGCATCTTGTTAATAGGTTAGTTCCGAAAACGCATAAATATGACATATAATGTGTGTAGGTATCATCAATAAAGTGGCATGGAACATAAGAAATTATCGATACGTTGGAGACGTATCAGTCGTGTGCCACTATCTTCTCCTTGTCTAGTGTGCCGCATAAATGGAAAGGCGTCTCAACATGACTCCCATAAAATTGAAAAGTCATTTCATTGGAAAAACATCTCATGTCCTAGAGGTTCTGATATTTACATCCCTAATAAAATTGAATAGTTACTCCTGCAAAACAAGCATGGTTGTTGGCACCAAACTTTGTATAAATATCTACAGGCTGAGCACAAGCAAGTGAAAAAAAAACACTGAGATGATATCATGTATCAAACCTAAGTATAACTACATGTACATACATTTTATAAGAATTGGCGAAGTGTCTGTAAGTAGACACCTCCTGTTTTGTTATGTATCTCAAATCTTGCCCCTACTCAATTACTGCATCGCAATTTCCTCTCTCTCAGCGCTATCTATAGCACATTCGACCTGCATTGTCACATTGATAGCTGTAAACAAAAGAATGCAAATGCTTGCAGCTGTTTACACGACAGCACAACCCAAAATCACTGGATGTTGATGAAAGCAGGAAAATCCCTCCTTCGGGATTTGAAGTTATACTTTTTTTAACTCATGGAGAGATTGTAATAATATTCCTTTTAATTACCTTTTGCACCTATAATTTCCTTTGGCACTCTATTCAGATCTGGTTCAGGCCAGGGTAATTAGGCCATAATTCCATTAAGAAAAGGAAAGATCGCTATTTTTTCTCCTTGGGATGGCCCTGCACTGCAGATCACTACAACAGTTTGATAGCTTAACATAGTGTCGTTGAAAAATGATACTGACCTTCCCAACAGTGCCTCTGGTTTGCGCAAAGAAGCATCGGAGTGAATCCATGCTCCCTGCAAGATTTTTTAACGTATCTTCTCCTTGGTAAAAAGTCATAGTCATGATCCTGTTTATCACGTTTGATAGTGTTATTAGTAAAGCAACCAAATTACCAAGCCATCGTGTCTTATTTTTCAAGATGATCAAATAGAAGACTTATTACATTAGTTGTAACATTATAAGGTGACTTACCCTGTCATAAATTGGTGTAAATATTCACTGATTTTGAATGTAGCCCTCTAAAAAGATTCATCAACATTTACCTGAGGAAATCAATTAGCCCCGTTTTTACAAAAATAATATGTTTTTCCATAACATAAAAGAGCTAAATATAGAATTTCTGTTCATAGTCAAAGATCAGACCGAGCACCACTCAAGTAACAGACACCGGCCCCCATAGTCTCAGGCTACCGTGTGACCTTCGCCATGCCGCACTGTGCACAAGATGACATTTGGTTGAGGATGAACACGAGAGGACAGAGAAATTGGTTACCTTGGTAGGCCCGCCTCTGCTACCATCCTGCCGTTGTTGTTGTCGCGCTAGGTCTGACCAGAGGTGACCTCATACCTGAAGAACAAAACACACAAATTATAGACTTAATTGACTATCCCACGGGAGCTCCTACTTCTTGAAAAAATGCATTGACATAGCTGAAGCTGACCTGACCTTTGTTCGGGATCGTTGGGGAAATGTTTGTCTCATGAACACAGCTGCACAAAGAATAGCAATAAAATTCCCAAGCACAAACCGGTATTATTCTTGTAGATGTGGCCAACACCACCAGGCTTCAATATTCGCTCTGTTGCCGCATGCAGGTTATCATGAACCAAGTGACTGCTGCGTCCACGGTGAAATAGATGCTAAAGGAGGGAGCTAAGCAGGGCAGTAGGAGGCATGAGGTGAGAGAAAGAACCGGCAAGCGTCGACTCCGGCAAACTTGCAGTGCGCCTGGACCACCGCGTCGCCGATCTGCCTGTTCCGGCTGCTACATCACGAGTACCCGCATCACTGGGGATGTCCTCTTCCTCCTCCGGGTTCCCTCCCCAAGGACCCAACCTCTCTTCTTCCCCAGTGATCATCTCTCGATGAGCACTACATGAGGCGGAGACTGCACGGCGGCGAGGCTAGGCAGATCGGGGTGGCGGCGTGGAAAGTTGAGAGGGCGTGCGAGCCGTAAACATGCGCAGCAGGGAAGAGACATAACGTGTGCGTTCAATGGAAAGGGGCGGTGATGGAGCGTGATTAGCGGCAGTAGTTAATTTTGGAAAGCCTTTATGATAATGATGGGGTTTTGCCAAGTGTTAAACACTCACAATATTTATGGGGAGTAGGGGGTGACGTTATGTGCTTTCCATTTTTAGTGCATACAGAGTAATATACTTCCTAAACTATTACATATTGGACGATGATTATTTTGGACACTAATCTTTGATCGGATGGTCCAAATGCTCTAAATATTTGACATCAAACATTTTTTATGACGTACGGACTGCAATATGATAGTAAAGATATGTGAAAACGAATTGGGTGTGATTCTTTCCTTTTTTGATGCTGGACGAGATTGATGCTGGACTTATATGTTTCCTTATTGTGTGGTAACTGGATTGATACGCAATAAATATGTTTCTATTTTTTCCGAGCGTACAATGTTTGATGGGCGTTTTTAGGAGATCGACGGTTGAGATCTTCCGAATGTTTGATGTCAAAGTGCACACCATCCCCAACTCCAATTTAATTTATTTCTTATGAGTTAGCTCTTATGCAACTCTTATTGATACTTGTTTGAAAGTACTATTCATGAAAAGTTTTGCTATATGATTCATTTGCTTAGTCATTATCTTTGTTAGCAATCTTTGTTTCAGATCACTCCATTCATCTCATATGCTTTAAAATAATGTTGATCAAGATTATGTTGGTAGCATGTCACTTCAGAAATTATTTGTGTTATCGTTTACCTACTCGAGGGCGAGTAGGAACTAAGCTTGGGGATGCTTGATACGTCTCAAACGTATCTATAATTTCTTATGTTCCATGCTACTTTTATGACAATACTTGAATGTTTTATACATACTTTACAGCATTATTATACATTTTCCGGCACTAACCTATTAACAAGATGCCAAAGCGCCAGTTGCTTTCGCTGTTTTTGGTTTCAGAAATCCTAGTAAGGAAATATTCTCGGAATTGGACGAAATCAACGCCCAGGGTCCTATTTTTGCACGAAGCTCCAGAAGACCGAAGGGAGACGAGTGGAGCCACGAGGTGGCCACACACCAGGGCGGCGCGGCCCAGCCCCGGCCACGCCGGCCTAGTGTGTGGGCCCCTCCGACCCCGACCTACCCTTCCGCCTACAAATAGCCTTCGTCGTGAAACCCCCAGTACCGAGAGCCACGATACGGAAAACCTTCCGCCGCCGTCGCGAATCCCATCTCGGGGATTCAGAGTCCCGCACTCCCGCCGGAGAGGGGAATAATGTTCGGAGGGGCTCTACATCATCATGCCCGCCTCCGGATTGATGCGTGAGTAGTTCATCCTTGGACTATGGGTCCATAGCAGTAGCTAGATGGTTGTCTTCTCCGCTTGTGCTATCATTGTTTAGATCTTGTGAGCTGCCTAACATGATCAAGACCATCTATTTGTAATGCTACATGTTGTGTTTGGCGGGATCCGATGAATATAGAATATTATGTTAAGTTATTATCAATCTATCACATATGTGTTGTTTATGTTCTTGCATGCTCTCCGTTGCTAGTAGAGGCTCTGCCAAGTTGATACTTGTAACTCCAAGAGGGAGTAATTATGCTCGATAGTGGGTTCATGCCTCCATGGAATCTGGGATCGTGACAGTAGGTTCTAAGGTTGTGGATGTGCTGTTGCTACTAGGGATAAAACATCGATGCTTTGTCTAAGGATATTTGTGTTGATTACATTACGCGCCATACTTAATGCAATTATCTATTGTTTACAACTTAATACTGGAAGGGGTTTGGATGATAACCTGAAGGTGGATTATTTAGGCATAGATGCATGCTGGATAGCGGTCTATGTACTTTGTCGTAATGCCCTGATTAAATCACATAGTAATCATCATTGATATGTATTGAATCTTTATTTGTCAATTGCCCGCCTGTAATTTGTTCACCCAGCATGTTAGTTATCTTATTGGAGAGACACCTCTAGTGAACTGTGGACCCCGGTCCATTCTTTTACATCTGAATACATTCTACTGTTTTTACTGTTCTTTGCAAACAAACAACATCTTCCACTCGATACGCTTAATCCTTTGTTTTCAGCAAGCCGGTGAGATTAACAACCTCACTGTTACGTTGGGGCACTTTGATTGTGTTGTGCAGGTTCCACGTTGGCGCCGGTTTCACTGGTGTTGCGCCGCACTACATTCCTCCACCAACAACCTTCACGTGCTTCTTGGCTCCTACTGGTTCGATAACCTTGGTTTCTTACTGAGGGAAAACTTCCTGCTGTGTGCATCACACCTTCCTCTTGGGGTTCCCAACAGACGTGTACATCCACGCGCATCACGCGTCTTGTACGCCGGCAACTTTCCGATCGTCCCTCAGGACGAGTGCTGGATTCCGGCTAGGATAGACCCCGTCAACCTCTCCATCATCCCGATTGGCGGGATACACATCTTCGTCGGTGAGACTATCGATTCCGACGGAAACGCCCTGGTAAGTCACGCTGACGCGACCGCCACTGAGCAGGACGCAGTCGCGAAGATCCGATCTGAGATGCAGGAGCTTCCTAAGGAAGATTCCGCCTTAGATCTGGAAAATTCAAAACCCACCCAATCCGCCCCTGAGCAGGAAACAACGGTGGAAGACCAATGCAGATCCGCCTGGGTCTCCCAGGTGTTAGAGAAGCAAAGGTGCTACTGTTGGGGTTCGTAGCATAGAAAACAAAAAAATTCCTACCGCAAGACGAATAAATCCAAGATCTAATCTATGGAACACCCAAGATCTAATCTACAAGATCGGAGCAACGAGAGAGAAGAGAGACTAACCCTCGAAGATCCAAAGCCTTAACGAGATCAGATCTCGTGGTTGATGTAGTCGATCGTTTCGGTGCTGCAATCCGGCAGCACTTCCGTACTCGGTCGCGCGTACGGTGTCGATGAAGCCCGTCCTCTCCCCGTTCCAGCAGGCAGCGGAGGTGTGGTAGATCCCCTCGGAATCCCAGCAGCACGACGGCGTGGTGGTGGTGGAGGAGAAAAGCTGCAGGGCTTCGCCAAGCCGGAGCAGACTAGCGGTGGAGGAGAGAGGGGGCGGCAGACTTTGGTGTGTCACGGGGCAAATGGTCGGCTGCCCCTCTCCTCTATTTATAGAGGGAGGGGCGGCCAAGGCAGCCCCTTGGGCCCCACCATTGCACAGAAGGAAAGGGGGGATCCGAAATCATCCCCTTCCAAGTTTGCTTCCCCTTCCAAAGTTGCTCCCTCGATTTTAGGGATTTGATCTTATCCTCCGGGATTTGATCTTATCCCTAGGGGGGCTGGCCGGCTGGGCCTTGAGGGCTTGGTGCCCCTGGCCCATTAGGCTAGGCTGCACTCCCTTGGCCCATGTGGTCCCTCCCGGGGTGGTGGGCCCACCGGTGGCCCTCTAGAACCTTCTAGAAGCTCCGGTCAAACACCGAAACTTTTTCCGAACCCCGGAAAAAAACTTCCCTTATATGAATCTTATTCTCCGGACCATTCCGGACCTCCTCGTGATGTCCTGGATCCCATCCGAGACTCCGAACAAACTTCGGTCTCCATCTCATATTCCGAATCTACTTATGCGACATCGAACCTTAAGCGCGTCACCCTACGGTTCGCGAACTATGCAGACATGGTCGAGACTCCTCTCCGAGCAATAACCAATAGCGGGATCTGGAGATCCATAATGGCTCCACATATTCAACGATTACTTAGTGATTGATTGAACCATTTACATACGATGCCAATTACCTTTGTCACGCGATATTTTACTTGTCCGAGGTTCGATCATCGGTATCTCCATACCTTGTTCAACCTCGTTACCGACAAGTACTCTTTACTCGTACCGTGGTATGTCATCTCTTATGATCCAATCATATGCTTGCAAGCTAATCAGACGACATTACACCGAGAGGGCCCAGAGTATATCTATCCGTCATCAGGATGGACAAATCCCACTATTGATCCATATGCTTCAACTCACACTTTCCGAATACTTAATCCCATCTTTATAACCACCCATTTACGCAATGGCGTTTGATGTAATCAAAGTACCCTTCCGGTGTAAGTGATTTACATGATCTCATGGTCGAAGGACTTAGGAAACTATGTATCGAAAGCTTATAGCAAATTGAACTTAATTACTTTATCTTATGCTATGCTCATTTGGGTGTGTGTCCATTATATCATTCACCTAATGACATAACCTTGTTATTAATAACATCCAATGTTCATGATCACGAAACTATGATCATCCATTAATCAACAAGCTAGTTAAACAAGAGGCTTACTAGGGACTCCTTGGTGTTTACATAACACACATGTATCAATGTTTCGGTTAATACAATTATAGCATGGGATGTAAATATTTATCATGAACACTAAGATATAACAATAACTAATTTATTATTGCCTCTTAGGATTATCTCCAACAGTCTCCCACTTGCACTAGAGTCAATAATCTAGTTTACATTTGAAAAGATATAACACCTTGGTCTTCTGGTGCTTATCATGTTTTGCTCATGGGAGAGGTTTTTAGTCAACGGATCTGACTGCCAGAAACGTATGTATTTTGCAATTCATCTGTCTCTACGCATCACTCATTTTCCAAATGAGTCGACATTAATTGTATATGCTTAGTCCTCTAGTGGAACCTTAATTCCGCGGTCTGAAAATAAGTCACTAATATTGTCATCCACAATATTGCTTCAAAGTTCTGACACTACCGGAACTACACCAAGTTCTCAAAGAACTCCTCGACTTAACATCCTCAGTCATTGTCAAAACAATGACATACTCTGCCTTCGTTTGTAGAATCCGTCACAATATTTAGAACTGATCTAAATCTAGCATAGACTTCTTCTAGCTCATTGTGCTACCTTTTAAACAACACTTAGCCTAATTGAGATTTGAAATTTATTTTTATATGTGACCAAACCAATATCGGTGCAACACCTTACAACGATTTGTTTGTCATTTCTTCATACAAAACTATATATATATCCTTGGTTCTTCTGAAGTACTCAGGGATATTCTTACTGTTGTCCAATGATCATTACATGAATCATTCTGGTATATGCTCGTAACACTTTAGAGCATAGGACATCTGACTTTGTACATATTATTCGTGATCTAAAATCACTCATGTGTTTTTACTCATCGAGTGTCAAATACACTCAAGTCTTGTTAAACCTTCACATGGAAAAGAACACCTTCTTAACATTTTTATATTGAACCACTTCAATATTCATTCTATGTACTTTGACTTAAACTTATTATGTGTTTCAATCTATATTCATAGATCTTGACACTAAATATGTTTTAGTCCATATCCTTTCATTGAAATTAATTCTCAATGAAACCTTTTAATCACATCAAGTACATGATTACATTATTTTTAATCAACGATATGTCATCTACATAAAGTATTATAAATATGTCTCAGCGCTCCCACTTAATTTCTTGCAAATGCAAGCATCTTCATTGTTTCTGATGAAATCAAAACTCTTTGATTATTTCATCCGGTGAAGATTCCAACTCCGCGATACTCACTTCATCCAATTGAAGTTTGTATACCTATCTAGTATTCCACGGACCAGCAAAACTCTTGGTTGTATCTAGTATACATCCTTCATACACACTTCTGGTAAGGAATATATTTCTTCCATCCTACTATCATATCTCATAAAAGAAATATGCAGCGATTACTAGAATAATCCACATAGACTATAAGCATTGTCACGGAAGATCTAATCTTATCATAGTCAACTCTTTGAACTTTTTCGTAAACTGCTTTTCGATAAGTCAAGCTTCTTTAAGGATATTCCATCCAAGTCCATCTACTTTATAGATCCATTTACTTTCAAAAAGTATTCACCTATCTTGGATTTCATGGCGCATAGCCATTTTAACGGAGTCAGGGCCCATCATAACTTCTTTGTATGTAGTTGGTTTATCATTGTTCAAAAACAATCCTTTGTCCACAAATCATTTATTTGATCAAAAAATAAACCACATCTACAAGGTTCAATAAGTACTTTGATCTCCATGACTATAACACTTTGTAGACATGGGAGCCATGATCTTCGTAGCTGCTTCCGGAACCATTTCCGATGCTGTGCTACTCTGATCATCATGCTCAGGTTCATGAACCTTATCAAGTTCCATTGTCCTCCCACTCAAATAGTTCGCTAGAAACAATTTCTTTGAAATAAGTAAGAAACATCGATAAACACTTTTGTCTTTGACTTCACAGTGGAAAGAATTTCCAATCAATTCTCTGGGATAACCAACAAACACATTCATCCGATTTTGGTTGTAAACTCATTTACTTATGCTATGCATACCAAAATTTATGAAAGGACTATTTAGGGTTTATACCCATGCCATAACTCGTATGGTGTCATTTCAATGGATCATGATGATGCTCTATTCAGTGTAAAAGCGATAGTCTCTAAAGCATAATCCACAAAAATATAATGGCATCATTTTATATTATCTCATCATTAATCCAACAAGGTTTGGATACGTCTCTTGGATACTCCATCATCATTATGATACTCCAAGAAACGTGAGTTGTAGAACAATTTTATAAATCTCTTAGATGTTCGCTAAAACTCGTAATTCAAATATTTCCACCATGATCCAATCATAGATATTTGACTTTTCTATTACGATGATTTCCACTTCATGCTGAAATTTATTTGAATCCATTCAAAAGTTTCAAACTTCTTCCTTATCGAATATATCCACATATATATACTCAATTCATTGTTAGAAGTTTTCATGAAGTAGAAGAATCTCCCGCACACAACTATGCCCAGTGAACCATATACATCATCGTGTATGTTTCCACTAAGTTAGTTGCCCATTCAACTCTTGGCCTATGAACGGTATTTAAGTCATTTTCTTTAGAAGAGATTTGCAAGCGCCAAACGATTCAAAAATCGAATGACTCCAAAAGTCCATTTGCATGGAGTTCCTTCATGCGTTCCTTTCTAACATGACCTAAATGGAGGTTCCACTAATGAGTGGAATTCACATCATTTGCCTTATGGAATTTTAGCGTCAGTGTTATGTATGTGTGCTTCACCATAAAGATTTATAATAACTTATCTATCGTACATGGAGTAATGTCATAATTTCAACAACTCATTGTTTTCATTTGACCTGAGCAAAATAACAATTATTAAGTTATTTATTATAAATTCTAAGGGCTAGGTAGAATGCCAACGACAAACATAATAACACTTTATTATATTCCAGAAGTGCATTATTACCATATTCCTTATCAGTCACTTAGGCCATTGTATTCTTGTATTGCGTTGTACTGTATGACATTTCATACCAACCAATCTGGTACAAATACCCAAGAATTTTATTATGTGACCAAACAAGGAATACATCCATAACATGTATATCATCTATATACCTGAGCTAGACTTTCTAGTCTTTTTCTTTCTTTAAGCCAAAATCTTTTGTAGTTTCTCTTTTAGCTTTCCCCATTCTTAGAAAACACTTCACCTTCAATAACTTCTAGGTCCATTGGTCAAATACCAATAACTTTGAGGTTTTTACTTTGAAGTTTTGATCATCATATGACAAGTGTTCTAGATTTCACTATTAGTAACTTTGTAATATGATGAACAATTTCACTCATAATTTTATCCATTATATCATGACGACTTTCCGAGACCATGTCTGTACATGCTAGGCTCGTAAAGTTTAACCTCAGTATTCGCATGTGCAAATCTGGCTTGCACCCGTTGTATGCACACGTAGAATCTATAACACCCGATCATCACGTGATGCTTCGAAACGACGAGTCTTAGCAACGGTGCATACTAAGGACGATCACTTCATGGATATGCGAATATCGTTAGTGCCCAACTAGTTGGAGGATTGGGACGCCTGGCGTCTTCAACCTTCGTACATTCCCATAAAACTTATGAGTTTATGTAGTCTCACTAGATTATATTCTATCATCTTGCAATAAGGTCTTAGATATCACATATATCTCATACCTTGCTTATTTCTGAAAACAAAATTTCAGCTCCTTACTTTTCAAACGGATTTGAACTTCAAGTTTCACGGAGACAAGATGATTTAAGGTACTAATTGAAACCATTGCTCTTTGAATCATCAATGTGAGGTTTACTAAAAGTTTGCATTAGGACTTAATCATATCTTGATTCTTTAACAATACGGTACCAGTCCGTAAAGTTACTTGATCAACAATATTTCTATCTCAATTTCAAGACTAGCGCATGGTAGATAACGGATGCCAATTCTACAAATTTAATTCAAAATACTATTCAGACTATGTTCATGATAATTAGTTCATGTTTTAATCTAATTACTAATGAACTCCCACTTAATACAACATCCCTCATAGTTGTTAAGTGGCACACGATCCAAATTCACTACACCAAAACCGATCATCACGTGAGATGATGTAGCTTCAATGGTGAACATCAACATGTTGATCATATCATCCATATGACTCGTGTTCAACCTTTCGGTTTCCGTTGTCCCGAGGCCATGTCTGTACATGCTAGGCTCGTCAAGCAAACCCAAGTATTTACGCGTGTGCAACATGGCTTACAACCGTTGTATGTGAACGTAGAATCTATCACATCTGATCATCACGAGATGCTTTGAGACGACGAACTGTAGCAACGGTGCATACGAGGGGAGAACACTTTATTATCTTGATATTAATGTGAGGGATCATCTTATAATGCTACCGTCGCGATCTAAGCAAGATAAGATGCATAAAGGATTAACATCACATGCAATTCATAATATGTGATATGATATGGCCTTTCTTCTTGTGCTTTTGATCTCCATCTCCAAAACACATGAGCATGATCTCCATCATCGCCAGCATTGCACCAAGGTCCATGGCACCGCTTCATGGTTGTCCATCACTTATAGCCACTACAACAACTACTTGAAATAAAGCTATTACATGATGAATAGACACACAGGTCTTAACAAATTTAAAGACAACCATTAGGCTCCTGCCGGTTGCCATAATACAATAATGAACATCTCATACATCAAATATAATCATCATCACATCATGGCCATATCACATCACCAAACCCTGCAAAAACAAGTTAGACGCCTCTAATTTGGTTTGCATATTTTACGTGGTTTAGGGTTTTCGAGTAAGATCCAATCTACCTACGAACATGAACCACAACGGTGATACTAGTGTTGACAATAGAAAGTGCAAATTGGAATCTTCACTATGGTGGGAGAGACAGACACCCGCAAAGCCACTTATGCAATACGAGTTGCATGTCAAGCGTGGAGCAAGTCTCATGAGATGCGGTCATGTAAAGTTAGCCCGGGCCGCTTCATCCCACCATCCCGCAAGATGCAAAGTGCAAAAACTAAAGCAACAAAAGCATCAATGCCCACAAAACCATTGTGTTCTACTCGTGCAACAGATCTATGCATAGACATGGCTCTGATACCACTGTTGGGGTTCGTAGCATAGAAAACAAAAAATTTCCTACCGCAAGACGAATAAATCCAAGATCTAATCTATGGAACACCCAAGATCATATCTACAAGATCGGAGCAACGAGAGAGAAGAGAGACTAACCCTCGAAGATCCAAAGCCTTAACGAGATCAGATCTCGTGGTTGATGTAGTCGATCGTTCCGGTGCAATCCGGCAGCACTTCCGTACTCGGTCGCGCGTACGGTGTCGATGAAGCCCGTCCTCTCCCCGTTCCAGCGGGCAGCGGAGGTGTGGTAGATCCCCTCGGAATCCCAGCAGCACGACGGCGTGGTGGTGGTGGTGGAGGAGAAAAGCTGCAGGGCTTCGCCAAGCCGGAGCAGACTAGCGGTGGAGGAGAGAGGGGGCGGCAGACTTTGGTGTGTCACGGGGCAAATGGTCGGCTGCCCCTCTCCTCTATTTATAGAGGGAGGGGCGGCCAAGGCAGCCCCTTGGGCCCCACCAGTGCACAGAAGGAAAGGGGGGATCCGAAATCATCCCCTTCCAAGTTTGCTTCCCCTTCCAAAGTTGCTCCCTCGATTTTAGGGATTTGATCTTATCCTCCGGGATTTGATCTTATCCCTAGGGGGGCTGGCCGGCTGGGCCTTGAGGGCTTGGTGCCCCTGGCCCATTAGGCTAGGCTGCACTCCCTTGGCCCATGTGGTCCCTCCCGGGGTGGTGGGCCCACCGGTGGCCCTCTAGAACCTTCTAGAAGCTCCGGTCAAACACCGAAACTTTTTCCGAACCCCGGAAAATAACTTCCCTTATATGAATCTTATTCTCCGGACCATTCCGGACCTCCTCGTGATGTCCTGGATCCCATCCGAGACTCCCAACAAACTTCGGTCTCCATCTCATATTCCGAATCTACTTATGCGACATCGAACCTTAAGCGCGTCACCCTACGGTTCGCGAACTATGCACATGGTCGAGACTCTCTCCGAGCAATAACCAATAGCGGGATCTGGAGATCCATAATGGCTCCCACATATTCAACGATGACTTAGTGATTGATTGAACCATTTACATACGATGCCAATTCCCTTTGTCACGCGATATTTTACTTGTCCGAGGTTCGATCATCAGTATCTCCATACCTTGTTCAACCTCGTTACCGACAAGTACTCTTTACTCGTACCGTGGTATGTCATCTCTTATGATCCAATCATATGCTTGCAAGCTAATCAGACGACATTCCACCAAGAGGGCCCAGAGTATATCTATCCGTCATCAGGATGGACAAATCCCACTATTGATCCATATGCTTCAACTCACACTTTCCGAATACTTAATCCCATCTTTATAACCACCCATTTACGCAATGGCGTTTGATGTAATCAAAGTACCCTTCCGGTGTAAGTGATTTACATGATCTCATGGTCGAAGGACTTAGGCAACTATGTATCGAAAGCTTATAGCAAATTGAACTTAATAACTTGATCTTATGCTATGCTCATTTGGGTGTGTGTCCATTATATCATTCACCTAATGACATAACCTTGTTATTAATAACATCCAATGTTCATGATCACGAAACTATGATCATCCATTAATCAACAAGCTAGTTAAACAAGAGGCTTACTAGGGACTCCTTGTTGTTTACATAACACACATGTATCAATGTTTCGGTTAATACAATTATAGCATGGGATGTAAACATTTATCATGAACACTAAGATATAACAATAACTAATTTATTATTGCCTCTTGGGCATATCTCCAACAGCTACTTCATCCACTTCCTCGCACATACCGCAGGAACTGACCCTCCTCTTAACGGAGCTGGACCCATGCAGGTTGAGGCTACCGGAGACAGCGACGCTCCGAAACAGCCAGAAGCTGCCGGAAACGACGAAGCTCAGGATCTGCAAGAGGATGCCGAAGACAAAGAAGAATCAATCCTTGGGAACCTAAGCACAACCTCTGACGATGCTTCCTCTATGGACACAGAAGGGTATAACCGCGTCATGAAAGAGTTGGAGGATGAGGAAAAAGCTGAGGCAGAATCCGCCCCGCCAAAGGAGGTCTTCGCGACCATAACCGGGCTGGAGCAAGGAACTGACGAATAAACAACCCCCTCCGACCCCATGGAAGCTGGTCCATCCGATTACGAGACTCCGCAACGAGTGCGATATCACATTGTGTAGGATTCCGGAGAAGGACGCATACCTGGGAACGAGGAACATCTGTCCACAGACGAGCTCGTCGAGCAAGCTGGCATAGGTGCCATCGCACACTCGGAAATCCTCAACAAGCCAATAACTCCAGACGATGCCGCAGATCCGGAACCTCTAGAGGCTGCAAGGATGGAGATGCTGGGCACTGCACGGAGAATCGCTACCACCGCAATAACTAGCAATGTTGGAGGAAAGACAAGAGGACGAAAAGGTAATGCAAAACTTCCTCAAAAGAGAGCGTGAAGCCGCAGAATTCTTGGCAAAGGCCAAAGCTCTCCGCCAACAGTGGGAAGGCATCATCGATGATGCCGGAGCGGAGGCAGACAGGATCCGACGGGACGCCATTGCCCCCGGAAGATCAATTTTGCAACCCCACCGATCAACAACCGCTCGCAACTCCAAAGGATAACATGAAGAAGGCTGTGGAACTGTTGGCTAAAAAAGACGAAGAGGTCGACATATACCTCCGCACACTCGTTGCTTCAGCAATGAAGCAGCATAGCAAGGCAGAAACTTCGCGCAAGTTGGAATCCAACCCAGAATTATGCATATCCACTGCGCAGAAGGACGCCTCCGGAGGCTAGCATCGTGACAATGAATCGCGCACCGGATCTACGGAGCGCAGAAGGAGAACCAGAGAACATCTGAATCCGATCCCCGTACCCTCAAAGACACCTCCATTAGACCCGAAGAAGGGAAATGATCTGATGTACACTGGCAGGGACAAATACTGGAACCCGTCACCTTCGCCCTGGATCCCGCGTCCTCCACCACCTCGCTGCCGAAGTCCAGTTGGAAACACCAGACCCCACGGGCCTGGTGGAATCAACATTCGCGACAACGTGGTACCTCAGAGGAATCGGAACACGGAGCGTACGCCGGAGCCTCGCCAGAGCCGGAACGAAGAACGCGAGACGGAGCCTCGCAGAAGCCGGAACGACGGAGGCAACCGCTACCATGGCGAATGCAGCCACCGAAGCCGGAGTCAGCAGCAAGAAGGATGCGAAGAATCCGAAGGTGGAAGCGAAAGGTCCCACCGACCCCCTCGCAGATCTCCCTCCCCACCACCTAGTGGCGGAGGTGGAGGCGGAGGCGGAGGCCGGAGATCTCGCTCTCGCTCAAAGTCTCCCCGTAACGGCCCGCGTGACGCGAGAGAACGTCTCAACGAGTACAGATCTGACTATATTGGTCCAAAATGCTTTGGCAGGACGATCCGAGAGGAGCCCTATCCAAAAGGCTTGAACCTTAAGCTATCCGGAAATCTGAAGCACTATGATGGCAACGAAAGGCCCGATACCTGGATCGAAGATTACTTCAATGCAGTAAGCTTCGCCGGAGGGAACCAGAGAATAGCATGTGATACGTCTCCAACGTATCGATAATTTCTTATGTTCCATGCTACTTTATTGATGATACCTACATGTTTTATGCACATTATATGTCGTATTTACGCATTTTCTGGAACTAACCTATTAACAAGATGCCGAAGAGCCGGTTGTTCTGCTGTTTTTGGTTTCAGAAATCCTAGTAAGGAAATATTCTCGGAATTGGACGAAATCAACGCCCAGGGTCCTATTTTTGCACGAAGCTTCCAGAAGACCGAAGAGGGAAGGAAGTGGGGCCACGAGGCGCCGTCACCATAGGGCGGCGCGGCCCAGGCCCTGGCCGCGCCGACCTATGGTGTGGGGCCCTCGTGTGGCCCCCACGTTGCCCTTTCGCCTACTTAAAGCCTCCGTCGCGAAACCCCAGTACCGAGAGCCACGATACGGAAAACCTTCCAGAGACGCCGCCGAATCCCATCTCGGGGATTCAGAGATCGATCCGGCACCCCGCCGAGAGGGGATTCATCTCCCGAGGACTCTTCATCGCCATGATCGCCTCCGGAGTGATGAGTGAGTAGTTCACTCCCTGGACTATGGGTCCATAGCAGTAGCTAGATGGTCGTCTTCTTCTAATTGTGCTTCATTGTTGGATCTTGTGAGCTGCCTAACATGATCAAGATCATCTATCTCGTAATACTATATGTTGTGTTTGTCGGGATCCGATGGATAGAGAATGCTATGTTATGGTGATTATCAATCTATTGTTTATGTGTTGTTTATGATCTTGCATGCTCTCCGTTATTAGTAGAGGCTCTGGCCAAGTTTTTACTCTTAACTCCAAGAGGGAGTATTTATGCTCGATAGTGGGTTCATGCCTTCATTGACACCTGGGACAGTGACAGAAAGTTCTAAGGTTGTGATGTGCTGTTGCCACTAGGGATAAAACATTGATTCTATGTCTAAGGATGTAGTTGTCGATTACATTACGCACCATACTTAATGCAATTGTCTGTTGCTTTGCAACTTAATACTGAATGGGGTTCGGACGATAACCTGAAGGTGGACTTTTTAGGCATAGATGCAGTTGGATGGCGGTCTATGTACTTTGTCGTAATGCCCAATTAAATCTCACTATATTTATCATATCATGTATATGCATTGTTATGCCCTTTTCTATTTGTCAATTGCCCGACTGTAATTTGTTCACCCAACATACTTTTATGGGAGAGACACCTCTAGTGAACTGTGGACCCCGGTCCTATTCTTTACATAGCATACAATCTACAATTGTTCTTTACTGTTTTCTTGCAAACAATCATCTTCCACTCGATACGCTTAATCCTTTGTTACAGCAAGCCGGTGAGATTGACAACCTCACTGTTTTGTTGGGGCAAAGTACTTTGGTTTTGTTGTGCAGATTCCACGTTGGCGCCGGAATCCCTGTTGTTGCGCCGCATCACGTTTCGCCACCATCAACCTTCAACGTGCTTCTTGGCTCCTCCTGGTTCGATTAAACCTTGGTTTCTTTCTGAGGGAAAACTTGCCACTGTGCGCATCATACCTTCCTCTTGGGGTTCCCAACGGACGTGTACATTTACGCGCATCAAGCCTGTTTTCTCGCGCCGTTGCCGGGAGATCAAGACACGCTGCAAGGGGAGTCTCCACTTCTCAATCTCTTTACTTTGTTTTTGTCTTGCTTTATTTTATTTACTACTTTGTTTGCTGCACCTAAACAAAACACAAAAAAATTAGTTGCTAGTTTTACTTTATTTACTGTCTTGCTCTCTATATCAAAAACACAAAAAAAAAATTAGTTACTTACATTTACTTTACTTAATTTATCATGTTTCCTTTTAATTTTACCACAAAAGACATACCGGTAGGACGTGGGTCTATAGTTGAGAGAAATAATATAGAAGAATTTTTCAATCATGTTAGTATTACTGAAGATTTTGAAGATAGACACTTGGTAGAACTTGCACCTACCTATGAAATTGCTGCTGCTGCTTTAGTTCGCATGTTGGAAACTAAATTTGTTAATCTCAATCCTATAATCCAACACATGTTTCTTACACTTGGTGATATGGAAGAAGGGGAAAAGAAAGATTTTGTTTTAGAAACTCTTCTTAGAGAATTTGGTGGTCTAGCAAGAGAGGCTAGAAAGGTCTTTGCTAAATTTAATATGCTAGGTTCTCATACTAATTTTGTTGGTCTCCTTGAAAAAATGAACATAGATAGAATAAGATACACTAATAATATTAATGATGGTGGGGAGATCAAAGCACCAATACCATGTAAACTCCTAGCTATGAATGATGCACTAGAAAATAACTATGCTTGGCTTGTTCCTGAAAATTTGTTCGATGAGAATAGCAAGCCCAAGACTAATGAAAAGGGAGACGCTAAAACTTATGTATCTAATATACTATGCTTGGTTGAGAAAACTCTCAGCTCCCAAAGTTATGATGTTGATGCTTCTACTCTTGATGTTACTTGATTTGCACTTTCTGCGCCTAGCTGAAAGGCGTTAAAGAAAAGCGCTTATGGGAGACAACCCATGTTTTTACTACAGTACTTTATTTTATATTTGAGTCTTGGAAGTTGTTTACTACTGTAGCAACCTCTCCTTATCATGTTTTTGTGCCAAGTAAAGTTTCTATGTCAAAGTTGATGTTATATTTGGGATCGCTGCGCAGAAACAGCATTGCTGTCTGTCACGAATCTGGGCACAGGTCTCTGTAGAAAATTCGAAAAAATCTGCCAATTTACGAGCGTGATCCTCAGATATGTACTCAAGTTTTATTAGTTTTGAGTTTTTCCATTTGAGAAAGTCTGGTGCCATCTTAAAATTCGTCTTTACGGACTGTTTTCTTTTTGACAGATTCTGCCTTTTATTTCGCATTGCCTCTTTTGCTATGTTGGATTCATTTCTTTGATCCATTAATGTCCAGTAGCTTTATGCAATGTCCAGAAGTGTAAATAATGTTTGTGTCACCTCTGAATGTGTGAATTATTAATTGTGCACTAACCCTCTAATGAGTTTGCTTGAAGTTAGGTGTGAAGGAAGTTTTCAAGGGTCAAGAGAGGAGTATGATATACTATGATCAAGAGGAGTGAAAGCTCTAAGCTTGGGGATGCCCCCGTGGTTCATCCCTGCATATTTTAAGAAGACTCAAGCGTCTAAGCTTGGGGATGCCCAAGGCATCCCCTTCTTCATCGACAACATCATCAGGTTCCTCCCCTGAAACTATATTTTTATTCAATCACATCTTGTGTTCTTTACTTGGAGCGTCGGTTTTTTTTGTTTTTGTTTTTGTTTGAATAAAATGGATCCTAGCATTCACTTTGTGGGAGAGAGACACGCTTCGCTGTTGCATATGGACAAATATGTCCTTAGGCTTTACTCATAATGTTCAAGGCGAAGTTTCTTCTTCGTTAAATTGTTATATGGTTGGAATTGGAAAATGCTACATGTAGTAATTCTAAAATGTCTTGGATAATGTGATACTTGGCAATTGTTGTGCTCATGTTTAAGCTCTTGCATCATATGCTTTGCACCCATTAATGAAGAAATACATAGAGCTTGCTAAAATTTGATTTGCATATTTGGTCTCTCTAAGGTCTAGATAATATCTAGTATTGAGTTTTGAACAACAAGGAAGACGGTGTAGAGTCTTATAATGTTTACAATATGTCTTTTATGTGAGTTTTGCTGCACCGTTTCATCCTTGAGTTTGCTTCAAATAACCTTGCTAGCCTAAACCTTGTATCGAGAGGGAATACTTCTCATGCATCCAAAATCCTTGAGCCAACCACTATGCCATTTGTGTCCACCATACCTACCTACTACATGGTATTTCTCCGCCATTCCAAAGTAAATTGCTTGAGTGCTACCTTTAAAATTCCATCATTCACCTTTGCAATATATAGCTCATGGGACAAAATAGCCTTAAAAACTATCGTAGTATTGAATATGTACTTATGCACTTTATCTTTTATTAAGTTGCTTGTTGTGCGATAACCATGCTTCTGGGGAACGCCATCAACTATTGTTGAATATCATGTGAGTTGCTATGCATGTCCGTCTTGTCTGAAGGATCTATCACCTTAATGATTGGAGCATGCAAATTGTTAGAGAAGAACATTGGGCCGCTAACTAAAGCCATGGATCATGGTTGAAGTTTCAGTTTTGGACATATATCCTCAATCTCATATGAGAATAATAATTGTTGCTACATGCTTATGCATTTAAGAGGAGTCCATTATCTGTTGTCCATGTTGTCCCGGTATGGATGTCTAAGTTGAGAATAATCAAAAGCGAGAAATCCAAAATGCGAGCTTTCTCCTTAGACCTTTGTACAGGCGGCATGGAGGTACCCCTTTGTGACACTTGGTTGAAACATGGCATGCAAAGATCCGGTAGTCCAAGCTAAGTAGGACAAGGTGCGGGCACTATTAGTATACTATGCATGAGGCTTGCAACTTGTAAGATATAATTTACATAACTCATATGCTTTATTACTACCGTTGACAAAATTGTTTCATGTTTTCAAAATAAAAGCTCTAGCACAAAACAGCAATCTTTCCTCTCTTTGAAGGACCATTCTTTTACTTTTATTGTTGAGTCAGTTTACCTATCTCCCTCCACCTTTAGAAGCAAACACTTGTGTGAACTGTGCATTGATTCCTACATACTTGCATATTGCACTTGTTATATTACTTTATGTTGACAATATCCATAAGATATACATGTTATAAGTTGAAAGCAACCGCTGAAACTTAATCTTCCTTTGTGTTGCTTCAATACCTTTACTTTGATTTATTGCTTTATGAGTTAACTCTTATGCAAGACTTATTGATGCTTGTCTTGAAGTACTATTCATGAAAAGTCTTTGCTATATGATTCACTTGTTTACTCATGTCATTACTTTTGTTTTGATCGCTGCATTCATTACATATGTTTACAAATAGTATGATCAAGATTATGATGGCATGTCACTTCAGAAATTATCTTTGTTATCGTTTTACCTGCTCGGGACGAGCAGAACTAAGCTTGGGGATGCTGATACGTCTCCAACGTATCGATAATTTATTATGTTCCATGCTACTTTATTGATGATACCTACATGTTTTATGCACATTATATGTCGTATTTACGCATTTTCTGGAACTAACCTATTAACAAGATGCCGAAGAGCCAGTTGCTGTTTTCTTTTTGGTAGAAATCCTAGTAAGGAAATATTCTGGAATTGGACGAAATCAACGCCCAGGGTCCTATTTTTGCACGAAGCTTCCAGAACCGAAGAGGGAAGGAAGTGGGGCCACGAGGCCGTCACCATAGGGCGGCGCGGCCCAGGCCCCGGCCGCCGGACCTATGGTGTGGGGCCCCGTGTGGCCCCCCACGTTGCCCTTTCGCCTACTTAAAGCCTCCGTCGCGAAACCCCCCGAGAGCCACGATACGGAAAACCTTCCAGACGCCGCCGCCGCCGAATCCCATCTCGGGGATTCAGGAGATCGCCTCCGGCACCCTGCCGGAGAGGGATTCATCTCCCGGAGGACTCTTCATCGCCATGATCGCCTCCGGAGTGATGAGTGAGTAGTTCACCCCTGGACTATGGGTCCATAGCAGTAGCTAGATGGTCGTCTTCTCCTAATTGTGCTTCATTGTTGGATCTTGTGAGCTGCCTAACATGATCAAGATCATCTATCTGTAATACTATATGTTGTGTTTGTCGGGATCCGATGGATAGAGAATGCTATGTTATGGTGATTATCAATCTATTGTTTATGTGTTGTTTATGATCTTGCATGCTCTCCGTTATTAGTAGAGGCTCTGGCCAAGTTTTTACTCTTAACTCCAAGAGGGAGTATTTATGCTCGATAGTGGGTTCATGCCTTCATTGACACCTGGGACAGTGACAGAAAGTTCTAAGGTTGTGATGTGTTGTTGCCACTAGGGATAAAACATTGATTCTATGTCTAAGGATGTAGTTGTCGATTACATTACGCACCATACTTAATGCAATTGTCTGTTGCTTTGCAACTTAATACTGAATGGGGTTCGGATGATAACCTGAAGGTGGACTTTTTAGGCATAGATGCAGTTGGATGGCGGTCTATGTACTTTGTCGTAATGCCCAATTAAATCTCACTATATTTATCATATCATGTATATGCATTGGTATGCCCTTTTCTATTTGTCAATTGCCCGACTGTAATTTGTTCACCCAACATACTTTTATGGGAGAGACACCTCTAGTGAACTGTGGACCCGGTCCTATTCTTTACATAGCATACAATCTACTGCAATTGTTCTTTACTGTTTTCTTGCAAACAATCATCTTCCACTCGATACGCTTAATCCTTTGTTACAGCAAGCCGGTGAGATTGACAACCTCACTGTTTTGTTGGGGCAAAGTACTTTGGTTTTGTTGTGCAGATTCCACGTTGGCGCCGGAATCCCTGTTGTTGCGCCGCATCACGTTCGCCACCATCAACCTTCAACGTGCTTCTTGGCTCCTCCTGGTTCGATTAAACCTTGGTTTCTTTCTGAGGAAAACTTGCTGCTGTGCACATCATACCTTCCTCTTGGGGTTCCCAACGGACGTGTACATTTACGCGCATCAAGCCTGTTTTCTGGCGCCGTTGCCGGGGAGATCAAGACACGCTGCAAGGGGAGTCTCCACTTCTCAATCTCTTTACTTTGTTTTTGTCTTGCTTTATTTTATTTACTACTTTGTTTGCTGCACCTAAACAAAACACACAAAAATTAGTTGCTAGTTTTATTTTATTTACTGTCTTGCTCTCTATATCAAAAACACAAAAAAATTAGTTACTTACATTTACTTTACTTAATTTATCATGTTTCCTTTTAATTTTACCACAAAAGACATACCGGTAGGACGTGGGTCTATAGTTGGGAGAAATAATATAGAAGAATTTTTCAATCATGTTAGTATTACTGAAGATTTTGAAGATAGACACTTGGTAGAACTTGCACCTACCTATGAAATTGCTGCTGCTGCTTTAGTTCGCATGTTGGAAACTAAATTTGTTAATCTCAATCCTATAATCCAACACATGTTTCTTACACTTGGTGATATGGAAGAAGGGGAAAAGAAAGATTTTGTTTTAGAAACTCTTCTTAGAGAATTTGGTGGTCTAGCAAGAGAGGCTAGAAAGGTCTTTGCTAAATTTAATATGCTAGGTTCTCATACTAATTTTGTTGGTCTCCTTGAAAAAATGGACATGGATAGAATAAGATACACTAATAATATTAATGATGGTGGGGAGATCAAAGCACCAATACCATGTAAACTCCTAGCTATGAATGATGCACTAGAAAATAACTATGCTTGGCTTGTTCCTGAAAATTTGTTCGATGAGAATAGCAAGCCCAAGACTAATGAAAAGGGAGACGCTAAAACTTATGTATCTAATATACTATGCTTGGTTGAGAAAACTCCCAGCTCCCAAAGTTATGATGTTGATGCTTCTACTCTTGATGTTACTTGATTTGCACTTTCTGCGCCTAGCTGAAAGGCGTTAAAGAAAAGCGCTTATGGGAGACAACCCATGTTTTTACTACAGTACTTTATTTTATATTTGAGTCTTGGAAGTTGTTTACTACTGTAGCAACCTCTCCTTATCATGTTTTTGTGCCAAGTAAAGTTTCTATGTCAAAGTTGATGTTATATTTGGGATCGCTGCGCAGAAACAGCATTGCTGTCTGTCACGAATCTGGGCACAGGTCTCTGTAGAAAATTCGAAAAAATCTGCCAATTTACGAGCGTGATCCTCAGATATGTACTCAAGTTTCATTAGTTTTGAGTTTTTCCATTTGAGCAAGTCTGGTGCCATCTTAAAATTCGTCTTTACGGACTGTTCTGTTTTTGACAGATTCTGCCTTTTATTTCGCATTGCCTCTTTTGCTATGTTGGATTCATTTCTTTGATCCATTAATGTCCAGTAGCTTTATGCAATGTCCAGAAGTGTAAAGAATGTTTGTGTCACCTCTGAATGTGTGAATTATTAATTGTGCACTAACCCTCTAATGAGTTTGCTTGAAGTTAGGTGTGAAGGAAGTTTTCAAGGGTCAAGAGAGGAGTATAATATACTATGATCAAAAGGAGTGAAAGCTCTAAGCTTGGGGATGTCCCCGTGGTTCACCCCTGCATATTTTAAGAAGACTCAAGCGTCTAAGCTTGGGGATGCCCAAGGCATCCCCTTCTTCATCGACAACATCATCGGTTCCTCCCCGAAACTATATTTTTATTCAATCACATCTTGTGTTCTTTACTTGGAGCGTCGGTTTGTTTTTGTTTTTGTTTTTGTTTGAATAAAATGGATCCTAGCATTCACTTTGTGGGAGAGAGACACGCTTCTCTGTTGCATATGGACAAATATGTCCTTAGGCTTTACTCATAATGTTCAAAGCGAAGTTTCTTCTTCGTTAAATTGTTATATGGTTGGAATTGGAAAATGCTACATGTAGTAATTCTAAAATGTCTTGGATAATGTGATACTTGGCAATTGTTGTGCTCATGTTTAAGCTCTTGCATCATATGCTTTGCACCCATTAATGAAGAAATACATAGAGCTTGCTAAAATTTGATTTGCATATTTGGTCTCTCTAAGGTCTAGATAATATCTAGTATTGAGTTTTGAACAACAAGGAAGACGGTGTAGAGTCTTATAATGTTTACAATATGTCTTTTATGTGAGTTTTGCTGCACCGTTTCATCCTTGAGTTTGCTTCAAATAACCTTGCTAGCCTAAACCTTGTATCGAGAGGGAATACTTCTCATGCATCCAAAATCCTTGAGCCAACCACTATGCCATTTGTGTCCACCATACCTACCTACTACATGGTATTTCTCCGCCATTCCAAAGTAAATTGCTTGAGTGCTACCTTTAAAATTCCATCATTCACCTTTGCAATATATAGCTCATGGGACAAAATAGCCTTAAAAACCATCGTAGTATTGAATATGTACTTATGCACTTTATCTTTTATTAAGTTGCTTGTTGTGCGATAACCATGCTTCTGGGGAACGCCATCAACTATTGTTGAATATCATGTGAGTTGCTATGCATGTCCGTCTTGTCTGAAGGATCTATCACCTTAATGATTGGAGCATGCAAATTGTTAGAGAAGAACATTGGGCCGCTAACTAAAGCCATGGATCATGGTTGAAGTTTCAGTTTTGGACATATATCCTCAATCTCATATGAGAATAATAATTGTTGCTACATGCTTATGCATTTAAGAGGAGTCCATTATCTGTTGTCCATGTTGTCCCGGTATGGATGTCTAAGTTGAGAATAATCAAAAGCGAGAAATCCAAAATGCGAGCTTTCTCCTTAGACCTTTGTACAGGTGGCATGGAGGTACCCCTTTGTGACACTTGGTTGAAACATGGCATGCAAAGATCCGGTAGTCCAAGCTAAGTAGGACAAGGTGCGGGCACTATTAGTATACTATGCATGAGGCTTGCAACTTGTAAGATATAATTTACATAACTCATATGCTTTATTACTACCGTTGACAAAATTGTTTCATGTTTTCAAAATAAAAGCTCTAGCACAAATACAGAATCGATGCTTTCCTCTTTGAAGGACCATTCTTTTACTTTTATTGTTGAGTCAGTTTACCTATCTCCTCCACCTTTAGAAGCAAACACTTGTGTGAACTGTGCATTGATTCCTACATACTTGCATATTGCACTTGTTATATTACTTTGTGTTGACAATATCCATAAGATATACATGTTATAAGTTGAAAGCAACTGAAACTTAATCTTCCTTTGTGTTGCTTCAATACCTTTACTTTGATTTATTGCTTTATGAGTTAACTCTTATGCAAGACTTATTGATGCTTGTCTTGAAGTACTATTCATGAAAAGTCTTTGCTATATGATTCACTTGTTTACTCATGTCATTACTTTTGTTTTGATCGCTGCATTCACTACATATGTTTACAAATAGTATGATCAAGATTATGATGGCATGTCACTTCAGAAATTATCTTTGTTATCGTTTTACCTGCTCGGGACGAGCAGAACTAAGCTTGGGGATGCTGATACGTCTCCAACGTATCGATAATTTCTTATGTTCCATGCTACTTTATTGATGATACCTACATGTTTTATGCACATTATATGTCGTATTTACGCATTTTCTGAACTAACCTATTAACAAGATGCCGAAGAGCCAGTTGCTGTTTTTTTTTGTTTCAGAAATCCTAGTAAGGAAATATTCTCGGAATTGGACGAAATCAACGCCCAGGGTCCTATTTTTGCACGAAGCTTCCAGAAGACCGAAGAGGGAAGGAAGTGGGGCCACGAGGCGCCGTCACCACAGGGCGGCGCGGCCCAGGCCCTGGCCGCGCCGACCTATGGTGTGGGGCCCTCGTGTGGCCCCCACGTTGCCCTTTCGCCTACTTAAAGCCTCCGTCGCGAAACCCCGTACCGAGAGCCACGATACGGAAAACCTTCCAGAGACGCCCGCCGCGAATCCCATCTCGGGGATTCAGGAGATCGCCTCCGGCCCTGCCGGAGAGGGGATTCATCTCCGGAGGACTCTTCATCGCCATGATCGCCTCCGGAGTGATGAGTGAGTAGTTCACCCCTGGACTATGGGTCCATAGCAGTAGCTAGATGGTCGTCTTCTCCTAATTGTGCTTCATTGTTGGATCTTGTGAGCTGCCTAACATGATCAAGATCATCTATCTGTAATACTATATGTTGTGTTTGTCGGGATCCGATGGATAGAGAATGCTATGTTATGGTGATTATCAATCTATTGTTTATGTGTTGTTTATGATCTTGCATGCTCTCCGTTATTAGTAGAGGCTCTGGCCAAGTTTTACTCTTAACTCCAAGAGGGAGTATTTATGCTCGATAGTGGGTTCATGCCTTCATTGACACCTGGGACAGTGACAGAAAGTTCTAAGGTTGTGATGTGCTGTTGCCACTAGGGATAAAACATTGATTCTATGTCTAAGGATGTAGTTGTCGATTACATTACGCACCATACTTAATGCAATTGTCTGTTGCTTTGCAACTTAATACCGAATGGGGTTCGGACGATAACCTGAAGGTGGACTTTTTAGGCATAGATGCAGTTGGATGGCGGTCTATGTACTTTGTCGTAATGCCCAATTAAATCTCACTATATTTATCATATCATGTATATGCATTGTTATGCCCTTTTCTATTTGTCAATTGCCCGACTGTAATTTGTTCACCCAACATACTTTTATGGGAGAGACACCTCTAGTGAACTGTGGACCCCGGTCCTATTCTTTACATAGCATACAATCTTCTGCAATTGTTCTTTACTGTTTTCTTGCAAACAATCATCTTCCACTCGATACGCTTAATCCTTTGTTACAGCAAGCCGGTGAGATTGACAACCTCACTGTTTTGTTGGGGCAAAGTACTTTGGTTTTGTTGTGCAGATTCCACGTTGGCGCCGAATCCCTGTTGTTGCGCCGCATCACGTTTCGCCACCATCAACCTTCAACGTGCTTCTTGGCTCCTCCTGGTTCGATTAAACCTTGGTTTCTTTCTGAGGGAAATCTTGCCACTGTGCGCATCATACCTTCCTCTTGGGGTTCCCAACGGACGTGTACATTTACGCGCATCAGCATGCCGCATGCTTCAGTTATACCTTATTGGTCCAACTCGTACATGGCTCGGCGACCTCTCGGAGAACTCCATCTTCTGTTGGTTTGACATGAAGATGGCCTTCGAAAAACACTTCAGGGGCACCTACAAGAAACGTGCTACCATAAGAGACATGCAGGCCTGTATCCAGAAAAAATGCGAAACATCACAGAGTTTTCTCACACGATGGTTAGCAACTAGGAACGAGAGCGAGAATCTGGATAATCGCACACATATGCACGCCTTCATAGGTGGCCTGCAGAGGGGAGGACTGCTTCGGCATAAGCTTACTTGCTTGATCAATGAAAACAATTTGACATTGAATGATATGATCGGCATTGCAAGTACTCACACCGCCGCCGATGACGACGCAGGTGGAGACTCACTGCCACAGCCATACCCCTTCACCAGCAAAAGAAAACCGTGACAATGGCGGCAGCAGAACAACAACAAGCGGAAAAATCCCCCATGACCAGTAGCGGCGGATCCGACATGGTTGCCATGGCGTTCCAACGCGGAGGTCAAGGCGGAAGAGGCCGCGGTCGTGGAGGCGGAGCCGGCAGGGGCCAGCAACGTGCTGACGAGGTCACCATTGCCGGAACCCGCGCTCCCCAAACCTACGAGGAATATAGGGATATGCCATGCTTAGCCCATATTGATCCGGCTACTGGCAAGTTCTATCACACCAATCACAACTGCAAGTGGGTCAATGACCTTAAGACTGACCCGGAAGCAGGATACAAGCGCGCCCGGAAGCACCGCCCCCGCGGCAAAGGAGGCAAGGGCAAGAACAAGGAAAAGGACGACGACCGTTCCGAGGCGATGGATGAGGATGACGCTTCGCCGGATCCCAAAGAGGCTTCCGCGGCTAATAAATCCAACCCCTTCTGAAAGAAAAGTGCTGATGCATACCACACCTTCCTCGGAACCCCAACGGTCCGGGCCAAAAAATTGGCCCTCCGGATCCTCAATGCGACGGTTCCGGCTGCCACAGTACGGTCGGAAAAACCCTGCACGTTTGACAGGGCGGATCACCCGACCATCATCCCAAGAGAGTGATATGCCCTGGTTGTGAGTCCCCGCATAGACGGGTTTGACTTCTCTAAGTGCCTTATGGATGGCGGAGCTAACCTAAACATCATGTATCTGGAGACTCTGAAGAGGATGAACCTTACCAAGGAACAGCTGAAGCATAGCACCACTGAGTTTCATGGTGTGGTTCCGGGTAAAAAGGCGAACTCCCTCGGCAGCATCAAACTTCTCGTGGCCTTCGGTGATGTTAACAATTTCCACGAAGAGATGATCACGTTTGAAGTTGTGCCTTTCAAGAGCTCCTACCACGTAATCTTCG
Organism: Lolium multiflorum; assembly: GCA_030979885.1. NCBI lineage: Eukaryota > Viridiplantae > Streptophyta > Magnoliopsida > Poales > Poaceae > Lolium > Lolium multiflorum. The sequence continues at coordinate 217,805,676 of CM061753.1, read as the reverse complement.
GCAGGCCCACCTACCACAAGTTTCACGCCAGGGCATGCTACATCTACAACAAGCTCAAAATTCCAGGTCGTAATGGCATGATCATCGTATCCGGAGACTACAAGAAAGCTCGAGATTGCGAGGAGGGCGAAGCCGCCTTTGCAGAATCTGGTATATCTGGAGAGGAGCTGCAAGGCTACATGGCCGCGGTGGATCCGAATGAGATGCATACCACCAAGAAGCAGATCTCCGAACAGAGGACCTCGTTCAAGGTCACGATAGAAACCAAGAAGGTCGACGTCAAGGTAGGCGATAGCTCCAAGCAGGTGTCAGTCGGAGCCGACATGGACCCCAAATAGAAAAGCGCGCTTGTCGAGTTCCTCCGAGCTAACATGGATATCTTTGCATGACAACCTTCTGACATGTCCGGAGTACCAAGGGAACTTGCCGAGCACTACCTCAACATAAATCCGGTGCAAACCGGTAAGCAATCGACGCTTTGGAGATAAGAAGCGCCGCGCCATAGGGATGGAATTAGCAAAGTTACTAGAGGCAGGTTTTGTAGTAGAAGTTATCCATACTGATTGGGTCGCAAACCCCGTCCTTGTATCCAAAAGGAATTCTGAAATACTAAGAATGTGCATTGATTACTCCGGCTTGAATAAGCATTGTCCGAAGGATCCGTTCCCCTTGCCGCGCATTGACCAAGTCATTGATTCGACGGCAGGGGCGAAACTTCTGTGTTTTCTTGACGCATATTTCGGGTATCACCAGATCCGGATGATGAAGTCTGACCAAAAGACGACCTCGTTCATCACGCCCTTTGACACATACTGCTATGTCACCATGCCTTTTGGTTTGAAAAATGCAGGTGCCACATATCAACATACAATGCAGCGATGCCTGAAGGACCAAATTGGCCGGAATGTGCACGCCTACATTGACGACATCGCGGTCATGACCCGGAAAGGATCCGACTTGATCAGCGACCTCACGGAAACCTTTGATAATCTTCAACGGTACAAGATGATGTTGAATCCGTTGAAGTGTGTCTTTGGCGTATCAGCTGGAAAACTCCTTGGCTTCATTGTACCTCACAGAGGCATTGAAGTGAACCCGGAGAAAATCAAAGCTATTATGTGCATCAAGAAGACAACTTGTCTCAAAAATGTGCAACGATTAACTGATTGCGTCGCCACAATCAGTAGATTTATTAGCCGCGGAAGAGGGGGAGAGAGGCCATGTGTCAGATTCGTCCTCTATCTCAATACATCTTGTCACATTTGAAAAAAAAATAGAGGGCAGCCATGCCATACACTGGCGGGATGGGGAGGGGCGGAGGGCAAGGGACCCCAACCTTCACTACTTACTTTCCTTCGCGACCGCCACCCTGGCATGGCCGCGAATGACGACGAATAACAGGTCCTCAATGACACCCCCGCTCGGCCACGACCCGCCCACCTCCACCCGCGACGTGCCCTTACCAACAACCTCAACGGACCCACGGAGCAGGTCCTCGAGGTCGTACAGCCTATGCACCATCCCGAAGAACCGAAGAAGACTTCTTCTTCCCCACATCAATGTAGTCAACCGAAGTCAGCCCTAGAGCATGCAGAGGAGGACACGCGTCAGAGACCCATGGAGTGTACCCGTTGGAGCTCATCGCCTCTTCGTTGTGCAAGGCCAGTTGCATGCGCCGCGCTTTGAAAAACCGAAATTCAGGGTTTACTTTGCCAAGTTTAGATTTAAAATGTACTTTTTCCAAAAATTAAGAAAGGCAGAATGGCCAGCAAATTACGCTGGCCTCCACAAGAGGGCCTGGCTTCGGAGGACCCTGCACGGGCCATGGATTAAGCACGAGGCAAGCAAACGGCAAGGAAAGCCTGCGCATATGTAGCACACTAGCCCATTCCATTTCCATGTTCGGTGACAATACTTGGCTCCCCAAAAAAAATTACAATTCCATCAGTCTTAGTGCTGGCTCTAGATTCATGGTACTCCCTTCGTCCGACCCGAGAGTATCTCAATTTCATCAAAATTTGAATGTATTTGCCTACTAGATAGTGCAGATTCATTCAAATTTTAATGAAGTTGAGACAATTCTTGGTGAGACAGAGCAAGTATTTTCGATGTGTTCCGGCAGAATCTGCTTCAGGGGCTGCAGCGTTGCTCTTCCCCCTCTGTTTAGAGTTGTTGACGGGAGGAAAGAAGAAGGGAGGTGCTGTGGACTCTATGTGCAGGTGGTCGTGAGACTGAGAGCCTGTGGAGTCTACGGCTTCTGTAGCAGTTCCCCAGCAACAGCGCTGCTTCGCCTTCATTATCTTCAGCCAAGAAAACGGCCTTGTTGCACTTCATTTGCTCAAGTTTGAGTCCTCCATCTTCAATGTCTTCAGTGCAGCGACGAACTTGCTTCCCCAAGTGGTTCTGTCCACAGCCCAGGAACTGTAAGAGTTTGCCCACCGCCGATTCAAATTATCCACATACATACAGCCGCCCGCTACCAGGCGCTATTAGACAACACAGACGGCAAGGCAAAGAGTAAAATGCAGAAGGCAAGCATGAAACCTCACATAGCAAGTTGAAACAAGATAAACGACGGAACTGAACGATATATATTTTCACAAACGAGCAAAAACGAGTTCTTGATTAGCAACTCCATTACAGATAGCAGTAGTAGATGCAGAAAACAGAAGGCAACTTATGTCCAACTAAGCATGAAGTCGGCGTCTGCCAACGCCGGCCAAATTTATTCTCTCTGCATAGACAAAGAAAAGGCTCGTCTCCGACTCGCCCAGAAGAGAAGCGGAACACTACTGTGCCTTGGCCATGTGGCGGATCAGGTCGACGACACGGTTGCTGCACAGGAATTTGTTTCAAAGTGTTAAACGGCAAGGGGGGGAGGAGAACAGCACATTGTATTGTACGCACAAAATGAAACCAACGTTGCAACTCACCTGTAACCCCACTCGTTGTCATACCACGAGACAAGCTTCACGAAGTTGTCGTTCAGAGCAATTCCAGCCTTGGCGTCGAAGATGCTCGACCTAAATTGCAGCAACAGACATCAACAATAAGTAACTGTCGGAGAAGACTTGGCAGTTTATGCCAACAACTGGAACACATCTGCATACCTGCTGTCACCAATGAAGTCAGTGGAGACCAAATCCTCCTCAACATAACCCATGATTCCCTTGAGGTTTCCCTCGGATGCAGCCCTGAAAAAAAATTAGCGTAACCTTGTCAGTGGCGTTCTCGAAAAAGCGGCATAATAGAACTTTCTGCAGAAGGAACACTTGTAATTGAGCATGGGATGCTCTAAGATAACACTACACTTACTTGATGGCCTTCTTGATGTCCTCATATGATGCAGCCTTCTCGATTCTGACGGTGAGATCAACAACTGACACATCCACTGTGGGAACCCGGAATGACATACCGGTGAGCTTGCCGTTCAACTCAGGAAGAACCTTGCCAACAGCCTGAAATTCATGAATATCATTAGTCAATGAGTCACCTTCAACAAAACTGCATGCTGTCACGGCTATGTAAGTGGAAACAAACACATCGATTTCTCTGAGAAGGTACAGCTGCTACTCTGAGAAGTTAGAGAAACAGTGAACTGAACACCAGAACAGAGCTGTGGACATGATATTTCAAGTTGTAGCATACTAAAATCTGAAATCGGTTTTCGTTCGGTTTCCCGGGTTCAAATTACCTCTACTTAATGAATAGAGAGAGCTCCTGTCGGTTGCTCCAAAAAGAAATCTGAAATCTATTGAACTGGCCGACAGTGCTAAATTAAAATGTGTGCACAATATTAACTATCAAACCACAAGTTCCGCAGTTAAGTATCCTGTAACAAGGTCCACTTATCTAACACCGGAATACCGGATACAGCACATAATGGAACAACTTATGCTACAATTAAGCACAGAACAATCAAAAGAGGTAAGAGAAGACGATGCATTGAAAACAATTTGCCTGGGAACAAATGAAGAGCGCTATTCTTGGCATACCTTGGCAGCGCCGGTACTGCTGGGGATGATGTTGAAGCTTGCCGCCCTCCCACCTCTCCAGTCCTTGCTTGAGGGTCCGTCAACAGTCTTCTGGGTGGCTGAGATAGATAAAAGTATCTATGTTAACATACTGAGAATTTTAATAACAGTTCAACAATTTACAAATCATAGCCATGGTCAACAAAATCTTACCAGTGATGGAATGAACAGTGGTCATCAGACCCTCAATAATACCAAAGTTGTCATTAATGATCTGGAGAATGAAATTAACCATTGTTAATAATTAATGAACCATGATCCCAACATCAGTCATTGAAATAAAGTGATATATGAAGAAGTAAAACATGCCTTAGCTAGGGGAGCGAGACAGTTAGTGGTGCAGCTAGCATTTGAGACAATGTTAACATCTGAAGTGTACTTGTCCTCATTGACACCAACAACAAACATAGGGGCGTCTTTGCTTGGAGCAGAGATGACCACCTTCTTGGCACCACCCTGACATCGAAAGAACATGGTAAGACGTAATCACACATCCATTGTTGGAACAGCATTGCAAAAGCTAAGTTCATGTAAAACAGAGCCACTTCCATAAAACTAGCATCGAGAGCAAGGAACTGCTAAAACAGAGCACTTCCATAAAACTATATTTTAGGATACTGAATAGACTATCATGAATACTGATGCCAGTACTTGCTAAGTAATTAGAGCATACATCAAAGTAATCTACTAGATAAATTTTGGGGCAAAAGAAACCACAGTCTCTACTTTGCCTTTGCCCTGCTTCTTTGAGTGTGTGTTCGCTGAACAAGCTTACACACACTAAGAAATCACAAGTAAAAGTTACAGAATACCACTTGTAACATAAATGCCAACAAGGTATTCTTCCTCAGTCTGGTATGCAATGGCCACAAACGGCACATAGTCAAAAACAATATACCAGTAGGAAGATGAAAACTGGAATTTCAGTTATACCTTCAAGTGAGCAGCAGCCTTGTCCTTGTCAGTGAAGACACCCGTGGACTCCACGACGTAGTCGGCACCAGCCTCAGCCCATGGGATCTCCTCAGGGTTCCTTAAGAATCACAGAGGTTCAAACATCAGTTTCACAGCTACAGGCCCACAAGCCTTGGCTCAACTGTTCTAAGAAGAAGCTGCAACATGGGACTACCTGACGCCGAAGACAGCAACTGCCTTCTCGCCGAAGAGGAGAGTCTTGTCGTTCTTGAGCTTGATGTCGCTGTGCTTCCAGTGGCCGTGCACGGAGTCGTACTTGAACATGTAGGTCTGCACATCACAGGATACATGATTAGGAGTTAACAAGACAAGCCTAGACCAGAGCAAATCGGTCAACCTGAGAATACTCAATGCTTTACTCAACAAACTGATAGAACAAGACAGTACTACTCTGTATCTAAGATTTGTAATCATCAAAGAGAAAGGAAAAAAAATCTAGCACTTGGGTGCCTGGCGGCTGGCATACTACAGGAAATTCCAAAATCTTAGCAAAATTCAAACGACTGAACCGTAATCACACAACTGAAGACCAGTACTGAACCACTCAGACACTAAACCTAAACCATCATGAAAGAAGCACTATCCGCCCACCCCAGGCATGCCTGTGCTAATTTAAACCGCGGGTAAAATTAAAACCGCTGTAAAACCTTTTAGACCGCCAGATCTGTCCATCAAAACGGGTGAAAACCGCAGATCGAGGGGCATACCATGTACTCGGTGGTGATGAAGGGGTCGTTGACGGCGACGAGCTCGACATCGTCGCTCTGGAGGGCGACCCTGGCGACGAGCCTTCCGATCCTTCCGAAACCTGAGCAAAATCAGCCACTCAAATCAGCACAGACCCTACAATTTCACACCAAAAAAAAAAAAGCGTCTATCGGTAAATCCAGCAGAGCACAGGAACAGAGTGAAACTTACCGTTGATTCCGATCTTAATCTTGCCTGCATGCGCCCCAAATCAAGCAGAAACACAAAAACAAACACCGATCATATCAGGAAGCAGAGACAAAAACAGCAAATCAAGTACAGGGATAAATTCGATGAGCGATTTACCCATGGCGAGTGGAACTCTGACGACGACGGCGAGACGGAGATGTTGGTGGAGGTTCGCTGTGGACGGGACGGGGAGAAGTGTCTGGAAAGCGGATGTGGAGAGGAGGGGTTTAAGCAGGGGCGGTTTATATAAAGGCAGCTGGAGAGGAAAAGGCGAAATGGGGCTGCAACAAAAGTAAACAAATCGAGAAGAATTGATTAATTAATCCCGAGGTGCGCGGGTGACCTGTCCCCTCCGTTGCCTTTCTCAAGATGACACGTGTCCCACTGCCTGGTGGGCCCGAAACCTGCGAGACCCACGTGTCATCGAGTCTCGGGGTGGTTGCATGTCGTGGCTGCCCGTGGTTTCTCGGACAAGAAAAAGGAGAAAAATGCGGAGCAAGGAAATATTCGCTGTGGTTTCTTGCGCAAGGAAGAAGAAAGCATATTTTGCTTTTGCAATAGTTAAAAGAAAAACAATTTTGTTTGCCAATAATGCGGGCGTCGGCGAAAGTAGACCGAGGTTTATTTTTGGGGCGGGAAATGCTCATTTGTTCGTGGTGTGATGCGCAGTAGCTAGTGTAGTAGTCTCTGGTTGGTACATGTGTGGTACAGGCTGAGCAGTAGGAGGTGGCCCGAAAGGTTGGGCGGCCGCCGGCGACGGCGAGGAGGCGGCGACCCTCTCGTGGTTGTCCGACGTGAACGAGATGGAATCCTCCGGATCCTCTGTTTTGTGTGCGTAAGTGTGTGCTTGTGCTGGACTGATCTTTTGCCACTGCATTTCAGTTGCATGATCCCATCAAGCTCATATACGGAGTACAAGTGCTGCCTTACGGTACAAATTTAGATCACTTCTAGTTGCGTTCTCCAAACCATCTTCAAAGGTTTTTGGGAACGGATAAAACCGCGTTCAGCCACGTCCACGTGTGCCAAAAGTCTTTACAATTTGGGGCGGTTTAACATTGTGGTCGGCATCCTGAGGCCATTAACACTCCGCAAACGCGCCGAATGCAACACGTTGTGACATGACGAGCGCTGGTTTCAGCCGTGTCATCGACACATGGTGGCGACATAATTGTTTTCTTCATCATTTACATCGATGTCAACCTCTCGTCAAGCGTAATAATGGTCGTGTTGGTTCCCTAGGCGGCCACAGGGAGCTGTCTGTAGCGCATTGTGCCCCCCCCCTCCCGCGTACACACACAATCTCATTGCTCTTTATGTCGACACCGCACCGAAAGAGGCTTGGCCGCGAACGGATTTGGGCGCCGCATCTTAACCGTCTCTAGGGCATGGGCCTTGTAAGGCACGTGGTACCCAGTCCTATTGGACATGCGCCTGCCAAGCGGCGGCGGATGGCGACGAACGGCGTTGGAATCCCACTGACGCCCAGGACGATGAGGTAGATTAGTTTAGTTTACATGATTTTCATTCAAACCATGTAAAATATAATGATAGTTTCGATTATCAATTGAATTTAAGTTTTTTGAACAAATGTTTGTCGGACGCAACTAGGAAAAACGTGCATGCCCCGAATGCGGCACCACGCTTAACAATGTTCCCATTCGGCCAATACGACGAATTCATCGGACATCGTTTAGGAAATACGATTGGAGATGCTCTCTTATGAATTACTCGCTCCATCAGCGCATAAGTGTACATCTATTCTAACTTTTGTCCCGGTCAAATCTATTAAAATTTAATCAACTTTATAGGAAAAAAGTTAACAACAATTATGATACTGATTTAATTAATACCCTTGTACCCGTAGTTTCACAATACTCCAATTTAACGTTATATATGTTGCTACTCCCTCTAATCTAAATTAGTACACTCAAATATATTGAATCTAGATAGATTTTAGACAATATTTTGCCTAAACAGATTCAATCAAAAGTTTGATCAAACTTGAAAACATTAGTTTTTGGCTAAAATTAACATCACACTCGGCAAGTTATGGCAGAGATATCGTCGCGACGGGAAAGCAAACAAACGAGGAGTGGCACTGCACGGGAAAGCAAACAAACGAGGACAGAGAAGGCGTGCCGCGTGCAGGACGGATCCGGAGATCTGGCGCCACGGCGGGCATCCCGTGCCGTCGTGGGGTCTCCGACCACGACCATCCGGTGGACGTCTCGACGCAGAAGATGGCCAGATATCCCCATTTCCTCATGCAGATAATTACGAGGCTGCCACCAGACGAATATACTCCACACATATGCCGCGCGCCTTCCAGATGCTTCTCCAACTTTGCCGACAGCAGCCTGCTGCCCTGCTCTGCACAGCACGCACGCTCGACCGCAACATGCGGGGTAGGAAAGTGTCGCCGTCGCCGTTCGTCGGGTTCCGGCGAGCTCCGACCGCGGTTTTGAACTTTGTTCCAGCGTGGGCCGTGGCAGGCAGCAAATCTTCAAACTTTTCGGTTTGATTTGAAATCCGACGTTTGACAGACTTGGGGGAAACGCACGTACCTACGAATTTGGTCATATACTAGCGGCTTCTGGAGATAACCAGGAGAGAGTTCGCGGGGATGCGACTTTGCAGCTTGCAGCTCGCCTGGAATCGTGAGAAAATAGAGCCCCGAAAATCGAAAAGTGTATTTGGCACATGAGCACCAGTGCTCCTGATTTCTAAAAATCATATTTTTTGGATTTCAAAAAATATGAAATTAAATACCCACATACATACAAACATTCTGAAGCTACGGTAAAAAATTTGGAGAAAAATATATTATATTTTAAGCTATACAAAAAAGACAAATTTCTGACAGATATATACCTCTATACGTAGCCACAAATTTATTTTTTTCCTGTAGCTCAAAATACAATGTAATTTCTACCGAAACTTTGCATGAATATTCAGAACATGTGTATGTATTCATGCAATAAATGTGATGATTTTTTGGAACGTAGAAATACAGTTTTTAAATATTTTAAAAAACCGAGAGCACTGGTGCTCATGTGCACCAAATTTGCTTCCCCAAAATCGTGATCAAATAATCATGCAGTATTTAGAGCATCTCCAGTCGCATCCCCCAAACCGTCCCCCAAACCGCCGGATTGAGCGTTTGGGGACGTGTTGCCGCGTTTGGGACGCGTCCCCCCTGTCCCCAAACGCCGCCCCCAAATGAATATTTGTGCACGAAAATAAAGATTTTCATTCAATTTTGATTATATATTACAAAGTTTGAATGAAAACGGCTAGATTTCATCTAAACCTAGACTATGACCGCCCGGCGGTGCGTTCGACGGCCCCGCCCGTCGTCGCCTCCCCTACGCCCCGCCCCTCTCGCCTCCTCTCCTTGCGTTCGGCGGTGGCCGACGGTGCCGCTCCCGCCGCGTCCTCCTCCGTCCCTCGCGCCGCCGGAGGGAGAGCTCGATGGCGCGACGAATATGCGCCTCTTCGAGGGCACGGCGTCGTCCGGAGCTTCTTCTCCGACTCGAAGGACTCGACGAGGGCGTTGTCGATCGGCCGTCTCGTCCGGGGGCGCCGTCGTCGACCAGCGAACTCGCCGTTGTCGTCGTCCTCCACTCGGTCTCCTCCGCCTCGGCCTCCTCCTCCATTGGCGCCTCTCCTCCACATCTCGTTGGCGCTCCTTCCATCATCGCGCGCAAACGCGTCGGCCGCCAATCGCTTCCGCCGCTCCCCATAGCGCGCGCGCGCTCGTGCGACGCTCCTCCGTTGCCGTCGCTGCTGCAGCTCGATCGACCACGCCGCCGGCGCGATCGAGTCACGCCGTTCACGAACGCGCCGCCGCTCATCGCGCGCGCTCGGCGCTCTCGCCATCGTCGCTCCACCTCCTCCCGCACGCGCCGTCGCGCCTCTTGCCCGTCGAGGCGTCGAACGCCCCAACGGTGTCGCACTGCTGCGCCCGCCACGGCCTCGCCGCGCGGGGCAGGGCGGAGAACGCCGCTAGATCCGCCGCCGCTGCGCCTCACGCCGCTCGCGGGCCTCCTCCTCGAGTGCCGCACGCCGCCGCCGGCTCCTCAATGGAGGAGACGGCGGTGGAGGGAAGGCCATCGCCGGCGGTTCGCCATTGCCACCGGTGATGGAGGAGACGGCTGTGGAGCGACGAGGGCTGTGTTTGTTGCCGGCGGGGTGGTACCATTGATGAGCCGGGAGACCTTTTATAGACGCCGTCGGGAAGAAAGCGCGGGAACGACGAGAAGAGGCGGGAAGTTCGCGCGGGAACGGGCGGTGGCGTGCGAACGCCGGCGACGCGTGGAGGCTGCGCACCGACGAGACGTCTCGCCTGCCCTCCGTCGCCATTAAGGCAAAGATGCCGCTGCGCGCGAATAACTTCCGTCGCGAGGTAGGCGACGGTTGGTTAAAAAATCGTGCCGACGCGTCGGGCCCGCGTCGGTTGGCCTCGTTGTTGTGTCCGGCGTCCCGGAGCGTCCTGGACGGGGACGGGCGGGGCGCCGGACACCGTATCGGGCGCGCCGGACAAAAATGGGCTTTGGGGGACGCGGCTGGAACGTTTTTTTGGTCCGGCGCGCTCCAAATCCCTTTGGGGACGCTTTGGGGGACGCGACTGGAGATGCTCTTACACAGGTTACAGCTGCAAATCCTGCAATCGCCGACAATTTTATGCCCAAATTCAAACATTGGCTTGGGTTGCTCATCAATTGTTCCGAATTCTAAACGTTCACAAAAGAAATGAAAAAAAAATGAAGAGGTCGGACACGGCCGTAAATAACACTATAGTTGAGGGTTTACAGGGCAATTACGTATTTCGAGAAAGAAATTAACTATAAATTTGGTCAACAAAACATAAGATATATGGCACAAAAATTATACCATTGGATTCATATTCAAAACAAGTTTCCAGTAGTATAATTTTTATGATATATATCTTATATTTTGTTAACCAGATTAGTAGTCAAAGTTTTTTCTCGAAATACGTAATAACCCTGTAAATCGGTATGGAGGGAGTAACATAATCCCAAATAATTAATCTTGTGTTTTCCATATGTACGAGTCTTAGAGGCTAGTTTGGTTGCGACATTTATTGTTAGTACACTAAAAGATGTTAAAAATTTCAATCTTATTCAATTTTATTTCACCAAAAAACATCGGGTGAGCATACATGAACCACCGTCGAGTTGTTATTTGTTATTATAGAGATAAGAGGACAAGACAATCAAAGAAGAGCTCGCCAAGGTGATGTGTTTTTTTCTTTAGGAGACTAATCTATCGGCTAGTTGCTGGGAATAAGGTAGCCATCCGTAGAGAGGGTAGTGGAGCATTACTCTAGGGGGGCACATGTCCGCTCCGCTATGATGGCCGCAATGCTTGCCTCGATACAAACGGTTTTGACCTGGTTCCGCTAGTTTTGGAGCTTGTGGATGGCGGCGGCGGCCCGCTTGGCGATTGCGGCCACGTCCCCGCTGAGGAGCTGGAGTTCCTAATTCGACTAGGGCAAGTGAAAATACCCATATATTAATATTGAACTTTTTTATTTTTCATAAGTTGGTTTATCATTAAATGTATGGTGCTCTTATTCATATATATACTCTTTGGTATACTATTTAGAAAACTACTTTTTTTGTTATAATTTTAACATTTAAATTTACTACAATTTTTTCGTACAATTATTGGATTTATCGTTACAAACATTTATAGCACTAAACTAAAAAAATTGTTGCAACTTTTGTATTACAATTATTGGATTTATCATTACAATTATTTGGTTGAAGTATATATATTGCCATAAATCAGCAAGCCATTATTTTCTCATTATTTTACCAATTAACGTATGCCCTTGAAGTGTTACACTATGTATGTCTGTATAATGTTACGGTAGTATCTTAAAATATCTACAGACCTTGGGTGCGTGTTTGTAGTGTATTTGAAACTAGCAAATAAGGCAAAGATATTTGGAGCACAAGACTATTAAGATTTAGTGGAACTAAGTAGATAATTCTAAATGACGTGACAAGCTAGGTGGCCATGGCCATGGCATGGCTGGGCGTCATGGCGCAACAGCTCTGGTGATGGTGGCGGCACCGACCTCGGGGTTGGTGGCGATCTAGATGGCTCCCTACCTAGTTCAAGGCATCTTTGCTGCAATCTTCGTCTTCTTGCACTAGCTGCTCCGGGGACACCCATATATAGGTCTCCTAGATCGAACTATGGCGATACGCGGCGCCGTTATGTACCTGGGGCATCGTTTTAGGAAGGGCTTTGAGGTGCAGTGGCGTGGTTCTTACCACATCGATAATGGTGGGTCTCAACGCCATGACACAGTATGATGGAGGACGCATGTTGAGGTGCGCCTGTTAAACCGGATGAGTGCTCTCGTTTCGCCTAGAGAGTGTCTCGGGGTTTTCGATATGTTCCCTATTTTTAGCTGGTGGATGGATTTCATTTTATTTCCAGGTATAAAGACTTATTGATATGAACTTCACCTATTGGCACGTCTATAGATGTTTTTTTTTTTGAACAAAGTGAGGCGCCAGGGGCGCCAATTTCATTCAGCTCAATCACAGATTACAGAGTGCAGTATATAGCCTGTCATGTTCAGAGATTGCAAAGAAGTGAAAATAGGACATGGCTTGTTGGAATGAGCTGAACAAATACATTTAAAGATAGGCTCTGATTTGTAGAGCCTTATGTGCACAGTCATCCGCCTCTTTGTTGAGCTTCCTGTTGATATGGTAAATGGCTGCTCGGAGATGAGTAGAAACCTGGCTGAATGAGTTGATGGCGTTCCTAATTTGCCACGGAACCATTTGGTCGACTAAAGAATTTGTTGTTGCCGCTTTCGCCAGAGTGAGGTTATCTGTGAGAAATTTTACTCCATGGAGCTGCAGAGAGTGTGCAAGGTTCGCTGCAAAGACAAGGGCCAAAGCTTCCGTTTGCAGTGGCGTGAAAACATGATCTGTTGACGATGCCTGGATCCTAACTTTGCAGTCCTTTTGCATTGTCTGAAGTTGAAGAAGGATTCCAATTCCTACCCGTGACCCAGTATGTGTTGTAGTGTCGTTGTTCTTCCAAGATGCATCTAAGAAAATCTTGTCTCCTTTAAGATGTAACACCGTTGTAATAGTGGAACCCTGCAAAGGAGAATTAACAGTAAAATCTTGGTCTTGAGGATCCTGATGGATCAGTTGATTCCCAGGGAGTTGCTTGTTCAAATAGCCTGCATTTTGGTTTTTCTTTTTACCAGGTTGATCCCTACCCCTGTTTCCCTGCATAACATCAGCCATCTCGAGATTTTGCATAATAGAATGGGCCCTAATATGGATCTGTGTTGGGAAAGTTTTTCCCCTGTTAAATAAGTTGTCATTTCTAGCTTTCCATAAGTACCACATGAAAGTTAGAATATTTGAAAGACTTGCATGTGGATGATTAATGTTAGTCAACTTAAGAATGACATCAGTAATGGTGGAAGCACTGTGAATCAAGCAGTCTATTCTGATATACCAAGGATGAGTAAACCAAGCAGCTCTAGCAAAGTTGCAAGTAAAAAAGAGATGCAAATCAGATTCTTCTAAGCCACATCTCGAGCATAGTTTGCTAATGTGTTTAGAATACTTGCCTGCTCGCAAACCAGTGGGAATAGCTTTGCTCAGTAGTCGCCAACCAAAAGTTTGCACCCTCGGTGTTACCTTTTTATTGCTCCATATTTTCTTCAGCAATTGCACTGTTGATTGATCAACCTGTCTTGGAGCTGGTTCACCATTTTCCTGCAAGTTAGCAAGACAAGCTCTATAGGCACTTTTAGTGTTACAAGTGCCAGAAGGAGTTAATTTCCAACAAAGCATATCTTGTTCATTCGCCTGAATAATAACTGTATTTTTTTATTTCAGTTGCAATTGGTTCCTGGAAAAGAGTGTCAATTAGTTGCTCATTCCAAGTATTCTGATTTTGCTTCCAAAGGTCCTTTACTTGAGCAGGATAATTGAAGTTCTCCGGTTGAATAATTAAGGCATCATAAATGTGGTTCCAACCAGGAAACCAAGGTGTACTCCAAACTGAAATATTTCCTTGGGTAATTTGATAGAAGGAGTGGGTTTTGAGGATGGGAAGCACTTTTAGAATGGAAGCCCAAAAAGCTGATTTTGGGGAGTTTGAGTTTGGGCGCCAAATAGATGAATCGGGGAAGTATTTGGATTTAAGAACCGAGTGTAGGAAGCAGTTCGGTTGATCAGCAATTCTCCATGCAGCCATAAGAATGAGAGCTTGGTTCATGGCCTGAAGGTTTCTGATGCCAAGACCACCTTCGTTTTTTGGAGTGCAAATGTCTTTCCAAGCTCTAAGGCATAGAGATTTGGCATTTGATTCTTCTCTCACTCCTGTCCACCAGAAGGTTCTAATAATAGTTGTGAGCTTAGTAATGAATTTTTTGGAGAAGAGAATATTTGACATGTAGTAAACCGGGATGGAAGCAAAAACAGATTTAATGAGTTCAAGTTTGGCTGCATGTGAAAGTCTGTCTGCTTTATAAGTACTGAGTTTGGACCTGAATTTGTCTAAAACAAAGTTGTACGCAGAAGCTCTATCTTTAGCTGGCAAAATAAGAGGGTGTCCAAGGTGAATGAAAGCATTATCCATTGTTGGAACTGGAAAAATATTAATAATGGATTGAGTTGTGGTTTGATCGACATGCTTGCTAAAAATTATACCTGACTTGCTCCAGTTGGGGGTTTGTCCCGATTGCCTACAAAAATCCTGCAAGATGCTCTTCATTCTTGTTGCTTCTTGAATTGTTGCTTCCCCACATATGAGTAAATCATCTGCAAAGAGGAGCGAGTGTATGGCGGGGCAATTTGGTCCAAGCATCACACATGTAAGGTTAGTTTGAGACATAGCTAGCTGCAAAGCAATCGAGAGATCATTTATGGCAAGAACAAATAAGTACGGGGATAAAGGACATCCTTGTCGAATGCCCCTATTCCCTCTGAACTTCGCGTACGGTTGACCATTAATGACCACAGAGAAGGTAGGCGACGAAACACATGCATGAATTAAATTAATGAAATGACCATGGAGCCCTTTACGTGCAAGAGCGGCGACAATGAAATCCCATTCTAATCTATCAAACGCTTTAGCCAAGTCAATTTTGAGCATGAAGGATTTGTTTTTCCAAGATTTTAAAGAAAAGGAGTGAGTTATTTCTTGAGCAATGATAATATTGTTGCTAATCCTTCTGCCTTCAATAAAAGTTTGTTGGGATGGATGAATATAATCCGGAAGATGCGGTTTGAGTCTATTAGCAAGGCATTTGGCAATAATTTCGTAGATGACATTACACAAACTGATTGGTCTATAATCAGCCGGAACTAAAGGAACTAGTTTTTTTGGGATAAGAGCAATATGAGTTTCATTTATGTGAGAAGGCATGATACCTGATTGGAAGAAATTTCTTACCAGTTGAACCACATCTTGTCCAATCCAGTCCCAAGTTGCTATGTAGAATTCGACATTAAATCCATCTGGGCCTGGTGATGCATTTCTTTTCATTACCTTTATTGTTTCCCAAACTTCCTGTTCATCTGGTACACTGTAAGTGTAGTCTTGGGTGTCTTGAGGGAGTTTTGTCCCCATGTAAGGCCTGCCATTGTTAGTATTTGTAGATGCAAATATTGATCTGAAATAATTCACAAAGGTGTTGCTCATTTTGTCAGGCATGAAATGAACAACATCATTCTCATCTTTGACTGAGATAATTGTGTTTCTCCTTTTTCTTTTTATGACTGCCCTATGAAAAAAGGAGGTATTTCTATCTCCATCTTTTGCCCATTGCTTCTTAGCCCATTGCATATAAAAATCTGTGAGTTTGGTTAAAGCTTGCTCATACCTGTTTGCCAAGCTCATTTGTATAGCTTGATCCTGTTGATGAACCGGCTTCATCTGAATTTGCCTCATCTGCTCCTCAAGTCCATCAATTTCCTGATTAAGCGGCTTCTTTTTCTTACACCATATCTTTAGAGCCCTGATGCGCGTAGATGTACACGTCCGTTGGGAACCCCAAGAGGAAGGTATGATGCGCACAGTGGCAAGTTTCCCTCAGTAAGAAACCAAGGTTTAATCGGACCAGTAGGAGTCAAGAAGCACGTTGAAGGTTGATGGTGGTGAAATGTGATGCGGCGCAACACCAGGGATTCCGGCGCCAACGTGGAACCTGCACAACACACACCAAAGTACTTTGCCCCAACGAAACAGTGAGGTTGTCAATCTCACCGGCTTCTGTAACAAAGGATTAACCGTATTGTGGGAAGATGATTGTTTGCAAGAAAACAAGTAAACAAGTAGAGATTGTATGCGATGTAAAGAATAGAACCGGGGTCCACAGTTCACTAGAGGTGTCTCTCCCATAAGATAAAAGCATGTTGGGTGAACAAATTACAGTGGGCAATTGACAAATAGAGAAGGGCATAACAATGCATATACATGATATGATAAATATAGTGAGATTTAATCGGGCATTACGACAAAGTACATAGACCGCCATCCAACCGCATCTATGCCTAAAAAGTCCACCTTCAGTTATCATCCGAACCCTTTCAGTATTAAGTTGCAAAAGCACAACACAAGTATGGTGCGTAATGTAATCGACAACTACATCCTTAGACATAGAATCAATGTTTTATCCCTAGTGGCAACAAGACATCACAACCTTAGAACTTTCTCACTGTCCCAGGTGTCAATGAAGGCAGAACCCACTATCGAGCATAAATACTCCCTCTTGGAGTTAAGAGCAAAAACTTGGCCAGAGCCTCTACTAATAACGGAGAGCATGCAAGATCATAAACAACACATAAACAATAGATTGATAATCACCATAACATAGTATTCTCTATTCATCGGATCCCGACAAACACAACATATAGTATTACAGATAGATGATCTTGATCATGTTAGGCAGCTCACAAGATCCAACAATGAAGCACAATTAGGAGAAGACGACCATCTAGCTACCGCTATGGACCCATAGTCCAGGGGTGAACTACTCACTCATCACTCGGAGGCGACCATGGCGGTGTAGAGTCCTCCGGGAGATGAATCCCTCTCCGGCAGTGCCGGAGGCGATCTCCGAATCCCCCGAGATGGGATTCACGGCGGCGGCGTCGAAGGTTTTCCGTATCGTGGCTCTCGACGGGGTTTCGCGACGGAGGCTATTTGTAGACGGAAGGGCAGGTCAAGAGGCGGCACGAGGCCCACACCATAGGTCGGCGCGGCCGGGCCCCGGCCGCGCGCCGTGGTGTCGCCACCTCGTGGCCCCACTTCGACTCTCCTTCGGTCCTCCGAAGCTTCGTGCAAAAATAGGACCCCGGCGTTGATTTCGTCCAATTCCGAGAATATTTCGTTACTAGGATTTCAAACCAAAAACAGCAGAAAAAAGAACTGGCTCTTCGGCATCTTGTTAATAGGTTAGTTCCAAAATGCGTAAATACGACATGTAATGTGCATAAAACATGTAGATATCATCAATAATGTAGCATGGAACATAAGAAATTATCGATACGTTGGAGACGTATCATCATCCCCAGCTTAGTTCTACTCGTCCCGAGCAGGTAAAACGATAACAAAGATAATTTCAAGTGACATGCCATCATAATCTTGATCATACTATTTGTAAACATATGTAACGAATGCAGCGATCAAAACAATGGTAATGACATGAGTAAACAAGTGAATCATAAAGCAAAGACTTTTCATGAATAGTACTTCAAGACAAGCATAAATAAGTCTTGCATAAGAGTTAACTCATAAAGCAATAAATCAAAGTAAAGGTGTTGAAGCAACACAAAGGAAGATTAAGTTTCAGCGGTTGCTTTCAACTTATAACATGTATATCTCATGGATATTGTCAACATAGAGTAATATAACAAGTGCAATATGCAAGTATGTAGGAATCAATGCACAGTTCACACAAGTGTTTGCTTCTTGAGGTGGAGAGAGATAGGTGAACTGACTCAACAATAAAAGTAAAAGAAAGGTCCTTCAAAGAGGAAAACATCGATTGCGTATTTGTGCTAGAGCTTTTATTTTGAAAACATGAAACAATTTTGTCAACGGTAGTAATAAAGCATATGAGTTATGTAAATTATATCTTACAAGTTGCAAGCCTCATGCATAGTATACTAATAGTGCCCGCACCTTGTTCTACTTAGCTTGGACTACCGGATCATCACAATGCACATGTTTCAAGCAAGTGTCACAAAGGGGTACCTCCATGCCGCCTGTACAAAGGTCTAAGGAGAAAGCTCGCATTTTGGATTTCTCGCTTTTGATTATTCTCAACTTAGACATCCATACCGGGACAACATGGACAACAGATAATGGACTCCTCTTTAATGCATAAGCATGTGGCAACAATTATTATTCTCATATGAGATTGAGGATATATGTCCAAAACTGAAACTTCAACCATGATTCATGGCTTTAGTTAGCGGCCCAATGTTCTTCTCTAACAATATGCATGCTCCAACCATTAAGGTGGTAGATCCCTCTTAGACAAGGACATGCATAGCAACTCACATGATATTCAACAAAGAGTAATTGATGGCGTCCCCAGAAGCATGGTTATCGCACAACAAGCAACTTAATAAGAGATAAAGTGCATAAGTACATATTCAATACTACGATAGTTTTTAAGGCTATTTTGTCCCATGAGCTATATATTGCAAAGGTGAATGATGGAATTTTAAAGGTAGCACTCAAGCAATTTACTTTGGAATGGCGGAGAAATACCATGTTGTAGGTAGGTATGGTGGACACAAATGGCATAGTAGTTGGCTCAAGGATTTTGGATGCATGAGAAGTATTCCCTCTCGATACAAGGTTTAGGCTAGCAAGGTTATTTGAAGAAAACTCAAGGATGAACCGGTGCAGCAAAACTCACATAAAAGACATATTATAAACATTATAAGACTCTACACCGTCTTCCTTGTTGTTCAAAACTCAATACTAGAATTATCTAGACCTTAGAGAGACCAAATATGCAAACCAAATTTTAGCAAGCTCTATGTATTTCTTCATTAATGGGTGCAAAGTATATGATGCAAGAGCTTAAACATGAGCACAACAATTGCCAAGTACCACATTATCCAAGACATTTTAGAATTACTACATGTAGCATTTTCCAATTCCAACCATATAACAATTTAACGAAGAAGAAACTTCGCCATGAACATTATGAGTAAAGCCTAAGGACATATTTGTCCATATGCAACAGCGGAGCGTGTCTCTCTCCCACAAAGTGAATGCTAGGATCCATTTTATTCAAACAAAAACAAAAACAAAAACAAACCGACGCTCCAAGCAAAGAACACAAGATGTGACCGAATAAAAATATAGTTTCAGGGGAGGAACCCGATGATGTTGTCGATGAAGAAGGGATGCCTTGGGCATCCCCAAGCTTAGACGCTTGAGTCTTCTTAAAATATGCAGGGATGAACCACGGAGGCATCCCCAAGCTTAGAGCTTTCACTCCTCTTGATCATAGTATATCATACTCCTCTCTTGACCCTTGAAAACTTTCTTCACACCAAACTTCAAGCAAACTCATTAGAGGGTTAGTGCACAATTAATAATTCACATGTTCAGAGGTGGCACAATCATTCTTTACACTTCTGGCATTGCTACCGAACATTAATGGATCAAAGAAATTCATCCAACATAGCAAAAGAGGCAATGCGAAATAAAAGGCAGAATCTGACAAAAACAGACAGTTCGTAAAGACGAATTTTAAAATGGCACCAGACTTGCTCAAATGGAAAAACTCAAAACTAATTAAAGTTGCGTACATATCTGAGGATCACGCTCGTAAATTGGCAGATTTTTTCGAATTTTCTACAGAGACTTGTGCCCAGATTCGTGACAGACAGCAATGCTGTTTCTGCGCAGCGATCCCAAATATAACATCAACTTTGACATAGAAACTTTACTTGGCACAAAAACATGATAAGGAGAGGTTGCTACAGTATTAAACAACTTCCAAGACTCAAATATAAAATAAAGTACTGTAGTAAAAACATGGGTTGTCTCCCATAAGCGCTTTTCTTTAACGCCTTTCAGCTAGGCGCAGAAAGTGCAGTAATATCAAGAGTAGAAGCATCAACATCATAATTTGTTCTAATAATAGAATCAAAAGGCAACTTCATTCTCTTTCTAGGGAAGTGTTCCATACCTTTCTTGAGAGGAAATTGATATTTAATATTACCTTCTCTCATATCAATAACAGCACCAACAGTTCGAAGAAAAGGTCTTCCCAACACAATAGGACAAGATGCATTGCATTCGATATCCAAGACAACAAAATCAACGGGGACAAGGTTATTGTTAACCATAATGCGCACATTATCAATCCTCTCCAAAGGTTTCTTTTCATCGGCAAGATTAACATCCAAATAACAATTCTTCAATGGTGGCAAGTCAAGCATAACATAAATCTTTTTAGGCATAACAGAAATACTTGCACCAAGATCACATAAAGCATTACATTCAAAGTCATTGAATTTCATTTTAATGATGGGCTCCCAACCATCTTCTAACTTTCTAGGAATAGAAGTTTCAAGTTTTAGTTTCTCTTCTCTAGCTTTTATGAGAGCATTTGTAATATGTTTTGTAAAGGCTAAATTTATAGCACTAGCATGGGGATTTTTAGCAACTTTTTGTAAGAACTTTATAACTTCAGAGATGTGGCAATCATCAAAATCTAAATCATTATGAGCTACAGCAATGGGATCATTGTTCCCAAGGTTGGAAAAAATTTCAGCAGTTTTATCACAAGCAGTTTTAGCAATTTCAGGCAGTTTTGTACGCTTTGCACTAGGAGTAGAAACATTGCCAACACCAATTATTTTACCATTGATAGTAGGAGGTGCAGCAACATGTGAATCATTATCATTACTAATGGTGGTAATAGTCCAAACTTTAGCTACATTATTCTCTTTAGCTAATTTTTCATTTTCTTCTCTATCCCACCTAGCACGCAATTCAGCCATTAATCTTATATTCTCATTAATTATAACTTGGATGGCATTTGCTGTAGTAGTAATCTTATTATCAATATCATTATTAGGCATAACTTTCAATTTTAATAGATTAACGTCAGAGGCAAGTCTATCAACTCTAGAAGCAATAATAGCAATTTTATCAAGCTTTTCCTCAACAGATTTGTTAAAAGCAGTTTGTGTACTAATAAATTCTTTAAGCATAGCTTCAAGACCAGAGGGTACACTCCTATTATTGTTGTAAGAATTCCCATAAGAATTACCATAACCATTACCATTAGCGGAAGGATATGGCCTATAGTTATTACCAGAGTTGTTCCTATAAGCATTGTTGTTGAAATTATTATTTTTAATGAAATTCACATCAACATTTTCTTCTTGAGCAACCAATGAAGCTAAAGGAACATTATTTGGATCAACATTAGATCTACCATACACAAGCATATACATAATCACATCAATCTTATCACTCAAGGAAGAGGTTTCTTCAACAGAATTTACCTTCTTACCTTGTGGAACTCTTTCCGTGTGCCATTCAGAGTAATTTATCATCATATCATCAAGAAGTTTTGTAGCCGCCCCAAAGTGATGGACATAAAGGTACCTCCAGCAGCTGAATCCAATAAATTCCGCGAAGAAAAATTTAGTCCTGCATAGAAGGTTTGGATGATCATCCAACTAGTCAGTCCATGGGTTGGGCAATTCTTTACCAAAGTTTTCATTCTCTCCCATGCTTGAGCAACATGTTCAGTATCTAATTGCTTAAAATTCATTATGCTACTTCTCAAAGATATAATTTTAGCGGGAGGATAATATCTACCAATAAAAGCATCTTTACATTTAGTCCATGAATCAATACTATTCTTAGGCAAAGATAGCAACCAATCTTTAGCTCTTCCTCTTAATGAGAAAGCAAACAATTTCAATTTAATAATATCACCATCTACATCCTTATACTTTTGCATTTCACATAGTTCAACAAAATTATTAAGATGGGCAACATCATCATCAGAACTAACACCAGAAAATTGATCTCTCATAACAAGGTTCAGTAAAGGTGTTTAATTTCAAAGAATTCTGTAGTAGCAGGTGGGGCAATAGGTGTGCATAGGAAATTATTATTATTTGCGTTTGTGAAGTCACACAACTTAGTATTTTCAGGGGTATTCATTTTAGCAACAGTAAATAAAGCAAACTAGATAAAGTAAATGCAAGTAACTAATTTTTTTTGTGTTTTTGATATAGAGAGCAAGACAAGAAATAAAGTAAAACTAGCAACTAATTTTTTTGTGTTTTGTTTAGGTGCAGCAAACAAAGTAGTAAATAAAATAAAGCAAGACATAAACAAAGTAAAGAGATTGAGAAGTGGAGACTCCCCTTGCAGCGTGTCTTGATCTCCCCGGCGCAGAAATTTGCTTGATGCGCGTAGATGTACACGTCCGTTGGGAACCCCAAGAGGAAGGTATGATGCGCACAAAGTTTTCCAAGAAACCAAGGTTTAATCGGACCAGTAGGAGTCAAGAAGCACGTTGAAGGTTGATTGTGGCGAAATGTGATGCGGCGCAACACTAGGGATTCCGCTAACGTGGAACCCGCACAACACAACCAAAGTACTTTGCCCCAACGAAACAGTGAGGTTGTCAATCTCACCGGCTTGCTGTAACAAAGGATTAACCGTATTGTGTGGAAGATGATTGTTTGCAAGAAAACAAGTAAACAAGTATTAAGAGATTGTATGCGATGTAAAGAATAGAACCGGGGTCCACTCACTAGAGGTGTCTCTCCCATAAGATAAAAGCATGTTGGGTGAACAAATTACAGGCAATTGACAAATAGAGAATGGCATAACAATGCATATACATGATATGATAAATATAGTGAGATTTAATCAGCATTACGACAAAGTACATAGACCGCCATCCAACCGCATCTATGCCTAAAAAGTCCACCTTCGGTTATCATCCGAACCCCTTTCGTATTAAGTTGCAAAGCAACAGACAATTGCATTAAGTATGGTGCGTAATATAATTGACAACTACATCCTTAGACATAGAATCAATGTTTTATCCCTAATGGCAACAAGACATCACAACCTTAGAACTTTCTCACTGTCCCTGTGTCAATGAAGGCATGAACCCACTATCGAGCATAAATACTCCCTCTTGGAGTTAAGAGCAAAAACTTGGCCGAGCCTCTACTAATAACGGATAGCATGCAAGATCATAAACAACACATAAACAATAGATTGATAATCACCATAACATAGTATTCTCTATTCATCGGATCCCGACAAACACAACATATAGTATTACGATAGATGATCTTGATCATGTTAGGCAGCTCACAAGATCCAACAATGAAGCACAATTAGGAGAAGACGACCATCTAGCTACGCTATGGACCCATAGTCCAGGGGTGAACTACTCACTCATCACTCCGGAGGACCATGGCGGTGTAGAGTCCTCCGGAGATGAATCCCCTCCGGCAGGTGCCGGAGGCGATCTCCCGAATCCCCGAGATGGGATTGCGGCGGCGGCGTCTCTGGAAGGTTTTCCGTATCGTGGCTCTCGGGGGTTTGCGACGAGGCTATTTGTAGACTAAGGGCAGGTCAAGAGGCAGACGAGGCCCACACCATAGGTCGGGCCAGGGCCTGGGCCGCGCGCCGCCCGTGGTGTCGCCACCTCGTGGCCCCACTTCGACTCTCCTTCGGTCCTCTGGCTCGTGCAAAAATAGGACCCGGGCGTTGATTTCGTCCAATTCCGAGAATATTTCGTTACTAGGATTTCTGAAACCAAAACAGCAGAAAACAGAACGGCTCTTCGGCATCTTGTTAATAGGTTAGTTCCAGAAAATGCGTAAATACGACATATAATGTGCATAAAACATGTAGATATCATCAATAATGTAGCATGGAACATAAGAAATTATTGATACGTTGGAGACGTATCAAGCCCCTGCAAGGTGTTTTGTTCTAGCAGAAAATGGTTTATTAGCAGTTGAGAGCCAGTGCCCTTTGACATAACCTTGGAAGTCGCTTTCTTTAATCCACCAGTTCTCAAATTTAAAGGAGCGTTTGATTTTTCGAACAGGACCATCCGTAGAAAGAAGAACAGCGGCATGATCACTAAGAGTGTGAATTATAGGCATGTTATAAACATTGGATATAGGAAAAGCATCACACCATTCTACATTGACCAAGCAACGATCTAATCTTTCGAAAAGAGGTTTGGAAGCAAATCTTCTATTTGTCCAAGTGTAAGTAGGTCCACTATAGCCCAAATCAAAGAAACCACAATTTTTAACAAGAGCACGAAAGGCATACATACGACTTCGATTTAATTTAGCAGAGCTCTTGTCCATATCATACAAAAGATCATTTAAGTCTCCCATGCATAATATTGGAAGGCTATGATTATCATACACAAAAGCAGCAACTTCTTCCCATATAGCACTAGTTTTACTGTGGTAAGGATCACCATAAACACATACTAAACCAAACCTAACATTACTAGTAGTATGCATAGCCGTGGCTAGGATTACATGGAAATTAGAGGTATGTACATCCATTTGAAGATCATCACTCCACATCAACCAAAGCCCACCCGACCATCTTCGAGAGGGCACTACAAAGCTATTGTTCATATTAAACCTAACATTAAGATCAGAAGATTTGACTTTAGAGGATTTAATTTCAGAGATGAAAATTACCTGAGGTTTTGCAGAATGTATCATCCTGGCAAGATGCATCATTTTCTCACTGCTGAGGCTCTTGCCCATGCCTCCGCAGTTCCATCCTAAAGCCTTCATGGCGCCCGTGGCGCCTCAGGGCCTGGCGCCAAATGCCCATCATCAAGTTCCATTGCTCGTGCTCCCTGATTCTGTTGAACATTGTCCGACTGACGCTGAAAATAAGCTTCAGTAGGGGTATGAGATTGAATGTCATCATCACATTCCTTCTGATATCTGGTATCACGATTGGCAATAGGAGAATTCTGATTCATGTTGTTCGTCGCGAACCATCTGAGGAGGCGAGAAAACTCCATACCTAGAGTCATGTGTGCTCACTGATGAAGCTGGTGAAATCGGTCGCAGTGGCCATGGATCTTGTTCTGGTGGTGATGGAGTGGCTGAATAAGATCTTGCAGGCGATCTGCTATGTGAGTGAGGGTAGGGGTATCCCAGGTGATCCAGATTGCTACGCCTACCTCTGCGATGAGGCCCGCCTTGATCCATCTGGTTGGTGCCTGCATGACGTGTCCAAGTTGCAGCTCCATACTGATACCTAGTAATCCCTTGTGCAGATGTGAGCTGATTTCCAGCCTGGGATGGATCTGGAATGTCCCATCCAGTAGGCCTACGGCGAGGCCTGCTCCCTGCTGCGGTGTAGTCGGCTCCAGGAGTTGATCCGGCAGGATTTGTTGCCACACTCCCATCGCCAATTGCTGGCGATGATGTCCTTCTCTGGTTCAGATGCCCTCCTCCTCTATCTCCAATCTCTCCTCCTCCAGGGAAAGCTGCTCGAGCGGCGGCATTCAGTTCAGAAGATGTGTCGGCGTTGACCCGCGTCTGGCCGGGTGGGATTGGGATAGTGTCGAGTGGCAGCATGTTGCCGGATTGTGGCTGGGGGTGGGCCGCTGAGATTGTGGAAGGGATCTGCTGCGACTGCTGTTGCCGGGTTTCGTCATGGGTTGCCGCTGCCGGAGGTGTCGCCCTTTTTGCAAGTGGCGGCGAATTTGGAGATGGGAATTGAGCAGGGCGTTTTGGAGAGAGTTTCTGCATAGGCGGAAAAGATTCTGTGTTTTCTGACATAGGAATTGGGGCGGAAGGGACCTGAGGTGTATTGTTTGCGTTGTGATCCATGGAGAATTGTAGGGGGGCATGGTAGTAAGCTGGGGGATTTGACTGGAGTTATGCTGCAGCAGAGCTGGGTTTTCAGTCATGGAGGAAGGAATTGTACTTCTTTGCTGATTGTTAGTATTTGGGATTGAGGACGAGGCATTAGGCTGCCCCACTTGTTGTGCTATTACTTGAGGGTCCAAACGTGGGCTATTTTGTTGACCCAAAAGTAGCCCATGTCTAGCCTGAATTATATCTCCTGTACTAGCTTCTACTGTTTTGATTTGTGTGTTCCCACTTGCCAAATCATTCACCGTGGTGATATTTTGTTTTGGAGCTGGAAATTCTTCGACTGTAGTAGATGGTACTTCAATGGTTCTGACATGAGTAGGCAAATCCCGACTTTTTTGTTGCGGTAAAAATTGAGATCTGCCTAGATGTCCAGCATGCATTGCACTTGCCATCAATTTCCCTTGCTGCCTGCCTGCATAAACGGTGTGTGGAATGTTGGCGAGTGTCAAGTCGGTTTGACCTGTATTAACTGTCTCTTTTCTTGGACCAAGATGCACTTCCCCTGCAACATTTATCCTGTTCATCTGATTTGGTGCTGGTTCTGAAACTTACTTTTTTCCCTTTGGATCTTCAGCAAACATACGCTGCAATCTGCTAAGAATAGCATTTCCTCTTTGATTGGTTCCTGCATTGACCATTCTAGCATCCACTATAACTTGAGCAGGGACAAGATTTTCATCAATTACCCAAGGTCCAAATCTCTGAACTGGAATATCTGAAGTTGTTTGCCTGTTCTTGTCTCTGTCAGAAATAAGATTGTTCCTAATGGTACAATTCCGCATATTATGAAACATGATTCCACAGAAGAGGCAAATCCTTCCAATCTTTTCATAATGCAGATATGCTAAGCCAGAAGAATTATCAGCATAGGAGACAATTGCTCTATCCTTTATAGGCTTGTTTACATTTAACTTGGCTGTTCCCCAGATGTAGTCCTGCTTTGCGAACAAATTTGCTTCTTGCAGTATGTGAAATTCTGATACTTGTCCCACTTGATTCAGAATGTCTGCTAGCAGACTAATAGATCTTCTATTTGTAGGTATTCCATAGGCTCTTATAGTGACTAAAATGAACTCAAACTTGTAATCCGTACTAGAATTTGCACCATCATTTGGATCAAACCAGTCCATTAGAAAATTATCTGAGCCCATTTTCCATGGTTGCCTACTAAAAACCGAAACCATATCCTCTTGAGATCTGAAGTGTGCTATGAATACAGTACTAGATACCTGGGATATGGCGTAGTACTTATCTCTCCATGCTCTGCTCATCGATTGATTGACAGCCTGCTGAGATATGCTTCTTGGTGTTCCTCCCGTGCAAGCCACTTTCATTAGGAGACAGAATGAGAAGTCCAGATCCTCTTGTTGCATCAACTGACTGTTGTGGACTCTGCATAACCCTGGCTCTGTGAGACTCATAGAGGAACGTGAAGCGCAAGAAGGGAGCACTGTATCAAAGTCTCATCATAGTCACCGTGCTCCTGCTGAAAGCCACGAGCCACAAGACGCGCTTTATAGCGCTCAAGAGATCCATCAAAGCGAGTCTTAATTTTATAGACCCACTTACACGTGATAGGACGAACACCAAAGGGGGAGAAACAAGATCCCAAGTGCCAGTGCGCTCAAGCGCAGCGATCTCAGCCATGGCAAGCTGCCATTCAGGATGACGCTCGACATCCCGATAAGAAGTCGGCTCGGAAACGACAGAAAGACCATACGACTAGGAGAGTAACGAGTGGAGCACGACGCCGACGAACAGGCCGTGAAGGGGGAAGGTCATCGCGGAGGACAACTCATCGAAGAAGAGGAAGAAGGGACAACATCGAAGGATCCGAAACCGAGAACGAGGAGTACTAGGTGGACTAGACGGAGGAGAGGATGGCGCCGAAGGGGCGCATCAGACTATGAGGGGGAGGAGACGGGATAGCAGGCATCCGAAAAAGAAGAAAAGAGATATCATCCACCGGATAAGTACCCGAGGTGGGACGAGGATAGAAGGGACGCGTCTCATCAAACGTGACATCACGAGAGATGCGCAGCCGACGACCAACGGGGTCCCAACAGCGATAGCCCTTATGCTCATCACTGTATCCGAGAAAAACACACTCAACAGACTGAGCGGTCAGCTTGGTGCGATCGCGAGGAGGGAGAAGAACATAGCAAACGCAACCAAATAAACGAAGTGTCGAGTAATCTGGAGAGCAACCAGAAAGACGCTCGAGAGGAATGCCACCTTGAAGGGCAGCAGAAGGCTGAATGTTAATGAGGTAAGTCGACGTAGTGACAGCCTCAGCCCAGAAATGCGGCGGAAGAGAGGAAGCAATCATCATAGCACGGGTAGTCTCAAGAATATGACGATGCTTACGCTCGGCGACACCATTTTGAGCATGGGCGCCGGGACACGAGAACTGGCAAGGGTGCCCTGCTCAGCAAGAACACCACGTAGGTGCTGGGAGATATACTCGCAGAGTCAGCACGAAACACACGAATAGGCGTGGAATATTGAGTACGAACCATGGCTGCAAAACGCTGATAAATAGAAAGCACCTCACTGCGAGAGTGCATAAGAAACAACCAGGTGTATCGCGAAAAATCATCAATAAACAAAATATAGTATCGATGACCCCTTTCGAAGGAAAGGGAGCCGGACCCCAAACATCCGAATGAACTAAATCAAAAGGTCGCTGAGATACGACGCACTAGTAGGATAGGGAAGTTGAATCTGTTTGCCTAGCCTACAACCCCGACACGAATGCAAAGACACATCTCCCGAGACAGACCCGAAGACCACGACGAACTAATGACGATAAACGGGAGCCACAGAGGTGACCCACCGATGATGCCACGCTGAAAAGATCCAAGGACAAAGAATCGCAGAGAACCGCAGATGAAGTGGCAGAGAAGGAACGCGAAGCCGTCTAACTCCCGAGCCCCGGGACTCAAGGCTGCGAGGGCCAGCTCCAACCAGGGCCTGTACGACGGTCCTGAACAGCACAAGAATCAGCGTCAAGAATGACGCGACAACCAGAATCGTAAGCTGACTAGCGGAAAACAGGTTCATCTTAAGACTAGGAACATGGGAAACATCAGAACAGAGAAGAGGTAGTAGAAAGGGTGCCTCGACGGAAACAGGGAGAGAGGTACCATCACCGTGAGAACACGAACAGAGAAACAAGAGAGCGAAGAGCAGAAAGAATAGAAGACGCAGAGGTCATATGAAAAGAAGCTCCGAATCCGATACCACGGGGATAACGTACCGATCTGTGGAAGGTGGTGGTCGCGCTGTGCCGAAGAGCCACGAACCAGAGATTCGTCGAGGAAGAGCCTGTACCACGAGCGGACCACGAAGACCACGGATAATGTCCCGATCGATAGCGCAACAAGAAGATCCTGAAGAACCCGACGACGAGTAAGATGCGGCGGGCGTAAGCTGGGATCCCTCCGGCAAGTGGAGATAGTGTGGCTGTGCCTGCCACAGTAGGTGCATGGAGGTGATGTCGAACCACGAGGCTGCTGGGGCTGACGCTGACCCTGGAATGGAGGAGTAGGAAGTATCGGCAGTCGGAGACCGCAACGAAGCCGGCGGAGGAGGGCCACGAGCGGGCACAAAGGACCACGAGCAAGAAGAACGAGGGAACCTCAAGAAGACCAAGACCACGAAGACGAGTCTCCTCAGCACGAAGCTCAGCAAGGACCTCGAGAGCGGAACACGACCACGGGCAAGCCCGGCGGCTCAAACTCCTTACGGAGCCGCGACAAGAACTCAAAAACGCGCCGAGACTCCGATCCGCGCGCACGTCGATAGCAGGACAGTGGCACACACAAACGGAGAGAATCAGTCGACGCCAAATAGCAGCACTCCGAGTGTAGAACTCATCAATAGTAGAATCACCCTCTTGAAGGGCATGCTCCGGGACCACGACAAAAAGAGCATCACCGACGGCTGATAGCGCCGACGAAGAAAAGCCCACGAGCGGTGGGAAGACCCATAAACTCAGCAGCATACGAGGCAGAACACTGGAGGTGAGAACAGCAGCAGACGAGCATCCTCATCTATCCACCGAGTGTACTCAGTCAGATCCCGCCGTAAGTCGCAACGCAGAGAGTGGTCCTGGACCTTCCGGTCATAATCAGCCGAGCAGTGTCATCGCACTCTTGGCTGCATCCTTATCCGCCCGAGTAGCATCGGGGGCAAGGGCAACAGGTGGCGGTGCAACAGGCACCGTAGGAGCAACGGGGAGCGGCGGACAGGAGACCTCGCCAGAAAACACACCCCAAAGACGAAGACCATGCATATGGACGCGCATGAAGGCAGCGAAATCAGGGTAATTCGCGCCATCAAAAATCACCGGGCAGCGAGGGATCACAACATAGCCCGAGGAAGACATAGCTCTATCTTTTTTTTTTTGCTTTTTTTTAGATCAAGTCAACTGCCACGAGCAAGGGCCACGAACAGGAGAGACCACGAGCGGCAGCCACACGCGGGAAGATGGGCCGAACGGGCGGGGCTGGAGGCGGCCTTGCAGGAGCTAGGCTGGCGCGCCGAAGAAGATCAGGAGCGGACGGATCCTGGCGGCTCTGCAGGAGCGGGGCGGGCCAGATCGGCTGGAGCACGGCCGAACGTGAATCGGCCGGGCGAGCGTGGGGAATCCGCAGAGTTGGGCGAGCTGGAGGAATTCCTGGCGGGAGCGGAATCGATCGGGCGTGGAGCGGCCAGATCGCGGCCGGGAGGGCGGGGCGGGGCAGAGTCGGGCGGGAGGTCGATGGAGAGCAGCCTAGTGTTGAGGAAGAAGCAGATCGGAAGAAGCCGGGCAAATCGAGAACGGAGGACAGACGGGCGACGGAACAAGTAAAATCGGCCGGGGATTTAGAGGATCAACTTTGCTCTGATACCATGTTAGAGCCAATATGCTTGTTGTATTACCAGGGGGTCAAAGGCCACAATATATAGTACATGTACAGGTGCACATATGCAGAAAGCCCCTAACATATGGGGAAACTACAATAGACAAATATATACATCTAACAGATGAATCTAGATCGAGAGGCTAAATAGATGGTAGAGAGGAAGGGGAGGATGAGAGATTGAAGGATTAGCTAGATGGGAACGGAAGATCTGGGTGGAAGATGATCTATAGATTGCTAGAGCGGCATTTCGCCAGTCGCCATAGAGGACCTATCGAGGAGTCCGTCGTGTGTCCAGTTCTATAGATGTTGTGTAGATGCTTCTTGTTTTGGTATACGTTCTCTGTTGTCCTTTGTTTAATAAATTAATTTTAAAAATTGAATGCATCTTTTCGATGTAGAAGCCGCGAATCTCATCAATCATATATGTGAACTGCCAACTATGAGCATGCCCCTAAATTCCAATATACAAAGTGCCAACTAGTAAGTTTGTCCTTAAATAATCTCTTCCAATTTCGCACCTAGGCGATGCTTGTTTTTAAAATATTCTCTTCTTGTTCTTGGTGATAAGTATTTAGTCATTATTATTCATTTAACTTATGGTATGTGACATATGTTTTTATATTAAAGCATGCATGAATATCTAGAATTCAGAATTTATAAGTGGCATTATGTTTTATACGTTATTTACGTTGATTATAACCAGTTTTAGAAATGGACAACACGGTTACAGGTGCAAGTGGAATCCCGCCAAAATCCTACTTATAGTTTATTTTAATATTTCTATTGTAAATTTATGATCAAAATTTTGCATGATAAATATCAAAATAAATTATAAGTGGGATTTTAGCGAGACCCCACTTAGACACCTTAAGCAGGGGTGTCTCACTGTTGAGCTATGATGCACTTACTGGCCCCTCTCCACTGGTTGCACAACCCGAGTCAACACTTAAGGACAAGCAATGTGATTTTTAGAGACGGAAACATCGGCTCGTACCACCGTACGCTGGGCCGGAATGAAACGCCTCCGCGACTCAAACTCCGGCTGAGGAAATCCGTCGCCGCCGCACCGCATAGGCTTTGCCCGGCGACACCCCTGGCGGTGGCGGGAGGGAATGGCGAGGAAGGGGAGAGCTAGAGGAATCGACGGTGACCGTCTGACACGGCGCGGCACCGTCGTGCAGGTGTGGGAGGGTAAGCGAGGAGGGAGATGGTTGTGCCCTCGTTTTACGTGTTTTTTTGTTTGATTAAGAATTGTTTTAAATAGATAAAAATTGTTTGTATGAAATTAGTATCATTAAAATGTTCTTTTCAATACGAATCCAACGATACTAATTACATATAATATAATCAAGATTTTGTTGCTCAATTTTTATGGTTAAAATTCGTCTTAAAATACGTGTGCGCCTTATTCCTTGAAACGGAGGTAGTATAAGATGAACCACAAGGGTTGCCACATAGAACTTACTTCCGGTGTGCTTTTTTGCACACATAGTGGATGCCCTTAGAGGCAACAATTAGCTACACTACTGAACTTGCTCGCAAGACTAACACGTTGAACTTCATGAATATGAATTGGACTAGCAAGTTCGCAATTCTCACAAATATATTGTATAATCTAGGTACATCATATTCCCTCCATTTTATATTATCTTTATATTTTTAACCAATTATTTAAGATGATATGAATAAATATATATAAGCAAATGTAAATAATATGATAGTACATTACATTAGTGTACTAATGATATTATTTTAATATTCTAAATAATAATATGCTTTTACATATAATTGATTAAACTTAGCAAATTTATCTTTGACCAAACCTTATACTAGGAGTAATATTAAACAACATTTCAAAAATAGGAGTTATATTAAACAAATGGAGTACTCACCAAAACTCAACTAAAAATTAAAGAAATAACGTAAATTTACAAATAAAACTTTAGCATTTTTTAAATAACCTAACAAGTGGTCATATTATTTATGAAATTTTATAGAGATATGTTTCGACTCAGTGTATACGTGTGAGTTTTTTTCCAAGGTTGTATAAAACAAAACACAGAAGAAAAAAAGATATTTTCTAGCATTGATGAAGTTTGTGTGTGCGGAATCTAGATTTTATTTCGTGAGGTTTGGATCCCTGGTCGAGATTTTAAAACACAACGCCCCTGGGTTCAAATTATGATTTCTCCGCCCGTGAACACAACTTTTTGACCCGTGATGTATTGCATCTGCCTCTGGTTCGTGCGGAGTAAACTTCCGTTCTCCAGTTGATGTGAGACTGACGGAAGAACTCATGCGTGAGTACGAAAGTTACTCTCTCACGAACCTGACTATATCAAAGGCACGATAACGATGGGAAATCGATTTTGGCTCATAGGAACTCATGCGTGAGCATATGAACCGTTGCATGAAAATATATTTTAAAGTGTTATAAAATTCGTAATAAAATTTTGCATGTACATATAGATATTTATGTTTGTACATAAGTTTTCAGAAAAAAATTATTTTTTCGGTGGCTCCTGTAAAAAAGATAAAATTTGATGCTACAACACGACTACGTATAGGATATTTTTATCTTTTTTGTACATGCCACATAAAATGTTGTTTTTTCACAAAAACTTATGTACGAACATAAAATGTCACGATGTACACCATAAATTTTATTTCAGAATTTTTTAATATTTTTAAAATTGTTTTTTAATTATTTTTTATAATGGGGGCAAATGCTCCTATGAGCCAAAACGCCTCCTCCGATAACGATGATGTTTTTTATATTTTGTCATCTGCAATGCTTGCTGACGTTGAGCTGAGTACATTAGCATTAGCTTGAAAACAAAAGAAAGCATTACGAAAGTAATCCTTCCATTATATATTACTAGTATTACTTACCGCCGATTTAAATATATCTGTATTTTTTTTCTTTGAAAAAGGGCGTTTTGTTACTTCAGAGTTTGACGTAATACACTCGGCCTCTGCATAGCTAGGATGCACACAACCGTTCGCGGATACAACCAAACATAAAAGGTTCGACTGAAAGTATAGCTCTCATACAAAGGTGAGCAAATCATGGTGAAGGAGCCGCAATCCTCAGCCTATGCAGCCACCCATGTTAGATATATCTGTATATACAATGTAGTACTGCAACAAGCCAACAAGAATACCTCGAGTCTACAGAGCCCAGGTCTCAAAAATGAAACAAACACAAAACGTGAAGAGAAACCGTCTCAATTCTAGTTGGCTCGCATAATTACTCTTTGGCATGCAAAATCTCTTGGTTTACTGCAATTTGTACCTTTCCCAAAAGTATTCATGTCACAATTATGTTCACCAAATGACATGATTTCACAATGTAGTTCACATTTTCTCTCGAATACTTCACAAGAGGATAGGTGCCGCGTCGTGGAGGTGGCTCGGCTGGTCATGGTCGTTGGTGCGGCGCTAGGCGGCCAGCGAGTGAACTTCGGCTTGGCGGCGGTCAGGCGCAGCCGAGTGACCATGGTGGCGGGGGGGGCATGGTCGCCAGAGCATGCCCGGCGGCACCCTCACGGCCTAGATCTGGGCCCTTTGGGCACCATTTGGACCTAGACGGGCTGCCTCAACAAGGTGTCCGTGCCCTGGTGGATGGAGGAGTGGAACTGGTGACAGGGTGGCGGAAACAGTGGCATACCTGCTGCAGTGCGGTGGTGGGACTTTACGGGCCTAATTTGGGCCCAACAGGGCTAGTAATGGCATGGTGGCTGGCGTGTCCCTACTGCCGCATCCAGCTGGCTACCGCTGTCAGCGGTGGAGGTCGTTATCTCCTGCGTGCTACTGTGTTGCCACCCCTAGCTGGTGTTTCCTCTTCTCGGTCTTATCAGCCCCGCAACCTGGGTCACGATGAGACGACGATGGTAACTACAAGACCGCGGTGGCGTGTGCTGGTGGGTTTTGCAAGATTGGTGGAGTGCTACACATCGCCCGAAAGTGTGGCTTTATGGCGGCCGTGAGAAATCCTTGTCATTTCGGCACCGATGCGCTGGCGCTTGTGGGTGTCGCCACCCTTCCTTAAGGGTGTCGGGTGTACCTCTTCCCCACATCTCGTGGCGTATCGGAGGAAACCCTAGAACCTGCCAAGGCATTAGCGTTGTTGTCGTCACTTTCCTAGAGTTTTCAGTTCGAAACGGTTTTGGTTTGCCACATACCATCCATGTTCACACAGATTCCATCCGCGCTGGTGGCTGAGGCAAAAGTTCGCGTCCACGTCTGCCTGATTATACGTAGAGTCCCGTAGTTTGTGTTCGAGCAGGAGTCTGCCAGCGAGACGTGTTCGGGTCGGAGTGCAAGCCGAATCCTAACAGCAGCCGCCCGCACGATATCTGGCTCGCCATGTCGCTGGTCGCCACCAGCGTCGTCGTCGGAGCCCGCGCCTCCCAGTGTTCCTCCTCCGCCTCGTCCTCAGCCCGCCTGCTCCCGGCCCTCGCCCGCCGCACCCGCGCGTACAGGTCCCTCATGACGCCGGCGGCGGCGGGTTCCGGCAGGGCGCGTCTCCAGGTGCGCGCAGCCAGGCTGGAGTCCACCGGCGTCTCCGTGGGCTTCCGCGCCCCGCAGTTCGAGGTCGGCTCAACTTCTTCTTTGCTGATTACCAATTTCCTGCCAGCCAAGACTAAAGCCCGATGCTCATGTGATGTCCTTTGTGGTTTCTTGTTGCTGATCGTGCAGCTTCCTGAGCCCGTGACCGGAAAGATCTGGACACTGGATGACTTCGAGGGTAGCCCTGCTTTGCTGGTCAGTGCGTGCTTCTGGGATAATTTCTCCTATAGATGCATTCTTCTTATTTTGAGTGAGATTACATGCTTTCTGTTCAACCTCTTGTCCGTGTTACCTTCATGCTTCATTTAGCTAGCCCGAGCCAGTGAATACACATCCCTAACTCAGTATGACCATAAGAATATCTTCCAAATCTTTCCGGTCCTTGACCCCTGGGGGTTCAACAGATGTTTGGTAAAGACGGTATGCCATGTCATCATGTTATAATCGACCATCACCGAAACACTCATGTGGCGTTTTCTGACGGCTAAAAGATTGGATTTATCTTGATGACTGATGAATATCCATTCCAAGCTGAGATTCTTCAGTTTTAGTTCATGCCCAAGATGAGCAATGTTGCACTTCAGTTTTAGTTCATTCCAAGCTTACATTCTTCAGTTTTACTTCATTCCCAAGATGAGCAATGTTGCACTTCAGTTTTACTTCATTCCAAGCTGAGCTTCTTCAGTTTTAGTTCATGCCCAAGATGAGCAATGTTGCACTTCGGTTTTAGTTCATTCCAAGCTGAGCTTCTTCAGTTTTAGTTCATGCCCAAGATGAGCAATGTTGCACTTCGGTTTTAGTTCATTCCAAGCTGAGCTTCTTCAGCTTAATTGACTCCTCAAATTACCTGTTAGTGAACCGTGATATCCTTACGCCCCTTATCGGTATTCATGTCATGTCTTGAGCCGGTCATCATTTCTGGTGCTTAACAACAAGTATCTTCTATTTTTCAGGTTATGTTCATATGCAATCACTGTCCATTTGTAAAACATCTGAAAAAAGATATTGCAAAGCTCACCTCTTTCTACATGGAGGTAAGGACACTGCAAGAGCAGATGAAACTTTCTCTTAAATTTGTGCTTCTAGCCCTGTATTGACATGGATATACAATACAATGCAGAAAGGACTTGCTTGTATCGCCATATCCTCAAATTCAGTTGTGACGCATCCCCAGGTTATAAGTTACAACTTGCATGCTATTAGCATGAATGCTTTCTAGTTTCTTTCTGCATACCTCTTAACCAGGGAGTTTTCTTCCTGAGAACATAAAAGGGAAATCTTAGAAAATTCATGTTTTTAGTTATTATGATTGCCACCTAAAACTCTTACAGCTATATGGAAGAATATGTAGTGAACGAACATGCTACCATTTTATAAGAAACAAATCACTATGTTGAACTTCTTTGCAATAATTTTTTTTTCTTCTTCTCTGCTTTCTTTCTTACCCACATATTTTCTCAGATTGAATTTCGTTACATGATGTTGTTAATCAATTAGGAACCTGGCTACTATCTGATTATTATTTAAAATGTCCCATTGGTACCTTTGATGAATAGTACTGCTACCACAGATATTTATGTTATTCTTGTGGTCTCAAACTCATATTTGTCTTCCTTGTAATAAGTAGACATTGCCAGGTATATGTTATTTGGCTTTAGTCATGTAGCTGTTGCTTTTGGGCCCTGAGTTGATAGATATTCTGCAAAGCAATTATGAGCTTTCCTTTCAGAATGATGTGCTAGAAATATTTCTAGTTCATTCTATCATGTATCATCTCATTCCAAAGTAAGAATTTTGCAAGTAGTTCTAAACATTAGTTAGGACAGTGCTGAAGCAACCGCTTAGTTAGGGAGATGTTGAACTCATGTATCTTGATGCTTCAGTATCAGTACATGTTATTCTATTATTGTTCAAGCAAATTGTCAGTTTTTCCCAGTTGAACTCAAATTAAATTTGAAATGCTGCAGGATGGTCCTGAACATATGATTGTGGACGCAGAAAAATTCAAATACTCATTTCCTTATCTGTACGACGAGGTCTGTCCTCCACGATATGTGTTTCCTGATGCAGTCCCTGTGTTTTCTTCAGTCTCCATAACCTTCTTTGCTTACTTTTATTGCTGCTACTGCACCTTGCAGTCACAAGAAGCTGCCAAGGCATTTCAAGCAGTCTGCACACCAGAGTTCTACTTGTTCACAAAGGTAACATTATCGACTGTATGCTAATGGTTTTCTGATTCGTGATGCTTACACGGCCAAATTCTTTAGTGTACCATGTCGTTGTCCCTGATTTCTTATCTGTCAACAATTCTTGTTTTTGGGGTGCCAGGATGGACGGAGGCCATTTGAACTATTCTACCATGGTCAGTTTGATGATTCACGACCCGGTAGCAATGTACCAGTCACCGGAAGGTAGGTATCTTAAAAATCGATGTGCAAACGCTCCATTATCCACTGTGCTCACTTTGGCTTGCGATTCGTAGGGATTTAAGCCGTGCGATCGACTGTGCACTTAGTGGACAAGAATTGCCTTTTGCGCAGAAACCAAGGTATGTTGTATTGGTCATGTAGAATCTTGGGTGTTCATCCCTTGACATTTTTGTTTTATGTCCCTGCAGTGTTGGGTGCAGCATCAAATGGAACTAGTGACCGGTATTAACTATAGAGTTGGGCAAGGAACGCACGCGTTCTCTTCATAGAGTAGAAGCTAAGGTGAAAATATCGTCGAGGTGAATTAATCATGCAGCTCAATTGTTCAAACTTTGAAAGCTCTGACAGATAGAAAATGGAGAAGAATCATCATATGTGAATGTGATGCTGTGATGTTTCGGTCTTGTGTATTTGCCATGTTGTGACAAGGAGGCATTAATTATTTATTTATGCGGTGATGACATTTTCGTTGGTGCTCGAGGCATCTCCTGACGCTTCAAAGTGACGCGGTCTCGTAGTCGTCTACGTCAGATTTTGTCTCATGACACAAGACCTAATGAGGAGAGTCATTGCTTACCAGTACTGCCCAAGATCCTACCTTATACCCATCGATAAGATGTCTAAAGTGACAGTACCTGGTAAGCCGAGAGCTAGGTGTCCACTGCATTTTCCTAAGCTGCATGTGCCGATCTAAACAACGTTCCTATCTCTAAGCATATCGGGGCGTAGGACTGTGGCCGTTCCTATCATTTCAGGTTAATTTTAATTTGGTTGGCTCCCAGCTCTTGCATACTGGCCCAACACCTGACGGGCTGACGACCTGCAG
This sequence comes from Lolium multiflorum, assembly GCA_030979885.1. Classification (NCBI taxonomy): domain Eukaryota; kingdom Viridiplantae; phylum Streptophyta; class Magnoliopsida; order Poales; family Poaceae; genus Lolium; species Lolium multiflorum. The sequence goes on along the minus strand of CM061753.1, from coordinate 217,767,024 downwards.
AAGATGCACTGCCATGACCCAAAAGAGCTTCACAAAGATGGTAATCTTATTTTGTTAATAATAGATTATGTAAGTAATATTTGGTAGGGCTGCCTGTAGGAGAATCTTCACTTGCTGCTATGGGTCATCAGTTTTGGTCCACTAAATTCGTATTGGGTATGCAAGTCACATGTTATATTTTGACCTACAAATCAACAAATTAAAGCATTGTCCTCTAACCACAATTGGGGGAAATAAGAAAAGGACAATATTCCGAAAACAAGGTTGAACCCCACCTGTGGAAGAAAGAAAAAAAAGATAAATAAGACTGCAACACTCGAATGCACTCACACTCTAGAAGTCTGAATTTTGCACCCATAATTTTTCAGGTGATTGGTTTAAGCCATGTATTCTTTTTATGGTTCATTAATAATTTTATTTTCTGTGATCCACAGGTTACTAAGACACTCCACCACCATCCACATCCAAGTAGAAATCTGTATGGAGCTGCCATATAAAAATAAAACGACACAACAGCTGAGCCTTAAAAAAAATCAGAAAACGTCAATTCTAAAAGGACAAAATAATCAACTAGAACCCACAAATATTTACCATAGCAAAATTACTATCAACAAGCCACAATATGTCGCGCCCTTCGTTACAAGTTTATTTACATCAGAGCATCTTGATTCTTGAGAGCCTGCCACCAGACAATTACAGCCTAATCATTGTTTGTGGGCATTTCGGTTCCACTTAATTTGGATAAGTTGCACTGCATCATCGTTGCCATACCATGCGTATCATATCGTGATCATGCCAAAAAAAATTGCCATAGTAGTAAGTGTTGCACCCGCTGTTTGTTCCAGTGCTTTGCTTCTTCACGGATAGGACATTGAGTTGATGCGAGCTACGATAAGTTCTTCGTATGTTCCTCGGCAATCTTTAACATGCAAATATTTTTCCACTCCTGTCTCTACATGAGTCTTTTACCTATTTTACTTTTCCTTCTCTCTCATGATAGCCTTGAGTTGTGTTCTTGTTACGTGTACTATCCACCTGTTTACCTCAAGCAACCCACATTACCTCCGCGTCGCTCCTACAATTATTGTTTTGGTTAGCGGGCCTGCCTTGCGAGTCACAGTGCATGCTTAGTATCGCTTATATCTCGTTTTTCTTATCTGGGTTATCTGTTGGGGGTTTCGAGACACATGCTACATGGTTACATTAGGGGTATAAATGGATAGGATAATTTCCGCACCGAAACCGGCGGGAATCCATTTTAAGGCATCCATATCCGATTTTACAAAATCCGGCGGATAAGGATATCTGAATCCGAAGTGGCACTCCGGATATGGTATACCAAATAGCATACAGATATGGATTATCCGAAATTTATTAGGATAATCTGAAGGTTTTAAACTATATAATCTGATTTTTTAGTCAAAAGCCAATGCCAATCTTGTAAGTTTAGTAGTTATTGAGTTACCAAATTCATTTTACGAACATGTTCACCTCTAAATTAATATTACTGCTTGAGTTTTAGCACATTGTGTCTCTTGTTTCTTAACTACACAAGATTGAAAGTTCAAATCTCTCTCAAGATTTAGCAAAACTATAAGTATCTATTTTCGGTTTGAGTCCGCCCCATTTCCGATTCGAATCCGCAGTCCGGTATATCCCCATTCGAATCCGAAACCGATCAATTGTTTTGTGACGGCTCACTTGTGTTTCTTAGGACCCGAGTTTTTGTATGTGTTTCGAGATTGAGCGCTCTAACCACACGTGGGTATGTTTATTGGGTCTCCCTTCGATCACCGCCGGAATCTATAACTTTGTCCAGTGGCCGCAACTAGTTTGCAACGTTTACTTTTGGTTCTTCCATGCGTGCAAGGTTGCTCCTTGTTTACTTTGGGGAAGCCCCGATGAGCCTTGTATCCCCTTGTTCTTGTACGCACGAATAGTATGCGGAGCCTCTGCGAAGTGGGACATCCTCCCCTGTGAGAGGTGATGGTCCACCTAGCACGTTTTGACGCACATAGCTAGGTCCGCTTCGGAGATTTGGCCGGATTTCAATACAGATTTAACTTAGTTAGGTGGCTTTCTGAACATTGTTGTGACGAAGGAGAGTGTGTGTCGTGATATCCTTCCCATGCTCAATTCGATTGATCGTGCGTGTGGGTATATTTAGGCACCGATGCAGGGTTAAATCTTTTTAAAAAGTCGTGTCCGTGGTTATGGACGACTTGGAGCTGTATGACTCGATCATATATAGACAACTTATACATGTTGTTTCATTAATAATAACTTGCATAATAAGTTAGCACAACCTCAATAATAAATGGTTAAAACTTGTCAATTGTGTGAGGGTCCTTGCAAGTACTTTCTATGTTTAATTTTAACCTTGAATTTCTTACATCAAAATTCGTAGTTAAAAAAGACACGCTTTCTTATGAGTTCTTTGAATGCGAACCCAAATGTATCGATTGTGTGCCGTCTACAAACTATTCACTGGTGGACGTTAGAGACTTGAAATGTCGACGCAAATCAACCATGGGAGTACTCTGGGTGCAGCTAGCGCGAGCAGCGCGCACACACACGTACGGGCATCTTGATTCTTGAGAGCCTGCCACCAGACAATACAACCTATGCAGAAGATGAGAAACAATCGATTACGCGGGCGCGCAGGCGATGCAGGCGAGGTAGAAGAAGACCGCGGAGGAGCCATCACCGGCGGCGCCACCGCCGGCCAGGTAGCTCCGCTTGAACCTTCCCCGCTCTCCGGCCTCGCTGACGCTGCACCGCAGCATCTTCCTCTTGATCGCCGCGATGGCCTCTCCACCACCTTGCCGCCGCCTCCTGCTCCTCCTCCCCTCCGTGGCGGCGGTAGCTTCATTGCCGTCACCGTGCCGGAGCCTGTGCACCATTGTTGTACTGTACGTGGAGTGGATTTGTTCGTCACCTCACCGCGTTGCTAGATGCAAGTGTTCGTTGTAAAGAAGACCACCACGCGGTGCAGCTTTTATAAGCTGCCGGCGAGGCCTGCGTCGTGCGTGCCGTGCACCCGGTTTTGGCCGGTGTATGCAGATTAACTTAAAGATTCCTCCGGGAGGCATGTGACAGGGTGACATTTGTCCCCTGCAGCTCCGTGCTTGCGTGCATTCTGGTTTGACGTGTGAATTATTTTTACTGATTCTGCGGATTTGGCTTCTCTGAATAATTCTGGTACATCTGCAGGCACTAGCTAGTTCCTCCTGGATCCACTGGATCGGCTCTTCTTGAAATGATGTGCTTCCACGATTAACCTATTTGAATATGCTGTGGCAGGCTTCAGTTATCGAGGCAAAGTCGTCCCAAATCCGTTGCATATATGGATCTTGGCGTGGCAGAGAAACCGACAGTTAAACTAGTAAGCAAGCACCGTGTTGACCTTCAGATCTTAACCTCGGTTTTGCTAGCCGATTTGGGTCGCTTCATCGATCACGATCAGGAAGATTAATTAACCTCTTCCCGAGCATGGAGCCATTTGTCAGAGAATTGAACGCCTCAGAAGCACGACCATGGACACTCGCCGCCATTAAACCCAGGTAATAACGGGGCACGATGCCGACGGGCCGGTGCACCTTCATTGCACTGCATGCGATGGATGATGGATCTGAGATCGGAGTGCACGCGCCGACCGTGGCTGCCGTAACAGTCATTAAACATGAATCAGATGCGGCAGCGCCTGCGTGTGACAGTGGCATCCGAGAGAGGTCACCATGGCAATGGCAGTGGCAGAGGCATCCGAGGGAAAACAGGGAGACCGAGATTGGGAAGCTCACGACGTACGGCAGATGTGTGGCCGATGGAGATCTGGGGCCTGGAATATCGAATTCTAAGAAAGCCCAAATCAAGCAGGGATAGAACTGCCATTGATGTGGACACATTTTCGTTCGTGCTCGACATTTCAGTTCAGAATTAAGCCATGAACAAAGGAAGAGTCATATATTTTCTTCAGTCAGTATAATATAGTAACACATAGAGGAGGACATTTCAGACATCCATCCCAGGAACATGGCCACCAAAAAAGAGAATCATCCTAACGCAAATATTAATGTTGCAGAGCAAAACAATCAGTCCATCTGTTCTCCATCATAGTAGTTGCCGCTGCTCGCCTCGAGCAGGGCTATCTGGACGTGAAGATCCTAGAAGAACCTGACCAGCCGAAAGCCCCGACGATCTCGACATGGCCTAAAGCCGGTGCTCAGGCCCTGGGCATCACGACTGGCTGTGGCCCCGTGAAGCCACTCGTCGTCGACGATCGAGTCACACTGGACGTCGACATCCCTGCAGACGACGACGACGACGACTGACCGTCCCACGGGGCCATCGGCGGCGCATAGGTCGGCACGGGCATCTTGGACGGAAGCAGGGGCAGCTGCTTGGCATCCTTCGAGTGCAGCGTGGCCATGGCCGTTCTGATGGATGGCCGTGCGGTCGGGTCCGGGTGCGCGCACCATAGCCCGACGACCATCACGCGCTCCGCCTCCGCTTTGTCGTAGTGGCCGTCCAGCCGTTGGTCGACAGCTTCGAGAACGCCTCCCTGGCCGTAAAGGTCCCAGACCCACTCCGCCAGCCGGAAGACGCCTCTCTTCTTGTCCAGCGTGCTCATCGGCTTCGTCCCGCATGCCACCTCCAGCAGGACCACCCCGAAGCTGTAGATGTCGGACTCGGAGCTGGCACGGCCGGTGATCAGGCACTGTGGGTCTACGTAGCCCGGTGTCCCCGAGACGACGGTCATCGTCTTCAGCCCGACGGCATGGTCGATGAACCTCGCGAGCCCGAAGTCGCCTAGCTTGGCGCCAAAGGACTCGTCCAGCATCACGTTGCTCGGCTTGATGTCGCGGTGCACCACACACTGGTCCCATTCCTCGTGGAGGTAGAGCAGCGAAGAGCCAAGATCGAGCACTATCTTCATCCTGTTGCAAATTGACATCCATTCATGAGCTCGAATGTCCTACATATTTGCCAAGTTCACGTTGGATAGTACAGTGCAACTAAGATGTTCTTACGCACCTCATTGCCCATGTCAAGAAGGTGCCCTTGCCGTGGAGATGGATGTCGAGGCTGCGGTTGGGCATGAGCTCGTAGACCAGCAGGAGCTCGTCATGGTTGTCGCACCAGCCGAGGAGCTGCACCAGATTCCGGTGGCGCAGACGGCTGATGACGTTGATCTCCGAGGCGTACTCCTTTCTCCCTTGCATAGAAGAGTCCTTGGAGAACCGCTTTATGGCCACCGAGAGGCCGAGCTCCCTCAGGTGGCCTCTGTACACTGCGCCGAAGCCACCTTGCCCGAGCTTTTCCTCCGCTGCGAAGTTCCTCGTCGCATTGACGAGTTGCCGATACGGGAACCTCTTTGGCCCCGTCCCCAACTCCATCTCCATGACCACCTCGCCTTCCGAGTCCATATCCTTCCCCTCTGCCTCCTGCTTCTTCTTGTTCCGACGACGACGCACCAGCAAGGCTGAAATGCCGAAGAGAGCCACGAGGAAAAGTGATGCCCCAGCGGCAGCTCCTGCTATAACTCCGGAACTCGAGGTTCCCGAGGAGGGTTGCGATTGTACCGGTGGTGCTACCACCGGTGCCGTCTTGCGTTCCAACGACGAGTTGAAGTGCCAAGAAAGCAGCTGATGCAGCTCAATGGATCCGGCGGTCGACGCCGAGAAACCAACAGAAACTTCCGCAGGCAATGCATTCTTGAGATCAACCTTGGAGCTAAGGCTGTAGTTCAAATTTCGACCATCACCAAGCAATAGTGTCACAGCCATGATACTTGAGATGTTGTCATACTGGATTGTGGCGTTCATGGTCCCGTTGAGGCTGAAGCTCGGTAAGTCCGAGGTATTCACCGATATTAACGAGTTCACGTCAATGCCGATGTGATCCAAAGTTCTGTTGGGGTCTGATACATTGGCCTCACTGAGGGTGTCGAACTCCACTGCCACGAACCGGCTGTCGCCTGTCGCTACGGCGCCATCCCTTAGGTTGGTGAGGCCGAGGTTGTAATAAGCCGACGATACAGTCGGTAGGCTTGACGGGTAGCTTGCAAGGAAGAATGCCATACCGCACCCCTTTTTGCTGATGTTCTTCGCCTTGATGATAAAGGAGAAGTGTGTGCTGAAGCTTGCCACTTCGCCTGTGTGCTCATCCCAGAGCACCATGGGCTGTGCGCTGTAGGACGCACGGCCTTTGCTCCCACGGATGCTATCCGCCTGGTTCGCGCTAATATCGACGCGCCCGACGCTGAAGGAGGCATCACCTTCAATTCTGATGGCCCTCTGGTCATCTGAGCTGAAAGATGGGTAGTCAAAGGACAAGGGAGCAACTGTAGGAGGGAGGCAACAAGCGAAGAAGATGAGAAGAGCATAGGTGGCTGTCGATGTGATCTTGGCCATCGCCGCCGGTGCCGGAGCACACTTTTGGCAGTTCAGCAAATGGTGGAATTGGAAGGTAGCACGTAGAGAATGTAGCAACTCGCTTCATAAGTAGTACTAGTTGAATGCCCGTGCGTTGCTACGGATAATAAAAAGAAGTCTTTTTTATCATCGTTATTGTTATATTTCTCAACTGTCTCTTCATAAACACGGTGTCTCCTTCGTCACTTACAACCAGGACACATGCCATTTCCTCCCGTCCCTTTAATCTCACCTGGTATATTGTCTTATCGAAATGCAGTGATTTTTGCATGCTAATAATAGTAAAATAGAACGTCGTATGAAAATTGCAACACTTTACTTTGTCATCATACATCAGTCAGCATGGCGTGCACCCTGCACCTTATTGGATTTGCATACATGCTTTTCAACCTAGTTTAGTAGATAGGCGTACTATTTCTTTACACCCATTAGTATGTAAGGGTTTCAATATGGACTTTGGTGGGGATCAAATGGCTGTTTATCTACCTTTATCCTTAGATATATTTTACATTTTGTCTCATGCTTAACATGGCATGAACGCACACATGTGGATTGTTTTTCATCTTCTTTAATAAAAAGTAGTTTCTAAGTTCTTCAGAAATATTCAAATGTCCGTTGCCTTTTCACACGGTATGACACATCATCATGCAAGTTATATAATTTGTTGATTAAGATGACCTCTAATGGTAGGTAAAACTGAACGCCGAACCAAAGCATGCTTAGTGAACACATTTCATACCATTATCTAACATCGCTGGACAGCAACAACAATTATTACAGTCTGGTTGAACTAAAGGTAGTACTAAACAACATTAGAAACCACATGCAACTGAAATTTGATATATCTGAAAAAGCTCCTAGTGCTGCCAGATTATAGCCATTAATGGCTACCAAAGTTTCTATTTGTGCATAGTCAGTTTCACACATCGCCTTGTTAGGACCCATTTGATATGTTCCGTTGATGGCATGGAACAATGCAAAGGCTTCAGAATGTGGGACTGGCTGCAGGTTGCCTAAAACAGCAGTCATAGCTTCTTCATGTTCGCCCATAATAATGAACCAAGCCAACACCGTGGGTTATTCTGAAAAGCACCATCTATGTCCATATGGAGGCCATGACACTTTTCCTTCAGATTTTTTGCTTTAGTTTTGTGGCTATTTTATTTGACTTAAAGCATTTATTACGTGGTTGATATAGCAGCAAATTTCGTCAGAAGTTATAAGCACAAAACACATTCAAATTGCAGCTGGTGATCTTCTGCTTCACCATGTCCTTGGATGTTGTACCTTGCATTGAGGGAGAATTCATAAAAATGAATGAAACAGATCAAAATTTTAAGTATTCATGTATTTATTTACAATCAGAAACACTTACCGACCGCTATGTAAAATGTCAACATCGCCGTCCCTTGTTTCCAGTATCTATATAGGAGTCTACCAATCTATTGCAATGGGTAAATTGGAATGTATAAAGGAGGCTTAAAGAGGATAGCTTGATTGTGAAAACGATGACTAAAGTAATAAGAACAGTTGATTGCCTTTTGAGACCATATTCTTGATGAGGTAGAACCTTGACTTCTACCTCCACATGTGTGAAGCAGCTTCACAAAAACAAGACAGGAAACTCACACACAAAAGACATGAAACATGTGGCACACATATATATGCACTCAGAGTGTGCTCATTGCCATTACTCTTGCCCGACATCTACAACTTCTACTGATCTACCCATTGAGGACCAGAAAGGAAAAACATAATTACGTGAGACCTCTAGTTAATTAGAGGGATCATTAAAGTTATCGATGGGAGATCGCAGGCAGCCAGCTCCTGTAGAAGGAAGAGATTAGATCGCAAGCAGTTAACACATACACGAGATTGTCTCCAACCAGCGCCGCCGGAGCTGCAGATGAACGCGGAACGCCGCGGCTTCCGTCCAGGGACGACGCCGTCGCAGACTCCCAACGGTGTTCGTCCCTTCACCACCTCTGTCCGCTTGTGCCGCCACGGTTGTTGCCGCCGGCCCGGTGCTGCCCGTCTGTATGTCCATCTATATCCATCTTAATTCCATTCTCTTTGATTGCCTGGTACCTTCAATAAGTTATGCATGTTAGCCGGCTCTTGATTCATACTGCTACAGTTCATCAGTTGTGACCTGATTCATATTGCTTCAGACCAAGGTCATACAGGTGGGCGATACGAATGCTAACCCATTAGGGGCCTCACCTAATTGTGTTTTTTTGCTTCAGGTCCCTAATGGGTATTTTGCCAATGTCCAACCAACTTTGGATAGATGATCCAAGGCTGGTGAACTTCTGGGTAAAAAACCAATTTTCCCCCATCTCTACAGAAGCGAGCCAGGGTCACTGCTGTAGCAGCAAGAAAGCAGAGCACACGACCTTGACGGCATGATTAGAGCTGTTAGAGGTCAGGACGGGACGCCGAGCTAGAGTTGGCCGCGCGGTCTGCATGCTTGTATTTATTAAACATGCCGAACTTTGGTAATCCAAAGCTCCAGGGTCATCCTTAGTTCTAGCATGCTTGTACTTCAATTCCAAATCAGTTAATAGCACATCTTCTTAAATTCTGAAGCGTGTATTTATTCAACATACTGAACTTTAGCAATTCCTTGTTTCGAATCCAAAACTCTAGGGCCATCCTTGATTCTAACAACAAATGCAAAACCCATGGCTGATATGCATTCTATTTTACATCATCTCTCAATATCACATCATTTTCTCTGCGGAGCATGTCATTAGTGACCTGAAAATCATTGTTGGAAAGAGAATTAGCTGTGATACCTCCTAAATCACACTACAAAGACTTGAGAAGAATTATAAAGTAATTTTAGTTCCATGTTATATATACATGAAAAAACACTATTGCACAATAATGAGAGGGATCAAAGTGGTACCATACCTGCGCTAGAGGTCGGAAATTTGTGTTGAAATGCAAAATGACCTTCAATCGACCGTGACTGAAATATGAACATCAATACATATTGCTGGAATTTATCATATGCTCAATAACCGGAGTGGCTTCCCATTGTAAGGTTGGTCTAGTAAACATTCGTATATTGTTGGACATTAAATTGTTTAAAGTAGAATTTACTTTTCAATCCTTCTAGAAAGTAAAATCCAGGCGACATGAACACATCTAGTATATGCGAAAGAATAAGAGAGCGACTTATATTGGAGATGGAGGCCGAGTCGTGTAGTCTTGCGCTGGGCGTTGACGTCAGGATAGGACGATCCTCAACGTGGTGCATCGATCCAGTAGAGCGTGTAGGATCCGGTGCTGTGGGGTGCGTGGGAAGGCGACATTGCAGAGACAGAGGTATACAACATCGTCGCGGCATAGGAAGCACATAGCGAGGTGGCTGCGCAGCCAAACCTTCACCCCTTCCATCTGCATTGTAAGGGCAAAAAATCAGAGAAAGAAAGAGATATGTAGGAGAGAGAGACAAGGTGGAAGGAGATGGGAGAGGCGATGCGGTTCAGCCTACGCGGCCGCCGTGCAGTTCGAACAGGGACATAAAACACGAGAGAATAGACGAGGGAAGTGGCTTACCTCGTTGGAGAGGCCAGCGTTGACCTCCATCCTTCCAGGTGGTCACGGTAGGTCTGCCACCGGCGACCCACGATGTATCTCCGCCGGCAGCGCGGCACGACGCTCTGCAACACCTTATAGCGCTCCAGCACATGGGAACTTGAAAATGCAGAGGAGGGGGAGGGCTAATGGAGGTCTGGAGCGGCGCGCCGGAGGTTCGGTCAGGTTACTTGGTGCGGCGGAGTCCGGAAGCTCGCCCAACTCCGAATCTGGCGTGGTGACGAGGATTTTGGGGCAGCAGCTCGGAATTGACCAGTCCGTCTCCTTCGGCGACGCTCGTTGACTGGTGGTCTGGGCAGACGCCATCTTCGGCACCGCGAGGATAGCAAGAGAGCCATCGTGAAAAAAATGGTGAGGCGTGATTTTGCTTTACGACACTGAGGCGTGATCGCCATTAGCTAAATTTGTGTTTGTAGCGATTGGCCATGTTAATGCTTAAGATTGATTTCCATGTAAGCTAAAAATAGTAGATTGATTGGAAAGACACGAGAGCTTTCCGCCCTTTCTTGACATTGGACAGCAAGAAAGATTATACGTATTTAATGATTGATTGATTGGTTTGGATTTGATAGCATGATTAGCAGCAACAAAGGGAGAAAGTTTCGACCTTCCAAGAAAATTGGCCGGACCGTGTGTGGGATCGAATGGAGTCCTTCGGATATTGATTGGACGTACATGATGCTCCGAACGACGACTATCAAACGCGTTGAGTGTCAAACGACCAACTCCCATTTAATAGTAAAGATATACTGCGTCCTTGCTTCCCTAATTGGAGAAAATTTGGACGCGTCATGGACTGGATGTGATGACAGGTAGGCCGGCAAAGTAACATATATACCAGACAAAGATAAGCCGGCCAAATAGAAAACAACGCATAGGACCTGGTCCAGTCTGCCAACTTAACTAAGCAAAACCACTGACATAATGATTGCAAGCCGGCAGCAAAATAATCTGTCCTGTCAGCATGAGATTTCATTTTTAGGAAAAGAACAACAGATCAGGTGAAGTGTGATCAGGATGAGAAATCAAACTCAGCTCGTCTTCATGAAGAAGAACAAATCACATTTTCAGATTAGGCACGAGGTACGGTTAATATAGTATAAAAAGGACATTTCAGCCTCCTCCAGAAATTGCTACAATTGAAAAGAGTGCACCCGAACACCAAGCCACCAAACAAAGTTCAGTATCTCTGTAGCTGTGGACTCGCCAAGCCGAGCATCTATAACAGGAAAACAAGATCCCTCTGGAGTGTTGTTCCAAGTAGGATGCCCACCTCTCTTCAGTCTTTGTCACCGAGGTAGAGCAAAGTCTAATGAGTTGTTTCAAAACAAAAGAACAAAGCTAAGTGAGAAGAGAAGAAAAAGGAAGAATGCTCCTTACTGAATATCAGAAAACAGCAAATGAAGAACAATAGCCAAAAGAAATTGTAAACATGTCCACCACGGCACGATTTTGACCTGGGTTTTTGTAATCTGCCGATACTTCTGTTTTGTAGGAATGGCACACTTAGGATCGTCCAAAAGCACACAAACAACCCAATATACTAATACTTGTAAGGTTGGGAAATGATTAACAGCATAATACCCGCTGGTGTTATGAAACAAGGTGTCCACAAAATAAACACTGTGTTAAGAAACTGAGATTAACTCTGTTACTGCATAGAGAGAAATTAAATAATAGTTCTGAATAGGTTGCGAACAGATTCGTTCTGCAACTTTTTCAACAAAATTTGATTAATACAGAAATTGGCACACACTACAATTTAGAGGAAAGAAAATATCTTGAAACATGACACAGGAGCACGTGAGCCACGCCTTTTAACATTATACTCCTATCCATGATCAGATGCGCTTGATCAAACCTAGCAGGATGATTACCAAAACAGAAATGAGAATGTTGAAACTGCAAGTTAAAACAAGTAAGTGGTCCAATATATTCAAAGCTACTGCCTCTAGTTTTTGTATCATGTAATAGAATTTAAGTTTTCATAGTTCTAGGACGTGCTTTTGATCATTACACAACATATACGTTTATACTCGTGTAAATAAGTAAAAAATATAAGATTAGGAAAAACATATTTAGTGCTAAAAGCAAAACTAGCGGTATGGTTTCCATACAGACAAACTGAATAGCTTTGAACATGTAGAGGCTTGAGGGTCAATAGACTCCTCAAATCGAAAACACCATTTTAGAATAAAAAAATGAGAGTAATTTTGCAATCTTGTCATCTCCAACATACAATGAAAAGCTGTACACGTTTGGTTAAGGCTCTTATGCAAGAAACAAACACAAGTAGACAACAAACCGCTACACATATCCAGCTAAAGACACTACACCAAACACCTGTTCTTGAATCCTCTACTTGCTAACAAACAATAGTGCTTGGGCATTTGTATCTTCTCAGTTTTTTAAATACAAAAAACATAGCGCACACACAGACAGAGAGACATGAATGTTCTACAGTATTAAACATGCAATTTACCAGCAACAAGCATCACAATGCTCTCCAGAGCCAATAGAATTCATTAGAATACATAAACCGATAACCCCAAACAACTCTGCCTCATGTTTGGACCAATGTGATGGTGTATCTTATGAATTCACGTCATAACTGTTCTTTTTCAACGCTGAAGCATCATTATAATTTTAACTGACTCGTCTCTCAACAAACAATATCATTACAATTCCAGCATTAGACACTAGGAAATCAATCATTAATACAAGTACAGAGAATTAACGTAGCATGATTTCACATTTAAATGGTAGAAAACAAAGAAGTGGGTGCAGAGGGTTCACCTTGGGAGAGGCAGCTCCAGCGGGACGAGTCGGCGGCGATGCACGAGCGCAGCCGCGCGCCCGCCACCGCGCTGTGGAGAGGCATCAGCGACTCCGCGCCCGCGAGCACCTTCACCGCGGACCTGAGAGATGGAGCAGCAGGATCAAAAACCTCTCAGAACAGCTTCGCCGGAGACTTAGTTTAGTGGAGGCGAGACGAGACGAGGGTTTGAGTATTCTGGAGCGACCTGCGGAGGCGCGGAGCAGCGACGGGCGACCTTGTCGCCGGGAACGGATTCGTGATGCGGGATCTCGACCGGAAAGCCGCCGACCTGGCCGCGGCGGCGGCGGAGCGGCAGAAAGACGCCATCGTATCGTGGTCGATGGAGGACGGCGAGAAAAATGAGGATGCTAGAAATGGGCTAGTTGGAGTGTGAGCTGAGCTGTGTGGGCTACTAGGTAGGCTGGGCCGAGCACGAAAGTGTGGGCTGAACTTTAGAGGTTGAGCAAATAAAGTGTCTACTAGGCCGGAAAAAAAAAAGCTCTAAAAGAACTAGGTCAAAAAAAAATCATGCAAGTAATGACCCTTTTCGGAATATGTTAAACCTAAAATTCGCAAATCTTATTTGACATTCATTGCACCGGTTATCGCTAGTGGTTCTCATGGAAGGGGAGTGGCATGCGATAAGTTATTCATTTATTGACACACAAATTTCGTCAACAATACTACTCTTTAAGGAGTGTGATGGGCCTAGCCTGTTAGCGATGAGCGACAAGAGAAGAGGAAGATGACACGTTGCAACCATTGAGACGACCATAGCGAGGTACGAGCGACTAGCTGAGCATGCGACAATGATGACGCAAAGACGGCGACATCACATGTGAGGAAGGAACATCACGGTAGCCATCGGGGGTGGGTGTGAGTGCGGTGGGGTTTCTTGTGGCATGGCGACGGTGAAGAGGGAGTGTTTGAGGTGAATTGGTTTTCCCTCTTTCTCGGAAAATGGAAACATGTTTTTTTAGGGAAACGAGAGTAGGTATTTTTTTGCGAAAAGGTAAACATGTATATTAATAATCATCAACAATAGTGCAAACACATCCAAAAGTAGTAAAAATTACAAATGGATTGTTCAACCATATAGTGATGATTACAAGACCCCTCCATCATCGGAGCCATGCAAAGCTTGTAGTAGCAGACATAAAAAAAGTCGTCGTGATAATAACCTAAAGGACCTACGCACCCGAGCAACAATCATTGCCGACGATGAGAACTGTATATCAAAAGAGCCATACCTGAAAACCATAACAACGACCACGTAAAAAAAATCATGATCCCAGAAGATCAAGTGGACACACAACTTCACATGCCCTCCTTTGGAGCTAAACATACCATAGGAGTGAGGATAGGGTGAGGATGATTTTATTCTCACTTTAGGATACCGTTGTTACCTTACCATCCCAAAGAACACCCCGAAACTGCAAAAAAAATATAGAAACCTCCTACCGGTGAGAGATCATGGCCCGCCACACCTCCAACACCTCCAAGGGTCACCAGAGGCGAGGCAGACCAACTGGGCAAGAGTCGCCAAAAACCTGGATCATCTTGTGCGCCTCCTCTGTGTCCCCATATAGGACAGTACATGTAGCGTCCAAGCATTGAACGGCCAGCCAACGACCGATCTACACTACTAGAGTGCATATCTAGTCATACCATACCTTATTTCATACCATGATAACACTCTTTAAAATTTAAATAATTTGTGTGTGTTCGCAAGATGTGTGTTTAGAATTTGCACAACCAAATTCGTAATACATGCACATAAGCAAAAAATGACATGAATAGTGTCAAAAAGATAAAAATACAAAATAACACTATTCACATAGAACTTTATCTTTTTTTTGTTTCTCTTTGTATATTCCAAATTTGATTATGGAAATTCTAGAAAATGTAAACTCGCATCTTTTAAACACCCACAAATTTGCTTTGATTTTTTTTGACACTCGTAAAATGAAATTTTGAAAAGTGATATCATGTGAGGTATCAGTAGAAAACTTCCCGCACCTATTGGTACCCATTATCCAAAAGACGGTAGAAGTGTCCAGGACATTCTGATGTAGCTTTCGTACTCACAAAAAATGGACAGGACACTTGGACACCATGCATACTAAATCGCACAGATACTATTTAGCAAAGTCGCGGTTACAAATTGGGCAATGAAACAGTGGAGTGGATAAAAGCAAACACGGCAATGAATAGTCGCGACAGGGAGAGATCATCGTGGTACATAAATAGACGGACATCTTCTCGAAACAGAAAAGAATGATATAGTACGTGTACTGTACAGAAACGGCCGGGTCGGATAAATATGCCACCACTACGTACGTGAAACACGTTGTCTTTCTGTAGCTGGCTGTATCCATCTGGATCCTCTCGCTGCTTAATTTGACTCGTCCCGGCTGCCACGATGACGGACGCCAGCTTTGACACGGCTGGGATGAGACCGAAACTTTCACTTCATCGTGCCGAGAAAAGAACGTGCGTGCAGTGCCGTCGACACCGATGTGGTAACCGTAACACATAACCAAGTGTAGAATAATGTTCGAGCTAGGTTCCACACATGACACATGCATGCAAATTCCATTGTGGATCGTGCAATGGATGCTGTGTGCTATCATCCGTTCCTTCATTCGTACCGTCCGCCGATCGGTTTCCCGTTTCCACTAGATTTATGCGGACCGCCTAATCGCTGCCAACGTACGAGATTCATAGCGAAACCGAGATAGCTACTGGCGCCGTGCGTATCAGGCAATCAGGCTCGTGAGTCCTCACGCATGCACACCCACCCGATCGACCATCCATTCCAAATTAGCTAGACACGTACGGCGGACCGAAGCCGAGTGCGCGCATATATACGGTCGACCAAGATATGTCGAAGCTTTGCCTCACCCATTTTTTCTATATTTCTCCGTTCCCCGAAACATGTCAAAGGTTTGTCAAAATTTAGATGTATCTAGATACTAAATAGTAGCAGATACATTCAAATTTTGATAAACCTTCGACATGTTTCGTGAAACGGAGGAAGTATATAACAAAGCTAGTCACGAGAAGTACAAAGCACCCAAACAAACGGAGAAAAAACACAAAGATCCTTAGACCACCTAACAACCACCATTGCCGACGGATCACTGTCGCCGCTTTCCTACCGAATCCGGCCCAGAGCCCAAGTCCTTATCATTGAACACTTGAATTGATCTGAATCCTCTGACACCAAACATGTAACCACACATAGACTGAAGGAGATCCACCACTTCGTGCGAGCAGCGACAAGACAGATTCTTTTCGCCCTCCTCAATGCCACCGGATATAGATTGAACGAGGAGACGAAGGTACCTTATTCTTATCCACCTCAGAGTTGTCATAGCCACGATAAAGTCGTTGTCGGTTAACCAAACTCAAAGACCTTACTACAACGCCGAGCGTAGGTTCGAGATCCCACAAAGGAGGCAGGGAGGAGACGGGGCATATAGGGGCGCACGGCTAGGGTTGGAACCCTGTATCGTCGCCTTTTTCTTGCGTAAAACCCGAATGTTGTAGCACCCTAAAATCCATATTTTCGAACCTCAAAAAAATCGAAATAAAAGTTTTGCATGTAGAGGATGCAGTATGTATGTGCGTGCCAATTTTATACCCAAATTTGGAAATATGTAGCTTAGGCAAAAAATCACAAAGATGAATATTCTAAAGAAACACCCCCTCAGACTAGCCACAATGAAAGTATCATAAGTAGTATCATGCATGCCATGTTGGCAAAAATCTAATGTGGCACACCATTTAATGAGGTGAGAGGTGAGAGTGATATCATAATATGATACCGTATCATAGCACGTAAAACTAGAAACTTAATGGCAAACACATCTTGTACACAAAGTTGCATTGAGATTCTATCAAACATTAAATATGATGATACTATGATACTCCCTCCGTCCTAATTTGTAAGTCACATTTTTTGAATATCTTGGCCCAATGTACTAGTTGATTGGGTCTCATTTTCTCTCTCCTATTGGTGCATGCAGCCCATTTATCTCCCTCATTGGTACATGCATTTTCTTTCTCTCTCTCATTGGTGTATGCAACCCCTTTCTCTCACACATTAAATAAAATTATGCCTAAGAAGTGAGGGTTATGGGACAAATAGTTTTTGGAAATATGCCTTAAAAACTAGGACGGAGGGAGTATTATCTTATGATACTATGCATTATGAGGGTAGTATCATAAACTAGTATCATGTGTATGATACTACTAGTGTATGATATTTCCCATTGTGACTAGTCTCATGGTTATTTTTAACTTAATGGTCGGAAAACTATGTAGCTTAGTGCTTGACTAAATTTGATCGGTTCCGTACTAACCTGGTTCCAAAAATTCCCTTTATATATATTGGACGTAGCTGGTTGGATACGTTGAATTATGCGTTTACCCAATTAAACTTTGCTTGCACAACTTAGATAGTTTTCCTAGAATATTCTCTCTTTCTTATCCCTAGCTAGGAAGACAGACGAAATCTTGCTTCAGGGTACAGTGCAGGACACGGATTAGGTTTGCAAAAGCAGTTGGGCACGCAGGTACGGTAGCTAGATAGCCGGGCAAGGCGCTCAACACAGGCCTTTGCTTTATCGCATCGCCGTGAAGGTGACCTGGATATCTTCCCCTGTCTTTTCTTTTCCTCCGGCCATCTGTTCGTGAAGGTGACACCAGAGGCAGGTTATCCATACTATCTAACCACTTCTTCTGCTAAACTTTCCCCTCACTCACCGTCTCCATCCGTCTCTCTGTTGCAAGCCGATCGCCATTTGTCTAGTACAAATCCACTATGTTGCTCTTTGTTTATTTTTACAAGTGCTAGTTGAACAAATCCAGCGGTTTAATCAGCTGGAGCAACATCGAAACCTTCAGAGCCTTTTGATTTGAGGGAAGTTTTAAGAGAGGGACAGAGAGATTTGACCATCCATAATGGTGCCCCATCATTTGTTTTGGATGAAGTGACACAACATAGAAGTATTCATTTGGCCACCTCCGGTCTTTCGGTCTTTCAGGCTAGTTGTAGGCGTGCAGTGCTGGGCCAGTGCCGCATCATTAGTGCGATCTAATCGTAGATTATCAGCATGCGTTATCCATTTTAAAGACTTTTTTGTCCCTTGTTCTTTTGGGTACCCGCAAAGAGTACACCAAAACAACCACGCATGTTTTTACTCATCATCTTGGCGCCCATACTTAGGACTCCTTTGATTCATAGGATAGAAAAAAAATGTATAGACAAAGCAAAGGGTTGAAATGTCATGTGTATTTGAATCCTATGAAAAGCTAAAACGTGTTTGATTGTAGCAAACAAAATTTTCCATAAGGTATGACCTAATGGTTTTTTCCTATAGGATTTACAGAACATGTTTTCTATGAGATTAATTTCTATAGTATGTGTCCCTATGAATCAAACAACTTGTATAGAAAAAAAATTCATAGGATCCAAATCCTACCCAATTTCTTTATAAATCCTTTGAATCAAAGGAGCCCTTATAATATTTTTTCTCAATGGTGCTTCTTCATATATTACATAAGGTTGTCAAAATGGTCAAATATATAAGTCATTTTTTCATATATTTTTATGTCTTTTCATAGTAAAAATAATAATCTGCCCGACGGACACTACAAATTCACCATAACTAACATGACTCTTTTCGTGGAGTAATATCCCGATTCTTGCAAATACACCAATGGTGTGCCCAGAAACATTTTTGAGAACGTGCAACTCAAAAAATCAAAGTTCTTATAATATGCTAATTATTCATGCAAATCATTGAAAAATATGACATGAGGTATGATGTTGTGTATGATGTCGCACGAACCCGGCAAGTCCGAGCACCTAGCCGGGTAGGAGGGACACTAGATCCACCATGGATATATAGAACGCCATCTATCAAGTAACTTAAAGTACACCAAATTCCTTTGGAATCATCACCATCTTTTGTTGTCTTTTCTTAAAGCATATGGTGAAGAAAATACAAAAGACCAAACATGTATAAACTAAACTAATTTTGTTTGTCTTGGAAAGGTGCATGAGCTTCCCACCCTAAACATATTGCGACTAGGGCGTCATCCCTTTCAAGGCAGACTACCAAACTACTTCTTGAATGCCCTATTGTCGGGACGATCGGGAGCTTAAAAAAATGGAGAAACCCAAACTTAACAACATAGCCTAGAACTGCCCAAAGCATCGAATGACAGCCTGCTAGATCTAGAGCCAACTTTGGTTTCCGCTAGGCTAGCCATGTACATGACATGAATAAATCATCAATATTTTTATTCATTGCAGTATGTGATGTCTCCGCAGTCGAGGCCTCGCCACTACCAGCTAAATCCAAAATCAAAAAACTAAGACAACACCATAATCCTTAATTCATGCCCCTCCTCGGCCTCCCGAAGCCGCCGCTGATGTTAGGGAATTAAGCAAAAGTAACATGAAAACCAAGAGGATGTCTTGTCTCACCGGCGTTTAGAGTTTTCCCCTTCCTGTTATCTTGGTGATCAACCTTGACAATATAGTTGCCGCAGTACTACTAGGACTGTCCAAAACATCGAATGACAATCTGCTGGATCTAGAGCCAACGAGGGTTTCTGCCAAGTTGGCCATGTTCAGGACATGAATAGACCATTAATATTTTTTTATATTCTTTGCAGTATGTGATGTCTCCACCGTTCTGGCATCGACGCTACCAGCTAAACCCAACATCAAAAAACTTAGACACCGCCACAATCATTAATTCATGCCCCTCCTCGGCCTCCCGAAGTCACCACTGATGCGTGGGTTATTTAGCGAGAGTAACATGAAAAACCAAGCGACTGTCTCATCTCACTGGCGTTTAGAGTTTTCCCCTTACCGATACCTTAGTGATCAACCATTTATGTTCCGAGAAATTGTATATATATTTGGATCAACTCAAGTAATGAAGAATATTTCAAGCACCCTAGAAATAAAAAATCCGCCACAATGAATAGTGTTGTCGACTTTATTTTGTGCGGATGAATTTTGTGTTGAGTTGGGTCTTGGGTGCAACCTAAAATGTGCGCCATAATATTTAGCAGCCACCGACCGAAGCTACCCATCTTGGATTTGGTCCAATAATTTTTTTCCTTTTCTCTTTAATAATTTTCTCTCCCATTCTGGCTCCGCTTCGCCCACCGAGTGCCTTCCTCCTCCCACTGTTAACCCGACCGGCGACGCCTCCACCACCACCACCACCTTCTCCTCCACCACGAATTCCCCACAGGTTTCTGCAGGAATCCATCCAGTCTGTGCCTTCTCCTTTCCGCCCGGGGCCAATTCGCGTGGAAATTTGGGGGTAAAAGGCGCGATTTTTTCGCCTTTTGCTTTACCCTCTGAGTCCCATCTTCCCTTTTGACCCCCGCGCGGCTCTTCTTTTTATCGGTTCTCGCCGATCGGAAAGGGGCGGTTTCGGCTCCGGAGGCTTCGATTTGATCTGGTGAGGTTCGGTTTTACCCTATCCTTCCCGTGCGATGCGTGGATTTCCTTTTTTTTCGATGCTTCTCACGGCGCGTGCTTTGATCAGGTGGAGAGATGATGGATTTGGACGGAGTTTTGTAGCGCGGTCTGATCGGGGGACGACTTGTTTCGTCAATCCGTTATGATTAAGCAAATCCTTGGCAGGCTCCCCAAGAAGCCGGCCAAGTCCGGCGAGAAGGATTTCGCCGGAGCCAGCTCCTCGCTGTCTAGTCCGACGTCTGATGCAAGAACCACGACAGATTTGACCATGTCTAGCAGGATTGGCAATCCGAACAATTATGCCGCCGCCGCCGCGAATCCCGGCCAGAGTTACGGCAACAAGAACGCTGGTGTTGGTGTGGGTGCCAGCAATGGTTTTATGGCCCCGCCTGTTTATGAGGCGCTTCCGAGCTTCAGGGATGTGCCGCCTTCGGAGAAACCTGGCCTGTTCCTCAGGAAGCTCGGCATGTGCTGCGTGGTGTTCGACTTCACGGATCCGACAAAGGATGTGAAAGAAAAGGAGATCAAGAGGCAAACATTGCTTGAGCTCGTGGATTATGTCACCTCTGCCACCGGGAAATTCCCAGAGCCTGTCGTGCAAGAGGTCGTCAGCATGGTATCCACAAACTTGTTCCGGGCCCCGAATCCTGCGCCAAGGGAGAACAAGGCACTCGAGTCGTTTGATTTGGAGGAGGAAGAGCCTGTCATGGACCCGGCATGGCCTCACCTGCAGATTATCTTTGAACTGTTCTTAAGATTTGTCCAGTCTCCTGAGACAGATGCAAAGATGGCCAAGAGATATGTCGATCAGAGTTTCATTCTCAAGCTGCTTGATCTCTTCGACTCGGAGGATCCGAGAGAGAGGGAGTATTTGAAGACAATACTTCACAGGATATATGGCAAGTTTATGGTGCACCGTCCATACATCAGGAAGGCGATTAATAATATATTCTACAGATTTATATTTGAGACAGAAAAGCATTATGGGATTGCAGAGCTGTTAGAGATTTTGGGTAGTATAATCAATGGTTTTGCCTTGCCACTCAAGGAAGAGCATAAATCGTTTCTAGTCCGAGCACTGATACCTCTCCACAAACCAAAATGTGTTAGCATGTATCATCAGCAGCTCTCATACTGTGTCACTCAGTTTGTTGAGAAAGATTGCAAGCTTGCTGATACTGTTATAAGGGGTTTACTCAAGTATTGGCCCATCACAAATAGTTCAAAGGAGGTGATGTTTTTGGGCGAGTTAGAGGAGGTATTGGAAGCTACCCAGACAGCAGAATTCCAGAGATGCATGGTGCCGCTTTTCCGACAGATTGCCCGGTGTTTAAGTAGTTCGCATTTCCAGGTAAAATATACTCCCTCTGTTCTCTTTTAGTCTACATTCTACAAATTTTTAGGACCAATTAGAAAGTCATTTGATACTACTACTTTGATATGTGAACAACCAGTCCAAGCTAAATGAAAATTAATGACATCCAATAGAGAGAGTAGGACTGCTTTGTTTTCTGTGTTGTTGATTACAAAGTTAAAATTTAGGCTGGAACAAACTTTTAGTCTAAGATGTAGACTAAAAGAGAGCAGAGGGAGTAAGTGCAGAGTGCCAACCAAACCGTACACATATGATATTTACTGGTTAATAGCTCATGGAAGTTCTCATCTCAAAACTATTGTTAGTATTGTGACAGTGTTTGCTTGTGCCATCACTTTGTATAACTATAATCATGGCAAGTGAACTGACCTGTAGCAAACGATAGGTATAAAGTGTGTACTAGTTCTGTTCATGTTGAAACGGGATTATTTATATTAGCATTTCTTGATCAAAATAGTGTCTTTGGCACATGAGCACCAGTGCTCCCGGTATTTAAAAAACATATTTTTGTGATTCCAAAAAATCTAAAATTAAATGATCACATACATATGAGTATTCCAAAGGTACGGTGTAAATTTCGGCTGAAAATATCTTGTATTTTTGAGCTATACAAAAAAGACAAATGTCTGATAAAAATCTGACTTTTCCATCCCTATACAGCCACAAACTTTTTACTTTTCCGTAGCTCAAAATACATCATGATTTCTACCGAAACTTTGCAGGTGTATTCAGAACATGTGTATATATTCATGGAATAAAATTTGTGATTTTTTGAAACACAAGAAGTTTAATTTTTAAATATTACAAAAACCAGGAGCACTGGTGCTCGGGTCCCCCAAATCTGCTCTCTTTCTTGATCAATGTAATTACTTCATGATTAACTCCTTGCCAGGAGCCTGTTGATTTTAACTTGGCCCTGAATAAGGATTGTTTTTTGCTACCTCAAACTTATCTAAGTCTGGAAGTTCTCAACTATCTATATCTGGAGAGGTTGAGGTGGGATGAAGGTCTATGAGAAAATATTGCAGGAGTTGGGTTTACTGAATCAATTCATGCCACGTTTCCGTTATGAACACTGATATCAAGAAGTGTGATGTCAGTATTAGGAAGCATACATCAACTTTACCACATTACTCTGCTATGTAACTGTAGCTGATAAATATTGAATCTAGATAGATGGTGCTTTGTATCAACAATTAAGCCTGCTTATCATCTTCGTGTGTTCATCGTTCTAATAGCACTACCTGTGCTACATCATTTTCAGATAGGATGTCAGAACAGAACCTAGATGTGATTAGTTCAGCTTTGTAGTGCACCCATTTACCCTTTATATCGTAAAAATATAATCACTTCTACCGATAGCCAGTCACCACTTCGTCGGAGTAAGATGGTCAAAACTTTATGGTCTCTTATGGATCTTGTTATTTTGTGACATATTAATGTATAATTATTGTTGATGAGGTAGCTGAAGATATTGTCATAATATGTCCAAACTGGTTTCTATGTATTTCATATTGTCATATGATTCATAAGGCACTCTTTTCTGTTGGGTTGTTGGATCCATGGTATATTATGTTCATGAACAAGCTGATTTCATTATGTTCCCAATACAATAGATCCTCAAATTATCATACCTACTATTAACTTTCTAGGAAGTCCTGGAAGGTAGTCTTCTGTATTGGTATTTGGCTGTTTACGATGTGTCATTGAATGCATTTTTTACGATCTGTACTTAGTCTTTTACCCCATGATCTTAAATTTGGTGATGTTCAGGCAGTAGGACTATAGGATAAATCATGGTATGTTCCCTTATGATTCAGTGCTGCTTGTTCAGTATATAAGGTAATGATGCATCCATTCTTCTTTATTTTGCAGGTGGCAGAGAGAGCTTTGTTTCTGTGGAACAATGACCATATTGAGGGTTTGATCAAACAAAACAGTAGGGTGCTACTGCCCATAATCCTTCCTGCGTTAGAACGAAATACAAAAGGTCATTGGAACCAGGCAGTTCAAAGCTTGAGTCTTAATGTTCGCAAAATATTCTTGGACCATGACCCTGCACTGTTTGAGGAGTGCCTAAAGAAGTTTCAGGACGACGAAGCTCAGGGAGCTGCGGTGAGATCAAAACGTGAGGCTACATGGAAGCGCCTGGAGGAAATTGGATTGTCAAATCTGCAAGCAACGAGGCCAGAGGCAATTGTCCACCAGTAGAGTTCTTCTACCTAACTTGCCTTCTGACTTGCATGTGAGCCGCTCTTTCGCAGGATGGAGTTGAATCGCTGACATGAATGTGCACGGATGACTGCTTGCCTCTGTTACCTGTTCCTGAACATCTTACAGGCTGACATGTAAATACAACCTAGATGGTGAACTGCAAAGCTTTGGCGCTGCTCTTATGTTCCATCTGTTGTTGCGAGATTGTCAATTCGGTCCACTGCTGTGGAACAAAGGAAAGGAGGCAAATTACCTGTCCTGGCTTACATGAGGTGTATGTTCTACAGCAGGTCAATGTGGTGCTTGCACTTGCTTGTTGAAGGTTATTTTGCTGAAATGTAATGCGTTATGTATGAGCAACTTCTAGTTTTGTCTTGGTAATATGAACTGGTGTACATGTTTCTGTTTCAGTAGATGTAACACAAAATTTGGAAGCGCTTTCTTTTTACTTAACATAATTGTGCTTCTGATTAATGGCTTGCATCATGAGATCATCCTTGGATGACCATCATAAAAATAGTCTTGGTAATATGAACTGGTGTACATGTTTCTGTTTCAGTAGATGTAACACAAAATTTGGAAGTGTTTTTTTTTTTACTTAACAGAATTGTGCTTCTGATTAATGGCTTGCATCATGAGATCATCCTTGGATGACCATCATAAAAATACAGATTGTAGGGTTTAGGTTCTCAAATAGATCATAACATGTTAGTGAAATATGACACAGATGATCAAAGGCCAAACAAATTCAGTTTCGCTGATTGCTTGACCGCTGAGGATGTTGTGGGTGTGGACGTCAGGGACAGCTGAAGATGAGATATTGGAGGAAACCAAATCCTGCGCCACGACAGCTAGCTAAAGATTTGGTTCCGTCCAAATCTCACATTCAGCTTCCGAGGTTCTTTGCAAGTTGCAACATTCGGTGTCTGACACATGAACATGAGATATTGGAGGAAACCAAATCTTGTCTCACTCTGCAGTCTGCAGCAAAGATTTGGTCCCATCCAACACTCAAATTCATCTGCCAAATTATCTGATGTGGCTAGGCTGTGTAGACAGCTATGAAGATGAGATGTTGGTGGGAACTGAACTCCTAAAGAAATGTCTCGGACATGGAAGAGTTCAGTTTCCTACAACTCTTACTTTCAGAGCTAACTCATATGTTTTGGCTTGGAAAATTCAGAGGTATGGCTGGCCTTTTATAGACCAGATCAACATCAGTTTACTGCTCTGCTCCATTCTAATATTCCTCAGCATGAGCTCTCCATGCTCAGGAAAACGGTTTCTGAAAAGTGGCTCTGCTTTCCAACAAACTCTGACCAGGATTATCCTTGCTATGCCCTTGCATTTCAGATACTTTTACTCCCTGCAAACTGAGACCAGCTAATTACATGTACAAGGTATTGTAACACAGATTTGTTTATGAAGATTCAATTTGATGAGGAGAATAAGAATGGGACTGAATCACACAGATTGCTCGAGGCCATGTTAGCGTGGATCTGAGCTACTATATGGAGTAATTCGTATGAACAGTATGTTACATGGTACGGGGACGAATAAGGCGATACGGAAAACGGCATTTTCTCAACGTAGCAGGGATAGGGCAACTTTATGTACAAATGTATAAAAAATCAGCACCAATAATTAATAATACATTCATATCAAAATGTAAGCCTTTTTACATTTCGGAACAACGGTAATATTATAGAAGATGAGAAAATTGACTAGGAGTCCACTTGATTAGGTTGTAACATCAATAGTTATATATTGTTTGTTGGTTTTGGTTGCTCATCAAGCATATCTCTTGATAACATCGATAGGCCTTCCCATGGGTGATCGCTGAGTGGTAATAACAGGCCCGTACGTATCCTTAGGTATCCCAGCCGTTTTCTAATTTATTTTCTTTATTATTTTAATTTGGAAAAAGAGATACTTGGGGATATGCATATCCCATGCATATTCTTGTGTACCCCGTCGTGGTGTAGTATCTTGAACCGATTTGGCACTTATGTGCCGTATCCCTGCATCATAAGGCTGGTCATAGTGCATATTATTATATTGTAGTATCATGCATATGATACTTGTCTATGATACTATCACTATAGTGGGTGGTATTATAGAGTAGTATCATAATCTTCTAAATTTATTGTTTTGCAGAATCCCAATACAAAATGTGTGTACAAGATCTATTTAGCAATAGCTTTTCTCGTAATATGTGCTATGATACAATATCCACCTATGTTACTCTAATCTTGTCTTTCCTCATTAATTAGATGCCACATCAGCATTTTTGTGGGCCTAAGATGCATGATACTACCTAAGATACTAGCACTATGGCCAGCCTAATGGAAAGATATGCTACATTGTTCACCAATGCAAAATTTCATATAGTGGCTCAGATCCCAATGATACATGGAGGGGGTAAGATATGCTTAGAAGTTCCAACGTATTTTGGGATTTTCCAACTTATTTTCAGTAAGGGTATCAGTAAGCGTATTGACGATGGTGGAAACAGCTGGAAATAGCCCCGAAGATGGCACTAAATCCATGGGTCTGGATTTGTCTGACCTGAGCCTTTACCATAGCCTACCGCACGTCCTTGATTCAGTCCAACAAGTCTTATCTGAGCTCATTGCCTTGCTACCCTCGTGTTAGAAGATCTAGAGGTTAGCCTTAGCTTGCTGCAAGCAAAGAAGCCATGGCCTCCAAGCAGATGGTGTTTATGAATCAAGGAGAAGGGGAAACAAGCTATGCTCGCAACTCCAGCTCCCAGGTACGTCGATTCTCCTATCTTGATTAATTCATCGCTCTATGGCGATCCGCCCTTTGACACTTCGCTTCTCAAAACCGTTTCAACAAGAATTTTATGTATATAAGAAAACATTTTATTACTGAGACATAAACAAATAATTGCGGAAGAAAAGAAGAGTTTTTCTGAAGAATTAGAACTCGGTTCGATTCCAGGGTGGTCTGCAGAAGAGGATGAAGCCCCTGATAGAAGCAGCAATTAAGGACTTATGCACCTTGTACCCCCAAAAGATGGTGATCGCTGACTTGGGATGCTCCTCTGGCCCAAACGCGATAGCACTGGTATCGTTCGCCGTCGAGGCCATTAACAACCACTGCGTTCAGTTCGAACAGCCACCACAGGAAGTGTGCGTGCTCCTCAGTGACCTGCCTGGCAACGACTTTAACGCGGTGGTCAAGGGCCTAGTCACGCTCTCTGAAAGCAACAAGCCTGGATTAGTGACCGTGGGGATCATACCAGGGTCATTCTACGAGAGACTCTTCACTAGTGGCTCGGTGCATCTTTTCTGCTCGTCCAACTGCCAGAACTGGCTCTCAGAGGTGTGAGCTTGATACTGCTCGATGCTTTTTATTTGAGGTAACTCGTCCATCTGTAAGCAAATCCTTGTCCTTATAGGCTCCTGAAGATCTAAGGAGGAACTTGGTCCCCGCGTACGATGTTGATGAGCATGCTAGGCATGAAAGACTCCACATGGTTAGTGAGGCTTATGCCCGTCAGTTCAGGAAAGATTTCACACTTTTCCTAGAGCTGAGAGCCAAAGAATTAGTCTCAGGAGGCCGGATGGTTATTTCTCTGGTAGGGAACCGTTCTGATGATCACGCTTCCCAGTTCACTCACTTGTGGGAAATGTTTGCTAAGATTCTGTGTGTCATGGCTTCAGAGGTACTGTTTTTTTAGCATATCAATCAATTATTTTTGAATGAACGCACTTATTTGAAGTCGTGATGTGTTGAGCCATTATTGACAGGGCGTGATCGACAGAGCGAAGTTTAATTCTTTCTACGTGCCTCTGTATGGACCTACCGACAAAGAGTTGAGGGAGATCATCCAAGAAGAGGGCTCCTTCTCGATCAGTGATGTGCAGGTGCACGACCGTTCAAGCAGTCTGAACAACCCTAACACCACTGCAAGCTGGGTCGCGAACCAACTGAGAGCCGCGTTTGAGCCCATAGTTGTGCAGCATTTCGGAGAAGTGATGGATGAATTTGTGAGGACCGCCAAGAGACGCTGGAGCGTGGAGGGAAGCTTGGAGGAGGAGCTGGCGAGATACCCGCGGGCTCAGCTGGTCGTGTCGCTGGCCAAGAAGGCATGATGATGTGCCAAGAAGGCATTGCTTTAAGGGAACAATGTGTGTCAAATATATGTGCCGTGGATGTTTAAATATATTGCACAAGCAATTTCGAATGAAACTGTCAGTCATATTGATTAGTAGTACTAGTATCTTAATGTTGCCCATGAACTTGCTCAGCAAGTGTGAGATCTTACTTGGATATAATAAAACAGAAACATATCATTAGTTGGTTTTGGCTGCAGGTTAAAGGCTTCCAATGCGAGTTCTTAACCTTGCACCAACAACGGTTAAACAAGAGTTTAATACGGTGATTCTTTTTAGGATAGCATTTGACTGCCCTTAGCCTTTGAGGTAGGGCGCCTAGCTTTAGTCCCTTGATCAAAGAAAGTAGAGTACTGCAAATTCAAGAGTATTCGAAACCAGGAAAACAATTTATGTGCGCATGAACCTCGTTGACAGCATGAATGGTAGGGTTTCACTTCAGTCCCGTGTTGTTAGTGAATGTGCCGAGGTGACTATACAGCTCGATTTTATTCAAGTGCCAGCAGACGGCTTCCAGGTGCAGATGTCTGGTATAGACTTCATGGAGAAGGGCCGACACTCCCTCTCTTTTGTAGGATCCAAACATAGCAACGAGCAAAACAGCTGTATCGGTTCTGCAATGGAGCTGTGGTGTCTGCTCAAGTCTACTGGTCAACCATGGCCCATAGAATGATAGAAACCGTCGAGCTGGTTTGAAAAATAGTGCTACAGAAGTATGTCGATAGGTAGCACAGGACAGGGTTTAGTTTATCAAATTGAACAGAACATGTTAGCAAAATACGACTAAAGACCAAACAAATGCAGGTTCACTTATTTGTTGACTGGGGAGGATGGTGTGGGTGTGAACATCAGGGACAGCCGAAGATGAGATATTGGAGGAAACCAAATCTTGCGCCATTACAGCTAGCTAAAGATTTGGTTCCATCCAAATCTCACATTCAGCTTCCAAAGGCTATTCTCAGGTGTTATCCACCTCTCACTACTTGCAACTCTCACTCACTACTGACACATGAATATCAGATATTGAACTAAAAGAATTCTTGTCTCGCTCTACAGTAAGATTTCGTCCCATCCAACACCCTAATTCATCTGCTCAATTCTCTGTGAGGCTATCCTAGCTAACACATTGCTGTGAAGATAAGAGATTGGAGGAATTTGAACTCCTGAATAAATGTCTCAGACATAGAAGAGTTCAGCTTCCTACAACTCTTACTTTCAGAGCTAACGCAAATGTTTTGGCTTGGATTTTTTTAGAGTTATGGCTGCCCTTTTATAGGCCAGATCAACACCATGTTCCGGATCTGATCAATTATGATTTTCTGCAGCATGAGCTCTGCATGCTCAGGAAAACGGTTTCTGAAAAGTGGTTCTGCTTTCCAACAAACTCTGACCAGGATTATCCTGCTATGCTCTTGCATTTCAGATGCTATTTACTCCCTGCAGAACAGGAATTCCAGGAATGTTCATGAATCTAGTATGCTGAAAAAATGGATTCTGACCACTTGATCTCCTATCAAAATGCACTGGTTATTTTTCTTTTAATTTTCCCTTAAGATGTTAATGCCAATCAATTAGCACAGGACATGGTAAGTCATTTTCTAAATGTTTTTCATTAATATGCTGCTGCAGAGTTCAGACGAGGTGAAGAATCTCGAGTCCTGCAGCCATGCGCGTTACATTGTAGTACTTTACAAAGAAAAAGGTCAACAAGTTGCAGGGACGTCTTAGTGCAGCCAATAAAGTATTTGTTGCCATGACAATGTCTTTTATAATAGCTTCCTTTTTTTTGGATAATACAAGTCCTTAACCTTGCCCAAACAAGGATTAAACAAGAGCTAATGTGGCGGCCCTTTAAAGGATCACATTTGACTACTTTTCCTGGGATTCCATCGAGAGGGGCTCGGGGGCGGCCCTGCCTCTCGTGGCTAACTCTCAAGTAGGGGTGGAAACGGATCGGATCGGATTAGATTTTGCTCATACCATATCCTTTACCATATTTTTTTTCGGATTCAGATCGAAGTGGATATTGATCGGTTTCAGATTCGAATGCGGATATTTCGGACTACGGACTCGAATCGAAAATGGCGCGGAATCGGACCGGAAACAAAAACAGTCGGATTTATGCTCTCATCAGTAGATAGTTATAGTTGTTGCAAATGTTTGAGAGATCTAGAGAGGTTTGGCCAACTTCGGCTTCATCGTAGATCTAGAGAGGTCATATATCCTGGATCCAAGTCTTGGGTGTCTTCCAACTTCGTTGCGTTCTCCTTCAAGAGGACGGTTTGGTTCTCATATCACTCTCGCCAAATTCTCCTTCAAGTTGAAGTACCTCATCAACAATCCTGGTTGCCTAGGAGAAAGATGATGTCGATTTCCCTAGAGACCCATGTAAGGGTTAGTTTTTTTTTTTTTATATATATCACTTGACAGGATTACAATCACTCAACAGAGTGTCAGTAAGAAAGCTTGGGTTATAATTAATCCACAAGCACCTTCTCCTATCAACACTAGCTTGCCTAGCACATAAGTGGGCTGCACAATTTGCTTCACGCCCTACAAAACAAATGCTAGAACTAGTAAATGCTCTCATAGTTTCTCTTATCTCTTGACAGATTGCCATGATATCCGACCTATCTTCATTCTCCAGACAAAGGTTCACAACTTCCTTTGCATCAGTTTCTATCATAACATTAGTATAACCCAGGTCAGCCGCTAGTCTTGCCCCATCTCGCACCGCGTAGGCTTCCATACTCCGAGCACTTGCTGCATGTTCATACCAAATAGCCTGTGCATGTAAGGGTTAGTTGACTTTTAATATATGGCTCTTGACCTCTTCCCCAAAAAATTATGGAACCATGAAAGCGTTCAATCAAATAAATAGGATATAGTAAAAAAAGGAAGAAAAAAAGGATTTGATAGTTGGTGGAACGCCAAAAGAAAACATTTTGCCTAGTATAAAAAAACTCGGCAAAAGAAAAAAGAACTCAGAAAGACTACATGGTAAATATTACGTCGGCAAAGAGACTGAGTGTATTTTTTTTTGAGAATAAATTTGATAGTTTTTTTTTCTGAGAATAGGTGGAACGGAATACAAACCCTAAACACCTAATCTTGGAACGGCCACCGTCGCCAATGGAGGGAGGAGTACTGCCCGGCTGGGACGATCTTTTCAGCGAAGAGTGCTGCGATTTTGAGCATCATATCATCCAAGGAGCAGGATAGCCGCCGCCGCCGCCTCCTCGGCAGCGTCGGTGGCGGCAGCCCCAGTTTAATTAACGGCCCCGCCGAATCGCATGGGGATGGTGCACGCAAACGCAAATCCGACGACCGCTTCGTTGGCAACAAGAAGGCCAATACCAAGATCATCCCAGCACCGGAGGTTTGCATCGCTGACGATCCAAACTTATTATCCATGGATATTCGGCAATCGGATACTCTTGTGTAAGCGACCACCACATGCACCTCAGGGCATCTTCAACAGGGCGATGCATTTCGGACGTCTAAATTGTCCGAGCACATCTATTTTTGCTCCCCGACGGACACAAAAGTGATCGTTTTTCTCCGCGTGTCCGTTTGCGCCTGGGGTGTTTCCAGCGGCCCGACGCTTCGACATGAATTGGGATGTTTCAAAACAATAAAATAAACAATTTCAACGAAATCTTAATTATTACATCCAAATATTTAAAAGTCTACATGAAAATAAGATGGTATTCCTCTAGGCATTGTCTTCATGGCCAGCCAATGCCCACTGATGCTCAATCAGATCAGTCTGTAGGCGTTTGCGCACAATCTCGTCAGTGACTTCTACACTCATATGTAGTTAGTCCTTCCAGGATAATGCCCCAGGGATTGGCGTAACCAGCTCACCTTGGAAATCCCAGTGGTGCTCATTACGGCCATCAGGACACTCGTTCTCAACGATCATGTTGTGCATGATTAGGCAGCATGTCATCACCTCATGCACGGTCTTCAGCGACCATGTTCTTGCCGGGTGACGGATAATTGCTCACCGAGATTGGAGCACACCAAATCCTCGCTCGACATCTTTTCTGCAAGCCTCTTGCATCTTGGCAAACCTCTTCGTCATCTCCGTGTTTGGCTTACGGACAGTCTTCACCAGTGTGGCCCAGTCAGGGTAGATGTCATCAACAAGATAATATGGCTTGTCATATTAATTTTCATTGACCTCGTAGCTCACCCGGGGAGCTTTGCCTTGCATAAGCCTGTGGAAAACTGGTGATCGGTGTAACACATGGATGTCGTTGTTGGAACCAGCCATGCCAAAGAATGAATGTCAAATCCATAAATCTTGAGATATGACTTGCTTCAAGAATGACAGTGCTTCCCATGAATGACATCCAAATGGACAGTTCTTTCACTCCCAGTGCATGCAATCTATGTTGCCAATCATTCCTGGAAACCCTCCTCTAGACTCGTTGATAGACAACAGCCGCCGTGTATCCTCAACTGTTCACTCCCTACAATAATGATGTCCGAACACGACAATCACGGCGGCAAAACCGGTACATGGACTCAAGGCAGGTGCTCTCACCCATTCGAAGATACTCATCGAATATATCAACAGCCATTTTATATGATAGCACGTGAATAGCCGCGGAACATTTTTTATAGGAGGTGAAACCTAGCGCACCTGTTGCACCGGGCCTGCATTGGAAGTAGGGGTCGTAGTCGCCTCGTAGAATGACCATTAACAGGTCCCTTGACATCATGTACCAACGCTGGACATTTTTTTCCGTGAACACCGGATTGGTGCAGTGGAAGTAGTCCTTGTGCAGTCGGAGGTGTCCTTCCACTCTCATGCGCGATAAGTTTTTTGAGCGGCCCTTCACAGAGCCCCGGTGCACCGGCGTCTGGCTGGCATTGTACTCGTGGAGGATGGAGGCCGCAGTAGTAGCTATTGTCTACGTCGACTGATCGGACTCCTCGTCGGAAGAGGAGTCAACGATCTCCGCGCGGAACTTGTCCAACATCAGCCACATGTCCATCTGCGTGAGTAGGAACTGCGGATCAATGGGCGCGCACAATAGTACCCAAAACACGAGTAAGAAACCTACCGACGCAATTGACCGAACAGGTCGTGGCAGTGGTGGAGTCACCCTTAGGCTGTGTAGTCATTTGACTACACAACTTTTTTTGGCAATACAAACTTAAAATGTGTAAAAAATAATTAAAAAGTATACAAATACATGCATTTAACTACACAAATTTAACACGACTACACATGGTTGATGTTCTGGCTCCGCCACTAGGTCGTGCGCGGCGAGATCAGGCAGCGCATCCGGCAAAGTTTGGCCCCCAAACAAGCGACAGGTGCGCGCCAGAGCCTACCCTGACTGAGATCCTGTTCTCCGGCGCGGCGAGGACCGAGCCGATGGCGTGTACTGCAGCGGTGCGACGGGGCCGCGGAGGGTGGGGTTGGGGTGGTGGCGTCGCCCTAGGCAGCAAAGAAGGGGAAAATGAAGCAAATCGAAGTGGTCGATCTCGTTGTCCCTGACGTGCGGGACCGGGTAACAAAATGAGCAAACGTGCCGCATATTTAGGCCAGGTTTGGGTCGCCGTAGACGGTCCGATCAATTTGCATCGCCCCGCTGCATTTTCGGCGTCCGCTTGCGACGCCCCGTTTGAGATGCCCTTAAAAAAATGCTCTGGAGCCAATGCGACATCCTCACTGTGAACTCAAGGCGAGGTGTCCTCATTACCCTAGTCCGATGCTACATATCTTGGATGTTTTCGTCAAATGTTTACTGG
Source organism: Lolium multiflorum (assembly GCA_030979885.1). Classification (NCBI taxonomy): domain Eukaryota; kingdom Viridiplantae; phylum Streptophyta; class Magnoliopsida; order Poales; family Poaceae; genus Lolium; species Lolium multiflorum. The sequence continues at coordinate 217,733,153 of CM061753.1, read as the reverse complement.
AAACACGACCGTATTGCTGGCCCGTACTATGATGTTATATGCCAGATTATACGTTTTGCGCTGATCTTAAGATGGATGTCTATGGCATGGTGGCACTAAGGGACAGGGACCCCATGGACGACTACTCTTGGAACTATATTTTCAATCGGCCAAGAGAGAATGCTCAAACCATGAACGCGGATGGCGGCTATTTATGCCCGAGGAAGGAATTGAGAGGCATCTCTGCAATCGACTGCTTGATCGAGATCGATATAAGGATCAAGGCGGAGGAGATTGAGGATGATTGCACGATTGTTGATGGCTGCGTGAGAGCAGTTGGGCAGTTTGACTCGTGGAGTATGAACCACGTTGAAAGAATAAATGGTAGGGTTACATTTCGGTCGTGTGTCGTCAGTGAAGGTGTTGAGGCAACTATACTGCTCGATTTTATTCAGGTGCCAGAAGGCGGCTTTCAGGTGCAGATGTCTCTGGTAAGACTGTACTCTCCGAATGTTTCTATCACTTCATCAGCGAACACGGTCGCGACTGCGATGGTTTTGTGGCTTCGGTCGGGAAGCATGCACAGAATTTTGTGGCAGCTGTGAACATTGGAGATACCCTGTGTATAGACTTCATGGAGAAGGACCGAGACTGTCTCTCTTTTGTAGGATCCAAGCATGGCAACGAGCAACAGCCGTATCGGTTCTGCAATGGAGCTGTGGTGTCTGTTCAGGTCTACTGGTCAACTATAGAAACCGCCGAGCTGGTTGAAAAGAGTGTTACACAATGATGTAGCAATATGCATCAATACATTTTGTATCTCGTTATATTTCCTTGTATGCAATCCACTTCTCTGTGTATGCGAGTGCGACTACAAAAAAGGGAGGATTTTCGTGACCAACAAACCTAAATACGTTACATTTGCAGGTTGGAACTTGGAAGACGATGTCTGCACCGATAATGAAGCAACTTCGCACCATGAAACCCAAAAGTTGCGGCTGAATGCCCAAAACCACTGCAATAGCTGAAGATGACATATTGGAGGAAACCAAACCTTGCGCCACTACAGCTGAAGATTTGGTTCCATCCAAATCTCACATTCAGCTTCCAGTAGGGTTCTTCAGGCAAGTTCAGCTGCTCATTCAACTATCACTACTCGCAAGTTTTGGTGTCTGACACATGAACATGAGATATTGGAGGAAACCAAATCTTGTCTGGCTCTGCAGTAAGATTTGATCCCATCCAACACTCAGATTCATCTGCCAAAGTCGCGCAGTTTGATCGAGGTTGCTGCAGGTTTAGACAGCGCTCTGAAGATCAGGCGTTGGAGAAAACTGAACCCCTGAAGAAATGTCCGGGACATGGAAGAGTTCAGCTTCCTACAACTCTTACTTTCAGAGCTGCATCGTACGCTCTGGCTTGAAGCATTACAGACTTCTGGCTGGCCGTTTTCTAGAGCAGATCAACATCAGAGTTCCTGCTCTGCACCGGTCTAATATTCTTGAGCATGAGTAGTGCATGCTCAGTAAACGGTTTCTCAAAAGTGGTTCTGCTTTCCAACAAACTCTGACCAGGACTATCCTTGCATTTCAGATACTTTACTCCCTGTAGAACTGGGAGGCCATGAATGTTCATGAATTAAGTATGCTGAAATATGGATCTTACTTGGATATAACAAAACACAAACAGATCGCAAGTAACTACCAGTTGATATCCTGTTAAAACACACTGGCTGTTTTTTCTTTTCTTTTATTTTTTCCCTAAGATCTTAATGCCAATAAAGTAGAACAGGATAGTGTAAGTCTCTAAAACTTTGTCATTTAATATGTTGCTTCAGAGTTCAGACAAGGTGAAGAATCTGGAGTTCTGCAGCCACGTGCCTTACATTGTACTGTACTACTGTACAAAGGAAAAGGTAAACAAGTTGCAGGAACATCTTATTGCAGTCAATAAAGCTTTGTCGCCAGGACAATGTCTCCTTTTTCATAATGGTTTTTTTTTTTTATCATGCCTTACATTGTTGGGTTTGTTTGCAGGTTTTCAGGGTTGTCAAGTATCATGCAAGTTATAATGCAAGTCTTTAACCTTTTAAGGACCACGTTTGGACCAGAGTTGTAATGCAAGTCCTTAACCTTGTAATGCAAGTTCAACAAGGGTTAGACCAGAGTTGAATACGTAACCCTTTTTAAGGACCACATTTGACTACCTTTAGCCTTTGAGGCTTTGAGGTAGAGCCTTCCTATCTTTAGACCACTTGATCAAACAAGGTGGGGTATAAATTCAAGAGTGTGAGAAACCACGTCAAATAGTTTATTTATTTATGCAAGAATATTAACTCAATTTTGATCAAATTCGTGACGAAACCTCTCGACGGAATAAATCATGCCATGTGAGTTGATTTTATGATCACTATTACTAGGGAAATATGTAACAAGAATAATTCATGAGACTGAGAGTGATTAAATTGGATACATTTGACTACCTTTGAGCCTTTGTTTTATACATGTGAAAACGGAACAAGTGGTACCCCATGTGCAATATGGAAGTGTCAAAATAGGTCAATCAAATAGGACCCTAACCATTACCACAAAAGAAGGCAAGGCACTACTTGATCATTGCAAAGGGGGGGGGGGGAGGGGGGGGGAGGGAGGAGACCCTGATGGTCCTATGAAGAATTTTCATGACCGGCAAACCCAAATACATAGAAGCTTGTTTGTCCAAACATTTCTTTCGTTTACCCAATCAAGAATATTTTTTTACTGTATTTGTTTTTAAAGATGCAAGCAACAGAAATGAGATTTTCTTATGGAGGGTCCTACGAAAAGTGCAGCTAGGTAGAGGCCGTGGCCAAGTGGTTGCCACCCTCGTCGATCTAATCTACGATTTTCTTTTGGTGTGTCTGACCACCACAGCAAAAAAAAAAAAAAACTGCCACATGTGACATCTTTTTCATAAACGTTGTATCATCTTAAACATGCATGGACACCAATTTTAAATTGTAGAGCATATCCGAGGACGTGTTTATTTCCATCAACGTTAACGTAAACGACAAGTGAATCAAGTTACCGTGGCATTGCAGTGTAATGGGAATTTCCTTATTTTGTTTGGTTTGACCTGTGCAATGGTATTGACTACCCCACTTACGATACGGAACATGGTCGGCCGTCGACTCTCCTTCTCGCGCAATGCCAGAACTGCTATTCCCGTCATGCCACAACTGCTCTCGGGACCACGCGGTTCCTGCTCCTTCTCGCAACGGTATGTCATATAGGAAATCGATGAGGAGATCGGAAGCCACCAACGCTGGACAATCGACGGTCGCTGCCGCTCCTCCGGCGGCTGCCCCTCCCACTACAAGTTACATTGAGGAAGTTGCGGGAGTGATTCGCCTCTGTGGTGACCAACGCCGGCGGTACGGAGAAGACCGGGGACAAAGCAAGATCTAATCGAAAGCAGAGGCTTCGTTCGGGCCATCACTGAGATGGCCGGTAAGGATCTGTTTACCGAAGGGGGTTGGGGGAATCAAACTCAAGGTTGGTGATTAGTTTACATGGTATCCCATCACGGGTCGAGCAAACCAAATATATTTAACAGAATCAGATTACCGTGTAATCAGATGATGGGGAAAAAAGATCGAGCCAAAATGTTTCCACTGTTCACATCAAAATCCTAATAAAAATCATTGCAACATTTACATGGCGGATTACAACTTTCCAATAATGAGAAAACACATTTGCAACATGTAAGACAGTGGGTGCAACACGCACCTACAAGAATTACAACATGTTCCCGTGTGCGTGCAAATAATTATACATGAGCATGTAGCTTGTCATAAAAAGTGCAAAATTGAAAATATGAAACTCGCTAACCTTAAAACCTCGAGCTCGTTGGCGATGAATGCGTCTTCGTTGTAGCCTTACCAAAGTTCGATCGGATGACCTTAGGATTGTTCCATCAATGCATGAAAACACAATCTTACCAAGCTTGCCCACACCCACCACTCTAGAGAATTTCAGTTACATGCGGAGTGGAGTAGACAGATTCATACATGGTGGTGAGGCTGCATGTGTCAGTTTAGGAATCGATAGCGATTTTGGGGTCGCAAACCGTTGTTGATCGCCGGTGGGCTGCAGCTTAGTGGAGAGATGACATGCACAAAGATGACATGCATGGTAATCCATAGAAAGCAAAGTAAAAATGTGTGAATCAAGGGGGCACGTTGCAAGCGAACAAGGCAGCCGGTCCATCAACTGTCCGTTTGGGATCATTTGCAAAAGAACCAACACCATATAACAAAAATGTTGTATCACTAGTAAAAAATTGTTGCTCCATAGTCCATACTATGCATTTGGTTAGACTAGAAATTCGTATCGACCATTTTGTTTGCCCAAAAAAGTTTTTTATGTAAAATTACATCATTATAACGGTACACAATGATCAATTTGGGCAAAAGAAGGAACACGCATATTTATTTCTCCAATTAATAGCACTTCCAATAACTTTCTTTGTAGGAGCACTTCGGGCACCTGATGGCTCCAAAAATAACCATTGTTTCAATGTCACAACATCCATTACTTCTTTGTCTCCCTAATTAACTGCCTAAAATAAAACTAAAGAAGCGAAGTATAGTACGAAAATAGAATGTATGCCATCCTTTGGTGTGAACACCTTGACAAATATTTTATCCCACTCCAAGAAATTCCCTGGTGAACATACAGAACCGGATACCTTCCTCCATGTGCACACCAATAATTGCTGTCACGAACTCGCCGAACAAACACCATTGCTGCTCCTACCCATACCGGCTGACTTCTCGGATCCACATTTCCCGGGCCCACACGTCATTCTCCTTTTCCGCCTGAGAAGCTGACCCCGCCTCCTGATTGGCCGGGCGTGCTCGTGCCGTTACTCCCGACCCCACCTGTCAGGGACCGTGCGTCTACCTGGCCCCACCCGTCATTCCCTAGATGGCTGTGCCACCGACGTGTGGGGACAGGTAGGAGCGCATGGCCCACCAGTCGGCCGCGTGCGCGCGGGTATAAACGCCACCGCCGCTGCGGCGACGGCTTCCCACCCCGAGCAACCACCGCTTCGGTTTCTACGGCCACCTCGCCACCACCGCACCGCCTGGAGGCGACAACCGCGGCATCAGAGGAGGGAAGATTCAGCGCTAGCGCACCGTCATTCCGGCTACAGTGCTCCGCGCCGCCGGCGCGTGAATGGTGCGGCCTCCGGCGTTCCCGTGGATCTGAGCTGCTGCTGGCGGGCGGTGGCGGTGACGGACGGACGGTTTCCGACATGGCGATATCGGCGAAGGAGCGGAAGCTGAGCAGGCTCGGGAGTGGCAAGGGAGGCGGGAGCTTCGGCGCGAGGGGTGGCCACCGGCCTCCGCCGCCGGCGGGGGCGCGGCGGCGGCTGTTCGCGGCGTTCTTCGCGTTCCTCTGCGCCGGCGCGGTCGTCTTCGGCGGCGTGCACGCCATTGGAGGTGAGCCCCTTCCCCTACACCTGGAATCTGGAGCCCGCGCGCGTGGGGCAAATTTGTGTCTTGGTTGGGTTTAGGTGGGCAGCTCAGTGGAATTAATTATTCTCTCGCACAGAAATCTCATGGCTAGACTCTGCTAGCATGTGGTGGGATCAATTCGAACGGCTCGAAAAAGAAAACCAAAATTCCAATTTTTACATGCGAATTTCCGTTGCTTTTGTGTTCATCATCGTCGGGGGAGGTGAGAAATTAAAGGTGGACTCTTTCTCCTGGGGCCGCTGTAGATCTGATGGAGTCCTTAATCACCACTCGAGTCCTGCATGGGTTCAACCGCTCGATTTGAGCATCAGCTTGCCGTTTCCGGATTGTAACGTTGGCCACCGAGTCACATGCTGCTGCTGCTGCCTTTGGTTTGGACTGATTGATTGATCCCGGAATAGAATACAAAAGCCTCACGTCTCCACATGAAGAATGTCTTTGCCGTGCGTCTGAATTTAGGCACGCTTTTAACAAACCCAAATTGGTTATTTCTTCTGACTGATCTCGTGTTCTTGTTGTGATGATGCAGCGTCGTTCCGGCCGGTGCTCATGACGGCGTGGCCGTCGGCGACCCTGAACGCCCTGTCCTCGGAGCGCCGGGTGCAGCAAGCTGGTGGCGATGGCGCCGGCACCGTTCTGCCTTCGGTCCAAATCCGGCACGCCGTCGCGCTGCCGGACCATGTTCTCCTAATCCTCAGAGACGGGTCTCTGCTGCCAGCTACCGCGCAGTTCGAGTGCCTGTACTCTGTTGCCAACTCGACGCAGCTGCGCCACGCTCCTCTCTTGGTCGCCACCTTGCCAGACGGACCCAGCCTCGTGCATTGCCCTGCCGGACCGTCTGGGGTGGCCGTGTCCCTGTCGCTGACCCAGTCGCCTCCGGTGACACCGCTCCCATGGGACCAGCTCGTGTACACGGCTCTACTTGACAGCCGGGATAACTCCACCGTTCTGTTCGCCAAAGGAATGAACCTCCGGCCAGGCCGTCTCGGTGTGCCATCACGGTATGAGTGTGTGTTCGGCCGGGACTTGTCGAAGCCCAAGTTTGTTGTCACCTCCCCTGTGATTTCTGCTGCGCAGGAGACATTCCGGTGCGTGACACCGGCCCGCGTTCGCCGGTACCTCAGGATGACAGCTGATGGGAGCAACAACAGAAACAGTGATGGCAAGCCTATGCTGGTCTCCATCAGGACTAAGGGCCGGGGGAGCTCTACGCTCCCCTCGATCGCAGAACCGGAGCCGCTTCCTAGGCCCAACAGGCATCGGCGTACCAGGCATCGGCAGCAGAAGGCGCACTCAATGTGTGTATGCACCATGCTGCGCAACCAGGCACGGTTCCTCCGGGAATGGATCAGTTACCACTCCCATATCGGTGTGCAACGGTGGTTCATCTATGACAACAACAGCGATGATGACATTGAGCAAGTCCTCAATACCATGGATCCATCTGCGTACAATGTGACACGCCACTTGTGGCCTTGGATGAAATCTCAGGAGGCTGGGTTTGCGCATTGTGCGCTCAGGGCCCGGGAGAGCTGCGAGTGGGTGGGGTTCATCGACATCGACGAGTTCTTGCACTTTCCTGGCAACCAAACTCTACAGTATGTCCTCCAGAATTACTCAAGCAAGCCACGGATTGGTGAGCTCAGGACTTCATGTCACAGCTTTGGTACATCAGGTCGGACTAAGATACCCAAGAAAGGAGTCACAACGGCCTACACCTGTCGGCTGGCTGCCCCGGAGCGCCACAAGTCAATCGTCAGGCCAGATGCATTAAACCCATCGCTGATCAATGTGGTGCACCACTTCCATCTGAAGGAAGGGATCAAGTATGCAAATGTTGGTCAGGGAGTGATGCTGATCAACCACTACAAATACCAAGTCTGGGAGGTGTTCAAGGATAAGTTCTCTGGGCGTGTCGCCACCTATGTTGCTGATTGGCAGGACGAGGAGAATGTTGGGTCCAGGGACAGGGCGCCAGGCCTAGGGACCAAACCGGTGGAACCGGAGGATTGGCCGAGTCGGTTCTGCGAAGTATATGACACCGGTTTAAAAGATTTTGTGCATAAAGAGTTCACGGATCCACAGACTGGAAATCTTCCATGGTAGATGGTGAGGAACTGTATTTAACCCGAACCAGCACACGATATATGGCATGGAGAAACAGACAGCGAAAAGAAGAAACAAGAACTGGGATAGATGGTAGAGTGTTTTTTTTTTTGCTCTTTGGTATATGATTAGGCTTTGTTGTTAGATTGCTTTCCTTAGTTCAGAATCACCTTTTTTTTTTAACATATCATATCTAGAGAGAAATGATTCTTTTGTAGATACAACAATTCACTGTTGAAATGGAAAATGCATACTTGACTTTCCTTTTCTGGGTTTTTGTCTAATTTTACCGTAGATCTGAAAAACAGAAAAATGCAATGCTTTATTTAGCTGATCACCAATCTAGGCAAACAAATGGTTTATGGAGGTTAAGTGGTCCTGAAGGAATATTTGACTTTCCATGGAAAATTTTACACCGGGACAATCAATGCCGCCTGCTTTCTTTTACTTTATATATGCATGATGACAACCTTATGCTTAGCATCCTTTGATGCAACTCGTAGTTTCTTTTTGAGCTTGGAAAATGCCATTCTCCTATCAAATCAGCCAATTTCTTAGAGAAAAATCTAATCTAAAGTAACTGGATCCACATCAAGTTCACTCTCGAACAAGCTTTCCAGCAGAACACCAGTGTTTTCTTCTCTCCTTTTAGTACTGAACTTTCAGGGAAGGTTGGTTACTGGCTTAATTAACCTAACACATACACAAGGACACTCTAGATAAAACAGGGGCTTCTTTTCCTCTTAACTCCAGTGGCTTACTGTTCCTACTTTATTTATGTGTTTAAGTTGGTTGAAAGGACCCCCTCCAGTGTTTCCAGATCTGTATTATTCTAGTACCACTATCCTAGGTTTACCAGGACAGGTTTCTACTAGCTAAAGTCAAAGACAGGAATCAAGCTGACAAAACGTTCTTTTAATTGCCTAATCTCCGCTGCCCAAATCAGCCATTGGCCCATTGTTTCTCTATGTTTGTTTTGCTGTACCAATCAAAGAAAGCTCTGGACAAGAAGCACGAGAGCCGGTTTGGTGCCTTCTGGGGATGCTGCCATTTGGTGGCGCTGATGAAGACTGGAGGAGTAAACTAGTACACAATTGAGCTGTGATCTGGCATCGTTTGGTGCCCCATCATTGTATAATACTACAAGGTTCACATGTATATAATAGTAATAATAATAATAACACTATTTGGAGACTTGGAGTGCATGTATGTGGACATATGAGCTTCCCATGATAGCTGAATACTGTTCCTAGGTTGCACCTTGGAGGGTTCCTGGATGGGGTGTTGAGTGCCTGAATTTCTGGCAGGTATCACTGCAAATTGGAGTGGTAGAACCAACTGCAAGGCCCTAGGGCGTAGCTTGTAGGGGGAAGGAGGGGGCGGCGTGCGAGCGAGGCGGCGGACGCCGGCGACAAGGCGCCGCCGTGCGCGGGCGAAGAGGAGAGGCGGCGGCTAGGTTAGGGAAACCGACTCCTCTGGGAGTCGGCAATAATGATTATTATTATTGCTTGCCGTTTGCCTCGTTTACAACTTGTATATAAAGAGCTAAACCGAGAAAGATTAATGGGCTAATCCCCTAGTTGGGCCCACGGTTGGCCCCCCTCCTCACGGAACCTATACCGGTCATAACATCTCTTCCCGCCTGTGCAAACAGCTCGTCCTCGAGCTGGTAGTCGGGGTAGTGCTGGCTGAACTCATCGCGCTTCTCCCAAGTGGCCTCCTCCTCCGAAAGGCCTTCCCACTGCACCAACAAGTACCAAATGTCGCGACGGAGTTGGGCACGTAACACCTTCGCCGGGCTCGGTAGGAGACGACCATCGGCGATCAGTGGTAACGTCGGCGGTGCTGCAGGCGGCTCCCCACGGTATGGCTTCAGTAGTCCCACATGAAAGACATCATGTATGCGGGAGCCCGCTGGCAGCTGAAGGCGATATGCAAGTGTACCCACGCGCTCCAAGATGACGAAGGGGCCGGTGTAGCGAGGACCAAGCTTGCGCCTCGCACGCGGGTCGAGGGACTGGGTGGATCGATGAAGAAGGCGCAGCCACACCCAGTCTCCCACCGCATAGTCCACCTCGCGATGATGGCCGTCGTAGTGGTGCTTGGCTAGCTGCTGGGCCTGAGCGAGACGTTGCCGCACCTCAGCAAGCATCTCGTCGCGATTGCGGAGAAGCTCCCCCGTTGCCTCCGTCCGCGCGGTCGCCGGATCGACCGGCAAGATGGGCGGTGGCGGTCGACCGTAGACCACCTCAAATGGCGTGGCACGCAGGGCGGAATGGTAGGAGGTGTTGTAGCAATATTCCGCCCAAGCGAGCCAATCCACCCATGCGCGAGGACGATCACCTGTAACACAGCGTGAGTACATGACGATCACTTTGTTAACCACCTCTGACTGGCCGACCGTCTGAGGATGGAACGCCGTGCTGAACCGGAGCTTGACGTCCGCCATCTTGAAAAGGTCACGCCAGACGTGCCCTGTGAACACCGGATCCCGATCACTGACGATAGACGCGGGAAATCCGTGGAGGCGGACAATACCGTCGAAGAAGGCACGAGCAACAGACGCGGCGGTGTACGGGTGGCCGAGCGCGATGAAGTTTGCGTACTTGGAGAAGCGGTCGACCACCTTGAGGATGACGGACTTGCCGCCCACCTTGGGAAGGCCCTCGATGAAGTCCATGGAGATGTCGTCCCAGACCTGGGAGGGCACCTCCAGCGGCTGCAACATCCCCGCCGGTCGCAGCGTCTCCGTCTTGTTGCACTGGCATATCTCGCAAGAGCGCACCCAGTCCCGGACCAAGGTCCGATCACCGGGGATGTAGAAGTCGGCGCGGAGACGGTGGAGGGTCTTCTGGACACCCTCATGGCCAGACGAATGAGCCAGCAGGAGCACCTGGTGCCGAAGATCGTCGTGGTCAGGCATGAAGATACGGCGCCCATGCAAGAGGAGCCCCTCGGCCAGGCGCCATGGCGCCTCCAACTTGCCCGCCTCTAGCTGCTGCCGTAGGAGCTGGGCGTCAAGCGCCGCCGCAGTAGATTGGCGGATGGTGTCGAAGAGGGCGAAGGAGGGGCCCGAATGGATGCACAACGCCATCCCCTCGGGTGCGTTGTCCTCGTCGGCAGCGTCGCGGCGAGAGAGAGCATCGGCGACGGTGTTGAGGCGCCCCGGTCGGTACGCCACGGTGAAATCAAAGCCGAACAGCTTGCTGGTCCATGTTGCGGCACGGTCGCGAGCCTCTGATCCAAGAAGTACTTGAGGCTGTAGTGGTCCGTGTGAATCTGGAACGAGCGCCCCCAAAGGTAGGGACGCCAATGGCGCACGGCCTGCACCAAGCCAATGAGCTCCTGCTCGTATGCCGCGAGCTTGAGATGGCGCACGGCGAAGGGCCTGCTGAAGTAGGCAAGCGGCCCGTCGCCCTGGTGAAGCACGGCACCGAACCCCACTCCGGAGGCGTCGCAGTCGACGATGAACGGCCGCGCGAAGTCCGGCATCTGGAGAACGCAGCCCGTCGTAAGGGCCCCCTTCAGGGCCTCGAACGCGGTGGTGGCCTCGTCATCCCAGGCGAAGGTGTCGCGGCACAGAAGCCGCGTGAGAGGTGTCGCGATAATGCCGAAGTCCCGGATGAATTTCCGGTAGTACCCGGCGAGACCCAGGAAGCCGCGGAGAGCGCACGGCAAACGAGGAGGCGACCACGCTGCGACGGCCGCCACCTTGTCGGCGGCCATGGCCACCCCCTCGGCGGAGATGACGTGGCCAAGGTAGGCGACCGATGTCATCCCACACGAGAACTTCGAGCGCTTAAGGTGAAGATGATGCGCTTGAAGCTCGTTGAAGACGATGGCGACGTGCTGTAAGTGCTCCACCCACGAGGTGATGTAGATCAAAATATCATCAAAGAAAACAAGCACAAACCGACATAAATAGGGGTGGAGTACATCGTTCATTAGGGCCTGGAATGTCGCTGGCGCGTTGGTGAGGCCGAAGGGCATCACCACGAACTCGAAGTGGCCATGATGGGTCCGGAACGCCGTCTTGGCGATGTCGTCCGGGTGCATGCGCACCTGGTGGTAGCCCGACCGTAAGTCGAGCTTGGTGAAGAAGCGCGCCCCATGGAGCTCGTTGAAGAACTCGTCGACCACCGGAATCGGGAACTTGTCCTTCAGCGTGAGCGCGTTGAGGGCACGGTAGTCGATGCAGAAACGCCATGTGTCATCCGCCTTGCGGACGAGCAGCACCGGCGCCGAGAACGATGACGTGGAGATCCGGATGATGCCCGCGGCGAGCATGAGAGGGCACTGTCGCTCGAGCTCGTCCTTCTGCAGCTGGGGGTAGGGGTAAGGCCGCACGGCCACCGGCGCCGTGTCCGGGGAGAGGTGGATACGGTGATTGTACACCCGGGTAGGCGGGAGGCCTTGCGGCTCGTCGAAGAGGTCGTCATGCTGCTGCAGGAGGTGGGCCAACAGGGGGTGCTCGGAGTCGAGGTCGACCGTGGTGAGCTGGAGCTGCGGTGCCGGAGCGGCGCCCCCAATGCCCATCCAACGGACGCGGCGGCCCTGGCGCCAGAAGGTCATCGTCAAGGCGGCGAAGTCCCACAGTATCGCCCGAGGGGCCGCAAGAAGTCCACGCCGAGGATGAAGTCGAAGCAGCCCAAGTCGATGCCGGCGCATGTGATGGTGAAGTGCTCATCGCCGATGGAAAGCGGCACGTGCTGCGCCACGCCGTGGCAGCGAAGGCGGTCGCCGTTGGCCACGGTGACGCGGAGATGATCGCCGCCCATCGGCTGGAGGCCCAAGCGACGCATGGTGGTCTCCGGTAGGAAGTTATGCGTGGAGCCGGTGTCGAGGAGGGCCACCAGCTGCTCGCCGTGTATCGTCACCGGCAGGAGCATCGTATGCTCGTTGCGGATTCCTGCCAACGCATGGAGCGAGACCACGCACGTCGTGGCTGGCGCGGCATCGAGGGCGGTCTCCGTCGCTGTGTCGATGCCCGTGTCCGCGTCGCCGTCGTCCACCGTCTCCAAGTAGATGAGGCGCGGGCAGACATGGCCTGGTGCGTAGGGCTCGTCGCAGTTGAAGCACAGGCCGAGGCGATGGTGCTCCAATTGCTCCGCCGGGGTGAGGCGCCGAAAGGTACGCGGCGTCGCTGCGGGGGGCGGTCGGTGATGGCCGCGTACGCTGCGGCCGGCGGGGGCGGGCGGGTAGCCGGGCCCCGCGGCTCGGGGGAGGCGACTGCAGCGCCTGGGCCCGGCGCTCATATGCCCGAGCGTAGTGCATCGTCGTCTGCAGGTCATGGGGAGCCTGGAGTTCCACGTCCACCCGTATGTGATCCGGGAGTCCGCCGATGAAGAGCTCCGCGCGCTGTTGCCCCGTGACACCCGGGGCGTGGCAGGCGAGTGCTTGAAAGTGATCGACGAAGCTTGCACCGTGGACGTGAAGAGGAGGCGCCCAAGCTCCGCGAAGCGGCTCCCGCGGATCGGCGGCCCAAAGCGGAGGAGGCATAGCTCCCGAAAGCGGTCCCAAGGAGGCATGCCGCCCTCGTCTTGCTCGAGGGAGTAGTACCACGTCTGGGCGGCGCCCCGGAGGTGATAGGAGACGAGCCATGTGGGATCCGACTCCAGGGTGCGCTGCCCGCGGAAGAACTGCTTGCACTGGTTGAGCCAGTTCAGGGGGTCCTCGACCCATCGAAGGTGGCGAAGTCGACCTTGGTGTAGCGGGGTGGTGGCGGTGTAACGCCGCCGTGGCCGGGCGTGCCTCATGGGGGCGTGCATAACTCACGGGGGCGGCGCCCGAGAGTGTGGGAATCGGCGATTCGCCGACGGTGGTGTAGACTGGCTGGGTCGACGATGCAGCGAGCCACGCTGGCAGCGGAGACGATGACGGGGAAAAACGAATCTGGTGGATGGGAACGCCCCCGTAGCTGCGACACTCGGACTGGCGGGGGAGGACGACGGTCAATGCGTCCAGGGGTGGGCCGACGCTGGTGGGGGCTGCAGCGGAACGCCCGTGAAGGCCGGGACCCGTGGCGCGGGCGCCGGCACGGAGAAGACGGACAGCTGCGGTTGCGGCGGCGTCGGGGGCCCCTGGGTGCCGATCAAGAAGAGGCGGATGCCTTGGACCGCGGTGACGAGGTCGCTGATGACCCCGCTCATCTGCTCGGCGTGTAGATGACGGGCGCCGGCGCGGGCGGAGCCCGCCGTCGTGGCAACCACCGGAGATCCCGCCGTGGTGGCGACGATCGAAGGAGCGGGCGGGGGCGACGGCGACGTGGTGGTGGGGGCGGAGATGACATGATCGCAGCCGAGCTAGCTGATACCAAATTGGTAGAACCAACTGCTCTACCGGCCCTAGGGCGTAGCTTGTAGGGGAAGGAGGGGGCGGCGTGCGAGCGAGACGGCGGACGCCGGCGACAAGGCACCGTCGTGTGCGGGTGAAGAGGAGAGGCGGCGGCTAGGTTAGGGAAACCGACTCCTCTGGGAGTCGGCAATAATGATTATTATTATTGCTTGCCGTTTGCCTCGTTTACAACTTGTATGTAAAGAGCTAAACTGAGAAAGATTAATGGGCTAATCCTCTAGTTAGACCCACGGTTGGGCCCCCTCCTCACGTAACCTATACCGGTCATAACATGGAGGGATGATATCTCGCTTAGGTTTAGAGGCAGATGAACTTATCTGGCACCACCCAGGGAAGAAGGTCCTGTACAAATTTGCAAAACACGGAGCAGAGTGCGAGGATCCACATGGGGTATAGTGCTGGGTTCCACACTATCTGTAACCTGTTAATTTCTGCATATGAAAGTGTGTTTGACAGTTAAACTGGTGATTTCTCTGCAAAACTACAGTTTCTTGTACTTGGTAAGTCCTGACCAGAAAGAATTTGTTGTGAGCTGTGACTACTGATTAGCCAACATCATGATATGCACAAAGCGGATGTGCCTACCATTATCATTATTTTCGTCTTTTGCCTTTTGAACACTGAACCAAAAATACATAAAAAGATGCCACGAGGTAGTTGAGGAGAAATACGGGTGCTGTCTGCTGTTCGTTAGAGCATGTCTAACAGACCCCTTAAAACGCCCAACCCCGTAAAATAACCGCCGATATACGGGGTAGAGCTCTATCCGGACATCTAACAGACCCCTTAAAACGCCCAACCCCGTAATTTTTTTACAGTTTTGGCTACGGGTGGCTCCTCGCCCCTTACAAGTACAGGGTGGGAGGCTGAATACAGGGCGAACCCCTCACCTGTGGTGCGCTGAATTTTCACCAAATTGCAACCGCTTCCGCCATGGAGCCCCGCTGGAGAAACGTGCGACCACCTCCGCCGCACCGCCGAGCGTCCGTGGCGCGCTGCAGGCTCGCAGTCTTCGCGGCGGGGGCGGCCGTGGCGGCGAGGGCGACGTGCGCGAGGGCGGTCATGGCCAAGGAAGTGGCGGCGAGGCGGGGGCGGGGCCGGCCGCCGGTGGAGGCGGGCAGCGCGTGGGCGGCCGGGTGGGGGGAGACGGGGCCGTGGGGCGGGCGGCTCGGCCACGCCGGTGGCGGAGGTCGTGGGCGGGGGCGACGGGGCCGTGGCGGCGGGCGCCGGCAGCGGCGGCGGGCGGCAGCTGGCCGTGGCGGCGGCGGGCGGCGCGGGGGCAACGGTCGGCGGGCGCGGGGGCAGCATGCAAGGAGGAGGAAGAAGGAGAGGAGGAAGAAAGGGAAAAAGAAAAGAAAAATGATTTGGCATATTCTAGGAATATGCTTTTTTACAGTTTGGGATACGGGCCTGTCTGAGCTTTCCGCGAAAGAAATACCCTT
Source organism: Lolium multiflorum (assembly GCA_030979885.1). Classification (NCBI taxonomy): domain Eukaryota; kingdom Viridiplantae; phylum Streptophyta; class Magnoliopsida; order Poales; family Poaceae; genus Lolium; species Lolium multiflorum. The sequence goes on along the minus strand of CM061753.1, from coordinate 217,717,751 downwards.
TACTCGTGTTTTAAGGGGCGAAAATATACGGGACCTGTTAGACATGCTCCTAGGCGGACGGATGCTGAGGCGCTGTCGGCTGACGCTAGCTCGAGAAACAATCTTCCGCTGCTGTGTTGTAGCATTCGACCGTTGTGCAAGTAAACCAATCCCAGCTGCATGGCCGCCAACTCGACGAATCACCAGAAGGAGAAGAAGCAGATGATCACCAGAAAGGAGAAGACGCAGATGAAGTGCCGCCTCAATCATACGCCTAAGAGCATCTCCAGTCGCGTCCCCAAAGCGTTCCCCAAAGGGATTTGGGACGCGCCGGATAAAAAATATGTTCCAGCCGCGTCCTCCAAAGCCCATTTTGTCCGGCGCGCCCGATACTTGTCCGGCGTCCGAGCCCGTCCCCGTCCCACGGGATGCTCGGCACGCCGGACACAACGAAAGCGAGGCGAACCGACGCCGACCCGTCGCCTTCGGACGCTCACCGCCGCCTACGTAGCGATGGTGCAGTTGCCGGAAGCGGAACCGTCGCATTGGCAACCGTGTCGACGACGCGGCAACCGCCGGAATGGAGTCGGGACTCCTCGGAAGAGCAACCGCCGCTCTTTCGACTTCGCGCCGCCGTTCATCCGCGCTTTATAAGACCCGTACGTCGGCGCTTTTGGATCTTCACCGCCGCATCCGACACCTCCACGACGATGAGCTACATCTCCGAGCTCCCGTCCGACACCTCCGCCGAGGGAAATCCACTGGATGGCACCATTGGTGGGAGAGCTCGGACGCCCGCAGCGACGATTCCCTCCCGCCACCCGTCGCACAGGAATGGCTGGGCGTGGAGGAGGACGCGAAGAAGAAGGGTCGATGAAGCGGCGGTGGCCCGTGCGGGCGGAGGCGGACGCGAAGGCCAATACCGCCAAGGCCAAGGCCAAGGCCAAGGCGCCGGCGAGCACCGGCGACAACGAGGAGGACTCGACGGCCGACCCGCCTCTTCGGAAGAGGTGACGAGCAGGAAGCGCCACCGTGATGACGACGAGGCGGGGCCATCATCGAAGAAGAAGAAGTAGTTTAAAATAATTTATATGTAATTTAATTATGTTTTTTCGAAGTTTTATATGTAATTTGTTTATGTTGAACCGATTTGAATATTAGTAAATAGTTTTATTCTATCTATAAGAAGTATTTTAAATCTTTGGGGGGTTTAGGGGGACGCGAGGGCGACCTCAACGGCACGGACGAAACGTCCTCGTCCGTCGCGGTTTGGGACGGTTTGGGGACGCGACTAGAGATGGTCGCGTCTCCACCGTCCCCCAAACCGCGCCGGATTGCGGACGTGCGGTGCGCGTTTGGGGGACGTCGCTCCCAGCCGTCCTTCAAACGCCGCCCCAAATAAATATTGGTGCACGAAAATAAAGGTTTTCATTCAATTTTGATTATATATTACAACGTTTGAATGAAAACGGCTAGCTTTTATCTAAACCTAGCCTACCGACCGCCCGAGCGTTCGACGGCCCTGCCCCGGCGTCGCCTGCCCTCCGCCGCAGCTCTTGCTGCGCGCGCCGCCTCTCCGTGCGTAGGGCGGTGGCCGACGCCGCTGCTCCAGACCGCGTCGACGTCGGCCCTCCCCGCCGCACCGCCCGGAGGGAGAGCTCAACGGCGCGAAGAATCTGCGCCTCGCGGGCACGGGCGTCGTCCCGGAGCTTCTTCTCCGACTCGAACGACTCGACGAGCGCGCGTTGCTGATCGGCTTCGTCCGGGTGGGCCGTCGTCGTCGGACCACTCGAACTCGTCGTCGTCGTCCATCCTCCACCTCGGTCTCCTCCTCCTCCTCCTCCGCCTCGGCCTCCTCCTCCTCCACATCCGTTGGCGCCTCCATCATCGCCGCCGCCAACGTGTCAGCCTCCGCCGCCAACTTGTCCGCCCGCCTCGCCTAGGCCGCCTCCGTTGCCGCCGCCGCGCCTCCCGCCGCCGCGTCTCCACCGCCGCCCGCCGGGCGCGACGAGTCCCGCCGCCGGCGCCGATCGCTTCCCGCCGTTCACGGCAGCGTGTCCCGCTCCACCGCGGCGGAGGTCATCAGCCCACTGCTGCTCCATCACCTCCGTCCGGCGCCGTCGCATCTCTTCTGGCGTCGAGGCGTCGAACACCGCATTGTTGGTGCCCGCCGTCATCTGCTCGTGCCACGCTGCTGCCGCCGCGGCCTCCTCAGCTGCGGAGGCAGGGGCGTAGAACGCCGCTAGATGCGCCGCGTGCGCCGCCGCGCCGGCGGGCCTCCTCCTCGAGTACCTCCCGTCGCTGACGAGAGCAAGCGGCGTCCCCGAACCGCCGCTGCTCATCCCGGGCGGCGCGGTCGATGTCGACCTGCGAATCCGGGACTGAAGTGGAGGAGACGGTGGGGAGGAGCGGCTAGCGCCGGGGCGGTTCGCCATTGCCACCGGTGGTGGAGGAGACGGCGGTGGAGCGACGAGGGCTGTGTTTGTTGCCGGCTGTGGTGGCTACCAATTACGCCGGGAGGCCTTTTATAGACGCCGACGTCGGGAAGAAAGCGCGGGAAGAGAGCGAGGCGAGAAGAGGCGGCAAGATCGCGCGGGAACGGGCGATGGCGTGCGAACGCCGGCGACGTGTGGAGTCTGCGCAGCATCGACGGGACGTCTCGCCTGCCCCTCCGTCGCCATTAAGACAAAGATGCCGTCGCGCGATTAACTTCCGACGCAAGGTAGGTGACGGTTAGGTCCAAACTTGAATGAGTCGCTGACGGGTCGGCCCCGCCACTTTCCGCCTCGTTTGTGTCCGGCGTGCCCGGAGCGTCCCCTGTGGGACGGGGACGGGCTCGGGGCGCCGAACACCGTATCGGACCGCGCAGGACAAAAATGGGCTTTGGAAGACGCGGCTGGAACGTATTTTTTGTCCGACGCGCCCCAAATTGCTTTGGGGGACGCTTTGAGGGACGTGACTGGAGATGCTCTAATAAGTAATAATATCAAACAAACTGCCTAAGCGAACGATTTGGACGCGCATGCGTCTTGCTACTTCTCCCTTAAATTTGTTTGTTTAATGTCTTGTTCGAATAAAAGCGGGCAAATAAATGTAGGTGTTGGTTAGTCTGCTCCAAAGGATACTTTGTGCGGAGCAGACGGCGATACATGACGGTGCAATAGTAGTGTGCAAAAATCGCATGAACTATTGGATTTACATATCTTTTTGAGGATCTGGGACTGCCAGTTGAATCATGTGAAATCATACATAATAATCATATGTTTCCCAAACAAAATAAAAAAAGCACGATGATATGCTTTATATATATATTTTTTTTTTGTCGAATGCGTTATCTACTCTTTAGGGGATGGGGTAATAAAGTGGCAAACGAGACCATAGGATCTTTGTCCTCTCATTGTACAAAAATTGTGGAAAAAAGAGAGTTAGAGTTGTTCATAAACAATGCAGTATGATCTAACAAATTCAAAAAATTGAAATTATTTTACTGTCCTATTTTGAAAACCCTTTTGCTTGTTTTAGGTCGATCGAAAATTATATTAGTTCTAGATCAACACTAACACCTTTAGACCCCCCCCCCCTGATTCGTGCACTTGAGAATTGCGTGTGGGTGTGCAACTGCGCATCCTTTCTTCCAATTGCACATGAAATTGGATGGCTTCATCTAACCAAGAATAAAGTTAGTTCTAGGTCGATCTAGAATTAGCAACATCTTTTTAAATACATCTGAAGTAAAATGAAAATCACACAATCAGTTCCCACATTCAAATACCATTACTAATGAATGGTATATTAATCACTTATGTTTGAAACTTTTTAACATTTTGAAAAGGATTTATAATTTTGTTATGTAATTTATTTATTTTTGGAATGAGCCACGTGGGCCGGTCTGGCTGGTAGGAAAGTCAATTGGGCCGCCCCGGGTCAGGCTGGGCCGACTCAATGGCCAGGATTAGCCAAAACTTCTAGAGGCTGATGCTCCCCAGTCCAAGCCCTAGGCGCACTCCACTCCCCACTTCACTCCCCAGTCCCCAGTCCTCCTCCCACGCCGCCTCTTCCACCTCCGGCCGGCTGACGCCTCCGCTCCGCCGCGAAATTCCCTTCAAAATTCCTTGATAGCCCTAATTTCCCACAAGCAAGTGCAGTGCAGACGACACATTCGCTCGCGCGACGCTGCTTCCTCGTTGATTCTGCCACTTCCCCAAGTCGATCGAATCGATCGAGGCCCAACCATGGCTGCCGGCGAGTCATCCGCTTGCCACATTGTCCCTACAAGAGACAGCAACATCTTCCGTCTCCGGGTAAGGCTCCCGTCGTCCGAGGATGCCACCCCTGAACTAAAGTCGAGCACGGTCGTTGCTGGATGCACATTCCATACGTTTTACTGGCCTGCACGCACGAGCTCCGGCGACAGGTTCGGTATCCACCCAAGTGACCCCGTTCTGAAAGCCGATACCAAGGTTTCCACACACATGGTTTTGCTCGACAAGACCGGCACACCGGCACCGTCCATCGGGATTGGGAAATCCGTGGCCAACCCTGCTGGTGGGTTCGTGTTGTGCGCAACGAGAGAAGAGGTCAAGGCCAACTGTGTTGTGGACAACTACTTCGTGGTGCTGTGCTCCGTGAACGCGATCCCTCCGTGGGCACCTCCATCTTCATCAACGGAGAATGAGCTCCCAGATTTGGGTCATAATCTGGCCATGCTGTGGGGTAAACAAGAACTCACTGACGTTTCCTTCGACGTTGGAGGGGAGAGCCTTGGTGCACATCGCGTGGTGCTCGCGGTCGCATCAGCAGTCTTTAGAGCGGAGCTGTACGGCCCCATGGCTGAAAGCAACATGGCATCTAGCATCACCATCCAAGATATGGAGGCCTCCACCTTCAGATCTATGCTCCATTACATATACCATGGTTCACTACCCGACGCTGGCAAGATAGCTGTTCCTTCCGCTGTGGCAGAATACCAGCATCTGCTTGTAGCTGCTGACAGGTACGCGGTGGAGAGGCTAAAGAAGATCTGTGAGGACAAGCTATATGCTGATGGTATCACGGTTGACAGTGTGGTTTCAATGTTGGAGCTGGCGGAGCAGCACGCCTGCTCCAAACTCAAGGCTAGGTGCTTCAGCTTCCTCGCCGATGGTGACAATTTCAAGGTGGTTGCGACATCTGGTGAGTACCTCCGTTTGATGCAGAGCTTTCCGAATCTCTTGGCTGAAGCACGCGATATGTTCAAGATACCACATGAAAAGCCGACCATCATGGACCCTGGCTCTCACAAGAAAACTAGACTCTGTTAGGCGTGACGACGCGGTGGTGATACAAATAATGTAGGGTCGATGAATTGTACCCCGGTCGTCTGTTGTTCTTATGTTCCTGTTTAGCTTGCTCTTTCTAGTAACCTTGTCTATTTATTTGAAGCAACAAGAAGTAACTGAATGAAAATTCTCCTATATGCGCTGTATGTTGCTACAATTATGTTCCACTGTCGTGTTATATCGGTGCAAGTAGGAACAGTTCTTTATGATCTCAGTACGTAGGCAAGCTCATAGTTCTCTTCTCCGTTAAGTCAGAAATTGTTATTTTTAAAGAGTCAATAGATGTTAGTTTGACTGTTGATGCCACGTGACAACACAACCAGTTTATGGGCAAATTCCTATAGAACTTGTATCATTCTGAAAGGATTTTCAAAAGGATACTAGGACTGCTCTAGCTCACTGAAAGAACAGTCCTTACAATATGTCGAGGCCCGAGACTTCTCTATTTGCAGATATCCTAAAATTAAGAAGTAGTGTTCTATACTTCTATCTCTTTATTAACACATAAAAATTGCAATATCTTGTTACAGAAATAGTATAGCAATGAGGGTATCTACGACCAACTATTTCATCTGCACTTAAATTTCATTTTAAGCATCAACTAATCTAATCCGCAGTCACTCCATGAGACAAAACAAGCTGGTCCATGCTGCGCAAGTGGTCCTGCAAGAATATTTGACTTTTCATGGAAAATTTACACCCGGAAAATTCACATGGTTATGAGAGTACTTTATTTGATATATGCATGATGACAACCTTATGCTTAGCATCTTTAGATGTAACTCGTAGTTGCTTTTGGAAAAGCACCAATTCTCCTATCAAATCAGACAAATCAAATCTAAAAGCAACCAATTCTCGTAACCATGTGATTTATCTCCATCTTTCATTACTGAACTTTCAGATGTTTGGTTATTTGCTTAGTTAACCAAACACATACACAAGCACTCTAGATAAAACCTAGGCTTCTTTTCTTCTTGAACTCCAGTACATTGCTGTTCATGTTCCTACTTTATTTATTTATTTATCTCAAGTTGGTTGAAAGGATGGCCTTGCCTACTCTCCAGCAGTTCCAGATCTGTATTATTCTAGAACCACTATCCTAGGTTTACCAGGGCAGGTTTCTACTAGCTAAAGTCAAAGCCAGGAATCAAGCCGATAAAACATCTTTTAATTGCCTAATCTCTGCTCCCCAAATCAGCCATTGGTTCCATATCTTTGTTTTGCTGTACCAATCAAGGAAGTCTCTGGACAAGAAGCACGAGAGCCGGTTTGGTGCCTTCTGGGGATGCTGCCATCTGGTCGCGCTGATGAAGACTGGAGGAGTAAACTAAGTACACAATTGAGCTGTGATCTGGCATCGTTTGGTGTGTATAATACTGCAAGGTTCACATGTATAATAGTAATACTCCTATTTGAGGTGCATGTATGTGGACATATGAGCTGCCCATGGCAGCTGAATACTGTTCTTAGGTTGCACCTTGGAGGGTTCCTGGATGGAAGCAGGAGTGCCTGAATTTCTTGCAGGTAAGCCGGCATACGTCACCATTGCCTTTGCTTGTCTCTCTGGGACAGCAGAATTGTGCTTATGCAAATTGGATGGATGAGATTTGATTTGTATGGTCAAATGTAGAAGGTGCTGCAGAGAACTGTTGCTGATCCCGGTCAAAAAGAACTGTTGCTGATGATACAGGGCAGGATGCCATGATCCACATGGGGTTCACTGCTGGGTTCCACACTATCTGTAACCTGTTGATTACTGCTTAACATTGTAACTGTGGTGACATTACACTGGGTTTTTTTCCTGTAAAACCACAGATTCTTGTACTTGGCAAATGTCAATACCGTTGTTCATTTGTGTCCTCACCAGAAATTATTTGCCAGGGTTCTTTCAACATCGTGATATGTACAGAGAGGATGTGCTTACCATCATCATTATTGTCGACTTTTCCCTTTTGAAGACTGAACCAAAAATACACAAAAAGACATCACAAGGTAGATAGAGAGGGTGGGGCTGATGCTAGGCAGGAGGATGGTGAGGCGCTGTCGATTGACGCTAACTCGAGAAGCAATCTTCCGCTGCTGTGCTGTAGCATTCGACCGTTGTGCAAGAAAACTATAGCAGCTGCCAAATGCCATCTCGACGAATCAGCAGCGGAAGCAGAAGAAGCACAGTCCCAATCATACGCCTAATAATACCAAGAACCTGCGTGGCGAACGATATGAACGTGCATGGGCCTTGCGACTTCTCATGTTTCTTCTTCCTTGTCGTTTGTTCAGTGTCTTTTTCGTATAAACCTGGCAATTAATCCTTGGTGTTGGTTAGGCTCCTCCCCACAAATCATGACGCCCGCGAGAATTTTGTAACCACGGCAGTACATAATTGCGTGAAACAAAATGGCATAAACTGCCAGATTTTCATTTCTGACATTTTTGCGGATTCATATAGATAATTGAGTGGTAAAGAATCATCAACAAATTCATATGCAATCATACATTTTTGCGGAAAGAAAATGCACCATGATATGTTTTATCTATTATTAGGGGATGATGTGCGGTGATCCAAAGCAGCACACGATAGCATATGCTCTCTGGTGAGAAATGGTGTTCTCATTGCCAATAGTTAAAACAACCTGAAAATTGTCAAGAGCTGTTCATGACCATGTTCCATGTGCACATGTAAATTTTCGTGAAGAAAAGACAAGATATTTTTTGGACTGCTTAAAAAACAAATTAGATGCTTTCAAAATTGCTTTTTATACACCTGGTTTATCCTGGAAACACCATGTATCTTTTCTTCATGAAACATTACAAACACTCGAGGGGGCATAAGCATGTATGTTCTAAAAAAAATCATAGTTCTTGAAATTTTAAATGTTTTTACTATTCATCCTGGGAGCAAATGCACGGAATAAGCCAAAACGCCATACCCGATGATACGTGTTGCATCTACTACTTCTCAAAAAGCAATGAGGAAACCCGCACGGTCAGTAATCTCAAAATTCATGGTATATACAAACAGAAAGCAAAGGGGAAGAGCAATGGAAAACTCCAGTGCTGGCAAGACTCTTAGGCCACTAGATGTGGCCTATTAGGAGACCAAATGGGCCAACAACAAATCAACTCAGTGCACGGCACGTCTCATAATAAAAATTGACGAAAAGAATTAAGAAGACACATGGCCTTGATCACTGCAGCAAACTGGAAATTCAGACTGAATTACACAGCCGAGGTCACACCCTACATAGTACTTTGAGATATAAGCGTACCATATTACCATTAAATTCATAACAGAGCTTTAGATCCTGAATATGCAGGTAAACCCTAACTAGTCAAACAATCCTCGTCGTACTAATGAAACAGAACTGAACTCTAGGCGTCAGAATTCTTTGTCAGGCCGAAACAGAAACGGAAGTGTGGCCTCTTTGTTCATCTGTAAGAAGGAAGCTCTCCTCCAGGAAGATCCCAATTGTCATGTCCATCGTCGTCGGTGGCTCCCTCCTTCGGTCCCTGCTCCTCGTCAAATGGATATGGACCCCTGAAGCGCCTGTGAGAACAGGACTAGCACCACTTAGGAGGAACAAATGCTATAGTTAAGATGAATTTTGAGGTGCATTTGCATCCCCAAGTATAACTGTATCTTTGAGCGTATGGAACTAGGACGCCCCTTGCACACTACATAATTCATTATTATAAACTCGCGGTGTATTGGCAACACACATTGTTACCATGAATCATGAGTAGCACATACGACAGATACACCTGCTTAAGCGTGCAATTCATCGCAATCCTATATGCAGGCTATGTAACCGTGAGCCAGAAACGGCCCAGCATCTGCTTGCTGAATGTTCTTTTGATGATGGAATTTGGAGCCGTGCCACCACTAAACTGCGTACCTCATTTGACACTGCATATGGCTGTAAATGCTAGCCTGAGTCATGATGAAAAGAAGAAATGTGAATCAGCTACTATCCTCACTTGGTGGATGCTCTATAAAGAGCAAAATGAGCAGGTATTCAGCAACAAGGCGAGCTTGCTGCACGAAGTGTTTGGACGAACTCTGGGCAGATGCGGGCACCACGTGGCTCAAAGATCGGCTACAAGAAGGAGAAATCACGTAGGCAAACAGTGTGAAAACATAGTGCTTTCTACAGACTTTCTTGCTCTTTTATCTGTGATTTATTATTGTGCTGAAATAAATTGACTGGTTATACCTACGAGGAAAGCTAGCTTCCACTAGTTGTACTCCCTCCATACCGGATTAGAAGGTAAACTTCCGTTCAGAAGAGAAACCGATTTGTTATGCAATTAGCGGAATTAAGTCCCACAATTATTGCAGCGCATGGGGCTGGCTTCCTATATTCACTCCGGGCCTTTACTTTCCTTCCCTTATAATTTCTCTTGATGTTTGCATGTCGTGTGAATGGTGCGCTGCATGCAATGTGAAAAGAAACTATTTCAACCGGGATCCTTCTCCTTCCCCCGATCTGTCCGTTCCTATAAAACGACCATCTCATGAAGCATGTTCTATCGGAGGAGATGGAGAAGGACAACATTACTGGCAAGGGAGAGGGAATAGAATGGCCATCTTGGGAGAGGGAGAAGGTCGAGCCTCTCAGTGCATGGATGGAAGAGGATTCGGTGGTGGCCAAGAAGAGGAAGGAAGAAGAGATGATCATATCCGAGAAGAGGAAGGAACAAGAGGATATGGTGGTGGCCGATAATAGCAAGGAGGAAGAGGAGATGACCATGGCTGAGAAGAACAAGGAAGAAGAGGAGATGTTGCCGGCCAAAAAGAGAAAGGTGTCGGAGGAGCCGGACGTGGAGGAAAAGCATGGCAAGATGGACGTACTTCTAGCTCTGCCCGTGCCCTCAATATACCACCCAACGTGTGAAAGATGCATATTCCCTCCCATATGCAACAAGTGTGGCGTCGTCGGGGACATAAGCGTGTTTCCTTGTTGGGATGTCAACTTCTGGTTCCAAAAGACTTCGCCATTGCGATGCTTGTGGAAAATCAATCGTGACTATTGGTGCAAAGATTGTGCAACCAAGTATGGGGTGACAAGTGTGGTGTATGTTTTTGTGGTCGCAGCCCAGGCGATGTCATTGTCGATGATGAAGTTGTGCCCGAACCGAGGAGAGATATGAGAATATTTGTGTTGAAGTACTAGTGGTTGTACGAATGTCTACATGATGAATGAAATTGTTCAAGATGAAATTTGTGTGTTTTTCTCAGCCGCAGTACAATGTATTTGCAAAGTCCATGACACACGTAAGGTTTGAACAACATATTCTTGCAAAATCCTTTGCATACATAAACTTGAAAAATGAAACAACACATTGTCACGTACAAGTGCTTATTCAGAATTAAGCCATGCAATTGTCACATCCACATACTCCTTTTCCACCTTCACCCGAACCGGCAGCTTTTCTTGTCTCTCAAGAGCCTTCTTGATGTGAGGGAGGTCATAATGAATTGATCCCATGTATTTGATTACCTCTCGCATACAATCTTGGTGGCTCAAAAAAATTTATGTTTAGCTTCTCATGTTCATACTCCCTAAGTGATTCCTCTACCTTTGTAACAATTTATAGGAGAGTTTTTGACATTTTTTGTTGAAACATGGCTTGGATAGAAGAAAACCAATCAAGATCTAAAATATTCATGTCAGGAGAGTTAGGAGGTTGAAAAACCATCCTAATGCCCAAATTACCTTTAGCGCTTTGGCAACCACAACAGGATCATCACAAGTGACATGGGTCTTGGCATTGTTTTGCTGAATATAAATAGTGCTCCATCTATCACTTAGGGGCCACTTGTTCTTGATCATGAGTTCACTATAGTGAAATGGTTTGATCATTCAGATGCATACTCTTACAAACATATTTACCTTGCAGATTGAGGGGGACTTATGAGCTCAAGCCAATGGATAAAGTTGGTAAATCTGATAGCCGCAAGTATTTGGTGAAGTACGTGCTACCGGCAATCAAGAAGAAGTGGCCCCTAAGTGATAGATGGAGCACTATTTATATTCAGCAAGACAATGCCAAGACCCATGTCACTTGTGATGATCCTATTGTGGTTGCCGAAGCGGCTAAAGGTAATTGGGACATTAGTATGGTTTTTCAACCTCCTAAATCTCCTGACATGAATATTTTAGATCTTGGTTGGTTTTCTTCCATCCAAGCCATGTTTCAACAAAAAATGCCAAAAACTCTCCTAAAAAATGTTAGCAAGGTAGAGGAATCACTTAGGGAGTATGAACATGAGAAGATAAATAGAATTTCTTGAGCCACCAAGATTGTATGCGAGAGGTAATTAAACACATGGGATCAATTCATTACGACCTCCCTCACATGAAGAAGAATGGCTCTTGAGAGACAAGGAACGCTACCGGTTCGGGTGAAGGTGGAAAATGAGTTCGTGGATGCGGCCATTGCATGGCTTAATTCTCAATAAGCACTTGTATGTGACAATGTGTAATTTCATTTTTCAAGTTTTATGTAAGAGACTTTGCAAAAATATGTTGTTCAAACATTAAGAGTGTCATGGACTTTGCAAATACATTGTACCACGGCAGAGAAAAACACACAAATTTCATATTGAACAATTTCATTCATCATGTAGACATTCGTACAACCACTAGTGCTTCAACACAAATATTCCCATATCTCTGCTTGGTTCGGGCACAACTTCATCATCGACAATGACATCGCCTGGGCTGCGACCACAAACGGAACATACACCACACTTTGTCACCCCATACTTGGTTGCACAATCCTTGCACCAATACTTTGAGTCACGATTGCTTTTCCACAAGCATCGCAATAGCGTAAGTCTTTCGGAACCGGAAGTTGACATCCGTAACAACGAAACACGCTTATATCCCCGACGACACCACACTTGTTGCATATGGGAGGGAATATGCATCTTTCACACATTGAGTGGTATATGGAGGACACGGGCAGAGCTAGAAGTACGTCCATCTTGACATGCTTTTTTCCTCCACGGTCAGCTCCTCCGACACCTTTCTCTTCTTGGCCGGCACCATCTCCTCTTCTTCCTTGTTCTTCTCAGCCATGGTTATCTCCTCTTCCTCTTTGGTATTATCGGCCACCACCATCTCCTCTTGTTCATTCCTCTTCTCGGACAGGATCATCTCTTCTTCTTCCTTCCTCTTCTTGGCCACCACCGACTCCTCTTCCATCCATGCACTGAGATCATTCTACTCCCTCTTCCTCGCCAGTAGTGCCGTCCTTCTCCATCTCCTCCGATAGAACAAGCTTCATAAGATGGTCGTTTTATAGGAACAGACAGATCGGGGGAAGGAGAAGGATCCCGGTTGAAACACTTTTTTAACATTGCATGCAGCACCATTCACACACCATTCACACGACATGAAAACGTCAAGATAAATTATAAGAGAAGGAAAGAAAAGGCCGGGAGTGAATATAGGAAGCCAGCCCCACGCGCTACAATAATTGTGGGACTTAATTCTACTAATTGCCTAACAAATTGGTTTCTCTTCTAAATAGAAGTTTGTCTTCTAATCCGGTATGGAGGGATTACTCTTTTTTAAAATTTATTGCAGCACAGTAGTAACTCTTTAGTTCCTTTCTCTTTTAATTCCCTTGAAAATTCGTCTGACTTTCTTTCCTTCTTACATCAGTGAAAAATCAACAGCTTGCTGCGTTTCCATTAAAAAAAACATATGACAGACACGCATATGAATAATTTGACATCCACAATTACTTTCATTTGTAACTCGTTTGATATCTACAGGAAAGAATTCACTTGAATAATTTCATATATCCACGATCTCTTCCATTTGGAACTAGTTTGTACTAACATAGTACAGCTAGCACTAGTTAAATTGCTACTGTTAAATAATGAGTGCTGTTATCTGACATGATCGACATATACCAGTCCACTCCAATGTGGCATGAGTGTCCTGCTTAATTTCGATGCAACACCGTGTTCATATGTGGATGCAATCAGCCACCAAAATCTTATATTACGTTGCTTAAATGGTACATAATCAATGATGCAACAGAATAAATCATGCATTCGTGTGATCTGTAGCACCTAAAATGGGTAAGCGAACGGAGCAAAGAGGAGTGAGGGCCAAGTCCAACAAAGCGGAGAGACCAAAATGAAAGAGATCGAAATTGCTCATCGGCGTAAGCAGGATCACGGGATCAGGAAAGCGTTCGAATCGAGAAGGGGGACGCACCTCCGGCTTAGCCTCCAGGCGGCGTCGCGGGACTTGCGCTTGCGCTTGTCCCGCGCGTCCTCGTGCCTCCGCCGCCGCCTGACCTCGTGCATGACGCCGGAGCGCGCCACCTCCCGCGTGAACCGCCGCAGGAGCTCGCCAGGATCCACGTCCTCTTCTCCAGCGTCCGCCTTCGCGTTGTGGTACTTGGGGTTGGCCGCCGGCGCCCACGGCGAGGCGGGGGCGGAGGCCGAGAGGGAGAGGGCGAGGGCGGCTGCAGGAGGCGATCCCCGCGGGAAGAAGGCGACCGTGGTTCGGTGTGTCCCGTGGAGGAGAGGAGGGGTTGCCGGCGGTGAGAAGAAGGCTTGTGCGGCGGCCGCGGTGGCCATGGTGGCGCGCGCCGGCGACGGACGGGGACGGGGTGGTGGGCTTTGGGGTTTCGGCCGGATCGAGGGCAGCCAGAAAGCCAGATACTACTAGAAATGGGCCTACAAGTTAGACGTCCGGACACACCAAATTTCTGTGGGCCTGTGAAAGTAAATTTGACCAGCCCACGCTGTGAAGCTTGTTCTCAAAAAACCAAAAAGTGCGCTGTGCTGTGGTAGCAGTTGTAACGACAGAATAAACCAATGTGGAGATGCTAAGGAATGGATCTTCCTCCTCATTGAGTCACTTTCTCATGAGAATTTCACCAAGGTTGTGGTTACACTTTGGGCAGTATGGAGTGCAAGGCGAAAAACGATACATGAGGAGATATTTCAGAGCCCTCTATCGATCTATGGGTTTATCACAAGCTACCTTGCTGAATTGGACATTGCATATATTGCTAAGCCAGCACGTCATGAGACAGATGCCACGCCATCGACTGTTACCTGGATCCCTCCTCCTGATAATTTTACTAAGGTTAATGTTGATGTCGCGGTCTCCAAACAAAATAGTAGAGGAGTTGTTGCAGCTGTATGTAGAGATGGATCTGGCCAGTTTCTTGGAGCATCGGTTCTTGCCGAGCATTTCTGATCCCGCTACACTAGAAGAAATTGCATGCCACGAGGGTTTATCGCTTGCCGCTGATTTACATGTCCAACACCCTTACATTGCTTCAGATTGTTGGAGGTAATCTATGCCATTAGAGATTAAAATAGATGCAGCTATTACTCGGTTGTGTGGAAGATCGATCAACGTCGCACTGAGTTTCCAGATTCCAGGTTCAGCCATGAGAGGAGATGTTTTAATACTCATGCTCACAATCTAGCTCGCTCTACTACTTCCTTAGAACATGACCGTAATGTATGGCTTCTGAACTCGCCTGATACTTTTATTGTACCTTTGATGATTGGATAATAAAAGGTGTTGTTTATCCTGAAAAAAAGTTGTAACGACAGGATATTGTGTTGTGTGTTCCTGCAACCATTAAAAAAAACAGTGGGTGCATCTAGTGAACAATATGAAAAATGAGAGATGATTGTGCCGGTGCATTAACGGATAAAGGGAGGGTTGTTCAGCAATCATAGGAGAGATTTACACTCTATCCTCCCTAGCTGCATTGGTATTGTGCTTCTTCGCAGAGGCTTTGTCCTCCGTGCTAGTGTTTAACTAATGTAGGAGCTGCCGGTAGCTAGGTTAAAAAAAAGTACTTCCTCCTTTCTTGTATACAAGTCCACAAACTCATATTTTAGATACCAAGAAAACAAAAAGCAAGTGATAAATAGCATAATTATTTATGTTGTAATGCTCTTGTGTTCTTGCTAATTAAAAATATTGCATGTGATGGATATTTCTCTATACGCAGAATCAATGTAAACTTCAGAACCACTGTGTACTAACACATGGATCGTTGCTCGTGTCGAAACGAAACATACGCGACAACATATATGGAGGAAATAGATTAAGAACTTGACAAGACTCTCCTTGAGCCAATGTCTGATCCAATGCTTAAGATTTCAGAAGTGGGAACTGCAGTAGAAAATCAATGCACAAGGACACCAATCCTTTTTTACTTGGAAAACCTCTCATCTTGAGAAGAAAAACTACAGGTCAAAACCACCTAAATCTTCTTCCACTATTATTAAATGGGGATACAACGAGTTCTTCTCTAGAGAGCACTTGAGAATCTCAAACATCAATATACAAGCAGATCTTGGATGCCAACAACAAGATTCGGGACACAAGAGCTAGAGATTGGAGTAATCTCGCTAAAGATGGTGGAACAATAGGTTGAAGAAGATAATAATGCAGATCTGATCTTCACAACCTTGTGGGTAAGGCCCGATGCTTGATTTAGCTTCTTCCTTCAATTTTCTCTCTTTCTCTTCTTTTTTGGTCTTTCGTCTCCAATGAACGCTATCCTGGATTTTCGTCACTCTACCTAGTGGTGGGTGAATGGAGACTTAACATCCCTCTTTCCTCATGTACAAAATCTAAAAGAACCCTTGGGCATAACCCTAAAGGGTAGTGGGCTCTTGCACCTGTTTGTGCCGCCTGAAAAGTTTCAATAGGCCATCTCCTTACAGCCCGCATGAAAAGAATATCCAACTCCAACCGGAGAGTAGGGATTGTAATGAGGATGTTCACTTAGTTGCTATATCACATCCTTTTGGTCGCCAAGTGTGGTTGAACTACCAGATTGTGTACCCTATATGGTTGTTTATGATCTTTATTCCCCCTTTAAGATAAAATTACCCCTGGAGGCCAATCTAAGTCGGGCCGGAAGAGGAGAAGACATGCGGCGGCTGCCACTTCGTAACAATAAATACAAATCAAAGATTTCACAACAAAATGATGGAAGTATAAAATATGTAGGATCAAGCTAGACTACGAGCTTGCAAGTATGGAAGTACAATACTAGATGTGTGGATCAGTGCAAGAAAGACGTACACTTAATGGAGTAACATGGGAAATAACACAATGGGTTACACGTACATAATACAATACATTATTTTTGGGTAAGAAAAAACATAACATAGTACAGCATTGACCTCACTAAGAATCTCAAACAGTCAAGTGGTTGGGTACATGGTCGTTCCTGATCATATAGAGATATCTCGACCGAAACTAAATTCATAATTATATTAAAACATGCGCATGAACCTTGCTAGCTACTGCTGATGCTGCTTGAGAGACATGAGAGTTCTGAAGATTCCGACGAGCACGCTAGCAATAGAGAGCAAGGCGACGATTACCCTGAAGTTGTTGTAGACGAACTTATGAATGGCGATCCGGATGGGCCTCTCACGCTTGTAATCATGGATCTTTGACACGAGGACGAAGTAGCTATGACCCAGGCGCAGGTGGCGAGCGAGGCCCTTGAAGAATTCCACCATCTCCCGATTGCTGAAAAAGCTTTCTAGGAGATGCTTCGCTCGCAGCTCGTGCACGTCCTCCTCCTTGTCCATGACCGCCGCTAGGAGGGAGATGTACGAGCTGATAACAAAGCCATCGGAGGGATAGTGGGAGGAGGTGCAAGCCTCGAAAGCTGCCATGTTGACGAGCCAACAAGCAGTGAAGTCGTTAAGGAATAATGGCGATAGGGACAGTTCGCCCAAGAGGAAACCTTTCTGGATGCTCATGTCCGCGAACCATGTCTTGTTGCTGGCGATCAGCTGGACCCCCATTTGCGCGAGCTCAATCGCACTGCAAGCCACCGGTGAGGCCGTGAGCTCGTAGCTGGTGTCTTCGACAGTCATGCCGCTTATCTGACTGTATCGAAAGAGTCCAAGGAGATGCGGTGGTTTGTAGGTCTCGCCCAGAAATAACCCTGCCTTTGATGTACAAGTGCCTCCTATGTACAAAAATCCTGCAATGGCATACACATAGTCCTCCACATCTTTGGTGTCAAATTCCATGAGAACCTCGAGCACCAGCCAGGGAAGCTGGTTCTCTAGTAGGAAGGTATCCTTCAGCATACATGGCCCCGTGGACAAGGTCATCCGATTGGACAATAAAGCAGATTCATCATAATCACAGACATACCACAGAAGGAAGCAACCGTCGAGGAACATCATCGCCGCAAACTCCGCATCGCTAAAACGCGCCACAGCGTCGGCAGCGTAGCAGCCACGGGCTGTGCCGGCGATGGAGAGGATCTTCCCGTAGACGTGCTCGACCGATTGGCCCAACCTGGCACAGAAGTAGTGGGCCGCGGCATGCTTCACCTCCTCCGCCTCTTGCAAATGGGGCAATCCATGGTGGTAGGGGCCGAGGGCGACGAAGGTTGGGACGATGTATCGGTCGCCGATCGATCTTAGGCCTCGGGGGAATCTATGGATCTTGGTTCCGATTTTGGAGAAATCGGCCTCAAGTCTCTCAGTCGTGCTCCTCACCAACTCATGGATAGGTACCAATGCTTCAGATGTCGTGTCCGTGGCGTGCACCATTTCTGAATCTGGAGTACTGCGATGAGCCTCGATCACGAGATGCTCTATCTGTCTGATGAAGAACTGTACCATACAGCATGCTATATACTGACATCCATGTGGGGTTCATATTTCGTAAGCATGTGTGATTTGTGAACCATATCTTAATAATCGATAGCATTGATCAAGTACAGAAAGACTTAAGTTGGTCGCTGCATTTCTTTACTTCTCCGAGAGGGAATCGTATGTCTGATCTAATCTATTTTTCCACGGGCGGCTTCCTCAAGAGATACCTCAGCTTTTTTAGATTGTTTCTCCTGTTGTATATAAATATATTAATTAGTAGAAGTTGAAGCAGGTCGTGGCGTCATCAGCACCTTTTTCCAGAGGGATATACATTCGTAATTTATTACTGAAAGTGATCGCTAGTTGCCAGGTTTTAAAAACAGGGAAAGAAACAAAGAAACTGGATTGCAGTCTTACAAGAATAAGAATGCATTCTAATTAGAGAAAATTTCCAATTTGGTCTATAAAGTTGCCTCGGATATGCGCTTTGGTCACAAACTTGCAAATCGTGAATTGTGGGTCAAGAAGTTGCCCAGCGCGAGAGTTTTTGGTCATTCTGTCAAGGCCAATGTTAGTTTGCTGATGTGGCTAACTATTTTTTTGCAAATTGCCCCCTAAAAAGGTCAATCTGAGGACTAAAAATTAGAAAAAGGCAAATTTTAGGGGGCAATTTGAAAAAAAAAACAATTGCACACATCAGCAAACTGACGGTCACCGTGACGGGGTGACTAAAACACTCGCGCGGGGCAACTTCGTGACCCAGAATTCACGATTTGCAAGTTTGTGACCAAAATACACATTCAGGGCAACTTCATAGACCAAACTGAGGTTTTCCTCTTCTAATTATTCCCTCAAGAAAGAATGCATTCTAATTACGTATTTACCAGCTATCCGCTAGCGTACCCTGCAAACCTAATACCTCTAATCTAGTTTTTACATGGATCATGACAAGAAAATGAGACATCATTGGAAAACGAAAAAGATGCAACTAAGCGTCCCTACCAGACCGTCAACTGTTGCTTTATAAGGAAATGAAAATCTAATGCAACTGGATCAACATCCAGAGCACTCTTGTGTCAATTGTTTCTTCTCCATCTTTTATTATTCAGAGGTTTGAGTATTTGCCTAGCATGGCACATACAAGCAACCACACACTAGATGACACATAACCTTTCTTATTTTCTATCCTCTGACCACCGTACCCGCCCTTATTTTCTGCTGTAAGGTTTGTTACTCATCAGGAAAACCACAGACAACATCACAAAAAACATGATAGTCTGGATCCGTTTGGTGCCTTATGGCTTTCAGAAGCAAGGCAACAGCGAGGATGATGATAACAAGCAGGGCTGCAAGCGGCAGGACAAGTGGGGCGGACTGGATTCTTGTTACGAGGCATATTTCTTTAAAAACAAACATGCATTGACGAAGTACAGAAAGACTGACCTGGTCATTGCATTTTTTTCTTTCTTTTTTGAGACAGAACTGTTGTATTTTCTAGTTGTTTGCTCTTTTACCTCCAGCTTCTTCGTAGACCAAAAGGCTTGTTCCAGCACCATTGGAAACTTCTGTAGAGTTCATCACTGAAAGTGAATTGCTGTGAGGTTAAAAGAAGAGAAGGAAAAGGAAGGAGCTGAATTGCAGCCCCAAATAACAGGCATGCTTTTACAAGAATATATTCCCCTTATTAACAGCTCTTTAATCATGATGAAACATCATTGAAAAATAGAGATGCACTGAAACTACCAGACCCTCATAAGTTGTAATTTTCTGGAAAAAATGAAAATAGCAACCAGATCAGCATTCAGATTAATATTGTAACCATTGTTTTCTTCTCCATCTTTCATTACTGAAGTTTAGAGGTTTGGCAAGTTGCTTAACATGACACATAGACATAACCTTATTATATTCTCTAGGAGTATTGTCTAACCACCACGTCTGCCCTTATTTCGTTGTACAATATGTCCACATGGGTAATAAATATGCTATGTTGACAGTAGACATATGAGCTGCCGTCGCACCTGATTTGTTTCTGTTAGGATCTGACGGTGATTCTTCTGAGCAACACACTTGGTGTAACCAATGTTGTGAGATGAAGCGTGAGCACAGAAAATATCAAGATCGAGGTAGATAACTCTGGTCGAGGTAACCAAATATAACTCCAAAAATCACATAAAGAGAAACATCATTTATCCAAGTTAATGGCAAAACTGTACCATACTCCCCTGAGACTTCTAAGGCCATCCCATCCTAGTGAACATCACATATTTTAAGATTCGTTTTGACCATCAATTAGGAAAATAATATATATATACACCATTGGAAACTTATAACTGGCACATTACTCATATTTTATTATAACATCACACCAGGTGTTCTCATTGTAAAAGTTTAAAAAATATGGTATAGGGTTCTACTCGGATAATCATCCCGAGCCCTGTGCATTGTATTTATATTGGTTCGATGCTTTTCGGCACCAGGCTGTTACAGATAGAATCGGTATAGAGTTCTGGTAAGATTACAACGATCATAGATCGTAATTTACATGAACTCTATTATCTAACACCTGCCCTTAATCACAACTTGGACAAGTTGAGATTATGCTTGAAATTCTTAAATGCTTGATAGGGAAGCGGTTTTGTAAAGCCATCTGCAACTTGATCTCTTGAAGGAATAAACCGAATCTCGAGTTGCTTCTTCATCACTCGTTCTCTGACAAAGTGAAAGTCGATCTCAATGTGTTTAGCCCTTGCATGAAACACTGGATTCGCTGACAGGTATGTAGCTCCAAGATTATCACACCACAAACAAGGAACCTGAGTCAACCTCACGCCTAGCTCGGCAAGTAAGGACTGCAACCAAATAACTTCAGCTGTAGCATTGGCTATAGACTTATACTCTGCTTCAGTGCTTGACCTAGAGACTGTTGCTTGCTTCTTTGCACTCCAAGAAATAAGATTGGGTCCAAAAAACACAGCAAACCCTCCTGTGGAGCGACGATCATCAACACAACCAGCCCAATCAGCATCTGAGAAAGCACTAACAAGAGTAGAGTTGGACTTTATGAATGTGAGCCCAACTGTCATAGTATGTTTGACATAACGCAGAATACGCTTGGCAGCAGTCCAATGCATAGTAGTAGGAGCATGTAGATACTGACACACTTTGTTGACTGCATAGGATAGATCTGGTCTGGTGAGTGTTAGGTATTGCAAGGCACCTACAACACTTCTGTATTTGGTGCTATCTTCAGGACCCAACAATTCCCCCTGAGCAACAATCTTCTCTGAAGAGGACAGAGGTGTAGGCATTCCAGTGCAATTTGCCATACCAACACGTGTGAGAATATCTTGAGCATATTTAGATTGACTCAAAACCAGTCCATTAGCAGTCTTCTGCACCTCAATGCCCAAGAAGTAACTAAGATCACCAAGATCCTTGAGTGCAAACTCCTGACGCAAATCCATAAGAAGAGCATCTGTTGCTGCCTGAGAAGAGCTAGTAACAATGATATCATCAACATAAATGAGCATGTAAATCGTAATCTTGTACTTATGATAGATGAACAAGGACATATCAGACTTGGAAGCAACAAAACTAAGATTAATAAGTTTATTGCTCAACCGTGAATACCAAGCTCGAGGTGCCTGTTTCAACCCATAAAGCGCCTTGTCCAGCTTACAGATGTAATTGGGTTTGCATTTATCTTCATACCCTGGTGGTTGCCTCATATAGACCTCCTCTTCCAGAACGCCATGAAGGAACGCATTCTTGACATCTAACTGTCGCAGACTCCATCCCCGTGAAACAGCAACTGACAGGACAAGACGAACTGTTGCAATTTTAACAACAGGACTGAAGGTATCCTCATAGTCAATTCCATATCGCTGCTTAAATCCTTTGGCTACTAATCGAGCCTTATATCTGTCAATAGAACCATTAGACTTGCGCTTTATTTTGTATATCCATCGACAGTCAATAACATTTTCCCTTGATGTGATGGAACCAATCTCCATGTATGATTTCTTTGAAGAGCATCAAACTCCTCATTCATAGCACTCTTCCAATTTGGATCCTGTAAGGCATCAGCAACATTGGTTGGTTCAGCAGTCGCACATGATAAGACCCACCTGACAGTACCATCCTTGTACTCGCGTGGTTTGACGATGCCCTTAGAAGCACGTGTAACAGGTCTGTCAGTCGGAGCCACAGCACGACGCACAGAACTGGAGGGAGCAGAAGATCCAGCGCCAGGTGGAGCAGACTGTGCAGCTGAGCCATCAGCAGAAGATTCGGCTGCAGCAAATTCGCCTGGATCTGGTGTGGCTGCAGACTGTTGTGTGGCCGAATGAGAGGAGCCGGAGGACCCGCTCGGCGATGTGGGCACAGAGGATCCAGACGCAGGCCGGTGCGCGGGAGATGCTCCGCCTCGAGACGGACGCGGGGATGACGTGGATGCGGGCGTGCGGTGCGCTGCACCGGTTCTGGTCGCTGCTGTGACAGGGGAGACAGGCGGGCGATCCGAGGAAATCTCCACTGATCCCGACGGAGATCGCGTCAGAGAATCAGCCTGGGATCTGCTGCTGCTGCTGTTTCCACCTGAATAATCAGAATGAGCTCCAGAATCGCTGGGGGCATCATTTTGCACGAGATTTTCGCCTGCTGCTGTATTCTGCTGAGCTGTGTCCTGTAAAACAGTCAGATAAGGTCTATGCGACAGATCAGTAGCATGAGTATTTTCCATATGTAGATCATCAATAGTAACATTCCCTTGCTCCAAATTGTGAAGAGATGGATCAAGCAAGAGAATTTGTTTGCGAAGAAGAGCACCCGCATTTGGGTGCAGATTTTTAAAAGGAAACACAGCCTCATCAAAGACAACATCTCGAGATATGTAGACGCGACCAGTAGACACTTCTAGACATTTGACCCCTTTATGTCGTGGACTATAACCTAAGAAGACACATTGTTTGGAGCGAAAAGCGAGTTTACGCTTGTTGTAGGGAAGAAGATTAGGCCAACACGCACAACCAAAAACACGAAGAGACGAATAATTTGGCTGTGTACCTAGAAGGCGATGAACAGGTGTGTCATTATGGATAACTTTGCTAGGGAGCATATTGATAAGATATGTGGCGGTAAGGAATGCTTCATCCCAGAATTTTAGGGGCATACCAGCATGGGCAAGAAGTGAGAGGCCAACCTCAACAATATGACGATGTTTTCTTTCAGCAGCACCATTTTGCTGATGAGCGTGAGGGCATGATACAAGATGAGAGATTCCCTGTGTTTGAAAGAGAGAGTTGAGTTTAATGTACTCACCCCCCCAATCGGATTGTACTGCAAGGATTTTTCTATCAAATTTACGTTCAACAAGCTTTTGAAAATTCACAAATGCAGCAAGAGCATCAGATTTCTTTTTAAGCAAATAAATCCAAGTAAACTTGCTATAATCATCAATGAAGCTTACATAGTAGTCATGGCCTCCAACAGAAGTAGGCGCAGGACCCCATACATCAGAAAATACTAATTGAAGGGGTACTGTAGATACACTGGTGGAGATAGGATATGGCAACTGATGACTTTTAGCTTGTTGACACGGATCACACACTAATTCATGACTAGAATCCTGAACACAAGGGAGTTTATTCTTGCTAACAATATGCCTAACTATGACAAACGATGGATGACCAAGACGACTGTGCCACCGAGACTGAGATGGCGTGGTGGCAACAAAAGCATGCTTCGTAGAACTTGACGACTCTAGGGATGAAATAAGGGGATAAAGGCCACCGACACACCGTCCTCTATGAATTATTTTCTTGGTGACCTGATCCTTAATCAAAAAGAAGAAATGATGAAATTCTATAAACACCCTATTATCATATGTGAAGCGATGAACAGAGAGAAGATTCTTAGATGCATGTGGGACATAAAGGACATTGCGGAGATGAAAATTTCGAGCATGGTTATGAACTATTGATTGACCAATATGGGAAATAGTCATACCTTGTCCATTAGCAGTGTTGACCTTGTCGTAGCCTTTGTATGTATCTCTCATGGACAAGTTGTTGAGCTCTCCGGTGATGTGATGGGTGGCGCCAGAATCCTGGTACCAATTAGTGTCCACTCCATATGCAGCATTGATCTCCTTCTCACCGTAGCCATCAGCTTCCTCATACTGTGACCAGCAGTCTTTGGCGTAGTGGCCTTCCTTGTCACATATCTGACAGGTGACATTGGCCCATGGTGTGGTACAGCGACGACCACGACCACGCCCTCGACCTCCGCCTGGAGGTCCACGGCCACCACCACGGCCTTGGTACTGCGGACGCTCATCACGGCGCCTGATACGTCCAATTTGCATCACTATTTTGTATCATAATTTGCTGTTATTCATTGATATATTTCATATTGGGACACAATACTTATGTTATTTCATCTATTTTGCATGTTTCATCATTATTGGAGGATCAAGCACCGGAGCCAGGATTGCTGGAAAAAGCACCGTCGTAACGCAATATTTTAAGATCAACTGTGAGGGAATTTCACGTAAAATCCTATTTTTATGACGGAGGGAGCCGTAAGGGGAGCAGAGAGGAGCCACAGGGCCCAGACCATAGGGCGGCGCGGCCCATGGCCTGGCCGCGCCACCATGTGGTCTGGGGCCCCACAACCCCGCCTCCTTTTCGCGTACTCCTTCGTCCCGAAACCTAAGCCACGAGAGGACCTCACGAAGGGTTACAGCCTCTGCGGGGCGGAGAACACCAGAGAGAAAAGAGCTCCGGCGGGCAGAACCGCCGGGGAAATTCCCTCCCGGAGGGGGAAATCGACGCCATCGCCATCGTCATCGAGCGGGACATCATCTCCACCATCATCATCTCCACCATCTACACCGCCATCACCATCGCTGCACCTCGTCACCGCTGTAACAATTCGGGTTAAATCTTGATTGTATGATAGGGGAAACTCTCCCGGCATTATTCTCTACTTGTTATAGATGCTATTGAGTGAAACCATTGAACCAAGGTTTATGTTCAGATTGTTATTCATCATCATATCACCTCTGATTGTATTCCATATGATGTCTCGTGAGTAGTTCGTTTAGTTCTTGAGGACATGGGTGAAGTCTAAATGCTAGTAGTGAATTATGGTTGAGTAATATTCAATGTTATGATATTTAAGTTGTGGTGTCATTCTTCTAGTGGTGTCGTGTGAACGTCGACTACACGACACTTCACCATTTATGGGCCTAGGGGAGTGCATCTTGTATTCGGTTGCTAATTGCGGGGTTGCCGGAGTGACAGACTGAGCCCCGTTAGTATATCGATGCAAGAGGGATCGCAGGATCTCGAGTTTAAGGCTGTGGTTAGATTTATCTTAATTACTTTCTTGTAGTTGCGGATGCTTGCAAGGGGTATAATCACAAGTATGTATTAGTCCTAGGAAGGGCGTGCATTAGCATAGGTTCACCCACACAACACTTATCAAAACAATGAAGATTATTAAGCCACATGAAGCGAAAGTACTAGACTAAAATCCCCGTGTGTCCTCAAGAACGTTTGGTCATTATAAGTAAACAAACCGGCTTGTCCTTTGTGCTAAAAAGGATTGGGCCATTCGCTGCAATTATTTCTCTCGCATTTTACTTACTCGTACTTTATTCATCTGTTACATCAAAACCCCTTGAATACTTGTTTGTGAGCATTTACAGTGAATCCTTCATCGAAACTGCTGCCAACACCTTCTGCTCCTCGTTGGGATCGACATTCTTACTTATCGAAGATACTACGATACACCCCCTATACTTGTGGGTCATCAAGACTATTTTCCGCGCCGTTGCCGGGGAGTGAAGCGCTATTGGTAAGCGGAATTGGTAAGGAAAACCTTTACTGTTTGTGCTGATTTTATTTCTGCTGCTGCTATAAATCATTATGGAGAGATCTTCTCTTCAATTTCTATTTGGGAAATCTACTACTACTGCAACGGTAGTGGATG
Organism: Lolium multiflorum; assembly: GCA_030979885.1. NCBI lineage: Eukaryota > Viridiplantae > Streptophyta > Magnoliopsida > Poales > Poaceae > Lolium > Lolium multiflorum. The sequence continues at coordinate 217,691,828 of CM061753.1, read as the reverse complement.
AAGCGTGAGGAAGTAGTACCATATAAAATACCTATGAAAATTATTGAACGTGTTATGGATAACCGCTATGAAGGGGATGGAACTGTCCATCCCGGTGATCATTTACTGTTTTTGCATGAATTATGCGGGTTATTCAAATGTGCAGGTATTTCTATGAATGAAGTTAGGAAGAAACTATTCACTATATCGCTGTCTGGTAAAGCGGCGCACTGGTATAAATTGCTGAAGAATGGTGATTCTATTGATTGGGAGGACATTGTGCCTTTATTTTATTCCAAATTTTATCCTCCAAGTGAAATTCACAAAGATCGGAACCGCATATATAATTTCTGGCCTCATGATGGAGAGAGTATTGCCCAAGCTTGGGGGAGATTGAAGTCTTTAATGCTCAAATGCCCCATTCATGAGCTTCCCGGTAATGTTATTATTGATAATTTCTATGCAAGACTTTCTTTTCAAGACAAGACCTTGCGGATACTTCTTGTTCTGGATCATTTACACGCAACAAAGAAGAGTTTAAAAGGGACCTTCTTGATCGGATCCAAGAAAATACCGAAGGATGGGAGAACGACAAAGATAGAGAATCGGTATAATTTATGATTATAAATGCATTGAAGCTTTTATGGATACTGATAAATTTCGTAATATGAGTGCTACATATGGTCTTCATTCCCAAGTTGTTGCAAATCTTTATAAAGTTTTTGCCTCTCATTATGAATTGCCTAAGAAGAATTTTGATAAGTATCATGAACCGTATAAAGATAAAGTTGATTCATCTGTAAACAAATGTGTAGTGATTGAAACTGTTGATAATGTTATTCCTGAAGCTTATATTGAAAAAACTCCTTTCCCTGTCATATCTAGTGCGGTTAATAAAAGTGAAAAGAAACCTAAAGAACCTGAAGAACAAATTAAAATTGAACCTTTGCAATAGTTAAAGATCTTGTGACTGAAAATGTGGAGGATGGTCATATTATTTTCTGTGAAGATGCTTCTAATATTGTTTCACATCCTAATAAACCCAAACAAGTTAGTGTTCCTATGCTATCTGTTAGAATTGGTGATCATTGCTATTATGGTTTATGTGATATTGGTGCAAGTGTTAGTGCTATTCCTTATGAGCTTTACACGGAGATTATGCACGAAATTGGTTCTTGTGAACTTGAAGATATTGATGTGGTTATTCATCTGGCTAATAGAGAAACTATTTCTCCAATTGGTATTGTTCGAGATGTGGAAGTTTTGTGTGGTAAGATTAAATATCCTGACTTTTTTTGGTACTTGGTTCTGCTGCTAGTGATCATTGTCCTATCATTTTTGGTAGACCTTTTCTAAATACTTGTGGAGATATTATAGATTGTAAGAAAGAGAAAATTTTGACTAGATTTGCTGGTGAACCTTATGAATTTAACTTTTCTAAATTTACCAAAACTCCTTATAAAGCCGACTTGCCTAGTAATGATTTTAAAATGGAGCAGTGTGCATCTATTGTTCTTGTTCCTAATAATCCTTTGCAGCAACATTTGGAGAATAGTGAAAGTGAAGCTTTTAGGAAAGAAAGAGATGAGCTTGAGGAAATTTTTCTTCGCCAACCTATTCTCAAGCATGATTTACCGGTGGAAGATTTGGGTACAACACCGACACCGAAGGAAGATCCTGTTTTCGATTTAAAGCCTTTACCCGATAATCTTAAATATGCTCATATTGATGATAAGAAAATATATCCTGTTATTATTAGTTCTAAGCTTTCAGAGATTGAGGAAGAAAGGTTATTGGAAATATTGAAGAAACACCGAGGAGCTATTGGCTATACTCTTGATGATTTGAAAGGGATTTCTCCTTCTATTTGCCAACATGCTATTAATATGGAAGAAGATGCAAAGCCTGTTGTTGAACATCAACGTCGTCTAATTCCGAAGATGAAAGAGGTGGTAAGGAACGAGGTATTAAAACTCCTTGAAGCCGGTATTATATATCCTATTGCGATAGTAGATGGGTTAGTCCTGTGCATTGTGTTCCTAAGAAAGGAGGAATGACTGTTGTGCCTAATGATAATGATGAGCTTATTCCTCAAAGAATAGTTGTAGGTTATAGAATGTGCATTGATTTTCGAAAGGTTAATAAAGTTACTAAGAAAGATCATTACCCTTTACCCTTTATTGATCAAATGCTAGAAAGGTTATTTAAAAACACTCATTTTTGCTTTCTTGATGGTTATTCTGGGTTTTCACAAATTGATGTTAAAGCTAAAGATCAAGAGAAAACCACGTTCACTTGTCCTTATGGAACTTATGCTTATAGGCGTATGCCTTTTGGTTTATGTAATGCTCCTGCTACTTTTCAAAGATGCATGTCTGCTATTTTTCATGGTTTTTGCGAAAGTATTGTAGAGGTGTTCATGGATGATTTTTCTGTCTATGGGAATTCTTTTGATAATTGCCTGCGAAACCTCGATAAAGTTTTGCAGAGATGTGAAGAAACTAACCTTGTTCTTAATTGGGAGAAATGCCACTTTATGGTTAATGAAGGAATTGTATTGGGACATAAAATTTCCGAGAGAGGTATTGAAGTTGATAGAGCTAAAGTTGAAGCAATTGAGAAGATGCCCTATCCGAGGGATGTTAAAGGTATTCGTAGTGTTCTTGGTCATGCTGGGTTTTATAGGAGATTTATTAAAGATTTCTCTAAAATTTCAAAGCCTCTTACTAATCTTCTTCAAAAAGATGTACCTTTTGTTTTTGATGATGATTGTAAGGAAGCTTTTGAAACTCTAAAGAAAGCCTTAACAACTGCTCCTGTAGTCGAACCTCCCGATTGGAATTTGCCTTTTGAAATTATGTGTGATGCTAGTGATTTTGCTGTAGGCGCTGTTCTTGGACAGCGGTAGATAAAAAATTAAATGTTATTCATTATGCTAGTAAGACTCTTGATGCTGCTCAAAGAAATTATGCTACAACTGAAAAGGAATTGTTAGCTATAGTCTTTGCTTGTGACAAGTTTAGACCCTATATTGTTGATTCGAAAGTTACAATTCATACTGATCATGCTGCAATTAGATACCTTATGACAAAGAAAGATGCTAAGCCAAGGCTTATTAGATGGGTACTTCTTGCAAGAATTTGATTTACATATTATAGATAGGAAAGGTGCTGATAATCCTGTTGCTGATAATTTGTCTAGATTGGAAAATATTGCCTATGATCCTGTTCCTGTTAATGATAGTTTTCCAAATGAACAATTGGCTGTAATAAAGGTGAGCTCGCGAGAGAGCCCTTGGTATGCAGATTATGCTAACTTTATTGTTTCGAAGTATTTGCCTCCAACCTTTTCAGCTCAGCAAAGGAGGAAATTCTTTTATGACTTGAGGCATTATTTTTGGGATGACCCACACTTATATAAAGAAGGAGTAGATGGTATTATGCGAAGATGTGTTCCTGAATATGAACAACAGGAGATATTGAATAAATGTCATGGTAGTGTTTATGGAGGACATCATGCTGGAGATAGAACCGCGCAAAAGGTTCTACAATCAGGTTTTTATTGGCCAACACTTTTCAAAGATGCAAGGAAATTTATTTTATCTTGTGATGAATGTCAAAGAGTTGGTAATATCTCTAGACGCAATGAAATGCCTATGAATTATACTCTTGTTATTAAACCATTCGATTGTTGGGGATTCGACTTCATGGGTCCTTTCCCTTCTTCAGATGGTAACACTCATATACTTGTCGCTTGATTATGTTACTAAATGGGTAGAAGCTATACCTACAAAGAGTGCTGATGGTGAGACCTCTATAAAAATGCTTGTAGATATTATATTTCCTAGATTTGGAATACCTAGATATATTATGACTGATGGAGGTTCTCATTTTATTCATGGAGGTTTTAGAAAACTCTTGCTAAGTATGGTATTAATCATAGAATTGCTTCCGCTTATCACCCTCAAACTAGTGGTCAAGTAGAATTATCAAATAGAGAGATTAAAGCTATCTTAAAAGACTGTTAATAAATCTAGAAAGAATTGGGCTAGCAAATTGAAAGAAGCACTATGGGCTTATAGAACTGCTTATAAAAATCCTATGGGATGTCACCTTATAAAATGGTTTATGGAAAAGCTTGTCATTTACCTTTAGAACTAGAGCACAAAGCTTATTGGGCTGTTAGAGAACTAAATAAAGATCCTAAATTAGCCGGTAATAAGAGGTTGTTGCAATTAAGTTCTCTAGATGAATGGAGAAGTGAAGCTTATGAAAATGCTAAACTCTTTAAAGAAAAAGTTAAGAAGTGGCATGATAGAAGGATCATTAAAAGAGAGTTTAATATTGGGGATAAAGTCCTATTGTATCGGTCTCGTCTCAGATTCTTTGCAGGGAAATTACTCTCGAAGTGGGAAGGACCATATGTTGTTGAGGAGGTGTATCGTTCAGGAGCAATTAAAATTAGCTCTCTCCAAGGCAATGCCACACAAGTGGTGGACAAAGACTCAAGCATTATATCTCGGGTGATTCTTATAATGTTGATGTTGATATTATTCAAGTGGAAACACCGGAGGCTTTCATCAAAGGACAAATTGACAATCCGCCAGAACTCGACTTTGAATAGGTAACAGTACATGTAATAAAAAGTCCGCGTTTACCTTTCCGAACATTATTTCTGCTGTTTTTAGAAAATATGAAAAATTACGGAATCGAAACGGAGTGGAAAAGACGCGCGAGGGCCCGTCACCACAGGCCGGCGCGGCCCCACCCTGGCCGCGCCGACCTATGGTGACAGCCCCTCGGCGTCCCGTTTCCACTCGTTCGGCCCGGAACCTTCCTTTTGTCGTAAAAATATTTGCTATATAATCCCCCGGACCCCCGGAGGTCCGTAATATCGTTTTCTCGTCGTGTTTTGTTTCGAGCTGTTTTCTGCCAGATTTGTTTTGATCTAGAAGCACCATGGTCTCCAGCAACAAAGACAAGGGGCCTTGGAGGGAAGAGATGGATGAAAGGATCAATAAGGAGAAGGAGAAGATAGCATCAGCAAAAGGAGAGTGGGAAACTACGAGGAGTAAGCCAATTTTGGTGGGATCGGTTAATACTGGGCGTTCTTTTTCTCATAACTTGCAGGGAGCTCTTCCGCCTGCTCTGGACCTCGACTCTTTCCCTTGTGTGGAGGAAGCAATACGGGTTGCTGATGAGTTTTGTGATCAATATCGTGCTCTAAGAAGGGAAGTGGAGATACTTCAGGAGGAGAACCAGCGACTTCGCAGAATGCTGGAATATTACTCAAATCCCAGCACAAGGCCGTCATCGCCACACTCGGGTAACAATGAGTCTCTTCAGGTTTTGGTGCAGAATTACAAAATTGAGAAGCTGAAGCTGAAGGAGATCCTTATGAAGCGCGAGAGGAATCCATCGCCATCATCACGGAAGGAGTAATTCATCATCGGTATTGGAATCCCCTTGGTTTGTTCCAAGCTTGGGGGAGTGCCGCGGTATCACATCATCACCACCTTTATCTTTTACTATCAAGTAGTGTCATATCATGAGTAGGGAAGTTATCATATGGAATAGTATGCAATGTGGAAGTATCTCTTAGTTAGTTATCTATGTATCCGTTGGTGTGAGTTATCGTTATGGAATATTAATGAGAAGTCTTATCATTTACTTTTTGCACACCTTATTTTAGTTTGCAATCTCCATTATATGATTACTCTTGACATGAGTATTGATATCACTTTGGGAGCATCAAGTAAATCTATTTGGTTTTGGCAAACTTAGCATTGGTCAATAGCAACAACATCTTGATGTTTAATAGAAGAGAGAAATACACTTAGATATACTACTCTATTATCTCTATGCTTAGTATTCTAAAGTTAAAATTGCTTGTGCTTATGAGAAAGATGCATGATTGTTTCTATCATATGTATATTTGTTTGTTTCCCTCAACCTTTATGCTTGCTATCAAACCTTGCTAGCCAAAGACCTGTATCGAGAGGGAATGCTTCTCATACATCCATAACCTTAGACCAAACCTATGCCATTTGTGTCCACCATACCTACCTATTACATGGTATTTTCTGCCATTCCAAGTAAATACTTCATGTGCTACATTTAAGTTATTCAAACTATTACTCCTTATTTGTGTCAATGTTCTATAGCTCATGAGGAAGTATGTGGTGTTTTATCTTTCAATCTTGTTGGGCGGACTTTCACCAATGGACTAGCGGCACATCCGCTTATCCAATAATTTTGCAATAAGAGCTGGCAACGGGGTTCCCAGCCCCAATTAATAACTTTCATTAATAATTCTCTTCACATGTTTTGCTCTGATTTATCAGTAAGCAACTTAATTTTGCAATAGACACTCCTCCATGGTATGTGAATGTTGGAAGGCACCCGAGGATTCGGTTAGCCATGGATTGAGAAAGCCAAGGTTGGGGGGAGTGTCATCCTTAATAAAACTAAAATACATGTGTAAACAAAAGAGAAGGGGGATGATCTACCTTGCTGGTAGAGATGCCGTCCCTCATGGGAGCCGCTCTTGGAAGGTTGTTTGGCAAGGGGGTTAGAGTGCCCGCTACCATTCGTTGACAACAACAAACACCGCTCAAAATCTTACTTTTTATGCTCTTTATATGATTTCAAAACTTGAAAAGCTCTAGCACATGATTTAATCCCTGCTTCCCTCTGCGAAGGGCCTGTCTTTTACTTTTATGTTGAGTCAGTAAACCTATTTCTCTCTATCTCAAGCAAGCAATTGAGTTGTTGTGAACCAATCATTTATGCTATGATTCAGTTAATCATGTCTTTTATACTTTCTTGTTTAGTACCAATTTTATCTGAATGAATATGACTTTGAAGTTATCAATGATTATGAGGAGATTGTTATGCTTGAATATGAAGGCTCAGCTATAAAATCTAATATGAAAGCTTTGCTTAGAAGTACAATCCGTTAGTAGTTCTCTGACCAAGAACAAAGTTTGCCATCACCAATTATGATTTCTTATGCACCTTTACTTGTGATTTCTCTTTACTTATTTCGAGATGAGTTATATGAGGAAGTTGTTTACTAGAATGTCTTGTGTGAATGAATATGATGCTTCTTGTCCGTATTTTATTTATCGACTCTTCACTCCATAAACATGTGGTCTTGTTTATCGAGCTCAGTTTCGCTTGGGGACAAGCGAGGTCTAAGCTTGGGGGAGTTGATACGTCCAATTTGCATCACTATTTTGTATCATAATTTGCTGTTATTCATTGATATATTTCATATTGGGACACAATACTTATGTTATTTCATCTATTTTGCATGTTTCATCATTATTGGAGGATCAAGCACCGGAGCCAGGATTCGCTGAAAAAGCACCGTCGAACGCAATATTTCTAAGATCAACTGTGGGAGGGAATTTCACGTAAAATCCTATTTTTCCAGATGACGAGGGAGGGGGGAGCAGAGAGGAGCCAAGGTGGGCCTGCACTATAGGGCGGCGCGGCCCATGGCCTGGCGATACGTCTCCAACGTATCGATAATTTCTTATGTTCCATGCCACTTTATTGATGATACCTACATGTTTTATGCACATTATATGTCGTATTTGTGCATTTTCTGGAACTAACCTATTAACAAGATGCCGAAGTGCGTGTTGCTGTTTTTGGTTTCAAATCCTAGTAACGAAATATTCTCGAATTGGACGAAATCAACGCCTGTGTTCCTATTTTGCCCGGAACCATCCGTAACACCCGAGAGCCGCTAGGGGCCCCGTGGGCCCAGATGACATGGTGGCGCGGCCAGGGCCGGGCCCGCGCCACCCTATGGTGTGGGCGCCCCTTGACCCCCCCGCGCCGCCTCTTCGCCATATAAAGCCCCTGCATCGAAAACCCTTATGGAGAGAGCCACGATACGCGAAACCTTCCAGAGCCGCCGCCATCGCGAAGCCAAGATCCGGGGGACAGAGTCTGCTCCGCACCCTGCCGGAGCGGGGAAGTGCCCCCGAAGGCTTCTCCATCGACACCGCTGCCATCTCCACCGCCATCTTCATCACCGCCGCTGCTCCCATGAGGAGTAGTTCTCCATCGAGGCTAAGGGCTGTACCGGTAGCTATGTGGTTAATCTCTCTCTATGTACTCCAATACAATGATCTCATGAGCTGCTTTACATGATTGAGATCCATATGATGAGCTTTGTATCGCTACTAGTTATGTGCTACTCATGTGATGTTATTAAAGTAGTTTATTCCTCCTGCATGGTGTAAAGGTGCTAGTGTGTGCACCGTGTGGTTCTTGTCGTAGGCTATGATCATGATCTCTTGTAGATCGTGGAGTTAATTGTCATTATGATAGTATTGATGTGATCTATTCCTCCTTCATAGTGTAATGTGGACAGTGTGTGCGCTATGTTAGTTCTTGGTTTATTTTGCAATGATCTATTATGCTCTAAGGTTACTTAAACATGAATATCGAATGTTGTGGAGCTTGTTAACTCCGGCATTGAGGGTTCGTGTAATCCTACGCAACAAATGATGTTCATTATCAAACAAGAGTGTATGTAGCACATAAGAGAAAGAGCTATTTATTATGCGATCAATGTTGAGAGTGTCCACTAGTGAAAGTCTAATCCCTAGGCCTTGTTCCTAAATACTGCTATCGCTGCTTGTTTACTGTTTTACTGCGTTACTACTGCTGCGTTACTACTGCATGTTTACTTCCTACAATATTACTACCATCAATCGCACGCCAGCAAGCACTTTTCTGGCGCCGTACTACCGCTCATACTTATTCATACCACTTGTATTTCACTATCTCTTCGCCGAACTAGTGCACCTATTAGGTGTGTTGGGGACACAAGAGACTTCTTGCTTTGTGGTTGCAGGGTTGCATGAGAGGGATATCTTTGACCTCTTCCTCCCCGAGTTCGATAAACCTTGGGTGATCCACTTAAGGGAAACTTGCTACCGTTCTACAAACCTCTGCTCTTGGAGGCCCAACACTGTCTACAAGAATAGAAGCACCCGTAGACATCAAGCACTTTTCTGGCGCCGTTGCCGGGAGGAAAGGTAAAAGGCACTCATACTCCGGTTCTGTGTAACAGTACTTTTCTCGGCGCCATTGTGTGTGTGCTCGAAGCTATTTCCTTTAGACTCTGCAATTGTGACATTTGGTTTCTTGTTTACACTAGTTAGGCTTAATGGAAGACAACAATAAAATGAGAGATCTTTATGAACTTTATCTTGAATTAGGACATGATGTGTTTGAAGAAAGAATTAAAAAACCCATGGAACTTTATATGCATGATAATGGGAATGTTATTAGTATGAATTCTTTGAACACCATTGTTGCTAATGCTATGGAAAATTCTAAGCTTGGGGAAGCTGGCTTTGATGAGCATGATATTTTTAGTCCCCCAAGCATTGAGGAGAAAATTTACTTTGATGATACTTTGCCTCCTATTTATGATGATTATAATGATAGTAGTCTTTTGTTACCACCTGTTATGGAGGATAAATTTGATTATGATTACAATATACCTCCTATATTTGATAGCTACTTTGTTGAATTTGCTCCCACTACAATTAATAAGAATGACTATGCTTATGTTGGGAGTAGTAATTATTTTATGCATGAGACTCATGATAAGAATGCTTTATGTGATAGTTATATTGTTGAGTTTGCTCATGTTGCTACTGAAAGTTATTATGAGAGAGGAAAATATGGTTGTAGAAATTTTCATGTTACTAAAATGCCTCTCTATGTGCTGAAATTTTTGAAGCTACACTTGTTTTATCTTCCTATGCTTGTTACTTTGCTCTTCATGAACTTGTTTATTTACAAGATTCCTATGCATAGGAAGCATGGTAGACTTAAATGTGTTTTGAATTTGCCTCTTGAAGCTCTCTTTTGCTTCAACTTCTATTTCTTGCGAGTGCATCATTAAAACTGCTGAGCCCATCTTAATGGCTATAAAGAAAGAACTTCTTGGGAGATAACCCATGTGTTTTTTTACTATAGTACTTTGTTTTATATTTGTGTCTTGAAGTTGTTCACTACTGTAGCAACCTCTCCTTATCAAGTTTTTGTGCCAAGTAAAGTTTCTATGTCAAAGTTGATGTTATATTTGGGATCGCTGCGCAGAAACAGCATTGCTGTCTGTCACGAATCTGGGCACAATTCTCTGTAGAAAATTCGAAAAAATCTGCCAATATACGAGCGTGATCCTCAGATATGTACGCAACTTTCATTAGTTTTGAGTTTTTCCATTTGAGCAAGTCTGGTGCCATCTTAAAATTCGTCTTTACGGACTGTTCTGTTTTTGACAGATTCTGCCTTTTATTTCGCATTGCCGCTTTTGTTAAGTTGAATGAGTTTCTTTGTTCCATTAACTTTCAGAAGTTTGTGCAATGTCCAGAAGTGTTAAGAATGATTGTGTCACCTCTGAACATGTGAATTTTTGATTATGCACTAACTCTCTAATGAGTTTGCTTGAAGTTTGGTGTGAAGGAAGTTTTCAAGGATCAATAGAAGAGGGTGATATAATGTGATCGAGAAGAGTGAAAGGTCTAAGCTTGGGGATGCCCCGGTGGTTCATCCCTGCATATTTTAAGAAGACTCAAGCATCTAAGCTGGGGATGCCCAAGGCATCCCCTTCTTCATCGACAACTTATCAGGTTTCTTCTAGTGAAACTATATTTTTATTCGGTCACATCTTATGTACTTTACTTGGAGCGTCTGTGTGCTTTTATTTTTGTTTTTGTTTTGTTATCTTAGTTCTCTGAATAAGTTCATCCTTGTGTGGGAGAGAGACACGCTCCGCTGGTTCGTATGAACACATGTGTTCTTAGCTCATAATATTCATGGCGAAGTTTCGTTAAATTGTTATATGGTTGGAATTGGAAAATGCTACATGTAGTAATTCTAAAATGTCTTGGATAATGTGATACTTGGCAATTGTTGTGCTCATGTTTAAGCTCTTGCATCATATACTTTGCACCCATTAATGAAGAAATACATAGAGCATGCTAAAATTTGGTTTGCATAATTGGTCTCTCTAAGGTCTAGATAATTTCTAGTATTGAGTTTGAACAACAAGGAAGACGGTGTAGAGTCTTATAATGTTTACAATATGTCTTTTATGTGAGTTTTGCTGCACCTGTTCATCCTTGAGTTTGCTTCAAATAACCTTGCTAGCCTAAACCTTGTATCGAGAGGGAATACTTCTCATGCATCCAAATCCTTGAGCCAACCACTATGCCATTTGTGTCCACCATACCTACCTACTACATGGTATTTCTCCGCCATTCCAAAGTAAATTGCTTGAGTGCTATCTTTAAACAATTCAAAATTTATTACCTCTTATTTGTGTCAATGTTTTATAGCTCATGAGGAAGTATGTGGTGTTTATCTTTCAATCTTGTTGGGCAACTTTCACCAATGGACTAGTGGCTTCATCCGCTTATCCAATAATTTGCAAAAAGAGCTGGCAATGGGATTCCCAGTCCCAAATTAATTAACAAAAAATAGACACTCCTCCATGGTATGTGATTGTTGGACGGCACCCGAAGGATTCGGTTAGCCATGGCTTGAGAAAGCAAAGGTGGGGAGGAGTGTCATCATAATAAAACTAAAATAAAAAGGCACTCCTTCATGGTATGAGATTGTTGGCAGGCACCCGAGGATTCGGTTAGCCATGGTTTGTGAAAGAAAGGTTGGAAGGAGTGCCACCCAAAAATAAAATAAAATGGGAGCCGCTCTTTGAAGGTTTGTCCGGCAAGGGGGTTAGAGTACCCGCTACCATTCGTTGACAACAACAAACACCTCTCAAAACTTTACTTTTATACTCTCTTGATGTTTTCAAAATAAAAGCTCTAGCACAAATACAGCAATCGATGCTTTCCTCTTTGAAGGACCATTCTTTTACTTTTATGTTGAGTCACTTTACCTATCTCTCTCCACCTCAAGAAGCAAACACTTGTGTGAACTCGTGCATTGATTCCTACATACTTGCATATTGCACTTGTTATATTACTTTATGTTGACAATATCCATGAGATATACATGTTATAAGTTGAAAGCAACCGCTGAAACTTAATCTTCCTTTGTGTTGCTTCAACACCTTTACTTTGAATTATTGCTTTATGAGTTAACTTTTATGCAAGACTTATTGATGCTTGTCTTGAAGTACTATTCATGAAAAGTCTTTGCTTTATGATTCACTTGTTTACTCATGTCATTACCATTGCTTTGATCGCTGCATTCATTACATATGTTTACAAATAGTATGATCAAGGTTATGATGGCATGTCACTTAAGAAATTATCTTTGTTATCGTTTTACCTGCTCGGGACGAGCAGAACTAAGCTTGGGGATGCTGATACGTCTCCAACGTATCGATAATTTCTTATGTTCCATGCCACTTTATTGATGATACCTACATGTTTTATGCACATTATATGTCGTATTTGTGCATTTTGGAACTAACCTATTAACAAGATGCCGATGCCAGTTCCTGCTGTTTTTGGTTTCAGAAATCCTAGTAACGAAATATTCTCGGAATTGACGAAATCAACGCCCAGTTCCTATTTTGCCCGGAACATCCGAACACCCGAGAGTCGCGAGGGGCCTGTGGGCCCCAGATGACATGGTGGCGCGGCCAGGCCGCCCGCGCCACCCTATGGTGTGGGCGCCTTGACCCCCCGCGCCGCCTCTTCGCCTATATAAGCCCCCCATCGAAAACCCTTACGGAGAGAGCCACGATACGCGAAACCTTCCAGAGCCGCCGCCATCGCGAAGCCAAGATCCGGGGGACAGAGTCTCTGTTCCGGCTGCCGAGCGGGGAAGTGCCCCCGAAGGCTTCTCCATCGACACCGCTGCCATCTCCACCGCCATCTTCATCACTGTTGCCCATGAGGAGGGAGTAGTTCTCCATCGAGGCTAAGGGCTGTACCGTAGCTATGTGGTTAATCTCTCTCCTATGTACTCCAATACAATGATCTCATGAGCTGCTTTACATGATTGAGATCCATATGATGAGCTTTGTATCGCTACTAGTTATGTGCTACTCATGTGATGTTATTAAAGTAGTTTATTCCTCCTGCATGGTGTAAAGGTGCTAGTGTGTGCACCGTGTGGTTCTTGTCGTAGGCTATGATCATGATCTCTTGTAGATCGTGGAGTTAATTGTCATTATGATAGTATTGATGTGATCTATTCCTCCTTCATAGTGTAATGTGGACAGTGCGTGCGCTATGTTAGTTCTTGGTTTATTTTGCAATGATCTATTATGCTCTAAGGTTACTTAAACATGAATATCGAATGTTGTGGAGCTTGTTAACTCCGGCATTGAGGGTTCGTGTAATCCTACGCAACAAATGATGTTCATTATCAAACAAGAGTGTATGTAGCACATAAGAGAAAGAGCTATTTATTATGCGATCAATGTTGAGAGTGTCCACTAGTGAAAGTCTAATCCCTAGGCCTTGTTCCTAAATACTGCTATCGCTGCTTGTTTACTGTTTTACTGCTACTACTGCTCGTTACTACCGCATGTTTACTTCCTACAATATTACTACCATCAATCGCACGCCAGCAAGCACTTTTCTCGCGCCGTACTACCGCTCATACTTATTCATACCACTTGTATTTCACTATCTCTTCGCCGAACTAGTGCACCTATTAGGTGTGTTGGGGACACAAGAGACTTCTTGCTTTGTGGTTGCAGGGTTGCATGAGAGGGATATCTTTGACCTCTTCCTCCCCGAGTTCGATAAACCTTGGGTGATCCACTTAAGGGAAACTTGCTGCTGTTCTACAAACCTCTGCTCTTGGAGGCCCAACACCGTCTACAAGAATAGAAGCACCCGTAGACATCACGGTCGCGCCACCATGTGGTCTGGGGGCCCCACAACCCCTTTCGCCTCCTTTTCGCGTACTCTTCGTCCCGAAACCTAAGCCACAGAGAGGACCTCACGAGGGTTACAGCCGCGGGGCGGAGAACACCAGAGAGAAAGAGCTCTCCGGCGGCAGGAATCCGCCGGAAATTCCCTCCCGGAGGGGGAAATCGACGCCATCGCCATCGTCATCGAGCGGGACATCATCTCCACCATCATCATCATCATCTCCACCATCTACACCGCCATCACCATCGCTGCACCTCGTCACCGCTGTAACAATTCGGGTTAAATCTTGATTGTATGATAGGGGAAACTCTCCCGGCATTATTCTCTACTTGTTATAGATGCTATTGAGTGAAACCATTGAACCAAGGTTTATGTTCAGATTGTTATTCATCATCATATCACCTCTGATTGTATTCCATATGATGTCTCGTGAGTAGTTCGTTTAGTTCTTGAGGACATGGGTGAAGTCTAAATGCTAGTAGTGAATTATGGTTGAGTAATATTCAATGTTATGATATTTAAGTTGTGGTGTCATTCTTCTAGTGGTGTCGTGTGAACGTCGACTACACGACACTTCACCATTTATGGGCCTAGGGGAGTGCATCTTGTATTCGGTTGCTAATTGCGGGGTTGCCGGAGTGACAGAAACCAGCCCCGTTAGTATATCGATGCAAGAGGGATCGCAGGATCTCAGAGTTTAAGGTCGTGGTTAGATTTATCTTAATTACTTTCTTGTAGTTGCGGATGCTTGCAAGGGTATAATCACAAGTATGTATTAGTCCTAGGAAGGGCGGCATAGGTTCACCCACACAACACTTATCAAAACAATGAAGATTATTAAGCCACATGAAGCGAAAGTACTAGACTAAAATCCCCGTGTGTCCTCAAGAACGTTTGGTCATTATAAGTAAACAAACCGGCTTGTCCTTTGTGCTAAAAAGGATTGGGCCATTCGCTGCAATTATTTCTCTCGCATTTTACTTACTCGTACTTTATTCATCTGTTACATCAAAACCCCTGAATACTTGTTTGTGAGCATTTACAGTGAATCCTTCATCGAAACTGCTGCCAACACCTTCTGCTCCTCGTTGGGATCGACATTCTTACTTATCGAAGATACTACGATACACCCCCTATACTTGTGGGTCATCAGCGCCCATCTCGCGCTCATCACGGCGTCATCCCGCCATCGATCACCGCGGGGCTTGCCAGAACCATTGTTGGAGTAGTACTGTTGGCGACGCTGGCGTGCGGCGATGTTGGCAGACGTCTCAAACTCCTCAGATGGCGATGCGTTGAGCATCTCTTGGCGCTGATCATAGGCATGCAGCTGGGAATATAGCATGCTCAGCGTGATAGGCGTGGGAGACACGCCCAGAGCGGCGACGAGGGAGTTGTAGCCGCTGCCGAGTCCAGCGAGGATGTAGGAGACAAGCTGGCGATCATGCAGAGGGTGACCGGCAGAAACAAGTTCGTCGGCGAAACTCTGCATCTTGGTGAGGAACTCGGACGTAGTCATCTGTAACTTCTTTGTGTTTGCAAGTGCAACCAGCAGATTGGTAATGCGGGCTTCGCTTTGAGCCGCGAACATCTCCTCGAGAGCCTTCCATATCCCGGCCGTATGCTCAATGCGATGAACGTGAGGCAGAATCTCAAGGGATAGGGACTGCAAGAGGTAGGAGAGGACCGATTGGTCCCTGGCTAGCCAAGCTGCGTATGCCGGATTCGGCATCGGTTTCGCCTGGTCATCTGCGGCCTTGTCTGCCGCGGTAGGGGCGATCTCCTGGGGCGGCGCTGCGTCGGAGCCATCGAGGAGGCCAACGAGCTGAGCACCGCGGACGGCCGGAAGGACCATGGATCGCCAGAGTGGAAAATTCTTCCGCGTCAGTTTTTCCGACGGGGGATTCCCGAGATTGATCGGGGAGGTACTGCTCGAGGACGCCATGGCGGTCGAGCGAGAGGATGACGACGTGGTGGGTGGGTGGGATTGTCGATTCTGCGACGGCGATGGGGATGAAGATTGTCGTCGATGCGATCAGGTAGATGCGGCGGAAGAGCCTGCTCTTGATACCATGTAAAAGTTTAGAAAATATGGTATAGGGTTCTACTCGGATAATCATCCCGAGCCCCTGTGCATTGTATTTATATTGGTTCGATGCTTTGCGGCACCAGGCTGTTACAGATAGAATCGGTATAGAGTTCTGGTAAGATTACAACGATCATAGATCGTAACAGACATGAACTCTATTATCTAACACTCATAACAGAAGAGAACATGAATCTCACCCCAGCATTTGCATCCCGTGGCGCACAGTTGAACCACTACAACATTACAGCCGGACATCATAAGAAAACGGACGGATACATGAATAAACCAACCCGAATAAAGCACACGTGTAGTAGAGAGTGGACTAATAGAACCTGCCGGCATGTGAACCTGGCTTAAGTCAGCATCTGATTGGTCCAGAAATTGTATGTGGGGTCCACTGCTACAGTGTGCTGTAAGTATGCCACAGTAAAATACATATGTGGTCCTTCCCCATCCCCATCGCATCCTCTCCCCTTCAGTCCTCCACCTATCCATCCCCTCCGTACCTTTCCCCGTGGCGCCGCCTGGGATCTTGCCGCCGCCGACCTCAGCGTCGCCCGTCCCCGACGCCACGTCGACGCCGCCCCGTGCTCGCCCGGACCTCGACGCCGCCCCGTTCCCAACGCCAGCATGACGACGCCCTGTTCCCAACGCCGGCCCCAACACCATCATGTCCTCCTCTCCACCTCCCTCAGCTTCTACACGCCCGCGCGCTTCCGTTGCACAGCCGCGGCGGTGAGGGCCCCCGGCAGACACCCAGGCCTCCTCGTGGTGCCCGCGGCCAAAGGCACATTCGAGCGGACCAAGCCCCATGTGGCCGCCGCGCTCATCGGCGCTGCGCAGATGGACGGTGCCATCCTCGTCTGCTCCGGCGCCGACGGGACCGCTGGAGACCAAGCAGCACATCCTGCCGGCATACGCGCATGCCGCCGCCTGCGCCTGCCACCCGCGCCCGTACGCGTATGCCGCACCTAGCCACGCATGCCGCCCGCGCCCACACGCGCATGCCGCCACCCGCGCCTGTTCTCCCCAGCGTGCTACAGCTGCATGGACGCCACAACGGCGTGCACAGCGGCCGCGCCCAAAGCCTCCTCTTGCCGTCGCGACGTCGCCAGGGAACTCCTCCGCAAATGCATCCGCAGCACCGAGGCATGGTGGACGACCGCCAGGCGAGAGCGGCGCCGCCGCGGGGAATCCTTCCCAACGATTTCTCTCTCCGATTTCCATGTGCTAGCATTGATTGCGGGGCAGCAGATGGTATCCTAGTTCGTATTCACGGTTTTGTATTAAAAATAGGCTTGTTTCTGTGCTGGTCCACAAAGTACAGTGACCAATAGGAGGCCGACTTCTGCCGGGAGCAAATGCCCGCCGGTTCAACGCTGCATTTTCCCGTGTACTTGTACTATTCTAGTGATAATCAATTTTGCTTGAGGCTCAGGAGGGTTTTGAAGATACCAACGAGCACGCTGGTGACCGAGAGCAAGGCCACAATGATCTTGAAGTAGTTGTAGAAGAACTTGTGCACAACAATCCGCACAGGCCTATGACGCTTGTAATCATCGATCTTCTTCAAGACGACGAAGTAGCCGCGGCCAAGGCGCAAGTGACAAGCGAGGCCCTTAAACAAGTCTAGCATCTCCTGGTTGCTGAAGAAGCTACGCACGAGGTGCTTAGTTCGCAGCTCGTGCACGTCGTCTTCCTTTTCCATGAGCATCGCCAGGAGGGAGATGTATGAGCTGATGGTGTAGCCATCAGAAGGCCAGTCGGTAGACGTGCATGCTTCGAACGCCGCCATGTTGACGAGCCAGCAAGCAGTGTAGTCATTCAGGAACAATGGTGTGAGGGAGAGCTCGCCAGCCAGGTAACCCATCTGGATGCTCATGTCGAACCATCTCTTATTGCTGGCGGTTAGCTTGATCCCGATTTCCGCTAGCTCGATCGCGCTGCTAGCTAGCACTAGGTGTCTAACCAGCCCATGGCTAGGCTGGGTAGGAGGCATGTTGCCTATGAGATAGTATCGGAGGAATCCGAGGAGATGTGGCGGTCTGTACCTCTTGAGTTCATCCTCAGGAAGCCTTATTAGAGTCGAGCCGGCATCAAAGGTAGACGCCATGAAAACAACAAACTGACATACAGGAACACTGGTAAAGGTCATGAGAACCTCGAGCACCAACCAAGGGAGCTGGTTCTCCAGCATAAAGATGTCCCTCAACATGCAAGGCCCCGTGGATAGGCCCGCCCGGTTTGCAAACAATGCAGATTCTGCACACATAAAGTCATGCATATACTGAAGCAAGACATGCATATACTGCAGCAAGAAGCAACCATCCAGGAACATCATCGCCGCAAACTCCGCGTCGCCGAAACGTGCGACAACATCATCAGCGTAGCAACCGCGGGCTTCTACAGCAATGGTGACGATCTTGCTATAGACTTCCTCAATTGAGTGGCCTGACTTCGAGCAGAAGTAGTGGGCAGCCACGTGCTTCACCTCCTCTGCTTCTTGCAGCTGGGGTAAGCCATGGTGGTACGGTCCGAGGGCCACGAAGCTCGGGGCGATGTAGCGGTCATGTTTGCTGACGAACTGTAGACCTCGCGGGAACCTATGAATCATGGTTCCTATCTTGGAGAAATTGGCCTCGAGTTTCTCAGTTGTCTTCCTCACCAACTCTTGGATAGGTATCAAGGTTTCGGATGTGGCGTCCATGGCCTGGCCCACGGGACCGATCATGAGATGCAGTGTTGGACTTATGCGAGCTATGTTATAGAGAACACTTTATATCGCTGCAGAGATGAACAAACATCCATGTGAGTTTCTTCAAAAATAATCATGTACTTTGTGAGGCATCTTTCATCAATTGGTAGCATTGACTAAGTAGAGAAAGAACATATGGTTGTTGCATTTCCTTGTTGTTTTACCGGCGGTTTTTTCTAAAAGGTTTCCTTAGACGGGCAGGTTTTTTTTCCTTAATGTATAATTTGTATTTGGTGCAGAAAAGAGTATGTGCCAACGTCATGTGAAGTTTTCACCAGAGAAAAAGGAAAACAAAAACTGGAAGTGGGTTGGTGCTAGACAAAAATAAAGAAACTAGATTAAAGCCCAAACATGCATGATTTTACATGAATATATTCTCATTAGTCACCAGTTCATGGATCATGACGAGGCATGATTGAGAAACGAGATGTAACCAAACCTCACTACCAGACTATCAATTGTTATATCCTAATGGAATGAAAAATTAAAGCAAGTAGATCACATCCAGATTACTCTCGTGACCATTGCTTTCTTCTCTATCTTTATTACTGAACTTTCACATGTTTGGTTACTTGCTTAACATGGAACATAGACGCAAGCGGAGAGTAGATGTCATAACCTTTCTTATTTTCTAGTATATCTCTAGTCACTACACCTCCCATATATCCATTGTAACTTTTGCTATACTAATCAGGGAAACTACGAACAACAGTACAAAATCAGGCTAGAATAGATTGGTTTGTGGGGTGTGCTCCGGTGTCCCCCCCTTAGCTCCACGGTTCTGAGAAGTTGGAGCTGCTCCAGCTTTTGGTATATTTACGTGAAATTGAATTTGTGAAATATAAAAATGCAGAGCACACTGGGACGCACTACGTGACCGCTTAAACCTTTGCCTGGAAGTCCATCTGGCCCGTGGCGAAGTATTTTCTGGTGGTGGAGTTGTCCTGGCCACGACGGTGAGGATGGCTATGACGGCGGCGCTGAACCACCCGGCACTGCCGTGACGTTCCCAAAAACCGGGTAATTAAAAATCTTGAAACGCACTCAAGAGAGGATACATATTTGAAAAGTTAACTGCAAGCTGCTCTAGCTTTTGGTACACAAACATAAAAAAAACACGGAGCGCCGTAATTTACATCCGACTGCTACTGATTTGATTTCATCGCAACGTGATTTATATTTGTCGCTACTGAATAATGGACTCCGGCGAACGAGTCGACGTACCTTCAGCTGAAGTTAAAATTGTCTGATTCTTGCCATCGCGCAATCGAGTTGTAGCTCGCTGCCGTCACCGCCAGGAGCTTGCTGTCGCCGCCACTACGTCGCATGCCGCCTCACGCACGAGAAGTTGGTTGAGGCGGCCACAACAAGTTTCTGGCGGCGGCGGCAACAAGCTACAACTCGATTTACGTGACAGGAAGAATGATTCAGATAAGTTTGACTCCGTCTGAAGGTAAGTTCATTCGTTTGCCGACGGCCTCGATTCGGTGGCGCCAGGCGTGAATCACGCTGCGGTGAAATCAAATCGGGGAGTGTCTGGGCATTGGGAAACATGCCCGAGAGATGAGGGGGAGAAAGATAAAACGTGCGTAACATTTTGGTCACTTATCGGTGGCAGTGTGACGTAAATAAACAACCAATCCATGTTTTTGTGTTTTGCGAAACCAACTCCACGTATTTGTATCAAAAGCTGAAGCAACTACACATATTTGTACCAAAAGGTGGAGCAACTCCACGGAATAAAAAAAAAACCTGGAGCGGCTCCAATTTTTTAGAACCATGGAGCTGAAGGGGGGGACACCGGAGCAATCACGTTGGTTTGGTACTGTCTGTGATATTGCTGATCCTCCTAGTAAAGGGGAGGGGAGGCCCAGTCCCATAAGGAAGCAAAACTACTTGTTCAGTCGCTAGACGCAGTTAGTGAAAAGAAGTGGCCACCAAACTGTTTTTTTTTCGATATGGGAGCGTAGCCCCGGCCTCTGCATCAATAGATGCACACAGCCATGTCTTTTATTGAAAATATTCAAAGTATATGTTTATTACAATCATGCAGTATCTAAGGTCGCAACAAGGACCAACCAAACAAAGATGAAAAGTATACAGAGACTATCCATCTTCGATTCTTCTAACATGCCGCCATCCAGTAGCCTGGAAATAACAATCCCGTGTGACCGTCAATAGATGGTTGCATCCAGTAACCATAATATCCCGCTGCTCCTCCGGAAGAAGGTATGCCCATAGCTGTATCCAATGCGCCGCACGAAGAATAACCTGCAAAAAATTGGTTCCCTTCTGTTTATTAAACACAATGTCATTTCTAGTAGTCCATATCGACCAGCAAATAGCAGAAACACCAATCCGAATACGTTCTTTATCTTTCTTATTCACTCCATTCAACCAATTACCAAACATATTTGTAGTATTGGATGGAGGAGGAATGTTATAGGAAAAGAATACCATCCTCCAAATTAGTTTTGCAAACGGACAGGAAATAAACAAGTGGTCAATAGTCTCATTCTCATCACAGAAACAACAGTTTTGACAACCTGTTTACTCACCAAACTGTGGTGTACAACTATGTTCTCACGGGCAATAAAAGACACCTACTCCTCGTGTAAGTATTCTTTGCTGAAAATGTGTCTGTTGTGCTCCTTCCAAACATTCCCACAAACATGTACAAGGAGCTTGCTTCGGCGTCTGCATTGAGCTTTTGTGGTCGCCTTCGTCAATCTTTTCCACGGATCATGGCTGGAGGCTGAGCAACGCGATTTTTATTGTCGCGGTCTTACGGTTGACAGCCTCCCCTCACCTGTTATCACCCCAACTGGCTAATGGTCTGGTTGCACGAGTGATGCAAATTTCCTCAGAGGTTATGTACCCTGAGTTGCCCCTGCGGCCGCCCCTTCGTCGTGAGCTCTCCTGAACTTTTGTGTAGCTGTGAAAGAGCACACATTTCTCTTAATCGGATCTTTTGTTTCTTGTGTTGCTCTGCATCCAAGTTAGCTATGGCTCATCGTTCAGTAAGGGCAATAGTTTTTTCTTTCTTCGAGGTGTGCTAAAGAAAAAATTGGAATAAAACATGTACAATGGCCAATGGGAGAGAGATAACTAACTACACTAAAATCCAGCGGGCATTAGAAGAGAGAGAGAGCTGGAGGAGTGGTGCTAAGTTGCTAACACGCAAGCACTTTGTGCTATCTATTAAAACATTAAGTCAAGTAGTCAACTCATCAGTGATAAGAAAGACATAGCAAAGTAAGCATCTGAATTGCGATATTGGAAGTATACCTTCTTAGTTCAGCTGCGAGAATGAAACTCTCTTCTAGGAAGATCCCAGTTGTCATGCCCATCGTCATCGGTGATTCCTGCTCATCTTCAAATGGATATGGAACCTTCCTGCAAGAAAAAGGATTAACAACAATCAGAAAGAACAATGCGGCAGTTAAAATGAACTCAGAAGTGCTTCTGAATCACCAAGTATAATCATGTCTTTTCAAACATATAGGTACTCCGGTGCACACGACAAACTGTAAACTCTGCTGTCCACAGGGAACTGATAGTCGACCTTGGACACAGTATAGGTTTCTATGAGTAGCATTAATTGGTTGAATTGCTTTTTTTTTTTTTTGAATTGAGGAGCTCCCGCTCCCGATTTCATTAAAAATGAAACCAAGTATCACTTGCGCCCATTACAACTTCATCCCACACCTTTTCTCCAAACTCCTAAAGTTTGACTACATAGAACCAGACATCATATCCTGTATCTCTCTAAATGAATTTCGAGAAACTCAGAAAGCCTTTACAGTACAACAAGGATTTGAATCTAAAATAAACTTATTACAGAACAATGTCTTTCTTTTTGGAACATCTCTTAACATCTTTTCCTCCACCTTTTTTTCTGCTCCTTTTGCTCTCTTTGGACCTTTTTTTTTAGCCGACCCCAATCCGATGTGACAAAGGAAGCCCTTGCTCCTGTTGAAGATCTCAGATACCACCTTTACCAGCAGCCGCGCCACGCTGAGATGCGCCGGCCGCGCGTTTGGTCTCTGCAAACGAGTCCACTTGTTAATTAAACCCAGCAATCTAGAATGACATGCGTCTGCTGCTTAATTTGGATATCCAGATATATGTAGATGAAATCAGCCACCAAAAATTTAAACAATGTTGTTTTTTTTTTACATGAAAAACAATGATGTCAACACGGAACAGATAACGGTCATACGGAGTACAAAAGTACCATAAATAATATGTGAATGGAGCAAAGACGAATCATGGCTAACGAGAAGCGGGGAGACCTAAACAGAAGGGGTCGACACGGGACTGGGGGTCGAGATTGCTCACCGGCGCGAGGCAGGATGACGAGGCCAAGCAATCGATCGATCGAGCAGGAGGCGCACCTCCAGCAGAATTTCATCTCGCGACTACAGCTTGCGCTTGTCCTCGTGCCTCCGCTGCCGTCAGAATCAGATCAAGCGCGTGACGCCGCGGCGCGCCACCTCCTGCGTGAGCTGCAAGCTCTACCCCGTACACGTCCTCTTCTCCCGCGCCCACCTTCGCTTTACTGTACTTTGGGGTTGGCCGACGGCGCCCACGGTCAGGCGGGGGCGGAGACCGAGAGGGCGAGGGCGATGGTAGTACATGATCCCTATGGAAGAAGACGAGCGCGTTCCGGTGTCCCTCGCGGAGGAGAGGGTGCGGGGACGGCGTTGAGAAGAAGACTCCTGCGGCGGCCGCGGTGGCCATGGTGGTACACTATGGCGCATGGCGGCACTTGCCGGCGACGGACGGGGACGGTGACGGGTTGATGGGCTTAAGTTTACTGTGTAAGCGACGGGCCAGAAAGCTGAATAGTACTACTACAGAGTACTAAGTGGGCTTAGAGCATCTCCAGCCGCCTCCCCAAATCGTCTCCCAAAGCAATTTAGAGCGCGCCGAATTAAAAATGTGTTCCAGCCGTGTCCCATAAAGCCTATTTTTTCGCGACCCGATACGGTGTCCGGCGCCCCAAGCCCGTCCCCGTTCCACAGGAGACGCTCCGGGGACGCAGGACACACCGAAAAGCGAGGCGGGGAGTGGCGGGGCCGACCCGTCAGCGGCACAATAAATTTTAACCTAACCGTAGCCTACCTCGCGACGGAAGTTATTGGCTTTGCAGCGACGGTGCAGTTCCCGCAGCGATGGTGCAGTTCCCGCAGAGGCGCAGCGACGCGTCTCGTCGCGCCTAGCTCGCGTGCCGGCAATGAGCGCCACCGCTCCTCCGCCTCCCTCCGGCCTATAAAAGGGCCGCCTCTCATCGTCCCTCTCACACACAAACCCTAGCGCCTCTCTCCCAAACCCGAGCCGCCACCATCTCAACAAGACTCGACGCTATGTCTGGTAGAGGCGGAGGCCGCCCTCGCGGCCGT
This sequence comes from Lolium multiflorum, assembly GCA_030979885.1. Taxonomy (NCBI): domain Eukaryota; kingdom Viridiplantae; phylum Streptophyta; class Magnoliopsida; order Poales; family Poaceae; genus Lolium; species Lolium multiflorum. Next base: position 217,667,706 of record CM061753.1, on the reverse strand, counting down.
GGTCGTGGTCGTGGTCGTGGCCGCGGCAGAGCTGAACGCTCGCCGTCACCTCCCACGTCGTCATCTTCATCGTCGGAGATAGACGTGGAGCCTGACATGCTGTTCGAGTTCGTCCTCGTCCTCAAGGGCGACCCGCGCGCATCCGCCGACCTTCGCCGAGACGTCGTCGTCGGCGACGACCGCCCGCGCACGATGCATCTGCGGGAGGCTTCGTGCGGCTACTACCGGTGGATCGTCGACGCGATCTACGACGCGCGGCAAGATGTACCTCAACATTGGCTGGGAGAAATTCGCGCGCCACCACAGCCTCGAAGCCGGCTTCATCCTCATGTTCTCCTACTTCGGCGACATGGACATGAGCATCAAGGTCTTCGACGAGACGCGCTACCGCCGGGACTACCACGGCGACAGCACCGACGAGGAGGACGACGAGTGTTGTTTCTTCAGCGAATACGTGCACGGAGGTTTCGGATGTTCTTCTTCCTTGCAAGAACCAACAGGGCACCGTCACCAGCTGGATTTTCCAGTTTCGGTGATCGGTGTGCCCTCGAGTGTTCTTTCTTGGCAGCGAACACACGAAACCTGCGATGACCGGCCTAGTTAGGTTTAGTTTTTTTGCAATATTATATATTTATGTCCACCACGGTTCCAACTATGTATTAGTTTGTGGAAACCATGTTCCTAACTATGTCTTCGTGTAAACCACGTTCCCAATTATGTATTAGTTTGTGGAAATTGAAATAAAAATGCCAAAAAATTATTTTAAATGTTTGGGGAGGCGTTTGGGGGACGCGGGAAGCGACGTCCCCCAAACGCGGCACGAACAAAACACGTCCCCCAACGCTCAATCCGGCGCGGTTTGGGGGACGCTTTGGGGGACGCGGCTGGAGATGCTCTTATGCCGTCGGGCTTTGGAAACGCCCAAGTCGTTGTGCCGCCCATCAAATTATATCCCAGGTCAGCCACTCAAGATGAGTGCTTCCTATTTGACGCCTGCTACGCCGTTAACGGGTATGTCGTGTTGTACAGCGAGCAGATAAGTGGGCCGGCCCTGTTTGGTAGCCTCCAGGAGGAAGAAGAGAAGTGGGAAGAAGAAGACATGGGACCGGAGAGGAAGAAGACAGGGACACAGGAGAGGACGAAGAACACCACGCGAGCACTTGCCGACGACGGGGATGACGCGTCTAGCCGCGGTGTCGCTAGCGAGGCGAGGAATGGAACTTAGGGTGGGGGTATGGGTGGTAGTAGCTCGTCGACGACATAGGGCTTAGGGTTTAGGGTGCGGGGTGCTCATCGACGTCGAAGTTGGGGGGTTTAGAGGGAGGTCTGGGCGGCGGTGGCGGGCTGTTCGAGGAGGGTGGTGCGGCGAGGGACGCGGGAGCGACGCCGGCCGCGAGTGGTGGAGGCCTCCGGGGAGGGCGACGGCGAGGTACGGTAAGAATGGGGATGGAACCGAAGATGGAGACAAGGAGGTGGGGGTGGAGGGCCGCGGCCCACGTGTCGGATCAGCCAGATGGAATTCACTAGATGAGAACCAATTTCAAAGCCTCTTTAGCAATTATGATCTTGTGAAAAGATTCCTTGGTGACCTAGGGAAAATTGGTGAATTTTTTTTTATTACGGTGCAAGGTTAACATGCCCAAGCTGCTAGAGTAGATGCGACTTTCTAAAGACCGATGAAATCAATGTTTTTTAGAGGTAAGGCCCTGAGGCCCAGCTTTAAATTAATAAAGCCACAAACGGCAGAGTTACAAGGTGCTGAACGAACAGCTTACAAGCATCAAGGAACAAGCAAACAAAGAAAATACAAAAAAAGCACAGCTTGGTCTTTAATGCCATCATCCAACGGAATGGACAGAGCGGAGGAGAGGAAACGCCCTGAAGCTCACCACCAGACACATGCCATGATCAAGACCTGGCGCGTCGCCTCCGATATCGATATCCGTTCCATGCCTTCGATGATGGCTACCCCAGGTCAACTATTATTATGATGGTATTGATGTGATCTATTCCTCCATGGCGTGAAGGTGACAGTGTGCATGCTAAGTTAGTACTTGGTTTAGTCGTGTCGATCTTTCATGCACTCTAAGGTTATTTAAATATGAACATTTAATTGTGGAGCTTGTTAACTCCGGCATTGAGGGTTCGTGTAATCCTACGCAATGTGTTCATCATCCAACAAGAGAGTGTAGAGTACGCATTTATCTATTCTGTTATGTGATCAAAGTTGAGAGTGTCCACTAGTGAAAGTCTAATCCCTAGGCCTTGTTCCTAAATACCGCTATCGCTGCTTGTTTACTGTTCCGCATGTTTACTTTCTCGCAATATTACTACCATCAACGCACGCTAGCAAGCTATTTTCTCGCGCCGTACTACCGCTCATATTCATTCATACCACTTGTATTTCACTATCTCTTCGCCGAACTAGTGCACCTATTAGGTGTGTTGGGGACACAAGAGACTTCTTGCTTTGTGGTTGCAGGTTGCATGAGAGGGATATCTTTGACCTCTTCCTCCCCGAGTTCGATAAACCTTGGGTGATTGATGTCTACGTGCTTCTATTCTTGTAGATGTTGTTGGGCCTCCAAGTGCAGAGGTTTGTAGAACACAGCAAGTTTCCCTTAAGTGGATTACCCAAGGTTTATCGAACTCAGGGAGGAAGAGGTCAAAGATATCCCTCTCAAGCAACCCTGTAATCACAAAGCAAGAAGTCTCTTGTGTCCCCAACACACCAAATACACTTGTCAGGTGTGTATAGGTGCACTAGTTCGGCGAAGAGATAGTGAAATACAAGTAATATGGATGTATATGAGTGGTAATAGCAATCTGAATAAAATATGGCAGCGAGTAAACATGCAATGGAACAGTAAGTAAACGGTGTTTCAGTATTGGAAACAAGGCCTAGGGATCATACTTTCACTAGTGGACACTCTCAACATTGATCGCATAATAAATACTTCTTCTCAAATGTGCTACATACACTCTTGTTTGATAATGAACATCATTGCGTAGGATTACACGAACCCTCAATGCCGGAGTTAACAAGCTCCACAATTCCATGTTCATATTTAAGTAACCTTAGAGCATAATAGATCATTGCAAAATAAACCAAGAACTAACATAGTGCACACTATGAAGGAGGAATAGATCACATCAATACTATCATAATGATAATTAACTCCACAATCTACAAGAGATCGTGATCATAGCCTACGACAAGAACCACATGGTGCACACACTAATCACCTTTACACCAAGTAGGAGGAATAGACTACTTTAATAACATCACATGAGTAGCACACAACTAGTAGCGATACAAAGCTCATCATATGGATCTCAATCATGTAAGGCAGCTCATGAGATCATTGTATTGAAGTACATAGGAGAGAGATTAACCACATAGCTACCGGTACAGCCCCGAGCCTCAATGGAGAACTACTCCCTCCTCATGGGAGCAGCAGCTGTGATGAAGATGGCGGTGGAGATGGCAGCGGTGTCGATGGAGAAGCCTTCCGGGGGCACTTCCGCCCGCAGGTGCCGGAACAGACTCGTCCCCGCATCTTGGCCGCGATGGCGGCGCCCGGAAGGTTTCGTATCGTGGCTCTCCCCGTAAGGGTTTTCGGCGTAGGGCTTTTTATAGGCGAAGAGGCGGCGCAGAGGGTCAAAGGGGCGACCACACCATAGGTGGCGCGGGCCCAGCCCCGGCCGCGCCACCCTATCATCGTGGCCCACAGGGCCCCCCTCTCGGGTGTTCTCGATGCTTCCGGGCAAAATAGGAACCCGGGCGTTGATTTCGTCCAATTCCGAGAATATTTCGTTACTAGGATTTCTGAAACCAAAACAACAGTGAACCACTTCGCATCTTGTTAATAGGTTAGTTCCAGAAAATGCATAAATACGACATATAATGTGCATAAAACATGTAGGTATCATCAATAAAGTAGCATGGAACATAAGAAATTATCGATACGTTGGAGACGTATCAGCATCCCCAAGCTTAGTTCTGCTCGTCCCGAGCAGGTAAAACGATAACAAAGATAATTTCTAAGTGACATGCCATCATAACCTTGATCATACTATTTGTAAACATATGTAATGAATGCAGCGATCAAAGCAATGGTAATGACATGAGTAAACAAGTGAATCATAAAGCAAAGACTTTTCATGAATAGTACTTCAAGACAAGCATCAATAAGTCTTGCATAAAAGTTAACTCATAAAGCAATAATTCAAAGTAAAGGTGTTGAAGCAACACAAAGGAAGATTAAGTTTCAGCGGTTGCTTTCAACTTATAACATGTATATCTCATGGATATTGTCAACATAAAGTAATATAACAAGTGCAATATGCAAGTATGTAGGAATCAATGCACAGTTCACACAAGTGTTTGCTTCTTGAGGTGGAGAGATAGGTAAACAACTCAACATAAAAGTAAAAGAATGGTCCTTCAAAGAGGAAAGCATCGATTGCTGTATTTGTGCTAGAGCTTTTATTTTGAAAACATCAAGAGAGTATAAAAGTAAAGTTTTGAGAGGTGTTTGTTGTTGTCAACGAATGGTAGCGGGTACTCTAACCCCTTGCCAGACAAACCTTCAAAGAGCGGCTCCCATTTTATTTTATTTTTGGGTGGCACTCCTTCCAACCTTTCTTTCACAAACCATGGCTAACCGAATCCTCGGGTGCCTGCCAACAATCTCATACCATGAAGGAGTGCCTTTTATTTTAGTTTTATTTAGATGACACTCCTCCCCACCTTTGCTTTCTCAAGCCATGGCTAACCGAATCCTTCGGGTGCCGTCCAACAATCACATACCGTGGAGGAGTGTCTATTTTTGTTAATTAATTTGGGACTGGGAATCCCATTGCCAGCTCTTTTTGCAAAATTATTGGATAAGCGGATGAAGCCACTAGTCCATTGGTGAAAGTTGTACAACAAGATTGAAAGATAAACACCACATACTTCATCATGAGCTATAAAACATTGACACAAATAAGAGGTAATAACTTTTGAATTTGTTTAAAGGTAGCACTCAAGCAATTTACTTTGGAATGGCGGAGAAATACCATGTAGTAGGTAGGTATGGTGGACACAAATGGCATGAATATTGGCTCAAGTATTTGGATGCATGAGAAGTATTCCCCTCGATACAAGGTTTAGGCTAGCAAGGTTATTTGAAGCAAACTCAAGTATGAAATGGTGCAGCAAGACTCACATATAAACATATTGTAAACATTATAAGACTTTACATCGTCTCCTTGTTGTTCAAACACCTCAACCAGAAAATATCTGGACTTAGAGAGACCAATCATGCAAACCAAATTTTAACAAGCTCTATGTAATTATTCATTAATGGGTACAAGGTACATGATGCAAGAGCTTAACCAAGATCTATATGAGCACAACAATTGCCAAGTATCACATTATTCAAGACATTACACCAATTACTACATGTAGCATTTCCCGTTTCCAACCATATAACAATTAACAAAGCAGTTTCAACCTTCGCCATGAAAATTAAAAGCTAAGAACACATGTGTTCATACGAACCAGCGGAGCGTGTCTCTCTCCACACAAGGATGAACTTATTCAGAGAACTAAGATAACAAAACAAAAACAAAAATAAAAGCACACAGACGCTCCAAGTAAAGTACATAAGATGTGACCGAATAAAAATATAGTTTCACTAGAAGAAACCTGATAAGTTGTCGATGAAGAAGGGGATGCCTTGGGCATCCCCAAGCTTAGATGCTTGAGTCTTCTTAAAATATGCAGGGATGAACCACCGGGGCATCCCCAAGCTTAGACCTTTCACTCTTCTCGATCACATTATATCACCCTCTTCTATTGATCCTTGAAAACTTCCTTCACACCAAACTTCAAGCAAACTCATTAGAGAGTTAGTGCATAATCAAAAATTCACATGTTCAGAGGTGACACAATCATTCTTAACACTTCTGGACATTGCACAAAACTTCTGAAAGTTAATGGAACAAAGAAACTCATTCAACTTAACAAAAGCGGCAATGCGAAATAAAAGGCAGAATCTGTCAAAAACAGAACAGTCCGTAAAGACGAATTTTAAGATGGCACCAGACTTGCTCAAATGGAAAAACTCAAAACTAATGAAAGTTGCGTACATATCTGAGGATCACGCTCGTAAATTGGCAGATTTTTTCGAATTTTCTACAGAGAATTGTGCCCAGATTCGTGACAGACAGCAATGCTGTTTCTGCGCAGGATCCCAAATATAACATCAACTTTGACATAGAAACTTTACTTGGCACAAAAACATGATAAGGAGAGGTTGCTACAGTAGTAAACAACTTCCAAGACTCAACAAAACAAAAATTGTTGTAGTAAAATAAACACATGGGTTATCTCCCAAGAAGTTCTTTCTTTATAGCCATTAAGATGGGCGCAGCAGTTTTAATGATGCACTCGCAAGAAATAGAAGTTGAAGCAAAAGAGAGCATCAAGAGGCAAATTCAAAACACATTTAAGTCTAACATGCTTCCTATGCATAGGAATCTTGTAAATAAACAAGTTCATGAAGAGCAAAGTAACAAGCATAGGAAGATAAAACAAGTGTAGCTTCAAAAATTTCAGCACATAGAGAGGCATTTTAGTAACATGAAAATTTTTACAACCATATTTTCCTCTCTCATAATAACTTTCAGTAGCATCATGAGCAAACTCAACAATATAACTATTACTTAAAGCATTCTTATCATGAGTCTCATGCATAAAATAATTACTACTCCCAACATAAGCATAATCAATTTTATTAGTTGTAGTGGGAGCAAATTCAACAAAGTAGCTATCAAATATAGGAGGTATATTGTAATCATAATCAAATTCATCCTCCATAACAGGTGGTAACAAAAGACTACTATCATTATAATCATCATAAATAGGAGGCAAAGTATCATCAAAGTGATTTTTCTCCTCAATGCTTGGGGGACTAAAAATATCATGCTCATCAAAGCCAGCTTCCCAAGCTTAGAATTTTCCATAGCATTAGCAACAATGGTGTTCAAAGAATTCATACTAATAACATTCCCATTATCATGCATATAAAGTTCCATGGGTTTTTTAATTCTTTCTTCAAACACATCATGTCCTAATTCAAGATAAAGTTCATAAAGATCTCTCATTTTATTGTTGTCTTCCATTAAGCCTAACTAGTGTAAACAAGAAACCAAATGTCACAATTGCATAGTCTAAAGGAAATAGCTTCGAGCACACACACAATGGCGCTTAAAAGTATCGTTACCTGAACCGGAGTATGAGTGCCTTTACCTTTCCTCCAACGGCGCCGTAAAAGTGCTTGATGTCTACGGGTGCTTCTATTCTTGTAGACAGTTGGGCCTCCAAGTGCAGAGGTTTGTAGAACAGCAGCAAGTTTCTTAAGTGGATTACCCAAGGTTTATCGAACTCAGGGAGGAAGAGGTCAAAGATATCCCTCTCAAGCAACCCTGTAATCACAAAGCAAGAAGTCTCTTGTGTCCCCAACACACCAAATACACTTGTCAGGTGTATAGGTGCACTAGTTCGGCGAAGAGATAGTGAAATACAAGTAATATGGATGTATATGAGTGGTAATAGCAATCTGAATAAAATATGGCAGCGAGTAAACATGCAACAGAACAGTAAGTAAACGGTGTTTTCAGTATTGGAAACAAGGCCTAGGGATCATACTTTCACTAGTGGACACTCTCAACATTGATCGCATAATAAATACTTCTTCTCAAATGTGCTACATACACTCTTGTTTGATAATGAACATCATTGCGTAGGATTACACGAACCCTCAATGCCGGAGTTAACAAGCTCCACAATTCCATGTTCATATTTAAGTAACCTTAGAGCATAATAGATCATTGCAAAATAAACCAAGAACTAACATAGTGCACACTATGAAGGAGGAATAGATCACATCAATACTATCATAATGATAATTAACTCCACAATCTACAAGAGATCGTGATCATAGCCTACGACAAGAACCACAGGGTGCACACACTAATCACCTTTACACCAAGTAGGAGGAATAGACTACTTTAATAACATCACATGAGTAGCACACAACTAGTAGCGATACAAAGCTCATCATATGGATCTCAATCATGTAAGGCAGCTCATGAGATCATTGTATTGAAGTACATAGGAGAGAGATTAACCACATAGCTACCGGACAGCCCCCGAGCCTCAATGGAGAACTACCCCTCCTCATGGGAGCAGCAGCGGTGATGAAGATGGCGGGAGATGGCAGCGGTGTCGATGGAGAAGCCTCCGGGGCACTTCCCTCCGGCAGGGTGCCGGAACAGACTCGTCCCCGCATCTTGGCTTCGCGATGGCGGCGGCTCGAAGGTTTCGCGTATCGTGGCTCTCCCCGTAAGGGTTTCGATGCAGGGCTTTTTATAGGCGAAGAGGCGGCGCAGAGGGTCAAAGGGGCGACCACACCATAGGGTGGCGCGGCCCGTCCGGCCGCGCCACCCTATCATCTGGGCCCACAGGCCTCCGCGGCTCTCGGGTGCTCTGGATGCTTCCGGGCAAAATAGGAACCTGGGCGTTGATTTCGTCCAATTCCGAGAATATTTCGTTACTAGGATTTCAAACCAAAAACAACAAAAACAGGAACTGGCACTTCGGCATCTTGTTAATAGGTTAGTTCCAGAAAATGCGTAAATACGACATATAATGTGCATAAAACATGTAGGTATCATCAATAAAGTAGCATGGAACATAAGAAATTATCGATACGTTGGAGACGTATCGCTGATCCACTTAAGGGAAAACTTGTCGCTGTTCTACAAACCTCTGCTCTTGGAGGCCCAACACTGCCTACAAGAATAGAAGCACCGATGGCGTGTAACTCACACGTTCGTTGGGAACCCCAAGAGGAAGGTATGATGCGCAGCAGCAAGTTTTCCTCAGAAGAAACCAAGGTTTAATCGAACCAGAGGGAGCCAAGAAGCACGTTGAAGGTTGATGGTCGCGAAATGTGATGCGGCGCAACACCAGGGATTCCGCCAACGTGGAACCTGCACAACACACCCAAGTACTTTGTCCCAACGAAACAAAGTGAGGTTGTCAATCTCACCGGCTTGCTGTAACAAAGGATTAAGCGTATCGAGTGGAAGATGTTTGCAAAGAAAACAAGAAACAAGTATTGCAGAGATTGTATGCTATGTAAAGAATAGGACCGGGGTCCACAGCTCACTAGAGGTGTCTCTCCCATAAGATAAAAGCATGTTGGGTGAACAAATTACAGTGGCAATTGACAAATAGAGAAAGGCATAACAATGCATATACATGATATGATAAATATAGTGAGATTTAATTGGGCATTACGACAAAGTACATAGACCGCCATCCAACTGCATCTATGCCTAAAAAGTCCACCTTCAGGTTATCATCCGAACCCCATACAGTATTAAGTTTCTAAGCAATACAATTGCATTAAGTATGGTGCGTAATGTAATCGACAACTACATCCTTAGACATAGAATCAATGTTTTATCCCTAGTGGCAACAGCACATCACAACCTTAGAACTTTCTGTCACTGTCCAGGTGTCATTGAAGGCATGAACCCACTATCGAGCATAAATACTCCTCTGGAGTTAAGAGTAAAAACTTGGCCAGAGCCTCTACTAATAACTGAGAGCATGCAAGATCATAAACAACACATAAACAATAGATTGATAATCACCATAATCATAGTATTCTCTATCCATGGATCCCGACAAACACAACATATAGAATTACAGATAGATGATCATGATCATGTTAGGCAGCTCACAAGATCCAACAATGAAGCACAACAAGGAGAAGACGACCATCTAGCTACTGCTATGGACCCATGGTCCAGGGTGAACTACTCACTCATCACTCGGGAGGACCATGGCGTGTAGAGTCCTCCCGGAGATGAATCCCCTCCGGCAGGGTGCCGAGGCGATCTCCTGAATCCCGAGATGGGACCCGCGGCGGCGGCGTCTCTGGCGGGTTTTCCGTATCGTGGCTCTCGCACGGGGTTTTCGCGACGGAGGCTTTAAGTAGGCGAAAGGGCAACGTGGGGGCCACACGAGGGCCCCACACCCTAGGTCGGCGCGCGGGTGCCCGGGCCGCGCCGGCCTATGGTGTCGGCGCCGTGGCCCCACTTCCTTCCCTCTTCTGTCTTCTCGAAGCTCCGTGCAAAAATAGGACCCGGGCGAAGATTTCGTCCAATTCCGAGAATATTTCCTTACTAGGATTTCTAAAACCAAAAACAGCAAATAAAAACAAAGAATCGTTTCTTTTAATCTTGTTAGTTCTTAAAATGCATAAATATGACATATAATGTGCATAAAACATGTAGGTATCATCAATAAAGTGGCATGGAACATAAGAAATTATCGATACGTTGGAGACGTATCAAGCACCCGTAGATTTCAAGCTATTTTCTCGCGCCGGAAAGGTAAAAGGTACTCACACTCCGATCTCGGCTACTAAGCTATTTTCCGGCGCCATTGTAAGTACTCAAGCTATTTCTTTAGACTCGCAATTGCGTACATTTGGTTTCTTGTTTACACTAGTTAGGCATAATGGAAAACAACAAAAATATGAGAGATCTTTATGAACTTTATCTTGAATTAGGACATGATGTGTTTGAAGAAAGAATTAAGAAACCCATGGAACTTTATATGCATGCTAATGGGAATGTTATTACTATGAATGCTTTGAACACCATTGTTGCTAATGCTATGGAAAATTCTAAGCTTGGGGAAGCTGGTTTTGATGAGCATGATATTTTTAGTCCCCCAAGCATTGAGGAGAAAATTTTCTTTGATGATACTTTGCCTCCTATATTTGATGATGAGAATAATAATGATAGCTACTTTGTTGAATTTGCTCCCACTACATCTAATAAAATTGATTATGCTTATGTGGAGAGTAATAATTTTATGCATGAGACTCATGATAAGAATGCTTTATGTGATAGTTATATTGTTGATTTTGCTCATGATGCTACTGAAAGTTATTATGAGAGAAAAATATGGTTGTAGAAATTTTCATGTTACTAAAATGCCTCTCTATGTGCTGAAATTTTTAAGCTACACTTGTTTTATCTTTCTATGCTTGTTGCATTATGCTTCTTGAACTTGTCTATTTACAAGATTCCTTTTCATAGGAAGTATGTTAGACTTAAATGTGTTTTGAATTTGCTCTTGATGCTCTCTTTTGCTTCAAATACTATTTCTTGCGAGTGCATCATTAAAACTGCTGAGCCCATCTTAATGGCTATAAAGAAAGAACTTCTTGGGATAACCCATGTGTTTATTTCACTACAGCAATTTTTGTTTTGTTGAGTCTTGGAAGTTGTTTACTACTGTAGCAACCTCTCCTTGTCATGTTTTTGTGCCAAGTAAAGTTTCTATGCTAAAGTTGATGTTATATTTGGGATCGCTGCGCAGAAACAGCATTGTCACGAATTCTGGCACAAGTTTCTGTAAAAATTCGAAAAATCTGAAAATTTACGAGCGTGATCTTCAGATATGTACGCAACTTTCATTAGTTTTGAGTTTTTCCATTTGAGCAAGTTAAGTGCCCTTTCAGATTCGTCTTTACGAACTGTTCTTTTTTGACAGATTCTGCCTTTTATTTCGCATTGCCGCTTTTGTTAAGTTGAATGAGTTTCTTTGTTCCATTAACTTTCAGAAGTTTTGTGCAATGTCCAGAAGTGTTAAGAATGATTGTGTCACCTCTGAACATGTGAATTTTTGATGGTGCACTAACCTCTAATGAGTTTGCTTGAAGTTTGGTGTGAAGGAAGTTTTCAAGGGTCAAGAGAGGAGTATGATATACTATGATCAAGAGGAGTGAAAGCTCTAAGCTTGGGGATGCCCCCGTGGTTCATCCCTGCATATTCTAAGAAGACTCAAGCGTTTAAGCTTGGGGATGCCCAAGGCATCCCCTTCTTCATCGACAACATCATCAGGTTCCTCCCGAAACTATATTTTTATTCGGTCACATCTTATGTACTTTACTTGGAGCGTCGTGTGCTTTTATTTTCGTTTTGTTATTTTCATTCTCTGAATAAGTTCATCCTTGTGTGGGAGAGAGACACGCTCCGCTGGTTCATATGAACACATGTGTTCTTAGCTTTTAATGTTCAAGGGCGAAAGTTGATCGCTTCACTTATTATTATATGGTTGGAATTGGGAAATGCCACATGTAGTAATTGGTAAAATGTCTTGGATAATGTGATACTTGAAAATTGTTGTGCTCATGTTTAAGCTCTTGCATCATATACTTTGCACCTATTAATGAAGAAATACATAGAGCTTGCTAAAATTTGGTTTGCATAATTGGTCTCTCTAAGGTCTAGATAATTTCTAGTATTGGGTTGAACAACAAGGAAGACGGTGTAAAGTCTTATAATGTTTACAATATGTCTTTTATGTGAGTTTTGCTGCACCGGTTCATCCTTGTGTTTGTTTCGAATAACCTTGCTAGCCTAAGCCTTGTATCGAGAGGGAATACTTCTCATGCATCCAAATCCTTGAGCCAACCACTATGCCATTTGTGTCCACCATACCTACCTACTACATGGTATTTCTCCACCATTCCAAAGTAAATTGCTTGAGTGCTACCTTTAAACAATTCAGAAGTTATTACCTCTTATTTGTGTCAATGTTTTATAGCTCATGAGGAAGTATGTGGTGTTTATCTTTCAATCTTGTTGGGCAACTTTCACCAATGGACTAGTGGCTTCATCCGATTATCCAATAATTTTGCAAAAAGAGCTGGCAATGGGATTCCCAGTTCCAAATTAATTAACAAAAATAGAGACTCCTCCATGGTATGTGATTGTTGGACGGCACCCGAAGGATTCGGTTAGCCATGGCTTGAGAAAGCAAAGGTGGGGAGGAGTGTCATCATAATAAAACTAAAATAAAAAGGCACTCCTTCATGGTATGAGATTGTTGGCAGCACCCGAGGATTCGGTTAGCCATGGTTTGTGAAAGAAAGGTTGGAAGGAGTGCCACCCAAAAATAAAATAAAATGGGAGCCGCTCTTTGAAGGTTTGTCTGGCAAGGGGGTTAGAGTGCCCACTACCATTCGTTGACAACAACAAATACCTCTCAAAATTTTACTTTTATGCTCTCTTTATGTTTTCAAAACCAAAGCTCTAGCACAAATATAGCAATCGATGCTTTCCTCTTTGAAGGACCATTCTTTTACTTTTATGTTGAGTCAGTTCACCTATCTCTCTCCATCCCAAGAAGCAAACACTTGTGTGAACTGTGCATTGATTCCTACATACTTGCATATTGCACTTGTTATATTACTTTACATTGACACTATCCATGAGATATACATGTTATAAGTTGAAAGCAACCGCTGAAACTTAATCTTCCTTTGTGTTGCTTCAATACCTTTACTTTGATTTATTGCTTTATGAGTTAACTCTTACGCAAGACTTATTGATGCTTGTCTTGAAGTACTATTCATGAAAAGTCTTTGCTTTATGATTCATTTGTTTACTCATGTCATTACTATTGTTTTTGATCGCTGCATTCATTACATATGCTTACAATAGTATGATCAAAGTTATGATGGCATGTCACTTCAGAAATTATCTTTGTTATCGTTTTACTGCTCGGGACGAGCAGAACTAAGCTTGGGGATGCTGATACGCTCCGACGTATCGATAATTTCTTATGTTCCATGCTACTTTATTGATGATACCTACATGTTTTATGCACACTTTATGTCATATTCGTGCATTTTCCGGAACTAACCTACTAACAAGATGCCGAAGTGCCTCCTATTTTCTGCTGCTTTTGGTTTCAGAAATCCTAGTAACGAAATATTCTCGGAATTGGACGAAATCAACGCCTGTGTTCCTATTTTGCCCTAAGCATCCAACACCCGAGAACCACTGCAGGAGGGCCCTCAGGGCCCCAGACGACAGGCGCTGCCAGGGCGGCCCGTGCCCCCTAGTGTCGTCGCCCGTTGACCTTCCGACGCCGCCTTCGCCTATATAAAGGTCCCCGACCTAAAAACGCGATACGGAATAAGCCACGGCACGAGAAAAGTTCCAGAGCCGCCGCCATCGCGAAGCCAAGATCTGGGGGACAGAGTCTCTGTTCCGGCACCCTGCCGGACGGGGAAGTGCCCCCGGAAGGCTTCTCCATCGACACCGCTGCCATCTTCACCGCCATCTTCATCACCGCTGCCTCCCATGAGGAGGGAGTAGTTCTCCATCGAGGCTCCGGGCTGTACCGGTAGCTATGTGGTTCATCTCTCTCCTATGTACTTCAATACAATAATCTCATGAGCTGCCTTACATGATTGAGATTCATATGATGATGCTTGTAATCTAGATGTCATTATGCTAGTCAAGTGGGTTTTACTTATGTGATCTCCGGAGACTCCTTGTCCCACGTGTGTAAAGGTGACAGTGTGTGCACCGTGTGGGTCTCTTAGGCTATATTTCACAGAATACTTATTCACCGTTATGAATGGCATAGTGAAGTGCTTATTTATATCTCTTTATGATTGCAATGTGTTTTTTATCACAATTTATCTATGTGCTACTCTAGTGATGTTATTAAAGTAGTTTTATTCCTCCTGCACGATGTAATGGTGACAGTGTGTGCATCCGTGTTAGTACTTGGCGTAGGCTATGATTATGATCTCTTGTAGATTATCAAGTTAACTATTGCTATGATGGTATTGATGTGATCTATTCCTCCTACATGGCATGAAGGTGACAGTGTGCATGCTAAGTTAGTACTTGGTTTAGTCGTGTCGATCTTTCATGCACTCTAAGGTTATTTAAATATGAACATTTGATTGTGGAGCTTGTTAACTCCGGCATTGTGGGTTCGTGTAATCCTACGCAATGTGTTCATCATCCAACAAGAGAGTGTAGAGTATGCATTTATCTATTCTGTTATGTGATCAAAGTTGAGAGTGTCCACTAGTGAAAGTCTAATCCCTAGGCCTTGTTCCTAAATACTGCTATCGCTGCTTGTTTACTGTTCTACCGCATGTTTACTTTCTCGCAATATACCATCAACTCGCACGCCAGTTATTTTCTGGCGCCGTACTACTGCTCATATTCATTCATACCACTTGTATTTCACTATCTCTTCGCCGAACTAGTGCACCTATTAGGTGTGTTGGGGACACAAGAGACTTCTTGCTTTGTGGTTGAGGGTTGCATGAGAGGGATATCTTTGACCTCTTCCTCCCCGAGTTCGATAAACCTTGGGTGATCCACTTAAGGGAAAACTTGCCGCTGTTCTACAAACCTTCGTTTGGAGGCCCAACACTGTCTACAAAAATAGAAGCACCCGTAGACATCACGCGTCGCCACTATCATGCCATACGCATCAGCCTTCGAAGAAGGCCCCAACCTTCTCACCCTGGTTCGTAGGGCGTCGAACCATCGAAAGGCAGAGCAGCTCTCCCTAGAGTGTACATAGACACCTAGGCCAGCGTGCCAAGGACCATCACCAAGCACGAGCACCGCACGGGAAACACCACGGGCATCACCGCCGGCCAACGCACCGACCACCCAAAAGACTTCAACTTCAGGACATAGCTCGCCAAAGAAGTTATGGCAAGAAAAGGGCATCCATGTCGCCATGAACGTCCGGGGAACCCATAGCTGCCGGAAAGGGGACATCTTTCCCCTTTCGCCAGGCCGAGGGCGCCGACCCGCCGACAAGCCACCGCACCAGCCGTGCACCACCACACTTCGCCACAGGAAACGCCGCCACCTGCGGGCCAGGAAACACACGCAGCACAAACACCTTCCGCCGTCCCAAGGCAGCGCCTCCAAGGAGAACACGACGCTCGAGCGCCATCGCCGCCTAATCCAGAGATTTTGGGTTTTCACCCGATCTACTGGTGAGCCGGGTAATCTCTCGGAGGCTCTTAATGACTCAAATTGGCGTCGTGCTATGGAAGAAGAGTATAATACATTGATTGAGAACAAGACTTGGCACCTTGTTCCACCAAGCAAGAATAAGAATTTGATTGACTGCAAATGGGTTTATCGAATTAAAAGAAGGGCCGATGGTACTATTGACAGGTATAAAGCACGGTTGGTTGCAAAAGGTTTTAAGCAAAGGTACGGCATTGACTATGAGGACACCTTTAGTCCAGTAGTTAAAATTGCTACTATTAGGACTGTTCTATCTGTTGCTGTTTCCCGTGGCTGGAGTCTCAGGCAGCTAGATATCAAGAACATGTTTCTTCATGGTGTTCTGGAAGAGGAAGTTTATATGAAACAACCCCCAGGTTTTGAGAATTCTCATACTCCACATCATATTTGTAGGCTTGACAAAGCTTTATATGGACTGAAACAAGCACCTCGAGCCTGGTATTCTAGATTGAGTTCAAAGTTATGTGCTCTTGGCTTCATACCATCTAAGGCTGACACATCATTGTTTCTCTTCAACAAGTCAGGAATCACTATATTTGTTCTTGTATATGTTGATGACATCATAGTAACAAGTTCATCTAGATATGCATCACAGCTCTCCTTCGAGACTTGAACAAGAATTTTGCTATCAAGGATCTTGGTGATCTACATTTCTTCCTTGGTATTGAAGTGAAGAAGCTGAATGATGGTTTGCTTCTAACACAAGAGAAGTATGCTACAGACTTGCTTGATAAAGTTGGTATGCGACACTGCAAGTCTGCTCCTACATCTTTGTCTTTTCAGAACAGTTATCTCTTACAGCTGGTACATCTCTTGGTTCTGAGATAGTACCCAGTTTAGGAGTATTGTTGGAGCCTTGCAATACTTGACCCTCACACGCCCAGACTTATCATTTTATGTGAACAAAATTTATCAGTATCTCCATGCTCCAACTACTGATCACTGGACAGCTGCTAAACACATTCTCAGATATGTCAAGGACACATCAAAACTTGGAATTACTTTGCAAGGTCTTCTTCTAATTTTCTCAGTGCCTTTTCTGATGCAGATTGGGCAGGTGATATTGATGATAGACGCTCTAAAGGTGGATTTGCTATATTTGTTGGGCCAAACTTGGTCTCCTGGAGTGCCAGGAAACAGGCTACTGTCTCTCGGTCAAGCACTGAGGCTGAATACAAAGCTCTAGCAAATGCCACAGCTGAACTGATTTGGGTTGCGGCTCTACTCCATGAACTTGGAGTAAAATTGAGACAAAAACCAAGTATCTAGTGTGACAACTTGGGTGCTACCTATTTGTCTGTTAATCCAGTGTTTCATGCTCGTACTAAACACATTGAGATTGATTTTCATTTTGTCAGAGAAAGAGTTGCTAATGGTCAGCTAGCCATTCGGTTTGTTTCAACAAATGATCAAGTTGTAGATGGATTTAAAAAACACTTCCTGTCAAGAAACTAGATGAGTTTGACAGGTTCAGATTAAGGGAGGTTGTTAGACAATGTATAGGGCTTTACCTTGCTGTTATTATACGTATACCATACTCTCATATGTATTGGATACGGTATGAACTATGTATTCCCTATGTCATATATAACGCGTAACCCGTACGAGGTCCAAGTACGGTTCCCACAAACCTTTTAACACGAAGGACGCAACTGCCGCACCATTTTTTTTTTTAGATAGCCGCACCATGTTCTTAATTTACTCGACTTTACACCAATGATGAAAGCTTAACAAAGGGCTTACGTGTACTGGAGGAATTCAGATATATTCTTTCCTCAAGTGTTGCGTTATTCTTTCCGTAAACTTTGTCCTCAGCTACCTTTGCACATGATTGTGTTCCACAACCTTTCTCACTATTGTTTTTTCTTCTTCAAGTGCGAGGAAAAGAGGATTCTTTTCAAAAATCCGCGAGATCACATCATGATTTTAATTAAATTTAAAATGTCATATCAAACTAAAATAGGTCAAACATGGCAAAAGGACGCAACACGAATCGCGATGCACGTAGATGGTGGATAGCTGACCGGTAAGACTCAGCTCCGTGAGAAAAATCACGTTACAAACATAAAGCTAGGTTTCATGCTTTGGTGTATCCACACAAATATGCGACCTTTTGGGTTGTAATTATTTTGTATCACACCAACTATTATTTTGATTTGGTAGTGTCAAAAGTGGAAAGAAATAGCCAGATTAATAATAAGAAATCTTCTGAACTTCACAGAATTGAACTGAATGCTCTTGGAATTATTGCAGCTAGTTGATTGATGCGCCGTGCTTGATGATTTACCAGTACTAGTATTTAGGCCCAAACAATCGAATGTGTGAATTATAAAGCCACGGCTCTTTACTTGGATGGATAGAGTCATAGAACTAAGATTAAAGAAATTTAAACAGAAATAGTTTCTCTACAATAAAAGTCACTCTGTATCAGATTACACTGTGGAATTACTAATTAGTATATCAGAGTTGTCCAGCCTGGGGGAAGCCCTCTTCAAAATTATTTATCATCTTTAAACTGACTGATACATCAGAGTTGCACTAAAGTCGATCTACTCTGTTGTGATCATGTGTTATTATTTTCCTTCTGAATCTGAACTTCTTCTGCAATGAATAATGAATAGTAAATCTGAATAGTATATCTAGACATGCATGTTTTCTGCAGAGAATCTAAATTATTTGCAAGTGCATTGCCTTCATGAGTAAATTGTTGTAATAGCCTGGTGGTTTCGTTTTTGAAACAAGGATAGAGACTTGTCGTTTTCATTGATTAAGAAGAAGTTTAGAGATGTCTTACAAACCAAGCATTGCCCGAGACCGGCCCAAGACACAAATAAAGAAAATACTACTATCGCGGTATTACATTACTCAAAGCTTTTGCCCCCGTGGGGAACCAAAACACCGCATCATCTTTGATTTTTCACACAAGAATGGTTGAGGTAGAAGATTGGCTTCTAAAAACACGGGCATTTATTTCTGTCCGAATCTCCAAAGAAACCAACATTGTGAGGGAACCCATGGCTTTCCTTGACTTGCCATTTTTGTGGATCCTCTTGACCCACCACTCATTGACGGTGCTCATGTCGTGCCAATCCGTTGGTTCAGTGTCATGGAGGCCAAGCCAATTCTTTATGGTGGACCAAACTATAATAGTGAAGCAGCACTTGAATATAAGATGGGAAGCTGACACTTGAACTTGGTTACAAAGTTTGCAAAGACCACAACTTTTTCAGCCTCGTTGCTCGAGTCTATTCGCCGTCCAAACTCTATTTTGAAGAATCAACCCTTGTGAATATTTTGCACTTTAGGGCGTCCATGGTTTCCAAAGCAAAGAAGGCACAGTGGATTTTGTGTGTCCTAAAATTGCATCCTATAAGATGATCTCGACGAATAGAATTCATTGTCCTAAAATTTCCAGCTTGTCTTGTCAAAGTGCAAGGAGTCTATCATTTCCCAAAGCTTGCAAATGTGGCCGATGTGGTCGGTGGAAAGCCCATTTTGAGTGTTGATTGGGACATCCAAGAATCATTTTCCATACCTTTGCTAACTAACCTTTTTTTAAGATGTCAAAAAATGAGGGAGTAAAGATCTTAAGGTCGCATGCCATGGAGCCAAGACACCTCCCAAAAAAACAATTTATTAAAATTCCCAATGGTAAATGTTGTGGCCGCCATGAAAAACTCTCAATCTTGAGATTGCAAGGATTTACAAGGCCTACCCGCGGTTTGGCATCATCGTCCCATTCGTGTCAAAGGCATCTCATAGGAAGGGTAGAAGCAAATTTCTTGAGGTTCAGAATGTCGGGACCTCCATAATCTTTGGGCTTGCAGACGCTCTCCTAATGGAGTTTGCATTTTCCTCTGGCAACTGTATCGATTTTGATTAGCACCTCCATCGAAATTCCATGCTCGATGATGAAGTAAATGGCAATGCTAGCGTCCACTCTCGTCATGTTTTCGGGTTACCTTTCAGGGAACGCCTTGACGAGGGTTGTTCGCCCAACCATCGTAACATGTCTCATAGTCCATATAATGAGCTTTTGTTGCCTGCCAAAACCCACCGGCGAGCAGTGGTTAAGCAACACGAAGAGCCGGGAGGCTTCCAAGGCTGCAGGGGGCCCTGGTCCCTCGACGTCGTCCCGCAATGTTCCGGCACACGTCCCAGCGGTTGCATGCACACCTGACCTATACCTGGTCGGAAGGTGTTGGATTGCTTCGACTAGTTTCCTGCATGGCATACACGTAAACATTAAATACGAGCCCGATCGGCTCTTAGGTTGCCTTGTGGATCGGCTCAAAGAGCCGATCGCCCATGGTTTGCGTCGGGTTAACGATGACATGGGGCTCCTGCTTGATCAATATAAAGTTAAACCAATCTACGACAGTTTAGGGTTTTCACCGTATGATCGAAACATCCTACGCGTAGTTGAGCCTAATAGACACGAAAGATAATGGAAAGCTAACCCTAAAGAGGCCTAAAACCAACATTAAGTTAATTCCTGGAACATCCCTCTTAGGACTAACAAACCATACCTAACGCACTACCGGATCGTTCAACCCGTTTGCAAGGCCTAACCATACGATATTAAACCAATCCTTGAAGAATCAAGGAGCAACTATAACAGATCGGATCTACTAAACAACGAACAAGCAAGGCGCTACCCTTACACCTGGATAGGTGTAAGGGCAGCTAGATATCGAGGGACAGCATAGCTAAGCAGATATGCATAAGAAAAGCATCCATGCAAGCCCCAAAACATCTACGATAATAGTGCACTCGCCATCAACAACGTTTCAGCACGAGCAAAGACAAGGTAACGATGTAGATCGCCTAGATCGCAAGATGCGATCTAGGCAGCATGATGCTTACCCGGGAGAAACCCTCGAAAGAAGGGGTGGCGATGCGCCGATTTGTGTTTGTTGTGAACGTGATTGTCCTCCTTTTCCTAACCCTAGATACATATTTATAGTCCAACGGACTTTCTAATTCGGGCGTGCACCTAACCGTGCACGGGTTGAACTCTATCTTTCAATTCTAAACTAAGATGCGATCTACTATATTACAGATACACGGGCAATCTAGCCCAAACTCTTCGCGCAAGGCCGCTTCAAAGATGCTCCACGTGTATATCTTTCAAGCCCATCTTCACTTACGGCCCATCTCCCGATTTAGCCAAAATCCGGTGATAACACATGTCCCCCCCGGTTTTGGCAATGATAATTTCAAAACCACTGTTTCTCCTTCGAAGGGTCATGTCAGAGCAGAACCGTCGCAGATTCTTCATCATGACGCCTTGCCTTCTCAACTTCTCTGCACGATTTGACAGTTTTGGCACCACATCCTCGGAAACTGTTCGAGCATTAAATCTCCATTATATCTCCTTTTATTTAACCGCATCGAACAGTTCACCTCTTCATCCCCCTGCTCCAAACCAGCCATCGACCAAAAAACCCTCTCCCTCTGTAGCCATGTCTTCCTCTTCCTCCTCTTCCGTTTCTCTCCAATCCTCTTCCTCAAGCGAGTCGATTCCAGAGCACAACCAGATGGAAGCGTACAATAGGCGCGCTCCCAAGCATTGGGATGAGCAAGAGTGGGATTTCGATTTCGTGCCAGAGGGCCTACCCGAGGACCTCGTCTGGTCAGATGGCGACATGCCCCGACGACGGGGAGGATGACCTCCGGTTCCTGATTGACGGAGAACTGGAGGCGGAGAGCGACGATGACCTTTCCTTCCGGGGTAAATTCACCTCCTCCACCAAAGAAGAAGAAGAGGATGACGAAGACGAAGACATCTCCTCCGACACGAAGAAGGAAAAGGAGGACGACACCTCCTCGGACGAACCGCCGCCAAAGCGCATCCGTGGCTGGGCTTGGTCAGATGAAGACGACGATGAAGAGGAAGAATCCCCCGTTGAAGGTTACAGTAGCAGCGACGAGGAACTCGTCGACAGCAGCAACGGCAGCTACCTCAGTGACGGCGAAGACAGCAACAGCCCTTAGAGTAGGGACTACTAGCATAAGATTAGCAGTAGCAATCTGTTCCCTTTGTTTGAACTCCTTCTTTGTAAGAAATCACCTTTTTAATCAATGAAGATGAAGATGTTCTTCCACCTTAATTTCCAATCATCTGATTTCACATCTTGTCATTTTCCGATTGTCAAAGGTGGTCAACGCCTCAATGAGACGATGGCAACGCATCAGTCCTTCACGATAAATTGCGAGACAGGTCAACTCAGTTATCCCCTCAAACAGTAACCTGCAACCCTTGCTCAAATTCCGATCCTCAAACGGTAATCCTTAACCGCTCCAAATCACCAGGGCAACGCCTTGTACAGTCTTCCAGGCATCACACTGAACCGAAGGAAGCATCAGGATGGTTCAGAACTTTTTACCAAGGCCTGGATGACCCTCTCTTCTTTCCTTATCAGGAGTCTGAAAATTTTGAAAATCTGGTCCCCTTCAGGTTTAGACAACTTTGCCGATGACGACAGCACTCGGCAGTTATACTCATGATCCGTCCCTGCTTCCTCCTAGTTGGTATGAATACCTCAAACAGGATCATAACACCTGGTCATGAATCTTCAGGGCCACTGCCCCCCGAGCCTCAGTCAAGACGAGAACAGCAGTGAGATAGGTGGCTACCAGGAAAACTTTGAAGGGCAACATCCTTCTAGGCTTTAGTAACATGTTAGTTCATTAATCCTGCTCTTGTAGACCTCTACTGAAGATAATACCAGCGAGGAGGCGCAGTCCAGCCAACGAGACTCAAGTTCGGGCACCACTGAGGACACCATCATGCAAACCCAGCCAGATGTGCTACCATCGACTTCCAAGAAAAGATCAGCCCCTGAACCTGCTGCCTCCAGCTCCCTTCTAGACAGGGCAGGGAAGCCTACGCACAAAGAGTCGATGCACCAAGAGGGCTCGGAAGGATCAGCAAACCCCTTCCTCGAACCAAGAAGCTTCAAATGTAATGGCTCTCCAACTCCTCCTAGCTCAATTCTTGTGCTTTGCTGCTCAGATCGGCTCACCAACTCCAACGCCTCAAAGCTCTGCTTTCTTCATCCATTGAGACATTGGTCGAAAACTCCGAAGAGGTGAAGAACATCCTTGAAGAAATCCAGCCCCACGTCCCAGTGACGCTGCAGTTGAAGCTCTGGCCAGTCGTGACGTTGCCTGCCTTCAGGTCAAGGATGATGATGACGAGGCCGAGATCGCAGAGGTGGATCACGTCCGTACTGGTGCACTCTGTGCCTTAGAAACTTTCCTTCAGTGAGGCCTGCTCAAGTGGCAGCTTAAACTCTGTAATTCTAAAGACGATGGCTGTGCATCGGCTGTCTATTCTTAAGTCGATGTCCGAACATCGGCTGTGCTCAAAATTTTCTAATTTCGATTCTTTATTTAGCCGATCGATTTAATGACTCGGCTCCTCCTAGGTACATACTTTGTGGCCTCATACCTTCTCTGTGTGTATGCCCCCCCGAGCCGAATCCTTCAAGTGATTGAAGATATCGGCTTTCGAGCCAACTACAAGCTCGCCACACCACTCACCATGCTAAATAGCACACGCAACACGTGTGGTGAGAATAATTTTAGCCGATTGCCGGAATCGGCTTCCCTTGCAGTTGTTGATCCAACTATTTGCCGATAAATGTTGGTCGTGGCTTATCCCCAGGACCAATGTCAATCTCTAGTTCATCACTGATGTAAACCCATACCGGCTTTCCATTGCCTCGCTAAATCAATCAAACACAAAGAAGGCATGTTGAGGCTAATTTTGGCCGATTGCTAGAATCGGCCTCCTTTTCCATTGCAATGTTTAACGAGGGTTTACAACTTCTTGGTTCTCTGCTATAGCGACGTGGCATGCTTGAGGTGAGATCCTTGCTTTTTATTTTTTGGGGCCGATCGCAGGGATCGCCTTGCCACGTACGTCCATAGACTTGGATCTTGCTACTCGTCAGGCCCGTGGATAAGACCAGCCTCACCCCATTTTTTGTAGCTTCGATGCGCTCACAGCTGTCCAGATTGATTCCAGAGCGGCTCTTGATCGTCGCATCCCAAGTTATCATGCCAGCCAAAGAGATCTCGATCGAGTCATCCGCATGAACAACCTCCACTTCATCTCCATCCCATTGTATGATGCACCGATGCATTGTGGATGGAATGCAACAGCTTAGCATGGATCCAATCCTTCCTAGCAGACAAAGATAAGTGCTCTTCGTCAACGATGAAGAACGACGGGATGGTCTTTCGGCCGATTAAGTCTACGTTCGTAACACCCTTGGCTTCTCGACGCTGGACGTTGAAATCGCTTAACGTGACGTTGGTCTTGATCAGATCATTGATCGTCCCAAACGTCGCAACATGGAGTACGGCATTATGTTGACCGTTGCTCCCGTGTCAACCAGCATCTTGCCGATAGGCTGCCCATTGATATAACCTTTTAAGTATAGGGCTTTCCCTGTAGCTCCTCTCTCGTGGCTTTTCAAAGATGACCGGTCGCGGGAATCGAATTGTGCCACCGACACTTCCTCGTCTCTTGGAGCACAAAACTCGACGGGAGAATGAACACCATGTTTGTACCATGCCTCGCATCGGCTTTTGTCTTCTTGGGTCGCCACACTTTCTTTGGTGGGCGAGCCTCCATCTCCAATGTTTGCTGAATTTTCACGGCCAGAGGGCCGTGCTTTCCTCAACATGTACACTACGCCTCGGCTTCCTCCAAGTTTCGAGCGTTGCACTCTGCGCTTTTGGGAGTGGCTGAGTCCATCGGGCACCACCTTGGCCGGTGATATCTATCTTCTTCCTCTGACTCCTCGAAGTCTTCATCTTGAGATGACTCAGCCCTCTTCTGAGGTGGGAGAGGTCCTAGACGCTTGAACACTGAAACTTCATTTGTTCCCTTCCTGTCTACATTCGCGCCTCGATTGTAGGCAATCGGCTCATTCCCGAGTCCCAAAGAAGAGCTTGAAGAAAGGACAGCTCCAATGCCCCTCCATGTCCTCTTGCTCTCTTGATCTCCCTCTAGCGTGACGCTCATACCCTTCATTGCGACGGTATTTTCTGTCAACGCATTAGACCGACGATCTTCTCATCATCCTCGTCGTAGCGCCGACGTCGGTACATCTGCTGCTCATACTTGTTAAGGAGGTGTGCGGAGAGTGGTCGTTGATACCGCACGCTTCTCACCTCTTCCTCGCCAAATACCGTCTCGCCATCATGCTGGGGGCTGGTCGCGTGATCCTCCTTCATCTTTGCCACGGGAGTGACCGCTCCTCTTTATCCTTGCTATGGCGATCTGCAAGCCCTGCCATGTTGATATCAAAAGAGAAACCTGGCTCGCTATGCAGTGACTGAGATCGACCATGTTGACGTCAGGAAACGGATTCGTGTCAACTCTCATGGCAAACCGACCGAAGAGTACTGGCCTTGTTCTATCGCCATTTGAATCTGTCCGCGCAAGACTTTGCAGTCACAGGCATGAGTGAACGTGTGATGCCATTTGCGTATGGCCTGCCGTTCATCTCTTGTAACGTAGGGATTTTGTGGCCTTCTGCAACTTCAGTGTTTTCCTTCAAGAAAGAAATCAAAAATTTGCTCCGTTTTGCTCAAATCAAAGTCAAACCCTTTCGCAGCCCCGGTTGTTTCACCCACTTGCAGGACACGGGCTTTGCCCCCGAGTCCACTCAGCTTGCGCGACTTCCTGATCTCCGCAGAATCTTCATCTTCGTCCGTCTCGATCAGGGCGACGCGCTTGAACTTGTCTTGGTACAATTCTGGGGGGCGCTGTTCATACGATGTCAATTTCTGAACCATATGCGCCATGAATTGTAGTATGCTTGGAAGGTCACATCCTTGAGCGGCGCTGACAGTTCGCTATCGCCAGCCGATCGTCTTCTCGTATAAACGAACCGAACAACATCGGTTCCCGACGGTCCTAAACGCTGATGTATCAGAAACTGCTTCTCCTCGCCGAACTCGTGTCGTATCGGCAATGCCACCCAGAGTTTCGAATGATACCGTATGTGAAACTCGCTCCTCCACTGCCTCCACGTTCGAACCGAATCCGTGGCAACGAGGTGTACCACCCAAAGGCTGGACCCGTGAGAGATTGTGAAAAGAATCTCACACGTAGCTCGTCTGAAGCTGAGACCATGCCCAACTATGCCAAATATCGGCTCACGTGCTCAATTGAGCTGGTTCCTTCGATCCACCGAATTTTGTGAAGTCAGGAGCCGATATTTAGGCGTAGCGGGATTATGTCATACTCGTTGGGATACGCTAATAGCCGATCATTCTCTTTCTCTAGATGCCGAATCGATCTCTCAAGATTGCGATCTCGATCCACCGTAGAGCTGCAGAGGTTGAGTGTTCATGACTTGTTCCGGTGGCATATTTAGCCAGCCACGCTCGTTTTCAACATCGCTCCAGATCGCTTCCCCGCCGACTACTCCCGCTCGCGACTCTCCCCGCCGTAACATGGTTCGCCTAGTTGTTGCAGTCCGCACGTACGTGCACCCGTATCCATGTGGAATCTCCTTGGGCGGCTCATACAGAATTGGTAATCGCCAGATCGCCTCAACCTTGTAGACGACGTACGCCGGTGAACCTGGTTGTTGTGGAGCTGCAAACGTGTACAGTGGTGGCCTAGTATAGAACGGTATCTCCCCCTGGTGGGTTCCTAGAGCAGGACCTGACGGAGAATACTTATGCTTCATGATTTCTTGCACCACATTGAGCGCAACACGCTCCAAAGTGTTCACCAGGCTCTCAATGCCGATGAAGAGAGGAGCCACAAAGATAGTTAACTTCCTGTCGCAGGCTCTGGTACGTTCCTCCGAAGGGAGAGATAGATCTAGTCCCTCTAACGCGCCTTCGGGTTGGAACCCTTTGAACTTAATGCCGTGCGAACGGTCCTTCAAAAGCGCCGATGAGATCGGCTTCAAGATGGCCTTGAGATCATCATATTTCTTCTTGTGCTCAGCAGGCAGATCTTCGTACTTGACCGGTTCTTCCGCCATCTCGATGTTGACGTGGTTGTTGCGTAAGATGGTCCCACCGGGCGTGCAATGTGTTGCTCCAAAACCCACCGGCGAGCAAAGGGTTAAGCAACACGAAGAGCCGGGAGGCTTCCAAGGCGCAGGGCCCTGGTCCCCGACGTCGTCCCGCAAATGTTCCGCACACGTCCGCCGTTGGCAGTGCCACCCGACCTATACCCGGTCGAAGGTGTTGGATTGCTTCGACTAGTTTCCTCGCATGGCGTACACGTAAACATTAAATACGAGCCCGATCGGCTCTCAGGTTGCCCCGTGGATCGGCTCAAAGAGCCGATCGCCCCATGGTTTGCGTCGGGTTAACGATGACATGGGGCTCCTGCTTGATCAATATAAAGTTAAACCAATCTACGACAGTTTAGGGTTTTCACCGTATGATCGGAACATCCTACGCGTAGTTGAGTGATACTTCTCCAACGTATCGATAATTTCTTATGTTCCATGCTACTTTATTGATGATACCTACATGTTTTATGCACATTATATGTCATATTTATGCATTTTCTGGAACTAACCTATTAACAAGATGTCGAAGAGCCAGTTGTTTTCTTGTTTTTGGTTTCAGAAATCCTAGTAAGGAAATATTCTCTAATTGGACGAAACTTTCGCCCAGGGTCCTATTTTTGCACGAAGCTTCCATAAGACCGAAGAGATAACGAAGGGGCCACGAGGCAGCCAGGGGACAGGGCGGCGCGGCCCAGCCCGGCCGCGCGGCCTACCCCCTGGGCACCTCGTGTGGCCCCCGCGTTGCCCTTCCGCCTACTTAAAGTCTCCGTCGCGAAACCCCAGCACCGAGAGCCACGATACAAAACCTTCCAGAGACGCCGCCGCCGCGAATCCCATCTCGGGGATTCAGGAGATCGCCTCCGCAACTTGAGAGGGGATTCATCTCCCGAGGACTCTACACCGCCATGGTCGCCCGGAGTGATGAGTGAGTAGTTCACCCTGGACCATGGGTCCATAGCAGTAGCTAGATGGTCGTCTCTCCTTGTTGTGCTTCATTGTTGGATCTTGTGAGCTGCCTAACATGATCAAGATCATCTATCTGTAATACTATATGTTGTGTTTGTCGGGATCCGATGGATAGAGAGTACTATGATTATGGTGATTATCAATCTATTGTTTATGTGTTGTTTATGATCTTGCATGCTCTCCGTTATTAGTAGAGGCTCTGGCCAAGTTTTTGCTCTTAACTCCAAGAGGGAGTATTTATGCTCGATAGTGGGTTCATGCCTTCATTGACACCTGGGATCGTGACAGTAGGTTCTAAGGTTGTGATGTGCTGCTGCCACTAGGGATAAAACATTGATGCTATGTCTAAGGATGTAGTTGTCGATTACATTACGCACCATACTTAATGCAATTGTCCGTTGCTTAGCAACTTAATACCGAATGGGTTCGATGATAACCCAAGGTGGACTTTTTAGGCATAGATGCATGGATGGCGGTCTATGTACTTTGTCGTAATGCCCGGATTAAATCTCACTATATTTATCATATCATGTATATGCATTGTTATGCCTTTCTCTATTTGTCAATTGCCCGACTGTAATTTGTTCACCCAACATGCTTTTATCTTATGGGAGAGACACCTCTAGTGAACTGTGGACCCCGGTCCTATTCTTTACATAGCATACAATCTACCGCAATTGTGTTTTACTATTTTCTTTGCAAACATCTTCCACTCGATACGCTTAATCCTTTGTTACAGCAAGCCGGTGAGATTGACAACCTCACTGTTTCGTTGGGGCAAAGTACTTGGGTTGTGTTGTGCAGGTTCCGTTGGCGCCGGAATCCCTGGTGTTGCGCCGCATCACATTTCGCCACCATCAACCTTCAACGTGCTTCTGGCTCCTCCTGGTTCGATCAACCTTGGTTTCTAGGGAAAACTTGCCACCGTGCGCATCATACCTTCCTCTTGGGGTTCCCAACGGACGTGTACATCTACGCACATCAAGCTCTTTTTCTGGCCGTTGCCGGGGAGATCAAGACACGTTGCAAGGGGAGTCTCCACTTCTCAATCTCTTTACTTTGTTTTTGTCTTGCTTTATTTTATTTACTACTTTGTTTGCTGCACCTAAACAAAACACAAAAAAATTAGTTGCTAGTTTTACTTTATTTACTGTCTTGCTCTATATCAAAAACACAAAAAAATTAGTTACTTGCATTTAATTTATTTTGTTATCATGTCTAGTCCTGTACTTGTTTTTATTTTCACTAGTTAGGCATAATGGAAAACAACAAAAAAATTAGAGATCTTTATGAAATTTATCTTGAATTAGGACATGATGTGTTTGAAGAGAAAATTAAAAACCCATGGAACTTTGTTTGCAAAATAGTTGTAGCAAGGTTATTAGCATGAACTCTTTGAACACCATTATTGCTAAAGCTATGGAAGAATTTAAGCTTGGGGAAGCTGGTTGTGATGTTTTTAGTCCCCCAAGCATTGAGGAGAAAATTTACTTTGATGATACTTTGCCTCCTATATCTGATGATGAGAATAATAATGATAGCTACTTTGTTGAATTTGCCCCCACTACATCTAATAAAATTGATTATGCTTATGTGGAGAGTAATGATACTTTTATGCATGTGAATAAGAATGCTTTATGTGATACTTATATTGTTGAGTTTGTTCATGATGCCTCTGAAAAATTATTATGAGAGAGGAAAATATGGTTGTAGAAATTTTCATGTTACTAAAACACCTCTATATGCTGAAATTTTTGAAGTTACTCTTGTTTTATCTTCCTATGCTTGTTACTTTGCTCTTCATGAACTTGTTTATTTACAAGATTCCTATGCATAGAAGCATGTTAGACTTAAATTTGTTTTGAATTTGCTTTTTGATGCTCTCTTTTGCTTCAACTACTATTTCTTGCGAGTGCATCATTAAAACTGCTGAGCCCATCTTAATGGCTATAAAGAAAGAACTTCTTGGAAGATAACCCATGTGTTTTTTTACTACAGTACTTTGTTTTATATTTGAGTCTTGGAAGTTGTTTACTACTGTAGCAACCTCTCCTTATCATGTTTTTGTGCCAAGTAAAGTTTCTATGTTAAAGTTGATGTTATATTCGGGATCGCTGCGCAGAAACAGCATTGCTGTCTGTCACGAATCTGGGCACAGTTCTCTAGAAAATTCGAAAAAATCTGCCAATTTACGAGCGTGATCCTCAGATATGTACGCAACTTTCATTAGTTTTGAGTTTTTCCATTTGAGCAAGTCTGGTGCCAGCTTTAAATTCGTCTTTACGGACTGTTCTGTTTTTGACAGATTCTGCCTTTTATTTCGCATTGCCTCTTTCGCTATGTTGGATTTATTTCTTTGATCCCTTAATGTCCAGTAGCATTATGCAATGTCCAGAAGTGAAAAGAATGATTGTGTCACCTCTGAATGAGTGAATTATTAATTGTGCACTAACCCTCTAATGAGTTTGCTTGAAGTTTGGTGTGAAGGAAGTTTTCAAGGGTCAAGAGAGGAGTATGATATACTATGATCAAGAGGAGTGAAAGCTCTAAGCTTGGGGATGACCCCGTGGTTCACCCCTGCATATTTTAAGAAGACTCAAGCTTCTAAGCTTGGGGATGCCCAAGGCATCCCCTTCTTCATCGACAACATCATCAGGTTCCTCCCCTGAAACTATATTTTTATTCAATCACATCTTGTGTTCTTTACTTGGAGCGTCGGTTTGTTTTTGTTTTTGTTTTTGTTTGAATAAAATGGATCTTAGCATTCACTTTGTGGGAGAGAGACACGCTCCGCTGTTGCATATGGACACATGTGTCCTTAGGCTTTACTCATAATGTTCATGGCGAAGTTTCTTCTTCGTTAAATTGTTATATGGTTGGAATTGGAAAATGCTACATGTAGTAATTCTAAAATGTCTTGGATAATGTGATACTTGGCAATTGTTGTGCTCATTTTTAAGCTCTTGCATCATATGCTTTGCACCCATTAATGAAGAAATACATAGAGCTTGCTAAAATTTGATTTGCATATTTGGTCTCTCTAAGGTCTAGATAATATCTAGTATTGAGTTTTGAACAACAAGGAAGACGGTAGAGTCTTATAATGTTTACAATATGTCTTTTATGTGAGTTTTGCTGCACTTGTTCATCCTTGAGTTTGCTTCAAATAACCTTGCTAGCCTAAACCTTGTATCGAGAGGGAATACTTCTCATGCATCCAAAATCCTTGAGCCAACTACTATGCCATTTGTGTCCACCATACCTACCTACTACATGGTATTTCTCCGCCATTCCAAAGTAAATTGCTTGAGTGCTACCTTTAAAATTCCATCATTCACCTTTGCAATATATAGCTCATGGGACAAAATAGCCTTAAAAACTATCGTAGTATTGAATATGTACTTATGCACTTTATATTTTATTAAGTTGCTTGTTGTGCGATAACCATGCTTCGGGGAACGCCATCAACTATTATTGAATATCATGTGAGTTGCTATGCATGTCCGTCTTGTCTGAAGGATCTAGCATTTTAGTGGTTGGAGCATGCAAAATTGTTAGAGAAGAACATTGGGCCGCTAACTAAAGCCATGAATCATGGTTGAAGTTTCAGTTTTGGACATATATCCTCAATCTCATATGAGAATAATAATCATTGCTACATGCTTATGCATTTAAGAGGAGTCCATTATCTGTTGTCCATGTTGTCCCGGTATGGATGTCTAAGTTGAGAATAATCAAAAGCGAGAAATCCAAAATGCGAGCATTCTCCTTAGACCTTTGTACAGGCGGCATGGAGGTACCCCTTTGTGACACTTGGTTGAAACATGGCATGCAAAGATCCGGTAGTCCAAGCTAAGTAGGACGAGGTGCGGGCACTATTAGTATACTATGCATGAGGCTTGCAACTTGTAAGATATAATTTACATAACTCATATGCTTTATTACTACCGTTGACAAAATTGTTTCATGTTTTCAAAATAAAAGCTCTAGCACAAATACAGCAATCGATGCTTTCCTCTTTGAAGGACCATTCTTTTACTTTTATTGTTGAGTCAGTTTACCTATCTCCTTCCACCTTAAGAAGCAAACACTTGTGTGAACTGTGCATTGATTCCTACATACTTGCATATTGCACTTGTTATATTACTTTATGTTGACAATATCCATGAGATATACATGTTATAAGTTGAAAGCAACCGCTGAAACTTAATCTTCCTTTGTGTTGCTTCAACACCTTTACTTTGATTTATTGCTTTATGAGTTAACTCTTATGCAAGACTTATTGATGCTTGTCTTGAAGTACTATTCATGAAAAGTCTTTGCTATATGATTCACTTGTTTTCTCATGTCATTACCTTTGTTTTGATCGCTGCATTCATTACATATGTTTACAAATAGTATGATCAAGATTATGATGGCATGTCACTTCAGAAATTATCTTTGTTATCGTTTTACCTGCTCGGGACGAGCAGAACTAAGCTTGGGGATGCTGATACGTCTCCAACGTATCGATAATTTCTTATGTTCCATGCTACTTTATTGATGATACCTACATGTTTTATGCACATTATATGTCATATTTATGCATTTTCTGAACTAACCTATTAACAAGATGCCGAAGAGCCAGTTGTCTTTTGTTTTTGGTTTCGTAAATCCTAGTAAGGAAATATTCTCTAATTGGACGAAACTTTCGCCCAGGGTCCTATTTTTGCACGAAGCTTCCGTAAGACCGAAGAGATAACGAAGTGGGGCCACGAGGCAGCCAGAGACAGGCGGCGCGCCTGTGCCCCGGCCGCGCCGGCCACCCCCGGGCACCTCGTGTGGCCCCCCGCGTTGCCCTTCCGCCTACTTAAAGTCTCCGTCGCGAAACCCCCAGGACCGAGAGCCACGATACGGAAAACCTTCCAGAGACGCGCGCCGCGAATCCCATCTCGGGGGATTCAGGGGATCGCCTCCGGCACCCTGCCGGAGAGGGGATTCATCTCCCGGAGGACTCTACACCGCCATGGTCGCCTCCGGAGTGATGAGTGAGTAGTTCACCCTGGACCATGGGTCCATAGCAAGCTAGATGGTCGTCTTCTCCTTGTTGTGCTTCATTGTTGGATCTTGTGAGCTGCCTAACATGATCAAGATCATCTATCTGTAATACTATATGTTGTGTTTGTCGGGATCCGATGGATAGAGAGTACTATGATTATGGTGATTATCAATCTATTGTTTATGTGTTGTTTATGATCTTGCATGCTCTCCGTTATTAGTAGAGGCTCTGGCCAAGTTTTTGCTCTTAACTCCAAGAGGGAGTATTTATGCTCGATAGTGGGTTCATGCCTTCATTGACACCTGGGATCGTGACAGTAGGTTCTAAGGATGTGCTGTTGCCACTAGGGATAAAACATTGATGCTATGTCTAAGGATGTAGTTGTCGATTACATTACGCACCATACTTAATGCAATTGTCTGTTGCTTAGCAACTTAATACTGAATGGGGTTCGGATGATAACCCGAAGGTGGACTTTTTAGGCATAGATGCAGTTGGATGGCGGTCTATGTACTTTGTCGTAATGCCCGGATTAAATCTCACTATATTTATCATATCATGTATATGCATTGTTATGCCTTTCTCTATTTGTCAATTGCCCGACTGTAATTTGTT
This sequence comes from Lolium multiflorum, assembly GCA_030979885.1. Taxonomy (NCBI): domain Eukaryota; kingdom Viridiplantae; phylum Streptophyta; class Magnoliopsida; order Poales; family Poaceae; genus Lolium; species Lolium multiflorum. The sequence continues at coordinate 217,634,085 of CM061753.1, read as the reverse complement.
CACCCAACATGCTTTTATCTTATGGGAGAGACACCTCTAGTGAACTGTGGACCCCGGTCCTATTCTTTACATAGCATACAATCTACTGCAATTGTGTTTTACTATTTTCTTTGCAAACATCTTCCACTCGATACGCTTAATCCTTTGTTACAGCAAGCCGGAGATTGACAACCTCACTGCTTCGTTGGGGCAAAGTACTTGGGTTGTGTGTGCAGGTTCCGCTGGCGCCGGAATCCCTGGTGTTGCGCCGCATCACATTTCGCCACCATCAGCCTTCAACGTGCTTCTTGGCTCCTCCTGGTTCGATCAACCTTGGTTTCTTTCTGAGGGAAAACTTGCCACTGTGCGCATCATACCTTCCTCTTGGGGTTCCCAACGGACGTGTACATCTACGCGCATCATTGAGCCTAATAGACACGAAAGATAATGGAAAGCTAACCCTAAAAGAGGCCTAAAAACCAACATTAAGTTAATTCCCGGAACATCCCTCTTAGGACTAACAAACCATACCTAACGCACTACCGGATCGTTCAACCCGTTTGCAAGGCCTAACCATACGGATATTAAACCAATCCTTGAAGAATCAAGGAGCAACTATAACAGATCGGATCTACTAAACAACGAACAAGCAGCTGCCCTTACACCTGGATAGGTGTAAGGGCAGCAGATATCGAGGGACAGCATAGCTAAGCAGATATGCATAAGAAAAGCATCCATGCAAGCCCCAAAACATCTACGATAAATAGTGCTACTCGCCATCAACAACGCTTCAACACGAGCAGCACAAGGTAACGAATAAACGTGTACTGCCTAGATTGCAAGATGCGATCTAGGCAGCATGATGCTTACACGGGAGAAACCCTCGAAAGAAGGGGTGGCGATGCGCCTGATTTGTGTTTGTTGTGAACGTGATTGTCCTCCTTTTCCGATAACCCTAGATACATATTTATAGTCCAAGGGACTTTCTAATTGGCGGCACCTAACCGTGCACGGGTTAAACTCTATCTTTCAATTCTAAACTAAGATGCGATCTACTATATTACAGATACACGGGCAATCTAGCCCAAACTCTTCGCGCAAGGCCGCTTCAAAGATGCTCCACGTGTATATCTTTCAAGCCCATCTTCACATACGGCCCATCTCCTGATTTAGCCAAAATCTGGTGATAACAGCTTTGCAACGACCTTATCTTCCAATTGTTGGAAGTGAATTGTCTTGAGTGGTGTGCCTTTCCTTGGATTCATTGTAAATGCCCTTGCTCAGTGGCCTTGCGAAGAATTGTATGTAGCATATGAATGGCCATAACAAAGAGGGGTTGTGATAGATGGTCTCATTGTTTAAGGCCTCTAGAATGTCAAATGGGGTCACTAGCGATACCATTTAGAAGCACCCTTGAACTAGAGGTAGAGAATAGTCGCGATCCAATCTCTAAATTTGCTATGGAACCCGAAATATAGTAGTGTATCCATTAGATAATCCCACCATACCAAGTCAAAAGATTTTTGATGTCAACCTTCAAAATAAGTGTTGGCCTTTTTGATTTGTGGAGTTTTCTTGCTAAGTTTTGATATACAAAAATTTATCATGAATGCTTCTTTTCTCGATGATAGCACTTTGGACGGACGAGGCAAGTTTGTTCATGTGAGGTGCAATACGGGAAGCCATCATTTATGTAATGAGCTTAGAGCTCAATATCTAAAAATTTGATGATAATATGGAGAGCATAATGTAGAAGTTTGATGACAATTAATTACTTCGAGTTCAAGGTACATACACCTTTTTCCCTATTTTACATATTGTACAACTCCTTAGATGTATGAATGTATAACAAAATTAGTACACATACATAACTAGATGGAAGGAGTGGAGGTGAATTTCTTCTCACGCGGCGGTGTGGGCAGTAGGTCCTCACACAGCCAGGTCATAGGAAGGTGAGAACTTTCTTCTATTTTACTTTTTGTTTTTGGAAATTTATTTTTTTAATTGGGCTAACGTGTGGGGCCCATGTCCACCTCAATGAATGGCCTCCTTTTCTGGCACCTCAGGCTGTCAAATGGGGCATGCAACCACTTTGGCTATTAGTTCGGCCGAAACACGTGATTTGCTCGAATTGCAAAAAATCACCGCTAGTGTGGTAGCTAGATTTACGTCTCAAAAAAAATATAAATGTTACTATTTGATAAATTTCGTCTAGATTATGGTAGTTTTATGCTATTAACTCAGATGGAAGATATAGCTTCATTTTTTAAGGAGAGAACACTGAAGTTGTTTAGAGTGCTCAAAACATGTGTTCTCAGTTTAGTTTAGGGTTTCTTCTACGAAGCTAACTAAGTATTGCAGATTTCTTCTGCTCCTTCCGTTCAAAAAACGATGTATCAACTTTCTCTACGCTTAGATACATGTAAATCTAGACAAAGCTGAGAGATTTTTTTAGGACGGATTGAGTACAATGCTGAGTCTTGCCAACAATACATATTTTGTGTGAACTTGGCATGAAATGCATGGAAAATCTTGTGTGAGTCTTGCCAACAATACATCTCCTTTGCGAACCTGATCTTTGTGGTTCTCATGAAATGCATGGGAAATCTTGTGTGAGACTTGCCAACCATACCCTGAGTCTCGTCCGGGGTGCGACACGGGGCACCTTTTTTTGAGGTAAAATCATAATATATTAGTCTAGGAAGGTGCCTTATTAAAAACCTTCCAATCCCCTTAGGTACCCTGGTAAGGAAAAGAGTGCGTCTGAAACTTGCAGCTCCGAAAGCAAACAATCGTTACATCATTCATGAGAGTTTGCATAATGAAACTAGGGGGTTTAGCAACTGAATTATAACTGATAGAAGAACTAAGATAGTTCCTAGCTATTTCATGCACTGCTTTGTTTGCATCTCTCCTACAATGCATGAATTCAACCTTCCCAATTGCTCCAGCTTGCACCAGAATGTCCGCATAAATTGCCACTGCATTACTCCAGACTCGGTCTGCTCTAGAGCATAGATTGATTACTTCAAGGGAATATGATTGATGTCTACGCACGCTTCTATTCTTGTAGACAGTGTTGGGCCTCCAAGTGCAGAAGTTTGTAGAACAACATCAAGTTTTCCTTAAGTGAATCATCCAAGGTTTATCGAACTCAGCGAGGTAGAGGTCAAAGATATCCCTCTCAAGCAACCCTGCAATTAAGATATAAGAAGTCTCTTGTGTCCCCAACACAACCAATACACTTGTCAGGCGTATAGGTGCACTAGTTCGGTGAATAGATAGTGAAATACAAGTAATATGGATGATTATAAGTGGTAATTTCAATCTGAAATAAAAATGGCAGCAAGCAAACATGTAGCAAAACTGGTTGTAAACGGTGTTTCAATGCTTAGAAACAAGGCATTGGGATCTTACTTTCACTAGTGGACACTCTTAACAATGATATCATAATTGAATACATAAATATCATCCCTTCACTATGCTACTTTCAACTACTCCCCGGTTGGATAACGAACACCAATTCACCGCGTAGGGCTGCAAAAGCACTCCTTAAAGGTTGAGTTCCAAACCTATGGACACCCCACTCTGTCACTTTGAGCATCCAAATATAGTAGTAACAAACACCACAATTTCATAGAGACATCCAACTCAAATTATAACTCATGGTAAGTATTTCTGTAATCTTTAGCCTCAAAGACACACACGGTGTGCACACTGTCACCTTCACACTGTGGGACAAGGTGTCTCCGAAGATCACATAATAAAACCACTTTAGTAGCATAATAGATGAAGAGTAACATCTACTTATTCAACTAGATTACAAAGCTCATGATCACATAAAGATCACACCATGGGAGAGAGAGATATACCACATAGCTACCGGTAAAGCCCTCAGCCTCGGGGGAGAACTACTCCCTCCTCATCATGGGAGTCAGCAACATCGATGAAGATGGCGGTGGACTCGATGGAGATGGCTCCGGGCAATTCCCCGTCCCGACCGGGTGCCGGAACAGAGACTTCTGTCCCCCGAAACTTGTCTTCGATAGCGGCGGAGCTACAGAACTTTTTGTGGATGGAGGTTGATTCCTTTAGGGTTTTCGCGTCGGAAGGCAATATATAGGCGGAAGGGCGAGGTCGGTGGGCGCCCGAGGGGCCCACACCACCCCTAGGAGCGGCTAGGGGCCACGCCTAGGCATGGTGTGGCCGCCTCCTGGCTCTTCTCCGTCTCTGCTTTGGACTCCGTCTTCGTGTCGGGGAAAAAAAAGGTTTGGCTTTTGTTTCGTCCAATTACGAGAATATTTCTTGTACAACTTTTCTGAAATACAAAAACAGCAGAAAATAGGAACTGGCACTGTGGCATCTAGTTAATAGGTTAGTTTCAGAAAATGCATAAAAATGCCACGAAATGTAAAAAAAACATATAGAACTTGGTGTAAAAAAGCATGGAGCATCAAATATTATAGATACGTTTGCAACGGATCAGCATCCCCAAGCTTAAATCCTACTCGTGCTCGAGTAGGTAAGTGATAACAAAAATAATTTTTGAGGTGACATGCAGCCAACACGATCTTGATCAAGTTATTGTAAAAGCATTGTGAGCTGAGATCAAAGTACTCTAAACATAGGAATGATAGATATAATTCTAACAATAGAACTTAGCAACTATGTTACAACATGAGAAGTAACCCAAACAAAACATCTTGAATAATAGTGCACTGAAAGCAACTGTTTGTTTTCTAGCATAGAGAAAACATAGCAAAGTGGTATTCATCTTGTCCTTCATGGAATAGCAAAACATAAATGCATAGGCCACCTTTAAAGTTCAAAAGGGTGACTAGATACAAATAATTCAAGAACAAGCAATAACATAATCATGAACTAATCAATAATAAATTTTGGGACTATTCATATTATACTCAGAATAACAACTATGCTCTCTTAATTGGTGCATAAAGTTAGAAGATGAAGACTCAACATAAAAGTAAAAGAAAGGCCCTGCGCAGAGGGAAGCAAGATTACTCATGTGCTAGAGCTTTTTATTTTGAATAAAACAGAAGTGTTGAAAATATATTTTGAGAGGTATGTATGTCTATGTCAACGACTGGTATCAAATGGTTTATCATCCTTTCATATAGTGACTTCAAGAGCGGCTCTCATATAGTTGTCCATTTGCACACCATTATTTAGGATCTCTCCAGTACATAGTGTGCGGAGCTTTATTTGTTTATTTTATATTTTTTGTGGGCTGGGCACCCAGTTGCCTTGCTCTTTTTGCAATATTAGAGTCTAGCATATTATTCATGCTAGTCAAGGTGTGAAGTCATGAAAAGACAATAAAGCATTCAATGCTTCGTCGTGAGCTAAAACAGCAACACAAAACATGTAATAATTTTTGAAGGTTTTAAAGGTAGCACACAAGCAATTTACTTTGGAGTGGCGGTGAAATACCACATATAGGTAGGTATGGTGGACACAATTGGAAAACTTTGGTTTTTTGGGAGTTGGGTGCACGAGTAGAGCTCATACTCAGTATAGGTGAAGGCTAGTAAAAGACTGGGAGCGACCAACTAAGAGAGCAATAATGGCTATAATCATGCATAGCGACAAAATATTATTAATCAAAACATAAAGTGATATTAAGTAAAAAACTAAATGATTATAGCGGCTTTAGGTGACTGGTTTGTAGTCATATCATGGTGTAAGCATGTGCCAACTCAACCCAACTAAAATATCAAAGGAGAATACCACAATATTATGCTTTTGTATGATGGAAACAACACATGATTCTTTAAATGGCACATTAAACACTCTCAGCTATTTGAGACAAGTCATGCTACAACAATAACTACTAAACATATAATTAAAATAACATCTAACATGACATGCTAAAGTCTAAGCCACAGTCTAAACAAGCTTCCTTTTGCACCACTATAAGCATGAAATATTTTACTCGTCTCCAACACCAATCAATTTATTTGAAAAAACTCTCATAGATAATAATCAATAAATACCATAGAGATAATCATACCTAATTAAAGAAAACTAACAAGCTCTGAACAAGATATGCATGAAAAACAGGAGCTAAAAGCATTGCATTAGCTAGACAAGAATACTCAACAAATATAAGTAAAGAATACGAATATTCACATGAAAAAGCGGAGCGTGTCTCTCTCCCACACAAGAATGCTAGGATCCAACCAAGTTGATTACAGAAAACAAAAGAAAACTAAAAACAAAAATAAAGACGCTCCTAGAACAACACATAGCTAGTATAGTAAGCAATAAAAATATAGTGTCTTGAAAGATGACCTGATATTTTTGTTGATGAAAAAGGGGATGCATTGGGCATCTCCAAGCTTTGATGCTTGTACCTCTTGGATATTTCTTGGGGTGACATGGGCATCCCCAAGCTTGAGCTTTTGTACATCCTTCATCTCATCACATCATTCTTCTCTCCCTACACTTGAAAACTTTCTTCATACAAAACTTCACACAATTCTTTATTAGCAGTATTAGTACAATCAAAATAACAAATCCATTTAGGTTCAGTTCTAATATATATCAAATACCTATCAAAGAATTAGCTACTATAGCAACATATTCAACAATCTCTTTGCTCAAAAGAACTCAAAAAGAAATAGATTAAGAGGCAAATGCAAATAGTGGCAGAAATCTGTCAAAACTGAACAACACGTAAAGATCATTTTTTTTCGAAAATCTTCTGTTGCTCATCTCGAAAAGTGTTCAACTAAAGAAAGTTAGATAATTTTCTTTCTACCTTTAGAGGCTATTCTTGGCACAAAAACGAAATAAAAATGATAAGGAGAGGTTATTACAAAGGTAACAACTTTCAAGACTCAACATAAAAGAAAAATTACAGAAATAAAACAATGGGTTGCCTCCCATAAGCGCTTTTCTTTTATGCCTTTTAGCTAGGCTTGATAGTTTTAATGATGCTCACATAAAAAATATGAATTGAAGTAAAAGAGAGCATCAAGAAGCAAATTAAAAAAACATTTAAGTCTAACCCACTTCCTATGCATAGGAATATTGTACATAAATAAATTCACAAAGAACAAAGTGACAAGCATAGAAAGATAAAACAAGAGTAACTTCAGAACTTTCAGCATATAGAGAGGTGTTTTAGTACCATGAAAACTTCTACAACCATATTTTCCTCTATCATAATAATTTTCAGTAGCATCATGAATAAAATCAACAATATAACTATCACATAAAGCATGCTTTTCATGATCTACAAGCACATAATTTTTATCAAGCTCAAAAATAGTGGGATTAAAACATTCAAACTCACTTTTAACAATTTTATAAGAAGATGATTGATCATTCTCAAGAGGTATAAGGCTCCAAGATAAAGTCAAGACCCCCTCCAATCTTATTTTCAATAGTAGTACAATCAATATTATCAACCAATATAGGACCATCATCTAGAGCTTTATCATAAACATTTTCCAAGCACAATTCTTTAGTACCATGAATTTCGAAGGTAGGCACAAATAAAGGATTATCATAATATTTTATCAAAGGGATTTCTATTTTCGTGCCCCTGCTTCGTTAGTTGTACTCCTTCCCACCGTTAGTTTTTCCTCGTTTTCCCCTCCTCTAGTTTGAAACCTCTCGAAGACGCGGGTTGCCGTCAGGTCGAGGCCTTACCGTTACCGTGAGGTCGCCTCTCCGACCGTCTCGTGCCGACGGTATCCATCCATCTACGCGACGCGTGGGCCGTTTATTTCCTGATTGTATACGCGGTGCGCCAATGACAACCGCTCTATGGGGCTGCCGCAGCCAATGACCAGTGGGTCGTCTATTTATTTATAGAAAATTATATATTGCCGCTCTGTGGGGCCTCCACAACCAATGACCGCTGTGGTCGTCTATTTTATTTAGAGAATATAATATAGAGCCGCTCTGTAGGGGCCGCCTCAGCCCATGGCAGGTGACTATTTTCGCAGCTTAATCTAAAGTGACTCTTATGCTAAACATTGTGCATCCCGACGTTGACCTAGCAGTGGCGGCGAGCATAGCCGTTCTGACCATGCCGATATCGGCATCGGCATCGGCATCGTTTGGAGGATGTGGTGCTCGAATAATAGTGGAAATGCGATATTATTTTTTACATGCATAATATATAGAAAATAGCTAGATCTCTAAATCGATGCATATGAAGCTACATATATATTCTTGGTCATAATCCCCTTAATTATCTAAAGGGGATGGATGCATGGCTTCACGTCGTCGTCGCTTTCATCGTCAGTATCTTCGTCGTCTGAGTAGTAGTACCTCCTGCACATTGTTCCGTCGAACACCTTCACTGTGAGCACATCATCGCCTTCATATTTGAAGTGTACGAACCAGCCGAAATCCACACCGTGCGCGATGGCGAATTTCTCCCAGCCCTTGTCGAGGTACATCCGGCCTTGTCCGTCAAATAGGACCTCCACGGTCCAGAGACGAGGACCGCAGTCAGCTGCTCGCAGATACACCTTAGCTGGCTCCTTGCCGTCAAGATAGTCCGCAAATTTTTTTGGGAGTTCCTGCAAAGAGATCGAGCGCCGATCGTTTGAAATTAGGGAACCCTTGAAATTAAAGGTTTTTTAGAACATGCCCATAATTAATCACATGCATCATATATGTGGGAATGCGTACGTACCTTCTTGACCAAAGGGTCTTCATAGACGACGATGAAGAACTCCTCTATGATCAATGGCAGTGTTGACGGTGGTGGTGGCAATGATGATGATCCACTTCCCCTTCCCCTTCCCCTTCCCCTTCCCCTTCCCCTTCCCCTTCCCCTTCCCCTTCCGGTCCACGTCCGAGACGTGGAAGCCATGGCAATGGATAAAGTGTATGTGAACAAAGAAGAGAGAGGCAGAACCTATTGACACAAGGGATGGCCGTGTGGGTGTTTATAAGGGAGAGATGACCGTTGTAGGGGTTTACACAATAAAATAAGGAGGAGATGACCGTTGTGGGGGTTTATACACAATAAATTAAGGAGGAGACGACCGTTGTGGGGGTATATATCTCAACAAAAAAAGTAATGCGGACTATGTTGACGGAAATGGAACTTCGTGATATAGTTTATCATTTTACCGTGAAAAGTAATGCCTAAAAGAAAAGTAATGGCTACAAGAAATCGGTGATGGTTTATCGTTTTTTGCGTGAAAAGTAATGGGTACAAGAAATGGGTGATGGTGTATCATTTTTTGCATGAAAAGTAATGGCTACAACAAAATCGGTGATGGTTTATCGTTTTTTGCGTGGAAAGTAATGGGTACAAGAAATGGGTGATTGTGTATCATATTTTTGCGTGAAAAGTAATGGCTACAACAAAATCGGTGATGGTTTATCGTTTTTTGCGTTGAAAGTAATGGGTATAAGAAATGGGTGATTGTGTATCATATTTTTGCGTGAAAAGTAATGGCTACAACAAAATCGGTGATGGTTTATCATTTTTTGCGTGGAAAGTAATGGCTACAAGAAATGGGTGATGGTGTATCATTTTTTTGCGTGAAAAGTAATGGCTACAACAAATCGGTGATGGTTTATCATTTTTTTGCGTGAAAAGTATTGGCTACAACAAATCGGTGATGGTTTATCATTTTTTTGCGTGGAAAGTAGTGGCTACAACAAATCGGTGATGGTTTATCGTTTTTTGCGTGGAAAGTAATGGCTACAACAAATCGGCGATGGTTTATCGTTTTTTGCGTGAAAAGTAATGCCTAAAAAGATTTATAATTTAGCTCGTGAAAAATAATGCAGAAAACCAAACTTTAGCGTACTGGGTAACCGCCCTTTCGCATACATAGAGGGTGGAAGCTAACCGACGACAGAGAGAGAGAGGATGGTGGCCCCGACCAGAGAGAGAGATAGGGATTATCCTGCCTGTTAGATCATACGATCAACGGTCGTCGGGCACGATCCGCGTGACATGGGCTAGACCAATCAGGGCAATGTTGGGCGTCTGTGAGAGTGTGTGAAGGGAGAGGGCAAAACTGAGTAGTATCAAGAAACCAAGGGCAAATGAGTAGTAAACAGACTAAGGGATTCAAATATGAGATTTAAAAATTGGAAAATGCGTGTTTTGTACAATGAAACCCATCTTGGCCTACCTCAAACTATTTGCAATACAAATCTACACGAGTGTGAAAATTATGGCCTCATTCAGACAAAGTATGTTTTGGGGAAAGCTGTTTTGGGTAGGGCTTATTATGGAAAACCATGCACCTTCATAGCTACTAGGTGATTTGAGAAGTGGCAATTTGTGGTGAAACTTGATTTATCTATGATTTATCTATGATTTGAGAAGTGGCAATTTGTGGTAAAGACTCCATGAGTAAGTGCCACTCTTTTTCGGATTTTTTTGCACATTAAATAACTCATTTAACTAGTTAATCCCATTTGTTGACTCTCTGTTGACCAGCCACTTGAGGGTAAAACTGAGTATATTGCACTAGCCAGTATTAGCACTCAAGGAGAAAACTGAGCACACAAAAAATGCTAGTATATGACTCGAGGGTATACCCGAGTATATCTAAATTTCCAGGGTTAGACTCGAGGACGCGTGTTGCGGTGCAGAAGTGGAAGACGTGCCATTGTTGACGCGTGTCGCGGTGCAGACGTGCAAATAGTGGACGCGTAGGACGCGGGTCGCATTTAGGACGCGTAAGCCCCTCCCTCCCTCCCTCTGCACACAGTCGTCTCATTCTCGCTCACGCACGAAACCACCCCTCTCACGTCCCATCAACTTCTCCAAATCGAAAAACCCCAACCGCCGTACGCACGCTACCCTGCCGGCGATGGAGAAGAAGAATGCGCCGGCGGCCGTCGCCTCCGAGCCCGTCGCCTCCGAGCCCGTCGCCTCCGCGCCCGTCGCCTCCGAGCCCGTCGCCGGCCCGTCGCCGAGCCGCCACCGCCGAGCCTGTCGCGCGAGCGCGCCGCTCCAAGGCGGCGCATCCAAGCGCGGCTCCCCCGTGAACTGGGCCTCTCTCGGCTGATGGACCACTTCACAAGATCGGCGAATGCTTGCTGGCGAACGAGGAGTACGCCGACACCTACTCTGCCATGAGGCAAGTCTGTAGAAATTGGCGCTCAGGTTTGCCTGAGCCCGACGTGCACCTGGACGAATGGATCATGCTAGACCACGCCCTTCCACGCGTCGCTGAGTTCACCTTCCTCCAACTCGGCACATCACACTACGTCACCATAGATCTATCGGAAGTTCATACAAGGTTCAACTTCCTCCATATCTACCTCTTTATTTTCAATCTTAAACATCTTAGTGCTGAATGTTATCGTGCTTGCCCAGATACTACTTCGTCGGATTTTGCCGTGGCGTCATCGTGCTTGCCCAGAAGAACCCGCCGCACAAGATACGGCTTCTGAACCCACTCACAAAGAAATCGAACACTATGTTTGAGGCGCAGATGCCATCTGTTTTCCTGAAATCAGTCGTTGTGATCAAATCCCCGACTATGGTCTTCGTTGCCGCACATTACCCGTCGGAAATTGGTTGGGTCGATGAGAGCACTCCAACTAAGAATATAGATGAAGATTGGGAAGAAAGATTTTCGATCAAGAACCATTGTCTGCGTTGCATTACCCCGTTCAATGGTGAACTGTATGCACTAGCTGTGGACAATTTTGAGAACGGAAGAATAGTGTGCACCAATGTACAGTTGCAGCAGCGCGCGAGCACTGTCAAGATGGAGACATTTCCAGAACTTGGACATCAGAAGTTCTACCTTGTGAAGTCGGATGGTGATCTGCTGCTTGTGTTGTTGGTCAGCGTGGCTTTGGCGGGCAGACCATTGGTGTACCGTGTGGACACTCAGAGCCGCTCTCTCCATCCGGTCAGTAACATTGGCAGTAATGCCTTCTTCGTGAATTATATCCGGTGTATCTCCGTCGACACCAGAGTGTACCCGACACTTCGACCTGGCTGCATCTACTACACGGATTTGGGTTATATCAGAGAGTACTCTCATGATACAAAGGCCTGGGATGAGTGGGCAGTACGTGTGGATAGAATAGGAAGGTACGGTATGAGAAATGAACACAAGTCATACCGTTTGGAGGATGTATTGGCCGCACACTGCAGACGGAGGGAGTTCAATGAATATTTCCTTCGGGAAATGCACGAATGGAGCGACGACGAAATATATGAGGAGGAATGAACAAATTCATTCATCCTAATCTTCTTGTTGTCCATACATTGCGTGCGTCTTGTATATTACAACGTTATTGGCTGCTTTTGGCTTGTATGCAGTTTCCTATGTATTATACTTAGTTTTCTGATTATGCAGTTGTCAATTTATCATATACTAGCTTCTAGATTTGCTACTAGATTTGCTGCCATATTGGGCAAAAAACGAGGGCCAAAAGGCATAAATAACCCCAGAGATTTGCTACTAGATTTGCTACTAGATTTGCTGCCATATTGAAGAAAGACAGAAATAGAAGCTTCTCTAGATTTGATACTAATTTGGTGAAAAAGAGAGAGAGAGAAAGAGGGGAAAAGGTGCTCTTAAAAATGCCAATTTGGGCCGAGAGAGACAAAACCCAGCTCCTGCTCACGTGCAACCAAACGCTTCTCGTCCTGTCCCACGCGGTCCCTTTCTACCAGCCCCACGCGACGCGGCCCCACACGACGCGCCCCACGACGACGCGGCGCAACACGCCAGCACAGAACGTCCAAATAAATGGATTCCTTCCGTCTGAGCTCCTTCTGCGGGTTTCAAACATAGGCTTGGGGAAAACTGAGGAAAAACTAAGGGGCTGGGGAAAACTGAGTACAACTAACGACCCGAGGGCACGAAAATAGAAATCCCTTTATCAAAATATCATGGATTATCATAGATAACAGGAGCATAATTATTATCACAAGTTTTACTCATAGTAGATATTTCAAGAGAATCCACATGAACATAACATTCATCCTCCTTTGGTAAGTATGGGGGACAATCAAATAATGTAAGGGATAAAGAGTTACTCTCATTAGAAGGTAGGCTTGGGTAGCTAATACATTCTTCCTCCTTTTGTTCATCACTCTCCTCCTCTTTTTCATCTAATGAGCTTTCAGGTTCAGCCATTTCTTCTTCCACAGGTTCCTGCAAATTGTGGATACATTCTTGTGCATGACTGAGTCTCTCTTTATAATCAATGACATAACAATTATTGCAGAAATTTTCTATGCAATAATCAAGGATAGAAGAGACCATATCTTTAAGGTCTTTACAAGCAACACATGTTTCATAATTTTTAGACATGAATGATTCTATTTCAGAAGCTTCCATAAATAAGACAAATTGTTCTACTTTTTCAAACCCAATATGAATATAGTTATTCCAATGATAGTTCACAATTAAAACTTCTTTACTAAAGCTACATTGAAATTTAATAGTTTAGTATCATGTTCAGGGCAACAATTTATATCATGGCGTTTAAGCAAAATTTTAGCAATTAGATCCAACTTTTATAACACGCCTCTCATGACTTTACCCTTATACGATTCTATATACTTTATAAATTGTTCCATAGAGGCTCTAGCAGGTTCTTCCATAACAACAGTTTTTTAGATTTTCGGTTTTTTATATTTTTATGGATTTTCAGGTATATAAGAAAAATAAAGCAAGACAAAAATAAACTAGAAAAAAGTAAACTAAACAAACACAACTAAATAGAAATAAACTAAGCACAAATAAACTAGACAAGACAAAATAAAATAAAATAAAAAAGAGAGACATGTAAAGTGTACTCCCTAGGTGAACTTATGAGTAGAGCTATGCCTCCCCGGCAACGGCGCCAGAAAATAGTTTTGATGACCCACAAGTATAGGGGATCGCAACAGTCTTTGAAGGAAGTAAAACCCAAATTTATTGATTCGACACAAGGGGTAAAGAATACTTATAAGCCTTAACAATGAGTTGTCAATTCATCTGCACCTGGAAAAGCACTAATAACAGGGGTGATGTGAAAGCAGCAGTAGTATGAGAGCAATGACAATAGTAACACAGCAGCAATACCAGTAATACAGAGGCGATGGCACCGAAAAATATTCCAGTGCGTAGATGATTGTAGAGCAATGATGATGACAGAAGGACCAGGGTTCCCAGCTATTTACACTAGTGGTAACTCTCCAAATAACATGTGTTGGGTGAACAAATTACAACTGGGCAATTGATAATTGTGAGGGCATGACAAAGCATGCTATGATAAGATAAAGGTTACTGTAGTATTTAATTGGGAATTACAACATAATACATAGTATCCAATGCGTCTATGACTAATAATCCACCTTCAGTTATCATCCGAACCCTTCAGTAGTTGCAAGCAACAGATTATTCCATTAAGCAATGTGTGTAAAGTAAACAATAGAATTATCCTTAGACAAAACATTGTTATTTTCTCCCTAGTAGCAACATCACATCTGCAATCTTAGAAGTTATTGTCACTCTTCCAAAAAACTAGAGGCATGAACCCACTATCGAGCATAAATACTCCCTCTTGGAGATACATGCAACTACTTGATCAAGGTAACTACAAGTACCGGAGAGCATGCAAGATCTTAAATAACAGTAGTATGATAATATGATGAACAATCTGATCACAATTCCACAATTTATCGGATCCCAACAAACACAACACCGATTACATCATATGGATCTCAATCAAGTAAGGCAGCTCATGAGATTGTTGTATTGAAGTACATGGGAGAGAGAGAGTACCAACTAGCTACAGCCGAGAACCCGTAGTCCAAGGGGAAACTACTCACGAACCATCATGGAGTCGGAGTGGAGGTGATGGAGTCGATGGAGATGGCTCCGGGGCTCAATCCCCGTCCCGGCAGGGTGCCGGAACAGAAACTTCTGACCCTCGAAACTTGTTTGGACGATGGCAGCGGCGAAGGAACTTTTCATGGATGGAGGCTGGTTGATTCAGGGTTTTCACGTCGGAGGCAATTTATTGGCGGAAGGGCGAGGTCGGTGGGTGCCAGGTGGGCCCACACCACCCCTAGGCGCGGGCCAGGCCAGGTCGCTCCTAGGGTTGGTCTGTCCGGCTCCTTGCCCCCCTCCGTCTCTCCTCTGGACTCCGTCTTCGTTTCAGTAAAATAGCAACTTTGGTTTTTGTTTCGTCCAATTCCGAAAATATTTCCTGTATAACTTTTCTGAAATACAAAAACAACAAAAAATAGGAACTGGCACTGTGGCATCTTGTCAATAGGTTAGTTCCGTAAAATGCATAAAAGTGCCACGAAGTATAGACAAAACATATAGAAATTGGTGTCAAACAAGCATGGAGCATCAAAAATTATAGATACGTTTGAGACGTATCAGAGGCCTCTTCATCACCATGCCCGCCTCCGAAGTGATGCGTGAGTAGTTCATCTTTGGACTACGGGTCCATAGCAGTAGCTAGATGGTTGTCTTCTCCTCCTTATGCTTCATGCTTAGATCTTGTGAGCTGCCTAACATGATCAAGATCATCTTTATGTAATGCTACATGTTGTGTTTGCTGGGATCCGATAAATATTGAATACTATGATTGAGTTGATTATAGATCTGTTTTATATATTATTTGTGATCTTGCATGCTCTCCGTTGCTAGTAGATCCTCTGGCCAAGTATGTGCTTGTGACTCCAAGAGGGAGTATTTATGCTCGATAGTGGGTTCATGCCTCTAGAAACCTGGGAGAGTGACAATAACTTCTAAGGTTGTAGATGTGTTGCTGCTACTAGGGAGAAAACAACAACTTTTTATCCAAGAATAATGTTATTGTTTATTTTACACACTTTACTTAATACAATAATTTGTTGCTTGCAACTTAATTCCCGAAGTTATTCGGATGATATCCTGAGGGTGGATTATTAATCATAGATGCAGTTGGATTACGGTCTATGAATCTTGTTGTAATGCCCAAATGAATTTCATAGTAATCATCTTGTCATGTATGGTATTTATTCTGTCAATTGTCCAGCTGTAATTTGTTTACCCAACATGTTATTTATCTTTATGGAGAGACAACTCTAGTGAATTATGGACCCCGGTCCTTTCTTTTACACCGATAAAACCATCTACTGCAGATACCTGTTCTGTTTCCTTATTGCAAGCACTGTTCTCTTTATTTCACTGCAAACAAACATCTTTTTCCACACTATACGTATAATCCTTTGTTTTCATCAAAACTAGTGAGATTGACAACCTCACTGTAAGTTGGGGCAAAGTAGTTTGGTTGTGTTGTGTGCAGGTTCCACGTTGTTGCTGACACCGGTAGTGTGCCCTTCCAAAGTCAGCCAGCAACAACCTTCAGAAGTGATTTCTTTCTCCTACTGATCGATTAAACTTTGTTTCTTTCTGAGGGAAAACTTGCTGCTGTGCTCATCATACCTCCTCTTGGGGTTTCCCAACTGCATTACTCTACACAACATCACCTCACTCATTTTTTTTGGAAATCAAAGTTTCCACCAAGAATACCCATGCATTTTTTTTACCTTGATCATTGTCACCCCACCAAAACTGAGCAATCACATCAATAATCGTCTTACAAATATTTTTCGGTAAAGAAAGACAAACATCACGTAAACTAGTATGGATTGCACAACTGCTTTCAACAAAATTTCCTTACCTCCGATAGAAAGGAGCTTCTCCATCCATCCTTTTAACCCTTGCAAAACTCTCACCACAAAATTCATGAAGCAGTCACTACGATCCGCTTCCACAAGCGCTAGGAATCCCAAGTATTTGCCAGAAAGGGCCTCTGTATTTATATCAAGTGTATTACACACCTCTGCTCGTACTTCAACTTTGGTATTTGGGCTAAAAAAGATACTTGACTTTGCCACACTTATTAATTGCCCCAAATGTGCCCAATAAGTATCAATGACTTGTTTGAACGAGATTGCATTATTTAAATCTGCCTTCAAGAGTATCAAAGAATCATCAACAAATAAAAGGTGAGAAACACTAATGGTGCATTTCTGCACACTTTGATCCCGTCAATGCCACCAATCTTCTCTGCATGTAACAAGCAACTTGAGAGACCTTCTGCAGACAAAAGGAACAAGGGGACAAGGGGTCTGATACGTCTCAAACGTATCTATAATTTCTTATGTTCCATGCTACTTTTATAACAATACTTTGAATGTTTTATACATACTTTACAGCATTATTATACATTTTCCGGCACTAACCTATTAACAAGATGCCGAAGTGCCGCTTGTTTTCTTGTTTTTGGTTTCAAATCCTAGTAAGGAAATATTCTCAATTGGACGAAATCAACGCCAGGTCCTATTTTTCCACGAAGCTTCCAAGACCGAGGGATAACGAAGTGGGGCCACGAGGTGGCCGACCAGGGCGGCGCGGCCTGTGGTCCGGGCCCCTCGCGCCCCCGACCTACCCTTCCGCCTACAAATAGCCTTCTTCGCGAAACCCCCTGTACCCGAGAGCCACGATACGGAAAACATTACTGAGACGCCGCCGCCGCCAATCCCATCTCGGGGGATTCAGGAGATCGCCTCCGTGTAACATCCCAGAAATTCAAAACAAAATAAACAAATTTCCCTAGTTCCAAATTTTGGAACCAACAAAAACTTTTATTAAATTAAGATTGATACATAATAATCTTGCATAATTCTTGTGCTCTTGCCATGATGGCTTGTTATTAGTATTGGAAATAATCTTAAACCCTAAAACCTCACCCTTCTTTTCCCATCCTAGTGAAAATAAAATAAAAGGAAATTAAATAAGAAAAAGGCATATGTGCCTATGGATATAATTATAAATCTTTACCCTAGACCTTTTCACTTTATTTAAAGGATTGGAAAGGCTTTATAAACCTTATATAGTACTTCTTAAATCAATTCCAAGTTGAACCCAAAGAAATTAAAAGAAACTAAAAATGCCATAGAGGCATATGAGAGTAAAATAGCAAATATAGGAATTTAAGAAAAACTAATCCTAGGACTTGTGTGAATGGTTGGATCACCTCCATATACCATTTCAACACTCAACCACACCAATTGGGTCAAACCAAGTCAAATTAAAAATCAAATGCAACATATGCATAAAAGCATATGTGACACATAGTCATTTCACCAAACCTTGACCTATGTCTCTAAGTCTTGACTAAATGGTGTGAAACCATCCCTCAACCTAATATAACACTAAATGGACCCTAACCCATGTCCAAGTAAAGCAAGATCAACCATGTACAAGTTTATTAAAATTTGACACTTCATCTCTTATGTAGTAAGGCCAAACTTGCAAATCTTTGAACAAGACTATTTGAATTGGGTTCAATGCTCTTAAAATGTTTCTAAACTAATAAGAACCACATTAGAGTCAACAAAAGTCAAATCAAATGGAGAGAATTCAAATGGTGAGGTATTTTCATTTTTACTCACATACACATAACCCAATTTTGCAAATCTTCAACCAAGGCCACCATTGCTTGATCTATTGTTTGTAAAACTCTTAGATATGATAAATAAACACAATTGCATCAAAGAAACCAAAATCAAATCAAAGCAAAACTCAAAATCAACATACATGTGATAATGGTCATTTGGCCATTTTATAAAATGTTCCCCACTTTACCCCTCTGTATTTCTCAATTCTTAAACTAAACTTAGTCAACTAGTGCCATGTTATCCAAGACCATGTCAAGGTCAACAGCTTTCATGTTGACCATCTCTGCTAATGTTGACCAGGTTGACCAGTATGATCTTGACAAGTGGTGATGTTGAAACTATGTGAAGATGACCCCATTTTGGAATTCTTGTAAACCTTCACCAAAATGAGCACCACCACCACCAATCTTTCACTTTAATTATATGTTTGAGCTCCACCAAAAATAATTGCAAAATTCTAACTTTTTCTTCATGCGGCCATTGTGTCGAACACCTGGCAGGCATCATCTCAGATTTTCAACACATGCTATTAACCTCTGGTCCAAAGCCTCTACCCCTTTACATATATGATCATCAACCTCCTACACCCCTCCTGCATCTCTACATGTCCTTGCCCCGTCGTTTAAAGTGAGGAGAAACACCTAAACTAAGCTGGCCGTGCACCATGCCGGCCACACATGCCACTCATCTCTCTGGCTCTCCCCTCTCTCTTTCATCTTGTCATCGAGCATCTATGCACTCTCCTACACACGCCTGTACCATCCCTACGCAAAGAGACACTCACAATTGGCCGAACCAGGCGCGCCCATGCACGCCCAGGACGTGCCAGGCACGCGGTGACCACGCTCTGGAACGCGCCAGTACGCCGAGCACTTGATCGACGCCGTCCTTCCCCTGCATCCCTACCACGGCATTGAGCAGCTACTCCCAGCCCTCTACACGCTAGACAAACCCCCAGGCCTGCCCCTGCACCGTAGCCACCGCCATGATCAGCACCGTCCGCCACGGTACTGCAAGGACACCACCGTCGCCAGCTCGCCACAGACCATCATTGGACGCGCCATCAAGCACGCTAGCACCGCATAGACGTCGCCTACCAGCTGCGCTCCATAGCTTGCCCCTTCGATCGCCAGAAACGTCGAGCCCATGGTCGACCTTCCCAGCACCCCGCGGCCACCCCTCGACCCTATAAAAGGGGACGATCGGCTCCTTCTCTCTGCACACCATCCACTCCCCTCCTCTCACTGAGCCTTCTCCACCGATCAATTTCACCAGCCATCGCCGGAGTCGCCCCAATTTGAAGCTCGGAGCCGCCGGAGCCCGCAGATCCTCGCCATCGATCCGCGCCTCCCCAAGCGCCGCCACTGTACCAGGAGCCTCTGCTACCTCGCCAACGTCGCCTCGAACCTCGCCATCGACCGCCGGCGACCTACAGCGCCCTCCGACCCCCTAGGTACGCCGCCAGCACGCCGGCATCTCGTCGGAGACGACGATGCTCCCCGACCGTTCGATCGAGTTCTGATCTAACGGATCACGTCGCTCGTACCGCTTCGCTCAGTTAAGAGCCACTGACGGGTGGCTCCCACCTCGTCAGGCGGCCCGCGCACACGGGCTGTGTGCTGGGCCGTGTTGCTCTGTTTAATTCCATTCGGCCCATTTTGTTTTCCCGCGCGGCCCACGAAGTTCAAATTCGATTTGATCCTTTTAGCTAAATTCAATGCTGGTGCCAACTTCAAAATTAAATAGTTTGAAATCTACTGCACCAAATTTAACAAATTTTATATATTTGGAAAGCTCATGAAATTATCTAAATAATGCCACTGGCCTCATGTCCAAATTCGAAATTAAATTTAAATGATAAAAATAACAAGGCAGGGCCTTTTCTGACTTTAAATAAATATTAGAAATTATCTAGAAATGATTTTAAGTTGATTCCAACTCTAATAAATCACATTGGACATACTCTAATTGTTTATGTAAAAATATAGCCTAGTTGTTTTGCATGATCATGGACTAAAGCTAAATAATGGCTATGGAACCATTTCTAGTCTATTTAATACATACACATAGAATTATTTAAATAGTATGAGGACTTCTCTCTCATTTAAATTGTGATCCTAAATAATTCAACTAGAAGTACTGACCTTTGTCAAGTAAGCCTCATGCTTAGTTACTTATAGTTTTTAAATCATTTAAAGGATAGTTTCACTTATATGAGGTATAGCCTCTCACTTAAATCATTAATCCAAATAGTTCAATGAGAATTAATAACACATATATTATTAACCCATAGATTCCTATTTGAAAATATTTAATCATTCTAATAAGTGGTATTTAAATATTTCAAACCTAGTTATTAAATCATAGGAAATACTTTGGCCTCATTTAAATCTTGCCTCCACCATATTAATATGAAGTAGATCCCATGGTCCATTTAAAACTCACATTAAATTAATTAATAATATTAAACCATTGCAAGGTGTTATTAAAATAGTAGGAGGTGCTCACCTCATTTAAATTATCTTCCTCAAATAATAGGAAGTAATGTATTGACCTTTAATTTCCTAAGCTCATACTTGCTCCTTTATAAATCTTAAAGCTAAATAATATTTAAATTTTCCACAAGTTTAATTAAATCACATGAGATGATGAATCTCATTTAAACTCACTTTTCTCAAATACTAAGTGTGAAGTGTTGACCTTGGTCAACCTGGGATCATCCCTGGTTATTTAAGAATATTAAATCACCTCAAGAGTAGTCCTTTAAATTAGTTACAACTATGTGTTAAATCATATGAGAGATACTCCTCTCATTTAAATCTTGTTCTCAAGTAATCCAATATGAGGTAGTGATCATAGTCTAGGTAGCCTCATAATGAATTACTTGGTGACATTAAATCACTATTATGTTAGTATTAAACTCCATGAGGTATGGAAACTCATTTAAATCTTATTCTCAAATAATAAGTATGAAGAGGTTGACTTTGGTCAACCTAGGTCATATATTATTCATAAGAGAAATTAAATCTTAAGAAGATTCAATGAGAGGAAATTATTTCTCACAAAACCAAAGAGAAACCCTCACATCATTTTCAATAAGAGGAAATTATTTTCCTATTACTAAATAAGGAAACCCTAACATAATCTTGTGGTAAATGTTAAGTAGTGATGCTAGATCATTGTGTGAGCCACTAAGGCTAATTAAGAGTACTTAAGTATTGTTTGGTGATTGTATCCTCGTATTCATTTATAGACGCTAGTACCGGAGACTATCAAGAGGAGGAGGTATTCTACCAAGAGGAAGAGGAAGAACACTTTGATCACCTCACCAATCAAGGCAAGCTAATACTAATGCCAGCTATTACCAGTGCAAGTAATCAACTTGCTAACCATCAGAATGCAAAGCTCTCCAAGAGCAAGACATCATTACTTTTACTTTATGCTTAATGCTCCTATCCCAAATTTTTACTTAACAAGCTTTACTGGATTTTATTTATCAAAGTTACTTTTTGGTTTATGATTCACTTGGTTGAATTATAGAGTAGTACCAAAGGATTACACTTAGCCTAGCAAGCTCCAAGATATTTAGCACCCCTCATGAAATAGTTGCTAGCGCTAATCAATTAAAATTTGACTACTCTAGATGGGAACATGTGACTTTGAAATGAAGTTGAAACCTTGGAATGATGGTTCATTCCATTGAATGACTTTGAAGGTGAATATGACCAAGAGAAGATAGTGATTTTTGATAATAAACTGATGGTTGGGTTCGGATGCGATACCCTTCCAATTTTGAAAGTACCCCCACAATACCCAATATGGGTAAGGGCTTAACTAGAAATTTATGTGCTTTAGTATGGGTTCCCTCTAAACAAGCGTCATCGGAGGCTGAAGGCTGCCTCTACGGAAGTGATGTGATATGACGTAAATGAGGTGAATTGTCCGGCCCAAGCCCTGTGCAGTTCCTAGGCTGACGGTGTGTCTTCACTGGGAGGCCAAGCTCATGGGGAGAGGTGCCTGTACTAGAGTATATAAGTGAAAGGTTATGGTTGGTAGTCCGCATACGGAGTATGATAAATCAGGGCCAGTTAACCCTGACGGATTATTGCAAATATTGTGGCACAAGTGTACGACCTCTGCAGAGTGTAGAACTATTCGAATAGCCGTGTCCACGGTTACGGACGATTGGAAAGGCCATACTGTCCGTCATCAGACCATTTTCAAAAATGTGACATGTGACTGGTGACTGGATTGTGACCGGTAAATGGTGACTTTGACTGGAACCACAACAGAGTTGTGGGAATGACACTAATGTTCCCACTTGAGTTAGTTTAGCGATTCAAGCATCTTTACTAAATATTTATGAAATAAACTTGGCTTTATGCAAATAAACCTAGAGCTTAGTTTCCCCTTACCACAATTGATAGTGCTTACACTAGTATTAGTTTGCGAGTACTTTAAAAGTACTCATGGCTTTGTCCCCGGCTATTCAAATGGCCAGACTATGAAGGTGAACAGCGTACGAGGAAGATGGACAGCAGAACGTCTACGACAACTAGGACCGCTCCTGACGTCAACGCTGCTCTGGGAACAGATGGACCACGACCGTTAATTCGCTTCCGCTATGTGTTTTGTAATAGGATCTCTAGATCCACTATGTTGTATTAAGACGGGATCATGTGATCCTTCGTTGTAAGACGATTATGTGTTGTAATAAATGATGTGTTGTGATATCAATCTATTATGTCTCGCAAAAACAATATTCCTGGGATTGCGATGAATGGCATAATAGGCATCTGACTTAAAAATCCGGGTGTTGACACTCCACCCCCGGAGAGGGGAATCATCACCGGAGGGGCTCTACATCATCATGCCCTCCGGATTGATGCGTGAGTAGTTCATCCTTGGACTATGGGTCCATAGCATTAGCTAGATGGTTGTCTTCTCCGCATGTGCTATCATTGTTTAGATCTTGTGAGCTGCCTAACATGATCAAGATCATCTATTTGTAATGCTACATGTTGTGTTTGGTGGGATCCGATGAATCTAGAATACTATGTCAAGTTGATTATCAATCTATCATATATGTGTTGTTTATGTTCTTGCATGCTCTCCGTTGCTAGTAGAGGCTCTGGCCAAGTTGATACTTGTAACTCCAAGAGGGAGTAATTATGCTCGATAGTTGGTTCATGCCTCCATTTAATCTGGGACAGTGACAGAAAGTTCTAAGGTTGTGGATGTGTTGTTGCTACTAGGGATAAAACATCGATGCTTTGTCTAAGGATATTTGTGTTGATTACATTACGCACCATACTTAATGCAATTATCTGTTGTTTACAACTTAATACTGGAAGGGGTTCAGATGATAACCTGAAGGTGGATTATTTAAGCATAGATGCATGCTGGATATCGGTCTATGTACTTTGTCATAATGCCCTGATTAAATCTCATAGTAATCATCGTTGATATGTATTGAATCTTTATTTGTCAATTGCCCACCTGTAATTTGTTCACCCAGCATGCTAGTTATCTTATTGGAGAGACACCACTAGTGAACTGTGGACCCCGGTCCATTCTTTTACATCTGAATACATTCTACTGCTTTTACTGTTCTTTGCAAACAAACACCATCTTCCACTCGATACGCTTAATCCTTTGTTTTCACCAAGCCGGTGAGATTGACAACCTGTTATCACCAGAATTTGACCAAGTCAGAGGTGGGCCGCGATCAAGGTGGACTTGACGATATATGCGAGGGAAAGATATGTGAATCGGCCTTGTGTATCAAGTTTGGGCTAGTTAGCCCGTGTATCTTTATAGTAGGCTGTGTAGAAGTTAGAGTTTATCTCGTGCACGGTTTGGTGCACGCCCACATTAGAAAGTCCCCTGGACTATAAATATGTACCTAGGGTTTATGGAATAAACAACAACCAACGTTCAACACAAACCAATCTCGGCGCATCGCCAACCCCTTCGTCTCGAGGGTTTCTCCGGTAAGCACCATGCTGCCTAGATCGCATCTTGCGATCTAGGCAGCACGAGCCTGCCTACGTTGTTCATGCGTTGCTCGTACTGAAGCCTTATTGATGGCGAGCAACGTAGTTATCATAGATGTGTTAGGGTTAGCATTGTTCTTAGTATCATATGCTGTCGTAGTGCAACCCTTGCGCATCTAGCCGTCCTTGTACCTCATCATGGGTGCAGGCGGCACCCCGCTTGATCGTTATTTAGTAGATCTGATCCGTTACGATTGCTCCTTGATTCATCAAGGATTAGTTTAATATCTGCAATAGTTAGGCCTTACAAAGGGTTGGAGGATCCAGCGGCACGTAGGGTGTAGTTTGTTGCCCCTAGACAGGATGTTCCGAGGATCAACCTAGTGTTGGTTTTTAGGCCTTGTCTAGGACTGGCTTACGATCACCGTGCGTGAGCGCGAGGCCCAATCGTGAGTAGGATGATCCGATTATGCGGTGAAAACCCCAAATCGTCGTGGATCTCATATGCTTTATCTTGATCAAGCAGGACCACCATATATTCGGCCACCTTGACGAATCATGGGTGGATCGGCTCCATGAGCCGATTCACAGGATAACCCGAGAGCCGATCGAGGCTCGTATTTAACGTGTACGTGTGTGCCCTGCAGGAAACTAAGCGAGGCATCATCCACACCTTCCTGACCAGGTATAGGTCGGTGGCACGCCCTTGCAATTTGCATCGGCGCGCGACCAGAGGCTTTGCGGGCCGTCGCTCGAGGGACCGGGCCAGCCGCAGCCCTAGTTGTTCCCGGCTCTACGGTGTTGACCGTCACCGCCCGCCGGTGGGTTTCTCGACAACACATTCTGCACGCCCGGTGGGACGATCTTCAACATCCACCACATCGCCATCTACATCCGAGATGGCGGAAGCACTCCGGTCAAGTACGAGGACCTGGCTGACAAGCTCAAGAAGGAGCATAACAAGGTCAAGGCGGTCCTCGGAACCGAACTCGTCGGCTCCTGTGGGAAGACCCGTTCGCACGGCATCAAGCTCGACGGAGACACACGTCCGTTGCCTGATGTCAACACGGTCGATCTCAGCCACTCCATAAGAGAACCAGGGTTCTCTTTCGATGCCAATATGGCAGGGTTCGTGATTCGCCATGACGCGGACAAAGCAGAGAGCAGCCACTCTCGTGGCAAAGAGAAAGAGGAGGCCGTTCCACGTGACCGGCCCCAAGACGACGATAAACGATACCTGGCCGAGGAGGAGGTGAGAAACATACGGCATCCACGCCCATTATCCGAGCATCTCCTCAGCAAATATGAACAGCCATACGACCGACATCGCCGCTACGATAACGACGATGAAGGATATCGTCGGTCTGGTGCAAACAGGAGGTATCGTCAGAACAGCGGCCACGACGACGGGTCCGAACGTCGCGCCAGAGGGAGGTCTGAGGAGCCGGACAACGTGGATAGGCACTGGGACTGCCCCTTCTTCAGCTGCTGGGATTCCGGAATGAGCCGATTACCAACAATCGGCAATTGCCCAGAATGTAAACAAAAGGAGAAGGGTACAGCTAAGGTGTCCGTGTTCGAGCGTCTAGGGCCTCTCCCGCCTCGGAGCAAGCATGCTGAGCCCGTTCAGATGGAAGATCGCGAGGAACTAGAGGACGATGATGAAGAGGATAAGTATCATCGGCCAAGATGGTGTCCCGATGGGCTCAGCCACTCCCAAAAACGAAGGGTTCAGCGACTACGTGCGTTGGAAGAAGCCGAAAGGTTATATCTGCACGCGCTGAGGAAGGCACGGCCTGACCTGGCCGCCAAAATTCAGCGAACCCTAGATGAAGAAGGTCGGCCACAAAGAAAAGAGTGGCGCCCTAAGCAAAGGAAAGCCGATGGTGAAACATCGGCTGGCACAAACATGGTCTTCATCCTTCCAGCGGAATTTAGCGCTCCAAGGTTATATGAAGCACCTGTGGCGCAATTGGACTGCGGCCCACGGCCGGTCATCTTCGAGAAGCCGCGAGAAAGGAGTTACAGGCATCTGACATCAATGGGCAGCTTGTCAATAAGATGTTGGTGGACACCGGAGCGGCAGTCAACATTATGCCATACTCCATGCTACGTCGGTTGGGACGCTCCAGCTCGGATTTAATCAAAACCAATGTAACATTGAGCGATTTCAACGGCCAAGCATCTGACGCGCAAGGTGTTCTAAACGTGGATCTGACCGTAGGAAGGAAGACTGTCCCTACGACGTTCTTTATTGTCGACAGCAAAAGCACCTATGCTGTAATATTAGGGAGGGATTGGATCCACGCCAACTGTTGCATCCCATCCACGATGCACCAATGCCTAATACAGTGGGATGGAGATGAAGTGGAGGTCGTCCACGCCGATGATTCAGCCGAGATTTCAACAGCCGGCATGGGCATTTGGGAGACATCAGGTCAAGAACCACTCTCGGGCATCAATTTGGACGACTGCGAACGCATCGATGTGACAAAGAACGGGGTAAGGCTGGTTCTATCCACCGGACTGACCGTATAACGAGAACAACATCGATGGACAAATGTGGTGAGGCTGATCCTTGTGATCGGCCCCAAAAATTTGTGGAGGAACATTACAAAACCTTCACCGAGCAAGCAACGTGGAGGCCAATTCCAGCAATCGGCCAAAATTATCCCCACCATCTATTTTGCCTGGGATCGACATTTGACCCAGCAGGGACTACCTAAAGAGCCGATACCATCAATTTTCTTGACAGAATCGGCTCGGGGGGCATCTAGATGGATTAAATACATATGAGGCAACATTATCAAGTATGGGGGCCGACGCACAAGTCGGCCGTGGAAAAATTGAAAATTTTTGAGCACAGCCGATGCGCAGACATCGACTTAAGGATACGAAGAAGCCGATGCATGGCCATCGACTCAAGGAATACAACTGTTGCAAATGGAAGCCCAGGGCTACCTTAGTTGGCAGGTTCGGTAGGGTGAGCAAGAAAATCAGTGTTGGCATCCAGGGCCACTTTTAGTTCATTAGAGCCACTACATTTGGGGGCCTCTTAGTTCAAGGGGGAGGTTGACTGCATCGGCTCTTTGGATAGAAGTTTTTTCTGCTACATTGATGAAAGCTGAAGAAGCTCGGGGGGCAGTTCTCGTTGAAGGTCCTCTGCTTTTGAAAAGCCGATTTGGTTAGAATCGGTTGGTGCTGCACCTGTTACAGGATGAGGCTCTGCGAAGATTTCTCCAACTGTTTGGTGACTCAGTGTCTTCTCCGCGAGGACCTCCAGCGTCGTTTGCAAGCCTTCAGTGTAACGCGCGGCAAATTCAAGGATTGCAGCCGTACCAATCAGGCTAGAATCAAGAGAACAACCGGCGATCATCCGGCTAGATTGAACTCATTTTCACCAGAGGTTGCCCCATTGGTCTGAAGGTTCTCTGTTGTTGACAGCCGATTTGGTCAGAATCGGTTGATGCTGCACCGCAGCTGAGAAGCGGATAGTGGCCCGATACTACCGGTACACTTTCATGCTCGCCTTGGTCAAAGGCTCGGGGGGCATCTGACCGTGGAGATTTCTTTGCCCTGGAGGATCCTTTGCTATCAGAAGCCGATTTATTTTTGGAATCGGCTAGCGTTATACCATAACTTGTCAGAGGAATAGCGCTGGTGTCACCAAAGTATATCAGTTCCCACATCAATTGAGAGACAAGCCTAGAGCTCCGTTGAGGACACTTGCCCAAGATCAAATTACCAGCCTGCGGGGTTAATGGGTAAGAGTCATGATCCTGTTTGAAGTGTCTCATGGTGCAAAGCCGATGCGCAGCCATCGGCTCTAGTACGAGCGCTCAAAGTTGCCTCATTACCAGTTTGGCAATGCTGTTATGAGAGAGTTGGCATCCCAAAACAGCCTATTGTTCATTGAGTCAGGGGTGATCGCCTAAAGTAGTGGCTGACAATGGGAGAAGGATGATCGGCTGGTTGGCCCTGCGCGATGTCTCTTCCAGGCGTGATCAAACCTGGGACTGTTTGTCTGAATTGCGGGCCCTCATCATGGTTCTCACCTCGGCTGAAGCTCGGGGAGCAGCTGGCCTCCTGGATGCTCTGTTGGAGGAGCCGATTACATGGTCATCGGCTGGTTCCGCGGACACGGGCTTGTTGAGCACTGACCAGGCTCACAATCATTCCGATGCCAAAAAGATGAGGAACGGATCATGGGGGGATCGATGTGTGGAGATCGGCTCATTAAAAATCGATCGAGTTGACGATCGGCCAAGCTAGCATAAAAAAGAATCGGTGAGATCAAGTTGGGGAAATTCTCCATTGATAACTAGATTTCTTACAAGGGAGGAACCGATTGCTTAAGAAGGAAAGAACAAAAGGAGGGTCCACTACTGCTAGGCCTACATTAGTAGATCCTGATCTACGGGCCGTCACTGCCTTCATCATCATCCCCGGAGTTCCCATCGGCGCTGCTGCCGACGGGCTCCTCATCGCTGCTCCCGAGGCCCTTTGCGGGAGCTTCATCCTCTTCTTCGTCATCGCTGTCGTCGTCGTCCCACCACATGCGGAGGCGCTTCGCTGGTGGGTGACCCTCGAGGGAGTCGTCGTCGTCTTCTTCCTCCTCTTCCTCCTCCTCGTCGGAGGAGAAGCCCCCGTCCCAGGGGAAGAGGTCGTCGTCGCTTGTTGCTTCCAGCTCCCCGTCAATGAGGAACTGAAGGTCTTCTTCCCCGTCGGTGAGGGGTTCGTCGTCTTCCGACTCATTGGAGAAGTCCCAGTCCCGCGCGTCCCAATATTCTGGGGCGCGGGCCTCGTAGATGGCCATCAGATCGACCTCCTGCTCGAGCTCGCTGGAGGAGGAGGATTGGAGAGACAGGCCAGAGGAAGCAGTGGAAGAGGAAGAATCCATGGGGACTAAGGGGGGTTTTTTGGTTTGCCGATGGTCACTGTGGAGCAAGGGGATGAAGAAAGGAATTATGGGAAGTGGCCAAATAAAAAGGGGCAAGCCCAAGGTGCCCAGCAGTTTCCGAGGGTGGTGCCAGAGTCAAATCGCGAGGACGTGGTGCCAGAACCGTCAAATCGCGCAGGGAGGCGAGGAGGCAAGACGTCATCATGAAGCATACTGCGACAGTTCTGCTCTGCCACGACATGACCCGACGAAAGAAAGCGTAATGATTTTGGAAATGTCATTTCCAAAACCAGGGGGGCATGTGTTATCACCAGAATTTGACCAAGTCAGAGGTGGGCCGCGATCAAGGTGGACTTGACGATATATGCGAGGGAAAGATATGTGAATCGGCCTTGTGTATCAAGTTTGGGCTAGTTAGCCCGTGTATCTTTATAGTAGGCTATGTAGAAGTTAGAGTTTATCTCGTGCACGGTTTAGTGCACGCCCACATTAGAAAGTCCCCTGGACTATAAATATGTACCTAGGGTTTATGGAATAAACAACAACCAACGTTCAACACAAACCAATCTCGGCGCATCGCCAACCCCTTCGTCTCGAGGGTTTCTCCGGTAAGCACCATGCTGCCTAGATCGCATCTTGATCTAGGCAGCACGAGCCCGCCTACGTTGTTCATGCGTTGCTCGTATGAAGCCTTTTTGATGGCGAGCAACGTAGTTATCATAGATGTGTTAGGGTTAGCATTGTTCTTAGTATCATATGCTGTCGTAGTGCAACCCTTGCGCATCTAGCCGTCCTTGTACCTCATCATGGGTGCGGGGGCACCCCGCTTGATCGTTATTTAGTAGATCTGATCCGTTACGATTGCTCCTTGATTCATCAAGGATTAGTTTAATATCTGCAATAGTTAGGCCTTACAAAGGGTTGGAGGATCCAGCGGCACGTAGGGTGTAGTTTGCCCCCTAGACAGGATGTTCCGAGGATCAACCTAGTGTTGGTTTTTAGGCCTTGTCTAGGGCTGGCTTACGATCACCGTGCGTGAGCGCGAGGCCCAATCGTGAGTAGGATGATCCGATTATGCGGTGAAAACCCCAAATCGTCGTGGATCTCATATGCTTTATCTTGATCAAGCAGGACCACCATATATTCGGCCACCTTGGACGAATCATGGGTGGATCGGCTCCATGAGCCGATTCACAGGATAACCTGAGAGCCGATCGAGGCTCGTATTTAACGTGTACGTGGGTGCCCTGCAGAAACTAAGCGAGGCATCATCCACACCTTCCCGACTGTGTATAGGTCGTGGCACGCCCTTGCACTTGCATCGGCGCGGACCAGGAGGCTTTGCGGGCCGTCGCTCTCGAGGGACTCGGGCCAGCCGCAGCCCTAGTTGTTCCCGGCTACGGTGTTGACCACCACCGCCGCCGGTGGGTTTCGACGTCAACACAACCTCACCGTTGCTGGCAAAGTATCTTGATTGTGTTGTGCAGTTCCACGTTGGCGCCGGTTTCCTGGTGTTGCGCCGCACTACATTCCTCCACCAACAACCTTCACGTGCTTCTTGGCTCCTACTGGTTCGATAACCTTGGTTTCTTTCCGAGGGAAAACTTGCCACCGTGCGCATCATACCTTCCTCTTGGGGTTCCCAACGGACGTGTACATCTACGTGCATCAAGCACTTTTTCTGGCGCCGTTGCCGGGAGATCAAGACACGCTGCAAAGGAGTCTCCACTTCCAATCTCTTTACTTTGTTTTTGTCTTGCTTTACTTTATTTTATTTACCGTCTTGTTTGCTTCATATCTAAAAACACAAAAAAATTAGTTACTTTACTTACTGTCTTGTTTACTAGCTCTATATTAAAACACAAAAAAATTAGTTACTTGTCTTTACTTTATTTGCTTAGTTTACTTTACTACTGTTATAATGGGTACCCCTGAAAATACTAAGTTGTGTGATTTCACTAGCACAAATAATAATGATTTTATATGTACTCCTATTTCTCCACCTGCTACTACAGCAGAATTCTATGAAATTAAACCTGCTTTACCGAATCTTGTTATGAGAGAGCAATTTTTCTGTGTACCTGATGATGCTGCTGCCCATCTTAATAATTTTGTTGAACTTTGTGAAATGCAAAAGTATAAGGATATAGATGGTGATATTATAAAACTGAAATTGTTTCCTCTCATTAAGAGGAAGAGCTAAAGATTGGTTGCTTTCTTTGCCTAAAAATAGTATTGATTCATGGACTAAGTGTAAAGATGTTTTTATTAGTAAATATTATCCTCCTGCTAAGATTATATCTTTGAGAAGTAGCATTATGAATTTTAAACAATTTGATAATGAACATGTTGCTCAAGCATGGGAGAGAATGAAATCTTTGGTAAAGAATTGCCCAACCCATGGACTGACTACTTGGATGATCATCCAAACCTTTTATGCAGGATTGAATTTTTCCTCGAGGAACCTATTGGATTCAGCTGCTGGAGGTACTTTTATGTCCATCACCTTGGGCGCCGCGACTAAGCTTCTTGATGATATGATGATCAATTACTCTGAATGGCACACTGAAAGAACTCCTCAAGGTAAGAAGGTAAATTCTGTTGAAGAAACCTCTTCTTTGGGTGATAAGATTGATGCTATTATGTCTATGCTTGCAAATGGGTATTGATCCTAATAATGTTCCTTTAGCTTCATTGGTTGCTCAAGAAGAAAATGTTGATGTGAATTTCATTAAGAACAATAATTTCAACAACAATGCTTATAGGAATAATTATGGTAACAACAACTATAGGCCATATCCTTCTAATAATGGTAATGGTTATGGTAATTCTTATGGTAATTATTACAACAATAATAAGAGTGTACCCTCTGGTCTTGAAGTCATGCTTAAAGAATTTATTAGTACACAAACTGCTTTTAATAAAACTGTTGAAGAAAAGCTTGGTAAAATTGATGTTCTTGCTTCTAAGGTTGATAGTCTTGCTCTTGATGTTGATCTTTTAAAATTGAAAGTTATGCCTGAGGAAGTTAAAGATGCTAGGTTTGCTAAAACAAATGCCATCCAAGTTCGAATTAATGATAATATTAGAATGTTGGCTGAATTGCATGCTAGGTGGGATAGAGAAGAAAAAGAAAAACTTGCTAAAGAAAATAATGTAGCTAAAGTATGGACTATTACCACCACTAGTAATGTTGATTCTACACATGTTGCTACACCTCCTACTATCAATGGTAAAATAATTGGTGTTGGCAATGTTTCTACTCCTAGTACAAAGCGCGCAAAATTGCCTGAAACTGCTGTTTGTGATAAAACTGCTGAAATTTTTCAAAATATTGGTGACAATGATTCCATTGCTGTAGAACATAATGGTTTAGATTTTGATGATTGTCATATTACTGAAGTTATAAAGTTCTTACAAAAACTTGCTAGAAGTCTCAATGCTAGTGCTATAAATTTAGCCTTTACAAAACATATTACAAATGCTCTCATTAAAGCTAAGGAAGAGAAATTAAAACTTGAAGCTTCTATTCCTAGGAAGTTAGAAGATGGTTGGGAGCCCATCATTAAGATGAAATTCAATGATTTTGAATGTAATGCTCTATGTGATCTTGGTGCAAGTATTTCTGTTATGCCTAAGAAAATTTATGATATGCTTGACTTGCCACCATTGAAGAATTGTTATTTGGATGTTAATCTTGCCGATAATGTTAAAAAGAAACCTTTGGGGAGGATTGATAATGTTCGCATAACGGTTAACAATAACCTTGTCCCCGTTGATTTTGTTGTCTTGGATATCGAATGCAATGCATCTTGTCCTATTGTGTTGGGAAGACCTTTTCTTCGAACCGTTGGTGCTGTTATTGATATGAAGGAAGGTAATATTAAATATCAATTTCCTCTCAAGAAAGGTATGGAACACTTCCTATAAAGAGAATGAAGTTGCCTTTTGATTCTATTATTAGAACAAGTTATGATGTTGATGCTTCTTCTCTTGATGTTACTTCATTTGCACTTTCTGCGCCTAGCTGAAAGGCGTTAAAGAAAAGCACTTCTTGGGAGATAACCCATGTTTTATTTTATTTACTGTATTGTTGAGTCTTGGAAGTTGTTTACTACCGTAGCAACCTCTCCTTATCATGTTTTTGTGCCAAGTAAAGTTTCTATGTTAAAGTTGATGCTATATTTGGATTGTTGTAAAACAGCATTGCCGTCTGTCATGAATTCTCACGTAGCTCTCTGTAAAAAATCGAAAAATCTGAAAATTTACGAGCGTGATCCTCGATATGTAACTTTCATTAGTTTCGAGTTTTTCCGTTTGAGCAAGTTAAGTGCCCTGCGATTCGTCTTTACACTGTTCTGTTTTTGACAGATTCTGCCTTATTTCGCATTGCCGCTTTTGCTATGTTGAATGAGTTTCTTTGTTCCATTAACTTTCAGAAGCTTTGTGCAATGTCCAGAAGTGTTAAGAATGATTGTGTCACCTCTGAATGTGTGAATTTTGATTATGCACTAACCCTCTAATGAGTTTGCTTGAAGTTTGTGTGGAGGAAGTTATATTTTAAGAAGACCAAGCATCTAAGCATGGGGATGCCCAAGGCATCCCCTTCTTCATCGACAACTTATCAGGTCACTTCTAGTGAAACTATATTTTTATTCCATCACATCTTATGTTCTTTACTTGGAGCGTCGGTTTGCTTTTATTTTCGTTTTGGTTTGAATAAAGTTGGATCCCATCATCCTTATATTGGAGATATTACGCTCCGCTTTTTCATATGGAACACTTGTGTTCTTAATTGTGCTTTAATGTTCATGGCGAAGGCTAAATTGCTTCGTTAAATTGCTATTTGGTTGGAATCAGAAAATGTTGCATATGGTTTGGAATAACTTGGCAATTGTTTGAGCTCTCATAGATCATGTTTAAGCTCTTGCATCATCTAGTTTAATCTATTAATGAAGAACTACAGTAGAGCTTGTTTAATTTGGTTTGCATGATTGGTCTCTCTAAGTCTAGATATTTTCTGGTATAGTGTTTGAACAACAAGGAAGACAGTGTAGAGTCTTATAATGCTTGCAATATGTTCTTGTGTAAGTTTTGTTGTACCTGCTCATACTTGTGTTTGCTTCAAACAACCTTGCTAGCCTAAACCTTGTACTGAGAGGAAATGCTTCTCGTGCATCCAAATACCTTGAGCCAAAACCCATGCCATTTGTGTCCACCATATCTACCTACTATGTGGTATTTTTCTGCCATTCCAAAGTAAATTACTTGAGTGCTACCTTTAAAATTTCTTTCCTTTACCTTTGCAATATATAGCTTATGGGACAAATAGCTTAAAAACTATTGTGGTGATGAATATGTAGTTATGTGTCTTAGTTCTTATAAGTTGCTTGTTGAGCGGTAACCATGCTTCTGGGGACGCCATCAACTTTTTATCTTTGTTGGATATCATGTGAGATGCTATCTTGTCTGAAGTAAGTGCGATTTCATGATCAAATGGTTTGAGTATGCATATGTTAGAGAAGAACATTGGGCCGCTAACTAAAGCCATGTATCATGGTGGAAGTTTCAGTTTGGACATACAACCTCAATCTCTTATGAGAATATTATTTGTTGTTGAATGCTTAAGCATTAAAAGAGGAGTCCATTATCTGTTGTCTATGTTGTCCCGTATGGATGTCTAAGTTGAGAATAATCAAAAGCGAAAAATCCAATGCGTGCTTTCTCCTTAGACACTTGTACAAGCGGCATAGAGGTACCCCTTTGTGACACTTGGTTGAAACATATGTTATGCGATGATCCGTGTTTTCCGAGCTAAGTAGGACAAGGTGCGAGCACTATTAGTACTCTATGCATGAGACTTGCAACTTGTAGGAAGTATTATGCATAGACATATGAATTATTACTACCGTTGACAAAATTGTTTCTATGTTTTCAAAACAAAAGCTCTAGCACAAAAATAGTAATCCATGCTTCCTCTGCGAAGGGCCATTCTTTTACTTTATGTTGAGTCAGTTTACCCACTTCTTTCTATCTTAGAAGCAAACACTTGTGTTAACTGTGTGCATTGATTCTTACATGTTTACTTATTGCACCTGTTATATTACTCTGTGTTGACAAATATCCATGAGATATACATGTTACAAGTTGAAAGCAACCGCTGAAACTTAATCATCCTTTGTGTTGCTTCAATGCATTCTACTTTGAATTTATTGCTTATGAGTTAGCTCTTATGCAAGTCTTATTGATACTTGCTTGAAAGTATTATTCATGAAAAGTTTTGCTATATGATTCATTTGTTTAGTCATTATCTTTGTTAGCAATCTTTTGTTCAGATCACTCCATTCATCTCATATGCTTTACAATAACGTTGATCAAGATTATGTTAGTAGCATGTCACTTCAGAAATTATTTGTGTTATCGTTTACCTACTCGAGGGCGAGTAGGAACTAAGCTTGGGGATGCTTGATACGTCTCAAACGTATCTATAATTTCTTATGTTCCATGCTACTTTTATAACAATACTTGAATGTTTTATACATACTTTACAACATTATTATACATTTTCCGGACTAACCTATTAACAAGATGCCGAAGTGCCATTGCTGTTTTCTGCTGTTTTTGGTTTCAGAAATCCTAGTAAGGAAATATTCTCGGAATTGGACGAAATCAACGCCTGGGTCCTATTTTTCCACGAAGCTTCCGTAAGACCGAGGGATAACGAAGTGGGGCCACGAGGTGGCTGCACCATAGGCTGGCGCGGCCCCGTGGTCCGGGCCTCGCCGCCCCCGACCTACCGATGACCCACAAGTATAGGGGGTGTATCGTAGTATCTTCGATAAGTAAGAATGTCGATCCCAACGAGGAGCAAGGTGTTGACAAGCAGCTTCGATGAAGGATTCACTGTAAATGCTCACAGACAAGTATTCAAGGGGTTTTGATGTAACAGATGAATAAAGTACGAGTAAGCTGCAGATAAATAATTGCAGCGAGTGGCCCAATCCTTTTTAGCACAAAGGACAAGCCGGTTTGTTTACTTATAATGACCAAACGTTCTTGAGGACACACGAATTTAGTCTAGTGCTTTCACTTCATACAGCTAATTAATCTTCATTGTTTTGATAAGTGTTGTGTGAACCTATGCTAATGCACCGCCCTTCCTAGGACTAATACATACTTGTGATTATACCCCTTGCAAGCATCCGCAACTACAAGAAAGTAATTAAGATAAATCTAACCACAGCCTTTAAACTCTGAGATCCTGCGATCCCTCTTGCATCGATATACCAACGGGGGCTCAGGTTTCTGTCACTCCGGCAAACCCGCAATTAGCAACAAACAAGATGCACTCCCTAGGCCCATAAATGGTGAAGTATCGTGTAGTCGTCACACGACACCACTAGAAGAATGACACCACAACTTAAATATCATAACATTGAATATTACTCAACCATAGTTCACTACTAACATTTAGACTTCACCCATGTCCTCAAGAACTAAACGAACTACTCACGAGACATCATATGGAATATAATCAGAGGTGATATGATGATGAATAACAATCTGAACATAAACCTTGGTTCAATGGTTTCACTCAATAGCATCAATAACAAGTAGAAATCAACACCGGGAGAGTTTCCCTATCAAACAATCAAGATCCAACCCAAATCGCATAGCGGTGACGAGGTGCAGCGTGGTGATGGCGGTGTAGATGATGGAGATGATGGTGATGTCGATGGAGATGATGATGTCCAGTTCGATGACGATGGCGATGGCGTCGATTTCCCCTCCGGGAGGGAATTTCCCCGCCGGATTCCTGCCCGACGGAGAGCTCTTTTCTCTCTGGTGTTCTCCGCCCGCAGAGGCGGCTGTGACTCTTCGCGACGTACCTCCCGGGGCTTAGGTTTTCGGACGAAGAAGTACACGAAGAAAAGGAGGCGAAGGGGTCGTGGGGCCCCCACACCACAGGTGGCGCGGCCAGCCATGGGCCGCGCCGCCCTATGGTCCGGGCCCACCTTGGGTCCAAATTCCCCTCCGCTTCCTTCGTCATCTCGGAAAAATAGGATTTTTTGTATAATTTCCTTCCACAGCTTGATCTTCCGAAATATTGCGTTCTGATGGTGCTTTTTCCAGCAATCCTGGCTCCGGTGCTCGATCCTCCAATAATCATGAAACATGCAAAATAGATGAAATAACATAAGTATTGTGTCCCAATATGAAATATATCAATGAATAACAGCAAATTATGATACAAAATAGTGATGCAAATTGGACGTATCAAATCCCCCCAAGCTTAGACCTCGCTTGTCCCCAAGCGAAACTGAGCTCGATAAACAAGACCACATGTTTATGGGTGAAGAGTCGATAAATAAAATACGGACAAGAAGCATCATATTTATTCACACAAGACATTCTAGTAAACAACTTCCTCGTATAACTCAACTTGAAACAAGTATAAAGTAATCACAAATAAAAGGTGCATAAGAAATCATAGTTGGTGATGGCAAACTTCGTTCTTGGTCAGAATTAACAGGTTATATTTATCTATTGAGCAGCGCTCTCATGTTAAAGTTTATATGGCACAACTTGCATACTCAATCATAATAGTCTCCTCATAATCATTGATAACTTGCAAAGCTATATTCATTCGGATAAAACTTGTACTAAACAAGGAAGAATAAAAGACATGATGAAGCAGATCACAATATAATGGTTTGATCACAACTACTCAAATGCTTGCTTGAGATAGAGGGAAATAGGTTTACGACTCAATCAAAAAGTAAAAGATGGCCCTTCGCAGAGGGAAGCTGGATTAAATCATGTGCTAGAGCTTTTTCAGTTTTGAAATCATATAAAGAGAATAAAAGTAGTATTTTGAGAGGTGTTTGTTGTTGCTGACGACCGGTAGCGGTACTAACCCTTGCCGACAACCTTCAAAGAGCTGCTCCCATTTTATTTTCATTTGTGTGGCACTCCTTCCAACCTTTCTTTCACAAACCATGGCTAACCGAATCCCTGGTGCCTGCCAACAATCTCATACCATGAAGGAGTGCCTTTTTATTTTAGTTTTATTATGATGATGACACTTCCCCCAACCTTTGCTTACACAAGCCATGGCTAACCGAATCCTTCGGGTGCCGTCCATCAATCACATACCATGGAGGAGTGTCTATTTAGTTTAATTAATTTGGGACTGGGAATCCCATTGCCAGCTCTTTTTGCAAAATTATTGGATAAGCGGATGAAGCCACTAGTCCATTGGTGAAAGTTGCCCAACAAGATTGAAAGATAAAACACCACATACTTCCTCATGA
Source organism: Lolium multiflorum (assembly GCA_030979885.1). NCBI lineage: Eukaryota > Viridiplantae > Streptophyta > Magnoliopsida > Poales > Poaceae > Lolium > Lolium multiflorum. The sequence goes on along the minus strand of CM061753.1, from coordinate 217,595,466 downwards.
GCTATAAAACATTGACACAAATAAGAGACAATAAGTTTTGAATTGTTTAAAGGTAGCACATGAAGTATTTACTTGGAATGGCGAAAATACCATGTAGTAGGTAGGTATGGTGGACACAAATGGCATAGGTTTGGGCTAAGGTTTGGATGCACGAGAAGTATTTCCTCTCAGTACAGGTCTTTGGCTAGCAAGGTTAATTAGCAAGCATAAAAGTTGAAGGAAACAAACAAATATACATATGATAGAGACAATCATGCATCTTTCTCATAAGCACAAGCAATTAACTTCAGAATACTAAACTCATTAACATAGAGATAATAGAGTAATATATCTACATGTATTTCTCTCTTCTATTTAAACATCAAGATGTTGTTGCTATTGACCAATGCTAAGTTTGCCAAAACCAAATAGATTTACTTAATGCTCCCAAAGTGATATCAATACTAATGTCAAGAGTAATCATATGATGGAGATTGCAAACTAAAATAAGGTGTGCAAAAAGTAAATGATAAGACTTCTCATTAATATTCCATAACGATAACTCACACCAACGGATACATAGATAACCAACTAAGAGAGATACTTCCACATTGCAAACTATTCCATATGATAACTTCCCTACTCATGATATGACACTACTTGATAATAAAAGATAAAGGTAGTGATGATGTGATACCGCGACACTCCCCCAAGCTTGGAACAAACCAAGGGGATGCCAATACCGATGATAAATTACTCCTTCGGTGGTGGGCGAATCTTTGCCATCATCAGACTTCCAAGGAAGAGGCTCTCCATCAACAAAAGACATCTTGGTCTCCGGAAACCTGAAACTAGCAGCATGACTTATGCGCTTAAACCTGTTTTCATACTCACAGTTTTGATTATGAACATCATAGAGTTGAGCTTGGAGTTTGTTGGTGGTGTCGTGAAGTGAGAAGATATCATCCCATAACTTTGCAGTCTCCCTTTTGTGTCCATCAATGAGTTCAGACACAATCTTGTGAAAGATGTCCACTTCGCGCTCAGCCATCTTCTTGTAGTTGAAGACCTCCTGTTCCAGTTTCTCCATCCTGTCTTCCAAGCTCCCTTCTCCTTTAGGACCCTGGACATCTTTGATATGCAACTCTCCATCTACGAGCAGCAATTCTTTGGGGTGCATCTTCAGCTCGCTCATGTACGGGTTGACGACGTCCTCAAAGAAGCTGTCCTTCTGAGTTCCCGACGAAGACATGGTGGATCTAGATCCGAAGCAGATCCTGGCAGAAAACAGCTCGAAACAAAACACGACGAGAAAACGATATACGGACCTCCAGGGGTCCGGGGGATTATATAGCAAATATTTTTACGACAAAAGGAAGGTTCCAGATCGAACAAGAGTCGGAGGGGGACAACGAGGCGGTGTCCTCATAGGGCGGCATGGCCAGGCTGGGCCCGCGCCGGCCTATGGGGGCATCGCCCCTGCGTCTCCTCCACTCCTTTTCTATCTCGTAATTTTTCATATTTTCCAAAAACAGCAGAAATATTGTTCGGAAAGCTAAACGCGGACTTTTTATTACTAAAATTGTTACCTATTCAAAGTCGGACTCTGCAGAATCACAATTTGATCTTTGATGAAAGCTTCCGGAGTTATCACTTGGATAATATCAATATCTTCATTATAAGAATCTCCAGAAATATAATGCTTGAGTCTTTGTCCATTCACTACTTGTGTGGCGTTACCTTCCAAAGAGCTAATTTTTATTGCTCCTGAACGATATACCTCCTCAATAACATATGGTCCTTCCCATTTTGAGAGTAATTTCCCCGCAAAGAATCTAAGACGAGACCGATACAATAGGACTTTATCCCCAACATTAAATTCTCTTTTAATAATTCTTCTATCATGCCACTTCTTAACTTTCTCCTTAAAGAGTTTAGCATTTTCATAAGCCTCACTTCTCCATTCATCTAAAGAACTCAATTGTAGCAATCTCTTTTTACCGGCAAGTTTGAAATCTTTATTAAGTTCCCTTACAGCCCAATAAGCTTTGTGCTCTAGTTCTAAAGGTAAATGACAAGCTTTTCCATAAACCATTTTATAAGGAGACATTCCCATAGGATTCTTATAAGCAGTTCTATAAGCCCATATGTCTTTCAATTTGCTAGCCCAATTCTTTCTAGATTTATTAACAGTCTTTCCCAAAATAGATTTAATTTCTCTATTTGATAATTCTACTTGACCACTAGTTTGAGGGTGATAAGCAAGCAATTCTATGATTAATACCATACTTAGCAAGAGTTTTTCTAAAACCTCCATGAATAAAATGAGAACCTCCATCAGTCATAATATATCTAGGTACTCCAAATCTAGGAAAAATAATATCTAAAAGCATTTTTAAAGAGGTCTCACCATCAGCACTTTTTGTAGGTATAGCTTCTACCCATTTAGTAACATAATCAACGGCGACAAGTATATGAGTGTTACCTTCTGAAGAAGGGAAAGGACCCATGAAGTCGAATCCCCAACAATCAAATGGTTCAATAACAAGAGTATAATTCATAGGCATTTCATTGCGTCTAGAGATATTACCAACTCTTTGACATTCATCACAAGATAAGATAAACTTTCTTGCATCTTTGAAGAGAGTTGGCCAATAAAAACCTGATTGTAGAACCTTTTGCGCGGTTATCTCCAGCGTGATGTCCTCCATAAACACTACCATGACATTTACTCAATATCTCCTGTTGTTCATATTCAGGAACACATCTTCGCATAATACCATCTACTCCTTCTTTATATAAGTGTGGGTCATCCCAAAAATAATGCCTCAAATCATAAAAGAATTTCCTCCTTTGCTGAGCTGAAAAGGTTGGAGGCAAGTACTTGGATACAATAAAGTTAGCATAATCAACATACCAAGGGCTATCTCGCGAGTTCACCTTTATTACAGCCAATTGTTCATTTGGAAAACTATCATTAACAGGAACAGGATCATAAGCAATATTTTCCAATCTAGACAAATTATCAGCAATAGGATTATCAGCACCTTTCCTATCTATAATATGTAAATCAAATTCTTGCAAAAGAAGTACCCATCTAATAAGCCTTGGTTTAGCATCTTTCTTTGTCATAAGGTATCTAATTGCAGCATGATCAGTATGAATCGTGACTTTTGAATCAACAATATAGGATCTAAACTTGTCACAAGCAAAGACTACACCTAACAATTCCTTTTCAGTTGTAGCATAATTTCTTTGAGCAGCATCAAGAGTCTTACTAGCATAATGAATAACATTTAATTTTTATCTACTCGCTGTCCAAGACAATACCTACAGAAAAATCACTAGCATCACACATAATTTCAAAAGGCAAATTCCAATCAGGAGGTTCAACTACAGGAGCAGTTGTTAAGGCTTTCTTTAGAGTTTCAAAAGCTTCCTTACAATCATCATCAAAAACAAAAGGTACATCTTTTTGAAGAAGATTAGTAAGAGGCTTTGAAATCTTGGAGAAATCTTTAATAAATCTCCTATAAAACACAGCATGACCAAGAACACTACGAATACCTTTAACATCCCTCGGATAGGGCATCTTCTCAATTGCTTCAACTTTAGCTCTATCAACTTCAATACCTCTCTCAGAAATTTTATGTCCCAATACAATTCCTTCATTAACCATAAAGTGGCATTTCTCCCAATTAAGAACAAGGTTAGTTTCTTCACATCTCTGCAAAACTTTATCGAGGTTTCAAGCAATTATCAAAAGAATTCCCATAGACAGAAAAATCATCCATGAACACCTCTACAATACTCTCGCAAAAGCCATGAAAAATAGCAGACATGCATCTTTGAAAAGTAGCAGGAGCATTACATAAACCAAAAGGCATACGCCTATAAGCATAAGTTCCATAAGGACAAGTGAAAGTGGTTTTCTCTTGATCTTTAGTTTTAACAGCAATTTGTGAAAACCCAGAATAACCATCAAGAAAGCAAAAGTGAGTATTTTTAGACAACCTTTCTAGCATTTGATCAATAAAGGGTAAAGGGTAATGATCTTTCTTAGTAACTTTATTAACTTTTCTAAAATCAATGCACATTCTATACCCTACAAATACTCTTTGAGGGATGAGCTCATCATTATCATTAGGCACAACAGTTATTCCTCCTTTCTTAGGAACACAATGCACAAGACTAACCCATCTACTATCAGCAATAGGATATATAATACCTGCTTCAAGAAGTTTTAATACCTCATTCCTTACCACCTCCTTCATTTTCGGAATTAGACGACGTTGATGTTCAACAACAGGCTTTGCATCATCTTCCATATTGATAGCATGTTGGCAAATAGAGGGAGAAATCCCCTTCAAATCATCAAGAGTGTAGCCAATAGCTCCTCTGTTTCTTCAATATTTCCAATAACCTTTCTTCCTCAATCTCTGATAGCTTAGAACTAATAATAACAGGATATATTTTCTTATCATCAATATGAGCATATTTAAGATTATCAGGTAATGGTTTAAATCAAAAACAGGATCTTCCTTTGGTGGTGGTGTTGTACCTAAATCTTCAACCGGCAAGTCATGTTTAAGGATAGGTTGACGAAGGAAAATTTCATCAAGTTCATTTCTTTCTTCCCTAAAGACTTCACTCTCACTATTCTCCAAATGTTGCTGCAAAGGATTAGTAGGAGCAAGAGCAATAGACGCACACTGTTCAACTCTAAAATCATTATTAGGCAAATCAGCTTTATAAGGAGTTTTGGCAAATTTAGAGAAATTAAACTCATAAGATTCACCAGCAAATTTAGTAACAATCTTTTCCTTCTTGCAATCTATAACAGCTCCACAAGTATTTAGAAATGGTCTACCAAAAATAATAGGACAATACTTACTAGCAGCAGAACCAAGTACCAGAAAGTCAGCAGGATATTTAATCTTACCACATAAAACTTCCACATCTCGAACAATACCAATCGGAGAGATAGTTTCTCTATTAGCAAGTCGAATAACCACATCAATATCTTCAAGTTCACAAGAACCAATTTCATGCATGATCTCCGTATAAAGCTCATAAGGAATAGCGCTAATACTTGCACCAATATCACATAAACCATAATAACAATGATCCCCAATTCTGACAGATAGCATAGGAACACTAGTTTTTCTAGACTTATTAGGATGCGAAACAATATTAGAAGCATCTTCACAGAAAATAATATGACCATCTTCCACATTTTCAGTCACAAGATCTTTAACTATTGCAAAGCAGGTTCAACCTTAATTTGTTCTTCGTGTTCTATAGGTTTCTTTTCACTTTTATTAACCGCACTAGATATAACAGAGTACTCTTTCATTTTAGCAGGAAAAGGAGTTTTTTCAATATAAGCTTCAGGAATAAATGATCAACAGTTTCAATCACTACACATTTGTTTACATGAATCAATTTTATCTTTATACGGTTCATGATACTTATCAAAATTCTTCTTAGGCAATTCATAATGAGAGGCAAAAGATTTGTAAAGATTTGCAACAACTTGGGAATCAAGACCATAAGTAGCACTCATATTACGAAATTTATCAGTATCCATAAAAGCTTCAATGCATTTATAATCAAAGATTATACCTGACTCTATCTTTGTCGTTCTCCCATCCTTCAGTATTCTCCTGGATCCGATCAAGAAGGTCCCTTTTAAACTCTTCTTTGTTGCGTGTAAATGATCCAGAACAAGAAGTATCCAACAAGGTCTTGTCTTGAAAAGAAAGTCTTGCATAGAAATTATCAATAATAACATTACCAGGAAGCTCATGAATGGGGCATTTGAGCATTAAAGACTTCAATCTCCCCCAAGCTTGGGCAATACTCTCTCCATCATGAGGCCAGAAATTATATATGCGGTTCCGATCCTTGTGAATTTCACTTGGAGGATAGAATTTGGAATAAAATAAAGGCACAATGTCCTCCCAATCAAGAGAATCCCTATTCTTCAGCAATTTATACCAATGCGCTGCTTTACCAGGCAATATAGAGAATAGTTTCTTTCTAACTTCATCCATAGCAATACCTGCACATTTGAATAACCCGCATAATTCATGTAAAAACAGTAAATGATCACCAGGATGAACAGTTCCATCCCCTTCATAGCGGTTATCCATAACACGTTCAATAATTTTCATAGGTATTTTATACGGTATTACTTCCTCACCTGGCGCATCCACTACCGTTGCAGTAGTAGTAGATTTCCCAAATAGAAATTGAAGAGAAGATCTCTCCATAATGACTTATAGCAAAAGCTAAAAAATCAGCACAAATAAGAAATAAAGCTTCTCACCACCTTACTTACCAATAATAATACTGCAAGAATCAAGCGCCGTAAAATAGTCTTGATGACCCACGTAGGGGTGTATCGTAGTATTTTGATAAGTAAGAATGTCGATCCCAACGAGGAGCAGAAGGTCAAGCAGTTTCGATGAAGGATTCACTGTAAATGCTCACGACAAGTATTCAAGGGGTTTTGATGTAACAGATGAATAAAGTACGAGTAAGTAAAGTGCGAGAGAAATAATTGCAGCGAGTGGCCCAATCCTTTAGCACAAAGGACAAGCCGGTTTGTTTACTTATAATGACCAAACGTTCTTGAGGACACGGGAATTTAGTCTAGTGCTTTCGCTTCATACAGCTAATTAATCTTCATTGTTTTGATAAGTGTTGTGTGGGTGAACCTATGCTAATGCACCGCCCCTTCCTAGGACTAATACATACTTGTGATTATACCCCTTGCAAGGATCCGCAACTACAAGAAAGTAATTAAGATAAATCTAACCACAACTTTAAACTCTGAGATCCTGCGATCCCGCATCGATATACTAACGGGGGCTCAGGTTTCTGTCACCCCGGCAACCCCGCAATTAGCAACCGAATACAAGATGCACTCCCCTAGGCCCATAAATGGTGAAGTATCGTGTAGTCGACGTTCACACGACACCACTAGAAGAATGACACCACAACTTAAATATCATAACATTGAATATTACTCAACCATAGTTCACTACTAACATTTAGACTTCACCCATGTCCTCAAGAACTAAACGAACTACTCACGAGACATCATATGGAACATAATCAGAGGTGATATGATGATGAATAACAATCTGAACATAAACCTTGGTTCAATGGTTTCATACTCAATAGCATCAATAACAAGTAGAACTCCCGGGAGAGTTTCCCTATCAAACAATCAAGATCCAACCCAAATCGTTACAGCTGAGATGCAACGGTGGAGATGGCGGTGTAGATGACGGAGATGATGGTGATGGCGATGGGGATGATGTCCAAACTCTGATGACTATGTATGATGGCTGTCGATTCCCCTCCGGGAGGGAATTTCCCCGGCGGATTCCTACCCGCCGGAGAGCTCTTTTCTCTCTCGCAGCCCTCCGCTCTGGGCAGAGGCGGCCGTGACTCTTCGCGATGTACCTCCGGGGCTTAGGCTTTCGGACGGCATGTCGCCGAAGAAAGGAGGAGAAAGGGTTATGGGCCCCCACACTACAAGGTGGCGCTGGCCAGCCATGGGCCGCGCGCCCTATGGTCTCTGGCTCACCTTGGGTCCAAATGCTCCCCCTTCTCGCTTCACACTGAAAATAGGATTTTTTGTATAATTTCCTTCCACAGCTGATCTTCCGAAATATTATGCTTCGACGGTGTTTTTTCCGGCAGAATCCTGGCTCCGGTGCTCGATCCTCCAATAATCATGAACATGCAAAATAGATGAAATAACATAAGTATTGTGTCCAAATATGAAATATATCAATGAATAACAAAGAAATTATGATACAAAATAGTGATGCAAATTGAACGTATCTTGACCCACCCTTCCGCCTACAAATAGCCTTTCGTCGCGAAACCCCTCACCCGGACAATACGATGACGAAAACACACGAGACGCCGCCGCCTCAATCCCATCTCTGGGGATTCAGGAGATCGCCTCCGGCAGGCCGGAGAGGAATCATCACCTCTGTGTTGGAGATATGCCCAAGAGGCAATAATAAATTGGTTATTATATATCTTTGTTTATGATAAATGTTTATATACCATGCTATAATTGTATTAACCGAAACATTGATACATGTGTGATATGTAAACAACAAGAAGTCCCTAGTAAGCCTCTTGTATAACTAGCTTGTTGATTAATAGATGACCATCGTTTCGTGATCATGAACATTGGATGTTATTAATGACAAGGTTATATCATTATGTGAATGATGTAATGGACACACTCAATTAAGCGTAGCAAGATCACATCATTAAGTTCATTTGCTATAAGCTTACATAGTTACCAAGTCCTTTCGACCATGAGATCATATAAATCACTTATGCCGAAGGGTACTTTGATTACATCAAACGCCACCGCGTAAATGGGTGGTTATAAAAGTGGATTAGGTATCCGGAAAGTATGAGCTTGAGGCATATGGATCAATAGTGGGATTTGTCCATCCCAATGACTCGATAGATATATCATCTCTTCTCAGGAATGCTGCCTAATTAGCTTGCAAGCACACTGTCTATAAGAGATCACATACCACTTCGCACGAGTAAAAGTACTTGTCGTGAGACGAGGTTGAACACATTGTGATACCGATGATCAAACCTTGGACAAGTAATAATCGCGAGACAAAGGGAATCTGTATCGTATGTAAATGGTTCATTCGATCACTAAGTCATCGTTGAATATGTGGAGCCATTATGGATCTCCAGATCCCGCTATTGGTTATTGGTCGGAGAGAGGTCTCAACCATGTCTACATAGTTCGCGAACCGTAGGGTGACACACTTAAGGTTTGATGTCGTTTGAGTAGATATGGAATTTGGAAATGGAGTTCGAAGTTTTGTTCGGAGTCTCGGATGGGATCCAGGATATCACGAGGAGTTCCGGAATGGTCCGGAGAATAAGATGCATATATAGGAAGTCATATTCCAAGTTTGGAAATGATCCTGAGTGCATTTATGGAAGGTTCTAGAAAAGTCCGGAAGAAAGGCACTATGGAAGGTGGATCCCGGAGGGACTCCACATCCATGGCCGGCCAAACCCTAGAGGGGGAGTCCCGTGGACTCCACCCATGGTGGCCGCGGCCACCCCCCACCAAGGAAAGGTGGGAGTCCCACCGTGGACTCCCTCCTTGGGTAGGTTTCCCACCAAAGGTAGGTTTGCTTTTGGGGTCTTATTCGAAGAAGACTTGGGATCCAACTCTTTGGGGCTTCCACCTATATAATGAGGGCCAAGGGGATGTGGCCGCCACACCCAAGCCATCCAGCGAAGCTCCCAAGGGTCGCGCTCCCAGACCCTCTCCCCAAAACCTAGCCGCTCCTCCTCCACTGCACCCGCATACGCTTAGGCCGGTTCACGGAGTTCTCCACCACCACCGCCACCACACCGTCGTGCTGGGATTCCGAGAGGATCTACTACTTCCGCTGCTCCGCTGGAACTGGGAGAAGGACGTCGTCACCAACACCGAACGTGACCGAGTACGAGGTGCCGCCCGATTGTGGCACCGTCAAGATCAAGATCTTCTACGCGCAAGCAAGTGATCGTCTACATCCACCCCGAGATCTAATCCGTTAAGCTTTGCGAATCTTCGAGGGTTAGTCTCATCATCTCCTCGTTGCTACCGTCTACCAGATTAGATCTTGGCTTGGTTTTCGTTCTTGCGGTAGGAAAATTTTTGTTTTCTATGCTACGAATCCCATCAGTGGTATCAGAGCCGTGTCTATGCATAGATTGGTTGCACGAGTAGAACACAATTGTTTTGTGGGAGTTGATGCTTTTGTTGTCTTTAGTTCGTGTACTTTGCATCTTACGGGATGGTGGGATGAAGCGGCTCGGGCTAACTTTACATGACTGCGTTCATGAGACTTGCCCCACGTCTCGACATGCAACTTGTATTGCATAAGTGGGTTTGCGGGTGTCTGTTTCTCCCACTATAGTGAAGATCCAATTTACTCTTTCTATCGACAACATTAGTATCACCGTTGTGGTTCATGTTCGTAGGTAGATTGGATCTATGCGAAAACCCTAAACCACGAAAAATATGCAAACCAATTAGAGGGCCTAACTTGTTTTTGCAGGGTTTGGTGATGTGATATGGCCATAATGTGATGATGAATATGTATGGGATGATCATTATTGTATTGTGGCAACCGGCAGGAGCCTTATGGTTGTTTTTAAATTTCATGTTGAGTAGTATTTCAACATAGTTGTAATAGTTGCTACATGGAGGACAATCATGAAGACGGCGCCATTGACCTTGGTGCTACGCCAACGATGATGGAGACCATGCCCGTTGATGATGGAGGATCATGTCCGTGCTTTGGAGATGAAGATCAAAGGCGCAAAGACAAAGGGCCATATTATCACATATGAATTGCATGTGACGTTAATCCTTTTATGCTTAGATCGCGACGGTAGTATTATAAGATGATCCCTCTCACTACAAATATCAAGATAATAAAGTGTTCATCCTTAGTATGCACCATTGCTAAGACTTGTCGTCAAGCATCACGTGATGACGGTGTGATAGATTCAACATGCATACAAACCTGGTACAAGCCGCCTTTGTACACGCGGTACTAAGGCTGCTCTGATGAGCCTAGCATGTATGTACATGGTCTCGAACACGGGATACCGAAAGGTAGAGCATGAGTCATATGATTGATATGATGAACACTTTGAGTGTTCGCCATTGAAATTACATCTTGTTCGTGATGATCGGACTTGGTGTGGTGGATTTGGTTCGTGTGATCACTAAAACAATGCGAGGGATATTGTTTTGAGTGGGAGTTCACCTAGTTTTTAATTTTGTTAAATTAAAATATGAACTCAATTTATCATAAACTTAGTCTAAACTATTGCAAATATATGTTGTAGATCATGGTGTCCCCATCAATCAATTTTAACCAGTTCCTAGAGAAAGAAAAGCTTAAAAGCAATGGTAGCAACTTCACCGACCGCCATGTGAGGATCTTCCTCAATGGCGGAAATCTGCAATATGTGCTCGAAGCACCGCTAGGTTCCCCACCACCCCCTGCAGTATGCGAGGAAGAAAAGAATGTTTTCGAGACTCGGACTAAAGTGTACTCTCAAGTTCAGTGTGCCATCCTGTGCAGCCTAGAGGCGGAGCTTCAAAAGCGTTTTGAGCACCACGACCCTTGTGAGATGATCCGTGAGCTCAAAGTTATTTTTGAAACTCATGCGGCCGTGGAAAGCTATGAAGCCTCGAAGCAGTTCTTTGGCTGCATGATGGAAGAGGGCAGCTCCGTTAGTGAGCACGTGTTCGCTATGTCCGAACACGCGAGGAAGCTCAGTGACTTGGGGATTGTGATCCCTAACCAGCTGGGTATTCATCGTGTTCTCCAATCACGGCCACCAAGTTACAAGAACTTCGTGATGAACTACAATATGCAGAACATGAACAAGGAGTTACCTGAACTCTTCTCCATGTTAAAATCTACTGAGGTTGAGATACATAAAGAGCACCAAGTGTTGATGGTCAACAAGACCACCAAGTTCAAGAAGCAGGGCAAACCTAAGAAGGACCTCAAGAAGGATAAGTAAGAAAGTCGCTCATCCTGAGAAGCCTAAAGGTGGCCCTAAACCTGATACCGACTGCTATTACTGCAATGGGAAGGGGCACTGGAAGTTTAATTGTTCCAAGCATTTGGCTGATCTCGAAGAGCGGCCTTGTCAAGAAGAAGAAAGGTATATCTCGATATACATGTTATAGATGTTTATCTCAATGTTCTCGTACTAGTGCCTGGTATTTTATAACGGTTCGGTTTCTCACATTTGTAACTCGAAACAGAAACTAAAAAAGCCTAGCGAGGGATGAAGTGACGATGCGTGTAAGTGGATCCAAGGTCGATGTGATCGCCGTCGGCACGCTCCCTACATCTACCATCAGGATTAGTTTTAGACCTTAATAATTGTTATTTGGTGCCTCGCGCTTTGAGCATGAACATTATATCCGGATCTCTGGTTTAATGCAAGACGGTTATTCATTCAAGTCGAATAATGGTTGTTCTATTTTTATGAATAATATCTTTTATGGTCATGCACCTAAGATGAATGGTTTATTCTTTAAGTCTCGATAGTAGCGATACACATGTTCATAACATTGATGCTAAACGAATTAAATTGAATGATAATTCTACTTATATGTGGCACTGCCGTCGCCTTGGTCATATTGGAGTGAAACGCATGAAGAAACTCCATTCCGATGGATTACTTGAGTCACTTGACTTTCAATCACTTGACAGATGCGAAGCATGTCTAATGGGAAAAATGACTAAGACTCCATTCTCCGGTATTATGGAGCGAGCTACTGCACTTATTGGAAATCATACATACCGATGTGTGTGGACCAATGAGGCCTCACGCGTGGTTATCGTGTTCTAGCCTTCACAGATGATCTGAGTAGATATGGGTATATCTATTTCATGAAACATAAATCCGAAACTTTCCACAAGTTTAAGGAATTCCAAAGTGAAGTAGAAAATCAACGTAACAAGAAGATCAAGTTTCTGTGTTCTGATCGCTGGAGGTGAATATCCGAGTTATGAGTTTGGCATGCATTTAAAGAAATGTGGAATACTTTCATAGTTGACACCCCGGGAACACCACGGCGCAATGGTGTGTCCGAACGCGAATCGAACTCTCTTAGATATGGTTCTTTCTATGATGTCTATTTGCCATTATCGTTTTGGGGTTATGCTTTTAGAGATAGCTGCATTCACTTTAAATAGGGTACCATCTAAATCCGTTGAAATGACACCATAAATTATGGCTTAATAAGAAACCTAAGCTGTCATTCCTTAAAGTTTGGGGTTGCGAAGCCTATGTAAAAAGTTACAAACGGACAAGCTAGAACCCAAAGTGGAGAATGCGTGTTCATAGGATACCCTAAGGAAACTATAGGGTATACTTTCTATCACATCGGCAAAATCTTTGTTGCTAAGAATCCGAACCTTTCTTGAGAAAGAGTTTCTCACTAAAGAAGTGATCGGAAGAGGGCAGAACTCGGACGAGGTTACCGAACTCTTCTCGTTGATCGCAGAGGCAGCGCGCACCGAAGATGCTCCTGTGCCGCCCCGCACTGTAATAGAGGAAGCTAATGATAATGATCATGAAAATTCGAACGAGGAAGCTACTGAACCTCGCAGTCGACAAGAGAACGTAGCACTCCCCGATTGGTATGATCCTTGTCTAAATCTCATCAGGATTGTGGACAACAATGATGAGGACCCCGGCGACGTATGAAGAAGCGATGATGAGCCCATATTCCAACAAATGGCAAGAAGCCATGAAATCCAAATGGGATCCATGTATGATAACAAAGTATGGACTTTGGTAGATCTACCTGAGCCGCAAGGCTGTTGAGAATAAATGGATCTTCCGAAGAGAAAAACAAGATGCCTACTGGTGAAGGAAATATTTGTTTTAGAAAATTTACTTGTCGCAAAGGTTTTCCGACAAATTCAAGGTGTTGACTACGATGAGACTTTCTCACCGGTAGCGAAGTAAAATCCGTGAGGATTTTGTTAGCAATAGCTGCATTTTTCGATTATGAGATTTGCCTATGGATGTCAAAACGGCGTTCCTTAATGGTGACATTGAGGAAGAGTTGTAGGTCTATGGTACAACCCAAAGGTTTTGTCGATCCTAAAATGTCGACATGGTATTCAGCGTTCCATTTATGGACCGAAGCAAGCATCCAGAGTTGGAACCGACGCTTTGATAAGGTGATCAAAGACTTTGGGTTTATTCATGGAGAGGCCCGTATTTACAAGAAAGTGAGCGGGAGCTCTGCGTTCCTAATATTATATGTAGATGACATATTATTGATTGGGAATGATATAGAACTATTAAGCAATGTAAAAGGTTATTTGAATAAGTGTTTTTCAATGAAGGACCTTGGTGAAGCAGCATACATTTTAGGCATCAAGATTTATAGAGATAGATCAAGACGCCTAATAGGCTTTTCACAAATACATACCCGGACAAGATTCTAAAGAAGCTTAGAATGGATGAAAGCAAGAAAGGGTTCTTACCGATGTTGCTAGGTAAGGTCTTGAGTAAGACTAAAGGTCCGGCTACTACAGTAAGAAAGAGAGAGGATGAATCAGATCCCCTACCTCGGCAGGAGGCTCTATCATGTATGCCATGCCGTGTACTAGACCTATATAGTACATGTCATAGTTTGACTAGCAAGAGATATCAAAGTGATCTGTGAATGGAACACCGGGATTGAAGCGGTCAAGAATATCCTCAAGTACTTGAAAAGAACTAAGGATATGTTTCTTGTTATGGCGGTGACCAAGAGCTCGTTGTAACCGCTTACACCGATGCAAGTTGGAACACCGATCCCGATGACTCTAAGTCTCAGTGGGCACGTGTTTATATTGAATGGTGCTTGCAAGGTCGTGGGTGCAAGCTCGAAGCAGGGCACGGTGGCGAAGTCTTCAACAAAATCGGAATACATAGCGGCCAGAGGCTTCATCAGAGGCGGTATGGATGAAGAGGTTCATTGCTGAGCTTGTGGTTCTTAGTGCATTGGACCCACTAGTCATTTATTGTGACAACATGGGTGCCATCGCCAATGCACAAGAACCAAGGTCACACAAGAAGCTAAAGCATATCAAGTTGCGTTTTACTCGATTCACGAGTACATCGAAGATGGAGATAAATATTTGCAAAGTACACACCGATCTGAATGCACATCCGTTGACTAAAGCTCTCTTTAGGGCAAAGCATGACCAACACCATAATGCCAGTGGGTGTTAGGTACCTTACAATGTAATCTAGATTATTGACTCAAGTGCAAGACTGATGGAGATATGCCCAAGAGGCAATAATAAATTGGTTATTATATATCTTTGTGTTTATGATAAATGTTTATATACCATGCTATAATCGATTAATCGAAACATTGATACATGTGTGATATGTAAACAACAAGAAGTCCCTAGTAAGCCTCTTTTATAACTAGTTTGTTGATTAATAGATGATCATTGATTTCGTGATCATGAACATTGATGTTATTAATGACAAGGTTATATCATTATATGAATGACACCCAATTAAGCATAGCATAAGATCACGCCATTAAGTTCATTTGCTATAAGATTTCGATACATAGTTACCAAGTCCTTTCGACCATGAGATCATATAAATCACTTATGCTGGAAGGGTACTTTGATTACATCAAACGCCACTGCGTAAA